>CM056998.1:107598729-108198729 GCA_029891345.1 Dryococelus australis
AAAGTATTGGAAATCAATCCAGTAATAACAGCCAAGGCCTGCGTAGCACTCACAAACTTACCTGTATTGCTGTTTGCTGGTTGTTTGTTGTTACGAACTCGACCACTTGAAACCGTTACCGCTTTGCGCCGGTGCGTTATCTCTTTCGTCCGTCAATTATTATCTCACCTGCGTGTTCTTTAACTTATACCATGTTCTACCTCATTAAACAGACAAAATTATACGGAACTGCTTTCGCGAATAATGCCGTAATATTTCTTATAGTACCCGTTCTTTTCACAGTGGGTTTAAAAGTATTGCTTGGATTTGAAAAATGTGCTGTTTGCAACTTCAGTGATGCGGCCGTTGCAAGAACGGCTGTGGTGTTTTTTCCATGTGTATTTCAGTGTTTTTGGTTACCTTTTCCTACTTTTCTCTCGAGAAACCGACACACGACTTTGCGAAAATAGTTTCAAGAGTTTTCATGCACGTATATCTCAAAGATAATGAATAAATGTATTCCAAACTAAAGTATGTTCCCTGTTTGATTCTTATAGACCGCATTTCCACACATTTTGTATGGTTATGTGGAAATTCCCATAAATCTATGTGTATTTTTAATAGTGCAAAAAAATTAATAGTTACAAGTCATGGAAGGTGAGTAAGTATAACAAAGATAAAAAGATAGTTATCTTAATTATCATGGGTAATCAGTATCATTTAAACCCCTGCTTTGCCGAGGGATCTGTACAAAATGCTTATTTTTTCACTGGCATAAACAATACGTGCGGTTTGAGTTCATGTAACGTTTGTAAAACTAAAGGAAATCATCATATTTTGCCAGTCATTTTAACGCTGCGCTTATAATAAGACTTTTAGACATGGGCTTAATTTTCCAGCTTCGCTGCCAACACCACTGTAAATATTTCCGCCAGTATTTTCGGTAAAATAATGTACTGTTATGTTTATGTAATTTTTCTTAAAAAAGACTAGTAACTGGGGACGAGTATTTTACCCCTAGTTGTTCGCGCGAAACAGATGTAAAAGTATTGCACATTGTGTTATTGCACCTACGGATTTCCTGCTCAGGACGCTCCAAATTCAGTTAGCTCGCGTTGAGTAGCTCACGGCGTTTGCTCTAAATAGAGCGAGCTTGTCAAGGACGAAATTTTCCGTTTTAGTCAGTTACGACTAGAGACCCTATCGTTTCGTCCTGTAGAATGGCTCGATTCTAAACTCCGCTACACACTTCTCCAGATACTCGAGTAGAGACAGTTTTTCATTGGCTGCTGTGTTTTGTAAGAACTCATTATAGCGTCCCACTGGGCCTCGCGAAATTAAGGGGAATCCTTGGTATCATTTTTAAACGTTTCAAGGTCACGTTTGACTATAAGAAAGCATTAAGATGGACCTTCCCAAGACTGTGACAAGTATTGACGTGAAGCTGACTTGCCAGTTATTAGATTTGTAACAGTATAAGTCGTTCAGGGTAATTTAATCACTTTTGAAATCAACCTTAAAAAAAATGCCACTGTCTCTACCTGCACGTATTTTAATGGACACACTGTCTGGCAAGGGGCCAGTAAAGTTGGCAACGCACGGAAAAAAAAAGTAGTTCCACATCTTGACGTTGAATAAAAAATGCCAGGTAAACATTAGTACACATAAAATTAATTTTTCTTAATGCGTGTAAGTGCAAGAATAGAGTGATTAAGCCCATGGCAATGTTAAATTTACATATGACGGAAAAATACAGAATTAGATCGTAAGCAATGCTTCCGAAAGTGTCCAGTTTACCGTAAACGGTCCAGAGGATATTATTATATACACATATCGCCTCGACGCCTGGCCTCTTACCGGATAAAAACACGAAATGAAAACGGTACATAGTTATGGAAGAAGACCAATATTTTTGGTCGGACATTGCAGAGCAAGTGGAAGACGCAATATTTTATCTATCCGGCCGGTCAAACGTGGATCGTGAAGTGTACGCCTTGTGCAGTTTTTATCCTCGCCGCTTGGAGGTGCAACAAGGTCGTGCGTTGGTTGTTGCTTGTGTCCAGGCGCAGCATCCGAAACATACGGCTGGGGTCAGTGTACTGGGTTGAAGAGTCACGACTCCCCCTGGGAGGACGCAACCCGCCCTCTCTAAAACTCCCGTCTATAGCTGCTTCGCGCTTCTCAGACGCTGCTACGACGATTCCACATGCGTACGTTGTGCTGCGCGCAATCACGAAGTATTACCGTGAGTAGAGGAATCTAACGGTAACCTTAAAGTTCTTGTATAAACGCACGTTTTCTGACAAAAGAAGAAAAACTACACTTACGAAAATGTAAGAGAAACTGGCACATTTACATACATCTTACATTTCTTGTAGGCTGTTCACGGTAAAGTGAGCACTTTTTAAGGCCCTTCTTAATTTTTTCTTTTATCATATTTCCATCTTCCTGCTGCTTTTTAATGTAAACATTGCACTGTGACGAATAAACATACTGTATACATTTCATCACCCTCGACATTTAAATGCCTGCTGCTGCAATAAGATATATTTATTAGTGGTCAAAGCATCTTGGAAGGGCCTTAAAAAGTGCTCACTATAACATTAACAGCATATAACTGGTTTTATACCCATAGCTTATATTAAAATTTAATTTTAAATTAAAAATAACGTGCTTATAGTTTCCGGCACGCCTTTTAGTTCCACACATAGGGATACGCTTAAATGTGAATGGTGTAAGTATTTGATGAGCCGGGGTGCCACATGCCAATATACGTATAGCCAATCCGTATACTCTCCCACTGGAGCACCAATCAGCGAGCTGGTTCAGAGTCGCATCAGTGTGAGGCGCCGTGTTCGAGCTTACTGAACAACTGCAATTACTTCCGCTGCACCACGAAGAGTGATTAGGCATTTTAAACATTAAAATAAACATTACTTCTGCATACCTTTTATTACAGAAAATGCGTTGCGTTGTTGTCGAAGACCTACGATATATCAGATACGTTATTTGCTTGTCTCTCCACTCCCACCTAACTGAAATAGAAGGGCCTCATCATTATTCCCGTCGTGTAGATACAAACTGCGACTTAATGCGTAGCGATTGACTAAACTCAGAACACTGTAAGTAGCGATGGGCCGAGTAGATTCATCGACATAAAGACAAGATAAAGAGTTGGGAACCAGAGGCGATAAAACGCAGGGTGAGTGAAGAGTGAAAAGATTTGGACGGTCCTTAACATCAAGGTCTTGAGGGCCGATGAGGATTAATCGAGGTGAGTGTGGAACGGTGTCGGAATGCAAGGGCGGGGGAAGCAGGAGATCCCCGAGAAAACCTGCCAACCAGCGACATCGTCCTGCACGATTCGTCAGCCACTCTAGAAAAAGAGATTCGGTAGAGACAGTTACTAGTAGTTTCGAAAATAGTTAAAACCAAAATCATCGGTGCGGGACGAACAGCCGCCTTCCTGAACTCACATCATCAGAGTTTAGGACCTATTAAAAGCCCATACAAACGATATTATCCCATTTATATGTTAACCCGTCAATCATCATCTCAATACTCTCTGTATCAATGCTCTCTTGACAGTGGTTTCTCAATCATTTTAATTATATCACAAATATATTTTCTTTCATATCTCTTTAAAAAAATTATTTTAAATAAATTTCTTCAAAATTAAACCCCCTCCCCCAAATAAAACAAAATTTTAATTAAATTTAACTGATTATGTAACAGAGTTCACGACTTTTAATTGGGATCATTGTAGGGGGGGATTAAAAAGATGTACGAGCTCCTTTGTGGTTACTATCCGATAAGAGAAATTAATTACGTTATATAGGAAGTACATTAATTAACTTTAATTTTAAAAATATAATAGAGTTGAGTTATGGCCAATGGCCGAGCACTGATCAAATTTGTAATTTCTTTGTTGTTGTGTGAGGAGTACCGACAACGGCGAAGGGCGGTGCCCGAGATGCGCACATACACAGCGAGCTAACGGTACCGCCGCGCCGCCGTGGAACAATGGGGAATTGTTTTGTGGAGGGAGCCCTTATTCCAGCCGGCCCGGCGACAACCCACATGTCACGCCTGCTCTTCTTCATCTCGTCGACGGCACGTGTGCCCCGCCACAAGCGTCCCGCTGTCTCAACACGACATTCCCTGCTCGACCTGCAAGGCGTGGCTCGTCGACGCCCTGGGCTCGTCGTCTGCTGGAATCCTGGGTCACGCGCCTGCCCGCGTGCCCTTTCCACAAATAGGTTAGGGTTGCTACAGTATGCAAGCCTCTCCTTCCTAATACCAGCTTCCACGAAGCTTACAATAACCAAGACATTACCCATTTAGTGGGTACAACATCAAATATTTACACAGTATTTCAGATAGCGACAAATGAAATCGTTGGCCGGCGTGAAAGTGGATGTCTTTTCAGCAACAGTAATGATTTCAGTGGCCCTTCCGACACGCCCGAGAAAGCCTGGGACACACCACGTTCAGTCAGGAAATGATCCTATACTCTGGTAAGTTCGCCCTTGCTGCCCCCTCAACAAACGTAGAACGGGAGAGCTTAAGCGCCTGTGAGGGCTCGGCGCGGGAGTGCCAAGGGTGATGTTGGCACGCTCGTCAAATGCCATATCGCCTCTAGACGCGAGACGCTGGTGCGGACTCCTCTGGCAAGACGCCAGCGTGGACTGATCCATCGCCTTCCGCGGTTCATCACTGCACGGCGCAGCTGAACACTCGCCCGCCCCCCCCCCCTTTTCGCACAACACATGCGCTCCCACTGCTGACGTCACCGCCATGTCTGCTCGTGCGCAATGTGGTTCGGCAGCATAGGCTTCCCCTGCCGCGCGCGGTAGTCGCTCTTCGGCCCGTTAAGGTCGACCTTCACACGTATGTCGCCAGCGCTCTCGCCTTTACCGCCGCTACGCCGCCGTTTGGCGTGCTGTCCACCCACTAGCATCTCACACCATGACTATGCCATGTCTGTGAATAGAGCTACCTGTTTTTTTTTTGCGAAAATATGTCTGTGTAAGCCATACTCAATCCTCTACGCGCAAACGTACAGATCTATGTTTACCGGCCGTGTATCTTCGTGAGAAGACATTCCGTCGAGCTGAACTCAATAACCATCCGTCGCATCTGTCATTCGCCCGTCCGTCCGGCGGCACGTGATCTTCAACCAACCGTAGGGCAAATATTTCCTTAACTTTAACTTTCGACGGACGGACGGATGAGCCACCGCCTTCTGACGTCATTTCGTGAACGTGAATGTGCGCTATGAAATTAAATTCAAGGCGGTGGATCTGTGTTTATTTATCTTAGGTGGCAAATTCAAGAATTTTAAATGTAAAAATATTTAGTATATATTCTTATCACGTGAAAAAATTATTGCCCCAAAATATTTCTTTTCGCGCGAAGCAGATGTCCTTAACAGCAAGAAGAATCTTGTTCGTTTATATTGCGCGTATGGGAGTTGGGGCACCTGATGCGCATGATTAGTCGAATATGTAGCCTGTTCACACTCGAAAACGCATTGCCATCAGCTCACAGTACCAATACGTTGCCTAGTGCAGCATGAGAAGACACTACTGGAGCCCTGGGCATGGATCTAGGCCGTTTCTTTGAGTAGGGGAGGGGGGGGGGGGAATGCAGTCTCACGGAAATTGTTTAAAACATATTGCCTACAGTGCAACAGACTGCAGTTTGGCATATTCTGGCATTAATCAAAGCCCGCCTGGAGACAGTACGAAGTGTAAGAAGGGCAGGCGTTGCAATAGAAGCATGACGGAGGCCACTTCGAGTACTGTATGCCCATGTACAGTGAAAAGTCTGTGCCAGGCACCTTTAACTATTGTGGCCACCGTGGACTCTACCCGCAGAAGCTTCCACACACGTCAGAGAAAACCTGTCAAATATTTGCAACGTCCGCGATGTTTTCCTCGTATAAAAAAAAACAGGGAGTGACTCCGTCGAGAAGCGAATATGAATCATAGACTAAACGTGAGGTAGACCGCTTATTCGTCTTCTGCGTATGTACCCTACATTGACCTACCCTAAAGGAACACAACTGTCAAAGTCACATGGTCTACAGTGATGAAAGTGTTTGTTTATATCTTAATTTTGAAATGACAAGGACGATTATATGAATAACATACTTTTACCAATTTGAACTTAATCAAACAGCATTACAAATTGGTTAGAGGAAGTACACATACATCTCAAAGTATTTGTTTACAAATAAGTTTTCTAACCTAAAGTCCACAGCATGCCGTTTTCGCTAGACGTGTTTGCAGAAAAGCATTTCAATGTTGGTACACGGAGATTGGTTGTGCGCAGCCAGCGAGATCGGTCTACCTCGTCTTTGGTCAATGGTTTGAATGGCTTTGATGGGAAACTAACGGGTCCGTTGTGAGAATGAAAACGGCGACCACATCAACAGAGTTGCGCCTCTACGGCCGATCCCTTCAGATCCCAGAGGAGAAACTGTGGTAGAATGCGCATGTGAGACACTAAATTGGACTGCTTTTCTACCAATAGCATCGTGCACGATCAAAAAGAGCGCGGATAGAATGTGAGGTTATTAGCATTTTATGTAGTGGTTTGAGACGTTTGTATGCTTTTTTCGGGGGGGGGGGGGGGGGCTGATGAGTATTAGTATTGTCACTAGTAGTACATCGTTCACAAGTCACAGTGGAAGGATAGGAAAGGAAACGAGGATAGAAACTATTTGTACAAACTCGCTCACTTATACACAAATTTACAATAGGTCAACACAATAGTCATTTGTAAATTGCATCACCGTGTCATTTAAATATCCTACATTTTAAATCTGTAAATATAGCATTAATATTTTCGCATGTGTAAGCTAATCACCGCCACATTTTATTACACTAAGAAGGTAACGCAGTATAATTATTTCACATGACTATATGGATTGGCATTTTGATAACAGGGTTTTAAAAACAATTGTGTCATTTCGGAGAAGGGGAGGGGGCTGCTGCCCCCTCCCCCGGGATACACCCCTGTTCGAAGTATTATGATTCGTATAAAAGTTTGGATGTGTCCAACGTTGAAATATAAACAAAGACATTGGTCACTGTTGCTGATCACGTGACTTTGACAGTTGTGCATCGTTGGTGGCATGCGTAAAAGACAACAATCAACCTAGCTCGCATGTTTAATGTACGGACGAGACGCCGACAGGCCGTTACCGCGGAAGGGCGCCACGCCGCAAGTTGAAGAGGCGCGGGGTCGCCTGACATTGTCCGCCGCGTGCCTATGCAGATCAGCAGGCCACATTCCAACGCGCGCTCTCTGCGCACGCGCGGCGCGCCCTCCAGCATTCCAGCCCCCTGCCTTCTTATCATACAGACCTCAAACGCGCTATCGCTACTTCACACGCTAATTCCCTGCGTCACCAGGTGCGCTCGAACGTCAATACTAGGTATATTCGCATGGTTTGCTCTTCTTCTAAGTTAGTGCTGTTTCTACTAGTTGCCGTTCGTGTTACCGGAAGCACTTCTTTTGTGCGCTATTCGGGTGGCGGTAGCAGTTGCTATTTCTGCTCTTGCTCGCCGAGGTACAGCAGAAATATCAAAACGAGCAAGGTGGAAAAAAAATGGCCGCCAAGATAAAATTACAAACGTCAAAGTTTCTTGAGAGTGACGATTGCAAATAGTAATTTGCTTTTACGCAGATTGATGAAGAGAATATGTCTGGGTATCCTGTAAGAAGTGCAGAGGGAAATAAAATTAACTAAGACACATTCATCCTCGAAAGTAAGTTATCTTGAGAAGGCAAAATTTTTAATACATGTAAATTACACAGAGAATGATTATCATTTTTAAAATAAAATGTTTATTCAATTTTGACGTGTTAATTTCCTGCTGCTCGTCGTTCGTGTCGTCCTGCCGAGAGTAACAGTTGTTTTCGCTACTTTGCGGCTCGTGAACAATATCACTTGCTCTCAGATAGCCTATAGCTCACCTCCGTCGCCGAGATCTCTTACGTATCTGCAGACCACGATCGCCGCTCGGAATTGCGTCACAGTGTGTTTGAGTGGAGTGGAGAGATTTGGGCGGCTCTTAACGGGTTTGCCTACTAAGCCGGCAGCCGCGAACTTATCAATGTTAAACGAAATTCCTTCTCATTGCGTCAATTTAAAGATAGATAACTATTTCAAATAAAAATTATTCTACGTGAAATTTCTTAAGGAGTGATGCTACGTTAAAATATATTGCCAATTTTTTTGTTTAATATGTTTTCTATAAAATGTAAATATTAAAACATACATATAACAAAAAAAAAAAGATAAATATATATATATATATATATATATATATATATATATATATATATATATATATATATATTCAAAAGTAATTTTATGTAGCAATATTTTCTGAGAACATCGTGCTAACGTGTTTTTTGTTTGAAATAGTGATCTTTAAAATTGGCTCAATGTGAAGGAATTCCGTTAACATTGATTCCCCATTTGAAGTTCGCGACTGCCGGCTTGGTAGGCAGGCCGAGAGGTATTGAAAGCCGGTGAAGGCGAAACAAGGTGGGTATGGAGCAGTGCAAGAATGCAAGAGCGGAGGAAGCGGGAGGCGCCCGAGAAAACCCGCCGACCAGCGGCATCGCCCGGCACGAAAATTCGGTAGCGACTCCACCGGGAATCGAGCCCGGTTCATCTAGGTGGGAGGCTAATAGTATGGCCACTACGCCACTGCGGCCCCTTCTCAGTGTGTTCGAAGTACACGTTTTCCCAGGAAACTGTTAAATGTATGTCCAACGTTCTGATCTTCGAAAAGAAAGCGCATTTCAGATGAGGCCTTGTGAGTGCTTTCAAGACATCGTGCATACTAGAAACACCACTTCAGAGCGCTCCAATATAGGTGAAAAGGTTTTTTTCAAAGCTTTCTGCGTAGTGACCTGCAAAATTTTCGTTATTTTGTAACTCCAATACGTTATGTATATGCTTGCTTGTCCTCTGCCACTGGCCGAAGACTGGCGTGGGGACATCCCATCGACACTTTCAGATAGTAATTACCGCTTAACGGTTGAACAACCAATCTACAGTGGAGAGAACACGCAGGTTAATGACGCCGTACAGTAGGCAGCAGCCAATGAAAATACGAATTGTTCTCATGTAGGAATAGGGCAGTGAAGTATTTCATGGTACCAAATAATAACGCGAATTTTACAGGTCTTTATTTATGAGAAGATTTATCGTTTATACTCTAGTAATTAAAATTTTTTGTTGGAAAAATTGTAGTATTTTAGGTAAATATGGACCAAACACGAGGTTCGTAGGCGGCGCCAGCCATCTTCGTCCAGAAGGGTGATATGCAAGACACGCAGTGCAGTGCTCAGCGAATGTCCGAGTGGGCTGTCCTCCAGACGTGCTGACCTGGCAGCCGTCAGCACGTCCGCGACAGATATTACAGTACTTGTCCGCTGAGATCACAGGACCGTGACGGTCCCCCGCCCGCGATGGCGCCGGCGCCGGCAATGCTTCCGAGAACTGCCGAGCCAAGTCGCTCGTGTCGGTCCGGGTCGCAGTCACGCTCTCGACCGCGCGACGACTACCCTATCTAACTAGTGCCAACACTGCGCATTGCGGCTGCCGCAACCCAGCACTACTTGGAACGGCGTTTCATACTGCGGAAAATTCACGAAGACGTTTAGAATGTACTGAGTGAAGAAATTTGGGCGGCTCGTGACATCGAGGTCTTGAGAGCCGATGGGGGTGACTGAGGTGAGTATGGAGCAGCGCCGGAATGAAAGGGCGGGGGAAATAGGAGATCCCCGAGATAACCTGCCGACCAACGGCATCGTCCAGCACGATTCCCACAAGCGAGTTCCTGAATGTTGGGACGTTCCTGGAAGGAATTTCTTCAGCAGTCGAACCCTAAAAAAAATTAATAATTTTATATTTGTAACATACGTTTTTCAACTCTTGCGTATTTTATGTGATGGCATTTTCTGATAATATAATATTATATATATATATATAATTTAATGTGAAATACAAAATTCTTATTTTCTGTTTCAGCCTTAAGTTGTACAGATTATGATGGATACTCCGACCGCCACAACTTCCCTCTTAACCTCCGCCTACCTACGACTATCCAGGAAGTGGACGGAAAAAGGAAGCAATGTCACAAACCTTTCAAAACAGAGTCTTTGATAGTTACTTTATCTTGCTGGTCAGAATGAGTGGGTGTACACATAGCTGTACAGAACACGGTTTCGTTTTATACGAGTTTAATTTTGGGCGAATATTTCAATTTACAAAAATTTAAAATACCTTGGGTTTTACATATACAAACATTTGGTTTCCAAAACATTTCATTCACAAAATACATTTAAGATTCTGATACAACCTTAAAATAAAATCCAGTATTTTCCAGGAAAACCACTCAGTATTAACACACGCATATACAAACAAAAACCACAATCTTATTTAATCAATTGCCGACGCCTTTGGTCTCTAGAAGAAAAGTATCCCAACTTTATTCCTGTTACAAACACTATCACCTTCACACCAACCACAGACATCTCAGTCTGAGGATATTACACTCAGTAGTATACGCTGTTCACGGTAAAGTGTCACTTTTTAAGGCTCTTCTAAATTTCTCCTTTCATCCATTTTCCATCTTCCTGATACTTTTTAATATATACATTGCAATGTGACCAATAAACACAGTGTATACATCTCGCCACCCTCAAAATTTAATGCCCGAGGCTGCAATAATATATATTTATTATTGGTTAATGCCTGTTGGGAGGGCCTTAAAAAGTGCTCACTTTACCGTGAACAGCCTATACATCCATAGGGTGTAGGTAGTGCCCTTCAAACTTCGTGCTGCGACCCGCTAAACAGTCATGCGCTGCGGGCAGTCGTGACGACAGGAGTCGGGCGCCGGGGTGAAAATGCTCATCGAGAAACAGCAAACGGTCTTACCATCACGCAGTAAAATACAACTCACATTCTCACATACTCTGTCACAAGATGAACAAATTTACAAAGTAAACTAATGTCATCGGCTACTGAGTGACACAGTTGTAATCACCAAATAACAAACCATCTACATCTTAAATGTAAAGAAATTTTTGAATAATTTTACTTCTTTATTTTAATGCATGAATTGTTATTTGGTTATTACAAAATGGCCAAGCAATAGCACACGGCATAAGATCATATTGTGGATTTTTTCTTCAGTACAACTTAGTATTTGTTATTACGGCTGTAACAACAGAAAAATGCAGTGTTTCACGTCGAATTATAAAAAAAAAAAAAATGCGTAAACATTTTTTATTCGTGAAAAATATCATTGTATACAATGCATACGAGTTGAACAATGTTTGGAACGATTATAAAATAATTATTTTTTGGGGACCAACACCCTTAACAGCGCCAAGCTTTAAATACGAAATTGATTTCTACACATGACATCAGATACCTTTGACCAAAAGAGTTAACAACTGTATACCACCTGGGGTTTTCCTGAAACTGAAATGTCCCACAACAACCCCACAAGTCCCACCTCCAGGTTTGCTCTCACGTCACGTACTGCACTTGTACTGCGGCAGAAAATGCGAGAGATTATGACAGGACTTATGACAGGACTTTCAACGCCAAAGAGGGCTAAGTGAGATGGGGATGGGACAGCGACGGAATGCAGTTACCCGAGAAGTTTCAGACCTGCGGAAATCCTGCTCCGCCGCTATGAGAAGGCGATTAGTCATTACCACTACGCCATCGTGGCCCTTACTGATAGCGGCATTTTTTCTCTTCGTAAGCGATTTGATATAATACAAATTGAAAACTTAGGAAACAAATTTAAGTCGCTAGTCATTGATATAAAGGGAGCCGCGTTTTTTTTTTTTTTTTACGAAACCATCAAACGTGTCCCCATGATACCAACGTACGAAAAGAAAACACACTGCAGACAAGTTAAAGACTGTTCACGATAAAGTGAGCACTTTTGAAATCAACCTTGGAAAAAAGTCACTGCCCCTGCATGCATATATTTTAACTGGCACACTTAGTGACATGTGCCCAGTAAACTTGGTAACAATGGATGGAAAGTAGTTCCGTATATTAACGTCGAATAAAAAGTGTTACGTAACCATTTGTGATAACTTAAATTATTTCTTTCGCTTTCTGGTTTTTTAATGCATCGAAGTGTAAAAATTACCAAATTTGCAAAATATTTACTTTTCTAATAATTTCACAGTCTTTCTTGACTGACGCATGAATAAAGTAATGAGTCCCATGGCAATGTTAATTTTACATAAGGCGGAAGAATACATAACGTGTATACAATTAGATCTTAAGCAGGGCTTTCAAATGTGCTCATTTTACTGTGCACAGCCTATACGAATAGTACTCTCAATAAATGTACTTATAAATGCTATTCCCACGTCCTCCAACATTACTAAAAACGACTTTTTCATACTACTAAATCTCATAGTACACTTGTTGGAAACATGGGAAACTTTAATAGGGGCCTGCATTGAACGTTGCTACAGATTATCCACCGATAAAATAATAGGATCGCCGCTGAAAGTCCCATAGGAACACGCAGCACAGCGGGAAACTACACGTCAGTTCAGCGCCTTGCGCGTAGGAGCGAAGTCATCAGCCGCGCGTGTCAGTGTCGCCCTTATTGCTCCCGCGCTCCCTTGCCTCAAACGCGCGAAAGTCCTCCAAGTTGGCGGGCGCCCTACATGGCACCCTAGTGGTTGTCGATAAGGGAACATCGGATGTTTTAAACTGGGTTCTTGAGCACAGAGTTTTTCAAGTTTTGGAGGTCGGCGCGAATCACACTCGATCTCGGTGATATCGCTGGTGTCCTTTGACCAGCCAGTGTCCTCGTCTCAATGTCGGCGAGGTGCTGTGTACGGCGACTCCTGTGGGTAGCCTTCTCTCCATTGCTTCATTATCCATCCACAAGCGATGAGACGAACGCCTGCCAGGTGCGTCAACTATTTTTTTTCAGCACAAATGAGAAATTAACGAACTTATCCATTGTATAGCTTCTCAGGAGTACGACACGTAGCCCTAGCTGAGCAGGTCGACATTTTTAATTGCTGACTTTATTTCAGAGGCGATTGAACCGAGCTATTCTACAGGCTTTACACCGCCATAGAATGGGGAGAAAAAAAACATGCGAATCTGTTTCATCACAGCAGACTAAATATCAGTGACTTTAATGATCGTTACTTTTTTCATTTAGATGACTCTGGGACTATCAATATGTGTGCACATTTGGTGAAAGCCGAGTATCACTTTCTAAAATTATGTAATGGTATCTACACTGTAAAAAACAATGGAAAAATTACCTGACGAGTGTAAGGCAACACACGCTATTTTCCCCTGCACACATCTTAACGCTTAATTTTGGCATCGTAAACCCAGCTGAAGGCTCGCAGCTGGCTGTGTCTCTCGCATGTGTGCTGTACTCGAGATGGTTCTGCGGTCGCTGTTGTGTGTCAGGGGCATGTACCGCGCAGGTAGGCGCCACGAGCAGTTATTCTATGGGTTCGGTCGCCTTCTGGTCGCCTCGAGGGGGGTGGGGGGAGTAGGTACTACTGCGGCAGTGGCCGCCAATCCCGGCCTCGACACAGAAGACTGCCCTGCCGCAACGTCGCGTCGCCGAAAGGTCAGCCTTGTGCGTCTGAACGGGGCTGGCGACAGCTACTAGCTGTCCTGAACAAATTAGATCCTTCCTTTGGTGTTTTTAACTAAAAAAAACTAAGCACTGGATAATTCATTTTAAAAAATCTGATCCTCTTATCTACCGCAGTGGGTGATTTCCCCCTCATCATCAGCATGTGTGACTGAAATGTCCTTCCATTTTCTTCAAACCATATTGATATACGCTGTTCGCGGTAAAACGAACACTTTTGAAAGCTCTGCTTGAGCTCTACTTGTAAACACGTTGTGCATTCTTCCGCCTTATGTGAAATTAACGTTTCCTTGGGCCTCATCACTATCACTTTATTCGTAAGTCGGTCAAGTAAAACTGTAAAATTGCTACAAAAGGAAAGCTTTACTAATCTGCTCATTTTTACACTTCGATGCATTAGAAAAAATGGAAGGCAAAATAAATAATTCAAGTAATTATAAATCGTCACCTAATACTTTTATTCGCCCTCCATCGTTACCAACTTTACTGGGCGCATGTCACTCAATGCGCCCGTTAAAATATATGCAGGCAGGGCCAGCGACTTTTTTCTGAGGTTGATTGCCAAAGTGCTAATTTTATCGTGAACAGCCTTTACTCTTAAACAACTAATTGCAAGCCACATAAGAGCCATGTCTTATGTTAATAGAACCAAGAACATTTTCTGTTCACTAATAAAATCTTAAATAATGCATAGGAGAAATACATAAACTAGACGGCCGCTCTTTTGAATCCATTGAAACGATTGATTGGATAGCGAATTAGTTGGAGATGTCACGATTTTTTAAATTATGACAATGGTGCAGAACTTAAACGGACTTTCTTCATTGTCTACGGTGAATACAAAACTGATAATGGCAACTACGCAACAAAATAAAAACAACCTGAGATCCAGTTTGTTGTGTGTATTCCAAAACTATGAATGGTAGTGTATCATACACAGCGAATATTTCTGGGTGTCTAATCATTTATGCTCCCAACTAGTAGAATCAGACATTTATCATTCGTAGTTTTGAAATAATAATAAAATAATGTCGAGCTGAAAAAATAGTAAATCGCACATAGTAAGTTACTTTATATGAATTTACTTCTATGACATTTTAATTGAAAATTATTTATTTGTGAATATTTCTTGGAAGGGTACTAGACCTTTCATCAGTAGAGTAGGATATCTTTGTGTTTCACAATCAATAACATATAAGCTGCTGCATTAATACTGTATGTTAATTTTAGGAAATTACAATTTGAAATAAGCATTCCCCCCCCCCCTTTAAA
This sequence comes from Dryococelus australis, assembly GCA_029891345.1. Taxonomy (NCBI): domain Eukaryota; kingdom Metazoa; phylum Arthropoda; class Insecta; order Phasmatodea; family Phasmatidae; genus Dryococelus; species Dryococelus australis. Next base: position 107,613,681 of record CM056998.1, read on the forward strand.
ATCAAACAAGGGATCGCCACAACTATTTCTTTATAAAAGGACGCAGCACAATTTTCATAATTTAGATGATCAATGTGTATAAGAATGTGGTAAGTACGTACAACTGGAACGTCTCTCTCTACTGTGCACCTGCCCGATTGAATTTTATTTTTCGTTGACTTCTGTCTTTACAACATACACACACACACACACAGATATATATATATATATCGGGGCCGCGGTGGTGTAATGGTTAGACTACTCGCCTCCCACCTATGCGAACCGGATTCGATTCCCCGCGGGGTAGCCCCGGATCTTCGCATACGGGAATCATGCCGAACGATGCATTCCGGCGCCGCTCCATAATCACCTCACTGCACCCTAATCGGCTCTCTCAAGGTCTCGATGTTGAAGAGCCGCCGAAATTTCTCCACTCCCCCTCTTTTTTTTCTCTCTTTTTTTCTCTCTCTCTCTCTCTCTCTCTCTCTCTACGAATGTTGCTATTGATTACAGCAGTCCCTCTGGACAATTTCGGTACATCTGCAAGAATGTTTCAGCCTGTCACTTATCAGTAAAACTAACAGGGAGTTCGAACCGTGATACATGAGCGACGAAAATATATGCTATATACCTATACCATATTTCAACATTAGAGGCGATTACCCAGGTGCGAATATACTTATTGCAGTGATGGACTCAGTATTTCGCCGCATGCCCTAGCCACTGTCATTATATTACCGGTTGTTGCTATAATAAGTTTCCTCCTTGTGTATAAGTATCGCTCATTCAGGTTTAAAATCGCTCAGGACGTGTCGAAAAATCCACGGCCAAATCACCAGAGTTATACGAGGATGTACTTCTTGCTCAAGGGCACTGTCTTTCAGGAAGTACTTCGCGTGTCCGAGGCCTAGTAGCTCTGGGGCAATAAGGGCGGTCCAGGCACGCACATCACATACCTCATCGTCTTTATGCGTGCAAGGCAAGGCAATGAACTCGCGTGTAGTCTTTCCGCCGGCAACTCGCCTCTCGAACTCTTTTATGGCGCGGCTGCCATTTTATGACAGGGTTTCCTTGTACTTCTTTAAAAATCCTGTACAAGAGATTTAATACCGACAAACTATTGGCAAAAAGTCCACTTTAGCCGTTTTTACTCTAACAGTCAGTCTGTGGTCTCAGTAGTGGAACACTCGTCAGTAGGGCCAGCAGCAAAACTAATGGCGACCGCTATGCCAGACGACTTTGCTGTCATGTCATTATCAACGGATATAATTTTCGATGGCAGGGAAATTATAGTATGGACATTCAGTCCATGTGAAAATAATTAAATAATAACACATCCTCATTCTCTTTGTATCACCGGCAGATAACAGCAGTGTTACAATTTTTTAGTTTACCACTGCCATGTTAGCTGATCTGCTACTGCTGAGACTACATTCCGCACATCAGTGGTCTCGGCAGGAAAAGTAACTTCCAACCCAGACGCCAAAACACTGCTCGTCTGTGACTCATCAGCAGCCTCAGTAAATAATAGAGCTCTCGTCAGCATTAACAGCAGCTGACAGTAGAAAAAACGGTACGGCCAAAGATGGCTGCGAGTTTTGCCCCTGTGTAGTGGCGTTCCCTGCGATCGGGCGGTGACCAGTATTGCCAGATTGTCAATGGTACACTATTTCATACACAACTCTAGAATGCAACATTGCACGTAATCATGCACAATTATAAAATTTACTACAGATACCTAAATAAATTTATGCAGCCAACGTCAGTATTTTTGAGAAAGTTTATTTTGTCCCTTTAAAAACATAGTTAAGAGCTTCTTGCAAACGTTGTACCATTTATCAGCGACAACTTTTCCAAACAAAACGTTCTGGGAATGCAAGGATAAAGTGATTGACAAATTCCATTCAATCGAAGGCGGATATTGTACACAAAATTCACTCCGTAATTCATTCCACAGAAAATTCCACACATCGACAGAAATTCCACACGTTTGTGGAATTCCACACAATTTGGCAAGACTGGCGAGGACGGTCCGATGCCAACTGTAGCGGGCTGGCCGACGCTCCTCACCGACCTGAAGGCCGCACCGGCGATGTCGCGGGCTGACCCGGATTCTACGAGGCGCCAGTCGCCGGAGCGACAGTCATCGATTACGCCCGACTGTTTACCTGTCGCTGCTAAAAGAGGTCGGGGCCGTCGCGCGACCGTCGCCCGTCTTCCAGCCGAAAGAGGAGGCGACCGTCTCTTGGCAAGCAGTCGGCGTTCGACTTCTCGCGTCGACGGCCGACGCAGTGCGCGGGGATGGCTGAGGTAGGGATGTTGGAAAAATATCGATACATCGAAATTGCGATGATGTACCAACGGTATATCGATATAAATTGTCGATATATTTCAACGACATTTTATCGAAATCAATATATTTTTTTAGTTATTGAAAATAAATATTTTTAAAATTTTCTTTTGATAAGCTCTATTTTGAATACAAATATTGAATTTAAAATTTTCTATGTTTTGTTTGGAAACATGCATCAGAAATAGGCGCCATATCTTTCTGCAATGCCTGGTGTCATACGTAATACGCTAAGCAATTTTACATTTGTCAAGTCCTTTAATACATAAAATATCAGATTACGATTTACCGTACATCGATATTTTCTTTCGATATATCGTTTCGTTAAACGATACTCTTATAAATAACAAATATAAATACTATCGATATTTTTTTCCCGATATCAACATCCCTAGGCCGAGGTTGTCTGCTACCCGGCATTTCGCCGAGAAGTTGGTTGGTTTTAGGATTTTCCGCCTAGTGCCTCATAGGCCAAACGTCCAGTAAAACAAATGATTGCTTTGCTTAAACACTGGTTCCCGAACGTCATCGCAGAATTTACAACGGTGATGGGACTTTTTGATCTTAGTGGGCTGCGGGACATCCGCAGCTCGAACTCTGGGTAATGTGGCGTGGGCACAGGATATGCAGAATCGGACTTTTATTGTGTCAGGCACTCTCTTAGATGATGACGTATTCAGTCACTGGCGTTCTATAATACTGGCCTTGTGTCTTATTATCTACATGATTTTCCTCTAGTAGTTCAGCCACTTTCTTACGAGGTCGTCAGTAGGCGCTGGTAATTGAATGACGTTCTTCCATAGTGTTTAACAAGTGAGGTTATTCTGCTTGCGCGTGTGACAGGGGTCCAGTTGCGTTTGGCCACTTAGATTCTGTCTACTTGTTATTTTACAGCATGCGACTTCGATTACCGAGTGAGCACTCGCATGGTGAAGGGGGAAGGCCAATAGAAGAACTGACCGTATCCCGAGCAAGTAGAAGTCTGGTGAAGTATAACCCGGCGCCAGATCATAACGAGAAATCACGAACAGCCAGAATGAATGGCGGGAAACGGAAGTACCCAGAGAGAATTCATTTGGTTATCGACGACACGTGCCATGTCTCCCTCATCCGAAAATTCGTATCTTATCTGCTGGGGGTCGAACGCTGGATGGAAGTGGTGTTATAGGCTACTCACTGTAAAGTGAGCACTTTTGAAAAGTATGTCATTTGGATCAACGATCAATAAATATATTTTGTTTTAGTTTTCGACATAAATTTCCGAGTGCTGTTGAATATACATACTGTATATATTAATTAAATGACAGTGTTGATTTAAAAAGGTGGATAAACAATTAAATATGGCTGAAAGGAAAAAGTTACTAGGGTTTCAAAAGTGCTCACTTTACCGTGAACAGCCTATAGACGCGTGCAATCAACTGTAGACGAAGGCACTCGCAGTGTTTGTAAATTTGAACTTTGTCACAGATGTAAAATAATGTTTACTTTTTGTCTTGTCAGGGCACGTTGGCATGTATTATGTACAATGCATATTATCAATTTACAGAATGCAAAATGGCGTATGTGTTGGTAGATATAAGTTTTGTGTATGTAAACTCTCGTTCCAGATTTTGTGTACAGATTTTCGGCTTTTTTTCGGGCTGTGGGGCACACTCTGCTATCACGAATGTCTCTCGAATGAATGTAAAAGTGAAAGTGTGCATAAGTGAGAGCAGGCATGAAGCCCGAGCCCCACTGCCCGTCGAGCCGAGAATTTACAATTGAGATGGTAAGATTGAGACACAGAGACTGACTGCCGTGTCGATGTTTGTGTTGCAGAATGTCAGTTCGGGAAGCAGTACAAGGAGCTGGGCTCCACGTGGTTCCCAGACCTGGGCCCTCCCTTCGGCGTCATGTACTGCATCAGGTGCGAGTGTGTGCCGGTAAGTACGCGAGCCTCCTCACTTTTGCTTATGGCTACTGACTATCGTCTCGCGTTACAAATCGGCATCAGGCTAGGGTTCACAGTAAGCATATTCTCTTCACTCGAGAAGACGTCGTTTGCTCATCGGCTGCTGCTGCTGGTGTAAGATGCCGTTCTCAAGTTCGGCTCCCGCACTGAATTCAGCAAACCGAGTCCTGAATATTTACTATTGGCTGAGACTTCTCCAGCGCGTATCTGATGAGTGAATTACACAAAATTATAACACGAAATTATAAAGTTACTAGTTATTTAGGCCTTTTTTGACATTTCCGCTTGTGCATTAGAAGGCTAATCGGGGGACGGTTTACATGCGAAACAGGAGAAAAAAAAAAGCTTGTTTGTATGAGAAGCAATACAAAGCAGAGTAAAATAATCCTACAGATACCCGAGTGTAGGGCTATAATATGCAACGTAAAATCTCAAGATAAACTGTATTTACTGGAAATCACACTATATGTAATTTCTACAGGCCCAAGCTATTGGCACGAAAACAATTTTGCTTCCTATTTGAAGTTATTATCGTCGATACAAACCCTCGTCTGCATTTTAATGAATAGTTTTGGGAAATGTGGACTGTTGTCACTGGGAGGCAAGGCCGGCATTAATGAGGCTGTGCTCTGTCATTATTTTTAGATACCTGCAAAATTCGCGTTGTTATTTGAGGACACGTTGAACTTCAAACGCGTGTACCTTTGCAATATGTTTACCATTGAACCATACTTCATTTAACACGCCCTGGGTAACTTTGCGCCAATAAATGAACACTTCACAACGGTGTGCCCCAATCTTGTGCAGTTCAGTCAGAAAGGGCGTGACTTCATATCTATGCAGCAGCCACTGGGGAAACGACACCAACTCGAGTGTATACAGTACTGTGAAGTTTAGCTTGGTTCCAAATAATAACGCGAATTGTACAGGTCCCTATTTATTTGTCAAGTTAGCTGCGACCAAGGTGTAGCAATAAATCCAGACTGCTGTCAATCAACATCCTGATGTCGATGTATAAAAGAATATGACTGATTGTTTACGGACGTTGAATCAATTGTATGATCTTACCCCCGTACGTCAACAGCATATTCCAATTTCCGATGAAGACTGGACGCGAGTAACATCACGGATAATGCTTGCTTGCCCTCTGACATGGACGTCGCGTCGGCCGAGCTGTGTTCATGTTTACACACAGAAATGTCTAATGTTGCTGCAACATTTCCTTAATCGCTCATGTTCTAGTAACAGTAATAATGTTGTGACGAAGTTACTTAATGTTAAACCAATTACAAAGTCTTATATTCCTGTAATACAAACATACTGTTGAAGTTTTAATGTTAACGAAGTCTCTAAGTAATGTTGCCGCAACCAAAATATATATTACGCTAAAATTAACAGGATGAACAAATTATATTGTGTTACTGCGACATTTTAATATCCAACCAACACAAAGTTGCCGTTGTTAAATGGCGGATAGTAGTGAACAGCGATAACTTCGTAAAATGAAACCACTGTATTTAAAATTTAAAGCAGAGTATGACAACTAAACGTAACTTTAGACCAGTTGTCAAGCTTTGCAAAGCAGTTTACGTGTGCCATATATGCATATATTCTAGAGCATAAATTATTTCCACATAACGAAAGAAAATTGCAGTTTGTAGTTTACATTCTGTTCAATACCTCCAATATGAAAACGTAACGGGTATATTACGGTAGAGCAGTTGGTAGCATCATTGCAATACAAATTTTTTTTGCCGTAACACAAAAGTTGTCTTGCGGAACACAAACTTTATTTTGCAGCAACATGAACATCGCCTTGAAGTTGTCACAAAAGTATTTATATTACAGTAGCATTAATAGCTTAACATTTTATTGCATTAACAGCAACATTAATTACTGATGGCTCACAGATAATAAACATTAAATTTTGTAGTAACATTAATACTGTTGTCACAACATTAGATCTTTTTCAGTGAGTTACGTGAAGAAAGGAGAAAAACATAATGGGACGTGAACGTGAACGAGAGGGAACAAAAGCGTTCCACCCTCCGTTAAACATTTCTTTCAGTCGTGAGCAAAGACCAGAGAACGTAAATATGATCTTAACGACGACTTTAGAGATATGACTTCAAATCCTGGTTATTTGCCCTAGCTATTTTTTAAAGTATTAGATTTTCGGTCTAAGCGCTGAGAGCAAATGTCACTAACAGATTTTCTGTTTTTTGGCTCATTTAAATTTTGTAGAGGGACATAATATAAAAATTGTTTGAATCAGCTAGCAAGCATAAATCAGCCTGAATCACAAACATAGCTCGACTGCTAGAATGAATTTTAACCACAGCATCAAATTCAGTTCTTGAGTGTGAAGTTACTTAATTTACAATGAGCTAATAACACCTAATGATAAATGAGGTGACACGATAAATAATTGATAGGAAATGTGTAAAGGCCCTCACAATCATCATGCTAGACTTCGCGGTTTTGTACATGCTGGTGATTCTCTTTACTGCTCACCAATACTTTATCTGACCATAAGGAATTCAGGCATTCAGGTGGTCAATTTTTTGTCATTTGTTCTAAATCCTCGGAGGCGTGTCATATTAACCATGAACCAGTCACAGGAAAGAATAAAATGCGAAGTAGTTCGAAATGCAGTCTGCTAACAGACTATATATCGTGAAATCTTTGGTAGTAGGTACCATATCCTCATTGCTCCAACGATATATGAGACACGAACAAAGCACACTAAAACCTAACAATAAATTTTCCACGCGACAAATCACTGTTTGTTATTATACGACCCTTACGAATACAATTGAGTGGACCCTTTTGAGGATTAAATTTGTGGTCAGATTTGGCTTCAAAATCACTAGCATATGTAACTAAGTCACACATTCGCCACGATATAGATGACTCCTGACTTAATTATAAACTCGCAGTAGCAGAACGAGCAAATCACGTGCAGCTCAGCCAAGAGTAAAATCCACTTTTCTCAGCGGCAGCAATCAATGACCTAATGGTATCGGCCCGAATGTACTCTCGACTATGAATTCTAAGGTCACTTAACCTGCAAAATTTCCCAGTCCACTAAGCTAGAAGGCAGTCTTCTAGTTGTTAACTTCTCACGGAATACGGCAGTTATTTAATAGGAGGTGTCGTCACATCCCCGCCTCTCAATCACAACCATAGTTTTGCCTTTCCAGGCCCACTTTAATTTACGGTTTCCGATGTTACAAATAAATGTTTTGATGCGTGCTGTACTTAGACCAACACAGCACTTGCTTTATTTGTATCACTATCACTGAAAGAAAGGTTTGTTCCACACATGTTTTTATAGGGTCAAATGTATATTTAGTACGACCAACAAAATATTTTGCTGGGTAAACAAAACTTGAAAAGTTAAAAAAAAAAAAAAATATTGGAATTTGTTCATCTAACAAAATATTCTTGAATCAACAAAACCTCTATGTTAGACCAACAAAATATCTTTTTGCATCAACTATGTATGTCTTATTACCTTCGTTCGTGAACACAGCTTGATATAGTTTATCATTTTTGTAACAGTTAAGATAGTAATAGTGTTTGATAAAACATATATCGATGCTTAATAACAGTGTAAATATCCTAATAAAACAAATGCAACAGAAAATTAAAAGTAAAGCTGTAAAAATTGAAGTATTTAATTACACCACGTTGTCCGGTATGTATTAAAATATATTAGAACTGCATCAGTAGTCACTCACTTTAGGTGAGGTTACTAGGGCGCTAATGGTCTGAGCTCGAATCTTGGCCGGGCTTTACATTTTTTTATAGTAACCGAAACTATATATTGTACGTAGAATCAAACAAATCTTCAGATGAACCAACGAAACGACAGCAAAATATTTCATTGCAGCTATACAAACAACCATTTGGTTTCGCCAAACAAACTTTGTTTCATTCAACACAAGCACATTGTCAGCGTAAAGACCTGCAAAATTTGCGTTACCATTTTGTAACATGCTAGCCTTCAATGCCTTTTATCTACTTGAGCGAAATTCGTGATTTTATTGGTGACCGGAAACTATGCGGCATCGTTTTACTTGTGCGAACGGTTCACTGGAGGTTGGTTGCCCAGCCTTTTAGCCTTTACTGTTGGCTACAGTTGTTCTCGGGACGAGCCGCACAAGTTGCCTGCCAACGGGAACAAGCAAAAGACATCTTACAGTTTAGTCTGCCGCCAAATAATAAACGCGATTTTTGCATGACTCTAGTTATCAGAACCAGTTACATGTAGGTTTGTGTGTTCTGCTGTATTTAACCATTCGTGACGTAGAATAGCAGCACGATATACGAATCTGTTACTCACAGGAGACGTGACTGGGCACTGGGCCCCAAAGTGTACAAGTACCGGCCGGAAATAACTAGAGTCCATTCACGGTTACTTTACACTTTTCTGAAGTCTTGCTAAAGTTCTACTTCCAGGATATTCCTCCGCCTCATATAATCAAAGCTTAACCAAGTATAGTAAATTACACCAAAGGGACCACGACCGCATTCGCGAGCACTCAGAATAATAATATTTAGCATAAGAACTATTTGTTGCTAGGCATTATCAACACACCTATTTTCTCCCTGTTTTTATTAATATTAATTATAAATGGAATATGACTTATAGGTAGAATAAATAAAATTTTAGTTTGATCAATATCAAGTATAAAACTCTTGTGATATATGTCATATCTAAGAAACAACAAAACACATCATAAATGGGGTGATTATTCAAAGGTTTGATTTTTAAAAATGTGAAGAAACCGCGAATAGACTATGTGTACAATTGTGCGCGCTGGGTCTGTATTGGTCACATCTAGACAGAGCGGACGTGTGAAATGCACGCAAGTGCAGAGCGCATGCGTCGTAGGATTCATTTCTCAGCCGAGACCACGAGAGACTATCTCGATCGAGATAACCTAGGTTAAGTTAGTCTAGATAACGGTGTTCGTCGTCAGCTGTTTACGATCCCTGGCTCGCCGGCCAGAGATCTAGAACCTTGGCGTTGCCTGGATCCTGAGAACCACAGCTGCGGTGCGGAACCAAAAATCAGCGGGGTTGTAGTAATGCATTCGTCGTGTGTCATGCTTTCATGGCCAACTTATTAGAAAAATATTTAAAACCACACAAGGTTATGCCAAGCCGTTAACTGTTTCCAGCATACGCAGATGTATTAGATGTAATTCTTTTATAACATACCATACAATTTTTCTATTCCCAATAGTTATTAAGAGTGGGATGGACCCCCGCCCCCTCCCCGACAAAATCAAGAAGCGAGGGAGCGATACGGGCGACAGTAATACGCACTTCTAGCGCCTCATCGCTCCTACGCGCACGGCGTGCGGTATTTCCGTTGTGAAGCTGTACTGTGCAAATTAGATCTGTAACACTGGGGTTTTATTAAGGAAACTGCACAGGCAAGCTTAAAAAATGTGATAGTTGACAATTTTCACGATTTTTTTTTCTCCAAGAATACACTCAATATGGCAAATGTAAGAAAAATAGGGGTAGGTAACTATTATTTTTTTCTGTTTTAACAGAAAGTCGTATTTGCAGAACATTTATTTTCCGAGATATGCGTATTCGCGCAAACAACTATTTCATAGAAAATGTTTTAGTACATCATCCTTGTAATTTTTCTATACCTACTATCTACCTTAGGAGTTAATTAAATGCTAATTGCTACTTATACATCACAATTGAGTTATATTTTATAACTTTTTGTTTTCAAATAGTTTTAGTTTGAAAAGTTTAGGCTGCTGCCTAATGAATTCGTGAATTTCACGTATCTCTCCTTCGACCAACTTAGGGCAGAAGTGTCACAAGCGCACAGGCACTCGTGTTGTTATAGACAGTTCACGGTTCATCGTTACTAACTTTACTGGGCGCATGTCACTCAGGGCGTCCGTTAAAATATATGCAGGTAGGGGCAGTGACATTTTTCTAACGTTGATTTCAAAAGTGCTCACTTTATCGTGAACAGCCTTTAGGCGTATGACCCCCCGCCTTGTCGCTAGGGTCGCGAAGCCATGTCGGGGCGTGGAGTCGGTAGTCCCTGGAGGCACGCTTTGTAGTTCCGCCTCTGAACGCTGTGTTATTCTGCGTCACCTCCCGGCGGGACAGCTGATCGGAAGGCGTGGCGCGGCGAGGCGAGGCAAGGCTCCCGCGTGCCGCGACCCTGGGCGTCCTCGGGGAATCGCTTCCAATTAATCGCACGCGATGCGTATCGAAGCGCGACTACGCTGCCCAGGCGCAGCAAAATTGTTGATGAATCGCCAAAGACAGACTCTGAGACGCACGTGCATACAACCTGCGGGAGGGCCCACCACATGTGCCTGCTAACTATCCCGTCATAGAGGGAAAATGAGGCGCTTACGGGAGTAACACGACAGCGAGAACTACTACAATCGCTGTGATCAGACGAGCCCTTTTTTTCTCGCTGACCATGACCTTTACAACTCCGAAAACATGGTTTAGGGACGTTGGAAAAAATATCGATGTATCGAAATGACGATGTTATATCAACGCTATATCTACAGGCTGTTGCAATATTGCATGCCAATACTTCGGGGGAACGTTCATCACATCTGGAGGATGAAAAAATGTTATATGAACATAGGTCCGCAAACGCTTCGTTTCTTCGCTACAGCCCATAATACATAACTTACAGTGTATGGCGTGCGGGCTGGATCATGAAGCTGTGGAATGCCATCGCAGCTGTAATTGGCAGCCCCATACCAGCCCCAGATGAGCTCTGATTTGAATCCGCTAGACTTTTATTTGTGGGGATATTTGAAGGCACTTGTGTATGCAACCCTAGTGGACGATTTTGGCACCCTACGTAACTGTATTCCTGGCGGGTTGCGAAACAATCAGGAATTTTCCAGGGATTCATCAACGCATCCGGGTGGCCATGCAACGGCGGGTTGATGCATGTGTTCGTTCATTTTGAACATTTCCTTTAGTGCCGACGATAAGCCTTCACACATGTGTAACTACTTTCTGTGAAATTCCTACTGTTATAGTAGTGTCTTAGTGTGAGGTGTCGTGTATCATTCAAATCAACGCTGCGATGGCATTCCACAGCGTTTGCGGACCTATGTTCATATAACATTTTTTCATCCTCCATATGTGAAGAATGGTCCCCCGAAGTAGTGACATGCAATATTGCAACATTCTGTATATAAATCGCCGATATATTTCAATGATATTTTATCGAAATAACTATCTTTATCCAGGTATTGGAAATAAATATTTTTCAAATGCTTTTTTAATAAGCTCTTTTTTATTACAAAAATTTAATTTAGAAATTACTATGTTCCTGTATATAAATCGCCGATATATTTCAATGATATTTTATCGAAATAACTATCTTTATCCAGGTATTGGAAATAAATATTTTTCAAATGCTTTTTTAATAAGCTCTTTTTTATTACAAAAATTTAATTTAGAAATTACTATGTTTATTTTGACAACATGTACCAAAAACAGGCGCCATATTTTTCTGCAGTGCCTCGTGTCGTCAATATGTATTATTTCAAGTAATTTTATATTTGTCTATTCCTGAAAATATATAAAATATCGGATTCCGTTGTACCGAAGATCGATATTTTCTTTCGATGTATCTCTTCGTAAAACGATACTTCTATAAATAACCAATATAAATAATATCGATTATTTCCCAATATCGACACTCCAAATTTGGTTACAGTAGACTGACCATGACTGACATATCCTCTTAGGGAATATCTACAACTTTATTCCGCCGAAGCTGCATCCTTTTTTTTTTTTTTGGGGTCGGAGGTTCGCTGCCTTCCTATCACGGTCAGAAACGCTTCGGAAGAGGCCTGCGTCGTGTATCTCACCGCCCAAACAACAAGGGGCGGGTATAACGGATCAGAATGAGGTTGGGGTCAAAACTTTCGCAATGTATGTTTTAGTATTCACTCTAGCTTATCTTATTTTCCGATCGCTTTCAAACGTTGATTAAATATCGTTTTTGCACATTTTCGGAGTAGTTAGTTAACCACAATTTCCGAAATAATGAATATTTAAGTAGCCATAATCGTTTTCAATTATTTATTCTGTGTTTGTGCAGTGCAGAGGGTATTCCTGTTGTGACAATCGCGTATCAAATAAATGTAACAAACCCTTTCTTTCATCATAAAATGTGTTTTAACTTTTGATACAAAATTCATTTAGCTGTAAACACACTTTATAAATTTCAAATAATTGATTAAAATGATCCTTAATGATAACAAAAACATCACAACACAGCTCCTGCCATAATTTTTACCAAGACTCAAATACTGAAGGCTAGATTAAAATGCAAATACATTTAAAATTCAGTATACTCTCAGGTACAAAGTTACTGAGCGTTATAAAATAAATAACAACCCAAACACTTAAACAATATGTTTACATTGCATTAACAATTATTCATTAAAGCAGAGCATTTAATATTGTTCCTCCACAATCGTAGCAAAATGGAAAGGTTAATGGGGCGTACATAGAACGGTCAGCCTGATGGGGCCCATCAAAGCATTCATCCAGTGAAATGTAAATTAGAATTTACTAAAAAGTAACGTATTAGCTAACCACCGCGCGGGCGATCCTGCAGAGCCTACCAAAGCCTCACGGGCTTTTAAAACTACTAAACCCCACGAGAATTAAAAATATATACGCCCACGAATGAGTCTTGGTACGACGGCCAACTTGAATACATAGTACGAATGGGACGCAGAACAAATACTACGCACAACACATTAAAATAGCAAGCAAACACACACCATTAGTTAACTTAGTTACGCCAAAATGAATTTAGAAAACCGTGACTACAATTTAGAAAAGTATCACTAAGCCGCGTGCCCACTACAAGACAAAACTACCGCACAAAATTGATTAAAAATTTTACAAAGCACTGATTGAAAAAAAAGTCTCGTATAGGCTGTTCACGGTAAAATTGGCACTTTTAAAAGCCCTGCTTAAAGTCTACTTGTATACACATTGTTCATTCCTCCGCCTTATATAAAATTAACTTTGCCATGGGCGTCGTCACATTACTCATGCGTCGGGCAAATGAAACTGTAAAATTATTAAGAAAGTAAATACTCTACAAATCTGCTCATTTTGACATTTATCGTTACCATATTTACTGTGCGAATGTGACTCTGTGCGCCTGTTAAAATGCCTGGATGCAGGGTCAGATACTTTTTTCTAAGGTTCATTTATGAAGTGCTCACTTTATCGTGGACAGCCTTTGCCACAACTCACCATTCGTTGCTTCACGGTTAGCCGCACGTCCACATCACACCTCAACCACTGAATTATTAGATTCGTAAGTTGTTACAGACAATTTGACTTAAAATGCGTTGCGCATCGCTGTCCCAAGCGGCGTCAGCTGACCTCGTACATCATGCAGGTGAAGTTTGCGCTTGACGAATGGTGAAAAAAGACTCGAGCCACCAGAGTGCATGCACTTATAACACTTATCCCAAAAGTCTAAAAAAAAAAAAAAGAAAAAGTGGTGACGCACCACTGGAGGGGAAATGAGGGTGGGAAGAGATGGGAAGCCAGGGGAAGGGAAACGAGTTCGCGACCTATAACACCACCACGCAGAACGACACTGTAAAAAATAATGTAATGGGCAAATTACCTGACAAGTGTAAGGTAATATACGCAAACTTGCAAAGGAAACAATTTTCCTTACAGGTAAGGTAAAATTACCGCACTCTGGATTAAATTTCACATGCATTGTAGTGGAAAATCCCACACATGGATGGTAAAATTACCTTACGACGCGTGCATCTCTTCAGCATTCTGAACAGCTAAGTTTGGGGACGGGCGGAAGAAACAATAATTTAGCACACTAATATTCACTGATGCTATCACGCTGTAGTCGTGGTGTAATGGGTAGCGCATCGGCCTATCGTGTTAGAGGACCATGGTTCACCCCCCACCCACCAGCAAGTGTCGAGGAATTTAGAGTTTAGGTTTCTGTTACTATTCGTCAGAAGATATAGGTAATAAAAACGTCAACAGTAACAATAATGTGGGGTATTTGTAACTATAACATAGAATAGTTAATTTTTCCGTACTTGTATTGGATTTGTACCTTCCCCCCTCCCCCACTTTTGCCAGGTACTTTTCCCTTACGATTAGGTAATAGTACTTTTCTTGTTATGTAAATTTACTCTACATTTGAGAGGTAGTATTTCCTTACATGTAGAGGTAATCAGCTTCCCTTGCACCTCGAATTGTTTTTGCAGTGATCGATAAAATAACGACAATGCTTATGATTTGATCAAAATTGGCGAAATTGGTTCACTCAGCGAATCTCATTATTTTCGCCTGTTGCCGTTACTAAAAACAAAATTTCCGGGAACGGTTAAGTAACTCTTTTTTACGAGAAGCGCACAGTCTGCGTGTCGCGCAGCTGTTCTGTGACGTCGAGAGGTCATCAACGAGGGGCCGGCGTGTCATGCTGCGAGCGCGGGCTTGCTGTCAGATCTGACCTGAAAGTGTGAAGCCTTCTACTGGTTGGTTTTATTGTGACGATAACGTGATGATTTGTTTGTACAGCGATGCTCGTGGATTTCGCAGAACTTTCGTGCGAGTTTTTCCCGTTATCTGCAGTCCCGGCCTCGAGGTTCAAATATGAAATAGCACGTGCGCTGGGAGCAGGGCCACCGTGAGACGGATCACACGGTTGCCAAGTTTATACAGCGCCGGCCGGCCCTTTAGCTGTTCACGGTAAAACGAGTCATTTAGAAAGGCCCGCTTAGAGGGAATGGTGCATGAAAATCGTATATTTATATCATTTTTGTCTACCTGTATCATTTTTATCCCAATTTGTTTAACAGAGGATTTTTCGAAACTTTTAGTTCGACACGACGTAAATAACAGTTTTGAACATCTTATGACATGGTTAAATATTCTCTGCGTTCGTTATTCTCGGAGCTCTTGATTGAAGATGATAAAAACAATTCCTTTATTTTCTTCCATCAGTTTTCCGAGAATAATGAAGGCAGTAAAAATCTAACCGCGTAAAAAGGCATTGAAAATTATTATTTACGCCTTGAGCCAAAAATTTCGATAAGCACTTCGGAAAACGACTTATATCCAAAATCGGTTAAATATACTGATTTCATGCATCATTCCCCCTGTATGCACGTTGCGAATTCTTCCACAATATGAAAACTAACATTGCCATGGGCCTCATCACTTTATTCATGCGTCGGTCAAGTGAAACCGTGAAATTATTAGGAAAATAAATATTTTACAAATCTGCTCATTTTTACACTTGACGCATTAACAAGAACAGAAAGCGAAATAAATAATTTAAGTTATCACAAATGGTTACCTAACATTTTTTATTCGACATTAAGAGATATAACTACTTTCCATCCATTGTTAGAAACTAAGCGCATGTTATTCAGCGGTAGTGACTTTTTCCTAAGGTCTCGATCGAAAAAGGAATACAGGCGCACAGTGCATGCCATCAATATAGTACCAAATTTTGAGTTTTAAAATTAAACCAGAACTGCCAAAGCCTATTCTCCTACCACTAGAAGCTGACCTCCTCAGAGTTAACTCACGGAACATACGAGAGTAAGTATGCAGAGACTAAATGAGTAAACAATGGTCGTGGTGACTGAGCGGTTAGACTGCTCGCCTCTCACCAAGGCGAACCGAGTTCAATCTCCGGCCGGGTCGCTCCCGGATTTTTGCAAGTGGTAATCGTTCCAGACGATGCCGCTGGTTGGCAGGTTTTCTCGGGGATCTCCCGTTTTACCCCGCCCTTTCATTCCTGCGCTGCTACATTCTTGCCTCGTTACACCCTGATCGGCTCTCAATACTTCGTTGTTTAGAACCGCCCAAATTTCTCAACTCTCCACTCGACGATCTCTTGTTTCCCCCGCCCCTGCATTCCGGCACAGCTCCGTTCTCACCTCGGTTCACTTTCATCGTCTCTTATGACCTCGTTGCTAAAAGCCGCCCAAAGCTCTCCGCTTCATCCTGTTCCTAACTCAATGACGCGCAGTTACCACGCGGCACACAGCCGCGTGTGTTGGATGTAAGTCTTCGTGGGTAATCAACACAAACATAGCGACGATACACGCTGTTCGCGATAAAGTGAGCACTTTTGAAATCAACCTTAGAAAAAAGTCACTGCTCCTACATCCAAATATTTTAACGGGCGCGCTGAGTGACATGCGCTCAGTAAAGTTGGCAATGATGGAGGGTAAGTAGTTCCGTATCTTAACGTCGAATAAAAAGTGTTAGGTAATCATTTCTGATAATTAAAATACATTCTTTCGCTATATGTTCTTTTTAAATACATCGAAGTGTAAAAATTAACAGACTTGTGAAATACGGTTTCACTCAACCGACGCATGAATAAAGTGATGAGGCCCATGGCAATGTTAATCTTACATATGATGGGAGAATACACAACGTGCATACAAGTAGATCTTACTTAAGCAGGGCTTTGAAAAGTGCTCATTTTACCGCGAACAGCCTATAATATCGATACGCAATCACATTTATCACTCGCTTCTCCCACGTGGACGTGGGGCACTCCCCCTGCGCTTCACAACACAACACAACACAACACAACACAACACAACGCAACAGCAACAACCAACAACTTCCCGGACGCGGCTCGGATGGAACCAATTTGACCCGGTCACGCGCAAGATCAGACGTGTGACGTCAGCGGGGCAGAAATCATCGGGTGCGACAGCTTTTCCGTATGGAAAGGATCTCTAATTCTACAGCATCGCCTACGCGACGAGACTAAAAAAAAAAAAGTGGTCACGATCCCATTGTTCACGTGACTGTAGTATTTTTTGTTTGTGAGAGAGTGTCACCGGGACAGGTTAGAAAGGTTGTACTGCTTTCCACACTTTTTACGGCGCCTCGCACATAGAGATGACGCTGTACGGCATGTTTATTTAGACGGCCGAGTGTCCCACGTAATTGCACTGGCCGCTCCCCGAACCACATTCCTCTGCCGCGCGGTGTTCAGAATGGAGCACGTCAATGGTGAACTAATTGGTGGTGTATTCCCCATATGCTCTGCTCTGTAACTAGCTCCACACAGCGCCTTCTCAATCCCCTCCCCTTTTTTTTCTCGCTTCCCATTCCATTCGGAACTTGCTGTTAGCACGTGCGTTCATGTGGGTGTTCATTTACACGAAAAACACGGATCGGAATACTTTCCATTTTATTGTAAACAACTGTTGCTATGCAACCTTTTTTTATTCTTCCTCTAGTGTTAACTTGAATGTAAATGATCTAATTTTTTTCCATGTCGTGTCCCTTATAATCCTTTCATTCCCTCATTAATTTGCTGTTTCTGGTTGTGCAAATAAGACATTTTTTTTACCAGTGCTGTACTTAAGCTGACGAAGAACTTGTTACGTTGCCCCAGCCAATAAGATGTAGGCTTTGTGATCGGTGGTTAGTGATATGAATCAGTCACAAAGCAGAGCAGTGGCACGGGGTGATCAGTCATCCCCGGGGAAGATCACTGGCCATCGAGTCTCACGGTGTACGTTTCCGGTCTAATATAATATTCCTGTGCAGCAAGTAAACAATTATCTACAATGTGCATGAAAGGGATGACGTTATTGGTTTCTGAGACCATACCTCAGTGATTTAGAGAATACAACAGTAAAATTAAATGCGGAATTTCAACCCTCGTTGAATTTCAAACCGTCGCGTGTGTGGTAAAAAGCATGCACACTGATTAACAGTTCCGTAAATTTCCCGAACTTATTTGGCAATAAAGTTTTGTTTCGCAATTTTTATTATTATATTATATTATTACATAGTAATAATATGACAACCCCAAGACGACTTAATCAAGCAAGATTAATTATACCGAAAATGTTTGTTATTCGGGCAGTGTTCAGTGATCTGTGGGACAAATAATAGCTATATACATATTGTTGCTGAAAGTGTACCATCAAAACATTTATTAAATTAATAATAAAACTATATGAAAAGATTTAAAGTATTTGTGACCGAATGACTGAAAAACATATGTAAAAGTTACAATTATTCGAATGAAATTATTAGATGGTAGTATGGTTATCTAAATATATTAGTTGTAGATCGTTTATATTTCTTGATGAACTATATATTTTTCGAATTCTGAAACCCAAACCGCACCATTTTCGCTAAACGCGTTGGCAGGTGAGCAGTTCACCCAATGTTGGGACACGGAGACTGGTTTTTAGTCTATGGTCATAACACCTTATGCCGATCTTCGCCTGCGGCAACCTACACGCCAGCCGACAGTCCGACCAATAGAAGATCCTTTGCAGCAGGCACTATCCAGTCAGACTCGATGCCCGTACGGAAAGCCAGTCCCAGGATGGGCACACACGCATAAAAGGAACCGACAGGAGATTTCGTCCCCGCTACTTATGTACTCTGCGATTATTGGCCACATGACTATGTGAGGAGACACTTTATTACTTAAGGGGGAAGTATCCTTGCTATCTTGGATTTTGTATTTTCCTCATTAACTTAATTTTCGGAGTCAATATTTAAAAACCAAGCTAGTCATGACATAGGGAACATTTTAACAGTTATTTCTAAATCCCACTTTTTATTATTACATGATTAGTGTCACATCTGTAACCGTAATAAAACATTATCCAATAATTTAATAATTTCAATCCCACATGGGAAAATACAGGTATATTCGAAACCCTACAAATTAAAAAAAAATTCGTTAAGTAGTCGTCCATGTCATGTCTAGCTTTGATTTTTTATTTCTGATCATACATTTTCATTACGAAGGTTTGTAAGAAAATTCGAAGCTGGAGTGGATCCTACCCCCTTAACTGGGCGAATCAGAACGAAGTTGCTACCACACTGAACGTCCGTGAATCGCGGGAAGACACGATGCGTGTTGCTATCACATAAGTGTATCTAAACCAGCTATTAAGGAACTGCGGCTCGCGAACCATTCACTGCCAATGCGCTTGATATTAGCGGCCCCAT
Organism: Dryococelus australis; assembly: GCA_029891345.1. Classification (NCBI taxonomy): domain Eukaryota; kingdom Metazoa; phylum Arthropoda; class Insecta; order Phasmatodea; family Phasmatidae; genus Dryococelus; species Dryococelus australis. The sequence goes on from CM056998.1 coordinate 107,633,009, forward strand.
CACAACTCTCCAAAATAACACTGAGTAGCACCCACGAACATAACTGAATTGGGCCGCAGTGGCCCTATGGACTCTAATAGTACGGGCCATCCTTCAGTCGTCCGTCCGTCCAGCGGTCACGTGATATTCAAACAATCGCAAGGTAACTCTTCTTTTATCCGTCTACCGGTCAAACTTTCGACGGACGGACGGATGAACGACCGTCTTCTGACGACATCCTTTAGACGGGAATACGCACTTTGAAATAAAATACAAGGCGGTAGATCTGTGTTTATTTATCATCGGCGGTAAATTCAGCTGGTGTTTCAATTGTAAAAAAAAAATCAGTATTGCCAATCAAAATATACCACCAACGAAAGAAAGATCGCGATGTTAAGTTGTCACACTGAAATTTTGCCGTACAGGAGGATTGACGGACGACTGACTGTTGTGAATCTCTTTCAACTGACGGACTGATGGATGCGACAGACTATTGCGAGTCCAGCCTAAGCTGCTGTTTCACCTACATAAAATGTATTCATAGTGTTACGCGCTCGCTTACCGTGACCTCTGTCGCGCGAGCAAGAGGACAGTGTTTTGATATTATAACGGGCGGCAAGTCAATGGAATGTTTTTTAATTTACAGCCAAACGATAAAACGAAGAAGCTCTATCTGTTTCACAAAGCATCCCGCCGCGTATCACTCTGCAAGACGCCGTATATCCCTTTTGCAGCGCGCGCCACTGACCTTGGTTGTTTTGAATTTCTGTTTTTATCCAAAGAATCTTCTAGTGGTTCACTGCCCTAGTTTCTCTCAGCTGGACTTGGGGCGCGGCGAACCTTCCAGATCAAGACCAGCGGCTATAAAAAGCGCGTCGGGCCGCCGAGCCGGGATTTGTTGTTGTAGTTGACAAGTGGATGAGTGGCTGGAGTTCCAGCGATAGGCGACGAGCGAGAAGAGAAGCGCGCGACGAGGGAAGTGACCAAGAGGGAAGAAAATTTGCGACTGCGAGCATCGGCGAAGCGAAGAGTACGACTGGCAGGCTGGACCATTGGACTTGATACGTGGGTGAAAGACATTGCAAATGGTGGCAACAGACAGACTGAAAGTGTGTTAATGATGAGTATGAGTTAACTGACTATAACTAGGGATAGCAAACATTCGCGACTTCATTTCAGGACAAGATAGACGTCAAATGCGTGTACACTAAGTCATATTTTCAATTGGATCATAGATTAATCGTCACGCCCTGGACGACTCCGCGCCAATCACCGACTTGCAAGGGAACAAGAAGCGAATCCCGTTCTGTCAAATATGGGATAACACTGGGGCAACAGCCAATGAACAAACATCTGAGGTTCGACGATGCAAAGGATTGTGGAGTAGCATACAGGTCATTGAACTCGCGAAATTTTCCTATCCCTAACTATAACCAGAGACATTAAGAAGAACGTTAGAGTTGAAATAGACGTTACAAATCGTGTTCGCTGAGAAAGAAAAAGGGTTATAGTTGAGATAGATGGATTAATGCTGCAAGTAATAGTTGTGTGAATAAATTAAAATCAAATTTATTACTTTAATTTTTTATTAAGACCTGAGGAGCGGCGCGGCAGTTGCTCGCACGGCGATGACGCTGTCGTCTGCTCTGCTGCCGTTGCGCCATTGTCTCCTCTGGCTGAGGCAAGAGACGGGCGGTGCCCGCCCGCCCGCCGTCTTGTTACAGTCGAAGGTCGCGGCGGATGGCGCCTCCAGGCCGCTGACACTCACCCCCCTGCCTCCCCACCCCCTCTACTCTGTTTCAGACAATCGCTGGCTCCAGCAGTTCAACACCGTCGTTCCTTTTTCTCTCGGCGTGCTGTGCTCGCGGCTGCTGAATCAGTTAACCCTGCACTGTACTTGTGTTCTCCAGAGCTACATGTAGCACTACAAGGACGGACGGTACCCCTCCACAAGCTTATGTGAAGACCTAGTGATCGAGCACTCTATAGTCCATTCACTGTTTCTTCGGATGTTTTGAAACGAACCTTTGAAAAATCACCGTAGGCGTAACATATCAACCTGTTTGTTCAATAACTTGTATAACACTAATATATAACACTATACGATTAACCTTAAAGTACTGTATGCTTGAATAAATTAAACATTTACTTAGTATCATATATAACTTGTAATATTTATTTAATATTAAATACACATAAAACAGTGAGATCAGCGATGTGTTGGCAATGGCTAGTAAGAAATAATTCACAGTTAAATTATTGTTTTATCCAAGTTTTTAGTATACTATTTGTAAATTAATCGTTTTTGTCTATTGATATATTTGAATTTTTAGGTAGCACCAAAGAAAACTAATTTCACTGTTACAGTTTGAAATATTAGCACAAATTACCGTGCGTATGCCCTTGTCACGTGATTTTTTCTTTTTTTTTTTCGTCCAAGGAAGAAAATTCAATAGTCGGAGCGGAGCTTGTCGCTCTTGTCTTTCTTTCCATACCGTTCTATCTCTGGGGAAGTTTTGCACTGACTTCAGTAGCCGGAAAATTATAAATGTTATAGATTTTAGCTAATTTCATACTTACCACACCAAAAATAGTGATTTTTGAAATTGTAATTTACAACTGAAACGAGATTTTATTATTTGAATACTTATTATAATACATTTAGATGTGGTGGCGGGACGGTTACAAATCCGAAGTTGGCAGAAGTGGCGAGTGGCGATATTACATGACGTGTTTCTGAAAGAAGCGTCAAGTTCGTACACGTTGTTTTTTTTTTTTTTTTTTTTTCAAACCTTCCTAGGCGAGTTACGATGCCGTGATAAATCTGTTTTTCCACGGCAGGAATAAATATACTGTAAAGTGCGTCGTGGCCGCTGTATGCGTGGGAAAATATTGTTGCTATTACTTTATAGGACGTGTGGAATTTATACATTTTAACGGTGAACTGTTTTTAAGACGAAATTGATTGTTTGTATGTCACGTCTGTTTATCACAACGCTGTAACCTCGCCCTAGGTGTTTGGAACACAATTGTATAACGTGCTTACGCTTCTGTGATTTGAATGCCACAACCCCAAAAAAAATCGAAAACCCCAACAGACAAATTAAAATAATGAATGAAATATACCTAGAAAACAGTAAGTACCATTGCACATAAATTGAGAGGAATGAAAGTTACGGTAGGCCTATTTGTGTTCATGTTCGCCATTACCTTTTAAGTTTGTCGTTGCTACGTACAAATAATAAGCGACACTACTTACTTGCTAGAATTTACTGTATTTTTCGTTGGGGTGGTTGTTCCTTCGTTTTAATTTTTATTCCAACTGAGGCCGTCCTTTTAACGAAATACCGCAATACATATCAATAACACGGGGTTAAATACTAAAGTTCTTTCCCCCGCAGTTATAACAGGGTTAAACACAGTAGCGGCAAAATATTAACTTGTATTATGTGTAATATGCTATGTCGTGTATAACAAATATGTTAACAATGTAAAATAATAACAGTAAAAACTATCGTCAACACAGACATTTTGAAAAGTCATCAAGCTGGGTATCGCTGTAAAGTCCTTTTACACCTCGGACCCAGTTAAGACCGTGCATCGTGTTGACATTTTTGACAGTAGATGTTCACAAACATTAGTAGTGGTCCCAAATAGCAATTTGTTTCATTCACGTGTACACTATTTGGTTTGCTGGACGTTTGTTACCTTTCCAGTTAGTTCAAACCAAAACTCCCCTCAGTACAGTAGTCCTCTAGAGGGGGCAGTCACTGGAATGTTAACATAAACTGCTGACTATGTTCCATTAAGCAGTGGCTTGTTAAATTACAATACTTCGTTGGTCGGATGGTAGAAGTGCGGGGAGGGGGGGTGTGATAAGAAATGGCATCAACATAGCCAGCGACTTTCTACGGCAAAAATAAATATTTCGCGAGTGCAGAGTTTTCCTGTCACCATAATTAGTGGCCAATTGCATCATCATAATTGGCAGTTTGCTGCCAGTACAATCGAGTAACAGTAGCTCTTCTTAGTGTTTTCGGTGTGTCAGCTGTCATTATTCCAACTCCCCACAACACTCTCGTTAGAAAGCAGCCCTGTTAGACTCAGCCATACCAAATTAAGCCACCAGAGCACTACACTTTTACTATTGGTTTAGAATACCGCAGGGCTAGTTGGGTGAGAGAATATTCAACGACACAATGAAATACCACCATAGACTGGCATTACATGACAACTTCACTGTTAGTGAACTGTAACGTTGAAAGGTAGGGTCTCAGTAAGTAATACATATTTAAGAAACGGGGTTAATACTTCAAAGTATTGATAGTTAACTGCAATGATTCAATGAAATTTGCATCGATTCTCACTGTATTATTTTTAATAGTTCTTACATGACATAATTTGGTATACGGAAAATTTCCGCCTCTAGGTGTGCCGGTGTTCCAAAGAGGTCACTTTTAAACTGGCGGTAAATGAAGAGTTGAGAGATTTGGGTGGCTCTCAACAACGAGCTCTTGAGAGCCGATGTGGGTGAAACGAAATGAGAATGGAGCAGCGTCGGAATGCAAGGGCGGGGGAAACGGGAGATCCCCGAGGATACCCGCCGACCAGCGGCATCGTCCGTGACCCGGCCGAGGATTGAACCCGGTTCGTCTTGGTGGGAGGCGAGCAGTCTAACCGCTCAGCTGACGCGGCCTCTGAAGCGGTAAATGGAGAGTTGTATATTTTTGTGTGTAAAAGTTCGTGTTTTACTAGAATTGCTATCATACACCTGCCAAATGTTAAGTATCAACTTTATTTCGTACATATCATTCGCGTTTTTATTGTTTGCAAGAGGAAAAAGTGAAAATACAAGGTACTGGCCGTTCATAAGCAACTTTAATGCAATGGGAAAACGTTACAATTTTAAGTGCAAAATTCTAACTGTCATCAAAACGAACTTTTTACTTTCCTCCCTTCACTTAAGGTAACTGTGCAGGAAAGTCCTAAAAATAATATTTTCCACCATTTCACTGTTATATTTTTCTATTCAGTTTTACATATTTGATTAATGTAATTGTGTAAGCCTATGTTTTGCTAAATCCGATTTACGACAGAACATTTAAAAGTAAGTGAACATAGTTTGTTTGTATCTACACTCCATTGCGAAGAACAAATGTTGTTCTGACTTGAATACATCTTTAAATTAGCAACCATAGTGGGGGGCAATCCAGAAAATCCGATGATAAGATTGTGGGATACAGTTTAGCATTACAGCACCGAATCTATCGTCTGCATTCAAAATTTAATTACACCACTCGATTGCCAAAGGATCAAAGAATATGTTACGTTGATTGAGGACTGTGAAGCATCACTCGTGGGGGGGATTTTGAGTTCTTTTGCCGCGTCTCATAACTTCCGCTTAGTATAACTTTTTACTAGGAGAAGTTACGACGCTCGTTTGAGTTACAATCGACAGCTCTCGTCAAGATCAATCGATTGCGTGTATAAAAACATTTATGTGGTGTGCTTATGGTGAAATCGTACGAGTTTGATGTAAAAAATTAAGATAACTTAACACAATGCCGGCCTATACTCGTCAAAAAGCCAAGTTGAAAAACGGAAACCGTATACGGTTGGAACGAGCATTTTCAAAAGCAATCCAGTGATAACCATAAAACCCCATATCGAGTGAAGCAGTGCTGCGAACGTAAAAAAAAAAAAAAAAAAAATCAAGGCGTCCGAGCGCGTCAACGTAGACGTATTCACGCAAAACAAACGGCCGTGTCCACAACACAGCCACACCCCATTTTTTTTTACGCAGGGTCGAACACAATACAACTAGGGAGATTTTACACTACTGCTTTTATTTTATCTCATTTTCTTACGAACAAAACGGAAAAATCTGATACACATGCGATACAAGTGCTATCCGCAGGCGAAAAATTTAATTTGTCTAACTAAAAGCCTTGAGCTTCCCAACTTGAGTAGAATAAACCTTAGTAAAATGGTCGAAGAGGGGTGCAGAGGGCCTGGCACCGGCACTTGTCTCGAACCTGTGTATCGATGTAGGGCGTTCGATGCCTGCAACTATTAAGTACGTTTGCGACACTGTTACAACATAACGTTAAGGTGACACGGACATGTGCACCAATTGCTCTATTAGCTTCTATAGGCTGTTCACAGTAAAATGAGAGCACTCTCGGAAGTCCTGCGTAAGATCTACTTATATGCACTTTGTGTAGTATTTCGTCTTATGTAAAACTAACAATGTCAAGAGCCGCATCACTTTATGCATGAGTCATACTTTAAGAAATTATCATAAAAGTAAATATTTTACGAATATGCTCATTTTTACACTCGGATGCATAAAAAAATAAACTGAAATAAATAATTTAAGTTATCACTTATTATTTGACGTTTAGATATGGCACTACTTTCCCTCCATCGTCACCAAAATGGGCGCATGTCACTCAGGCAAGAGAATGGCTTTTTTTCTAAGGTTGATTTATAAAGTGCTCATTTTATCGTGAACAGTCTTTACGTGGAAGCATATCAACTTCAGGACTTCTAAGCGGAACCTTGACATTTTAATGTGTGGACAGTAGGCCAGTTCAATCCAATCACCTACACAATTTTCGAGATTAATTGCACAGTATATTCTAACACATCGTCTCACCGTATCAGCGATCGATGACACACGATTGCACGTGAATGTGCAATTGTTAACTTCGCTGCTGTGCATACTGAGGAATCAACGCCCAATATTACGAGCATCTTTCTTCTGGTTGATCTGTCTGGACTCTGTGAAATGTGTCACATTATGGCCATTCCATTCGTGTGACAACAGACTGCTAATATACGTAGTTTCTCCTTAAAACCCTTTATTTAGACGCAACCGTGATGCAGCTGACGCATGGTAGACATGCACTATAATTATTGTATGTCAAAGCTTTCAACTCGAGAATCAACGATGTTCCATGCTAAAAGTGTAAATCAAATCATTGAATCTCCCCGTCACATAGTTTGACTCACTCACGTAGATGTCAGTGAAAATTAAACTCGCGATGTGTCTACATGGGGTACTAATAATATATATAAAAAATAATTACTTAAAAAAAGTTATATAAATAAACATTACCTGCAGACATATATTCAGAGATTGGCAGTTGTCTCGGGAGAATATAATTTAGGTATCCGAAACTATCTTTCTGAGTGACTAGGCCATCGCAGTTGTGTCTCTCCGATTCTATATGAGTGTGGAGTTAATAATACTATAAGTAAGTATTTCTGCAATTAAAACAAATTCTAAGGCAGTAAAAATCTCGTAAAAAACTATGGGTTAAATTACATGCAGTCCAGTTGATAATTTGAGTCTCACTATCGGGAAGGCCAATACTGAAAGTTGCCCATAAAGAGTGCTAATAAACAAAATTGTACACGAAGGAAAACAGCTTCCAACATCTCTTACACGTGCAAGATTCTTTGTTCAGACTATTACTTACATTCATAAATAGCTGCTTCCAAAGACGTGTTTATTGGTCCCAACGTGTAAGGTTGGATTAAGGTACACTCAAAATATTGTTTTTTTTTATAGCCATTCCTACTATTGTTAACTGACCTATTTTTAATTTGAATATTTACTGTTTTTTTGGCGTTCAAATATCAATGTTTGGAATGCTTTATATAGGTTCGAAGGTAGATTATTACTATATTAATTAGGCTTCCTTATTTATTAATTTTGGGATTTGTCTTTTCTTGGCTTTGTTTGGTGTGGGAAAAAGGTGAGTTCCCCCGATAAAAAAACCTACAATGTTTGTCTTGAAGTTGTATTGGGTTGATTGGCCCTTTCATTCTTCGGGTTCTTCCTCGAATTCTTTATCTTCATCTTCCGTTGAGTTGGCGTTCTGTTCTTGGGCTAGTATTTGGGAATTGACGGCAAGAACCATATTGGCTTTATTGCAGCGGCCGATGTTACATGTTTATCTGTGATTTCCTAATTGTTTCCTGAATGTGTTGTGTGAGAGTTTGTGTGTTAAAAGGCTATTCACGGTAAACTGCGAACACTTTTGAAAGCCCAGCTGAAGACCTACATGTATACATATTGTGTATTTTACCAGGTGAAATTAACATTGCCGTGGGCCTTATCACTCTATTAAACTCTCGGCCAAGTGGAACTGTCGAATTATTAGAAAAGTAAATATTTTACAAATTTGTTAATTCTTACACTTACACGGAAGAAATAATTTGAGTATCAGAAATGTTTACCTATCACTTTTAATTCAACTTTAAAAAAATATGGAACTACTTTCTCTCCGTCTCCGTTATTAAAGGCTGTTCACGATAAAGTGAGCACTTTTGAAATCAACCTTAGAAAAAAGTTACTGCCCCTACCTGCATATGTATATTTATACTGGCGCACTGAGTGACATACGTCCAATAAAGTTGGCAACGATGGATGGGAAGTAGTTCCGTATCTTAACGTCGAATAAAAAGCGTTAGGTCACATTTCTGATAACTTGATTTTTTTTTTTTTTTTTTTTTTTGAAGAGTAAACATTAGCAGATTTGTAAAATACTTACTTTTCACTTAACCTACGCCTGAATAAAGTTATGAGGTCCATGACAATGCTAATCTTACATAAGGCGGAAGACTATACAACGTACATGGAAGTAGATCTTAAGCAGGGCTTTCAAAAGTGTTCATTTTACTGCGAATAGCCTATACCAACTTTACTGGGCCGTCACTGTGCCCGTAAAATGACATTCAGGTAGGGGCAGAGACGTTTTCCAAAAGTTGTTTTCAAAAGTGCTGAAACAACTGTGAACATGCTGTATACACGTGTATGTCTGACGGGGCGCGTGGCGCCGCGGCTGTTGTTGCAGGTGCAGAAGAAGCGGCGTATCGTTGCGCGCACGCAGTGTCGTAACATCAAGAACGAGTGCCCGCAACCGAGCTGCGACGAGCCCGTGCTGTACCCTGGTCGCTGCTGCAAGACCTGTCCCGACGACCTTGACAGTAAGTCACCGCTCGGCCTCAAGCCCCCCCCCCCCCCCCATCTGCTCCCACATCAAATGATCCTCACTGCCGCGCCTTCCACTCCGCAACCACGCTTGCTTCACAACTAATAATTCTAGTGTGTACTTATGTATTGCACATCCCGCCAATAACTGCATGCATTTGAACTTTTTCGCGCGTTATTTTACTATGGGCTGGCTATTCACGGTAAAGTGAGCACTTTTCGAAGCCCCCACATTTGGAATAATAGTCAATAATAAGAAACCTGAAAAATTCGCGGATTCATTTGGAATTCAAAACATGTGTTTTTATATAACATTAGCCATTGGTAGGGATATGGGAATTTCACGAATTCATTTCAGGACAAGATAGATTTGAAACGCGTGTACACTGAAGTCGCCTTTGCTATTGGAACAAAGTTTGTTATGTACGGGCCTAGAGGGCTCTGAGCCAATGGCAAACATGCAAGGGAACAAGACGCGAATCCCATACTGCCAGGTGTGGGGTAACACTGGAGCAGCAGCCAATTAGCAAACATCTGAGACTTGACTGTACAAAGGATTGTGGATTCTAGCCTATAGGGCATTGAACTCGCGAAATTTTCATATTCCTAGCCATTGTTCCAAACAGTGTTTGACACCTCCTGGAGAATGCTGGCTCAATCGTCGCCTTCCACTGTGACAGCAGACAACCAATGCACAGTTGACATCGACAAATTTGTACATAAGGCTGTAGAATCTAGCCTACAGGTTAGTCAACTCGCGAATTTTTCAGGTCTTTACCTCTAGGCTATACTCCATTGTCGTATGTGAAATCATGCAAATATCACTGTTAATTGGTTTGCTTATTGTATTAGCGGAAGACGGTGACTGGGTTTTCATCTTATTGTCGGTTTATTATTGGCTCAGGGTTTTACATGAGTTGTAAAGTGACGGGCGGGACAACAGTAAAAGGAATACAAACGTACGAGGTTTTGAATTCTAGTTTGTCCCGAAATGAAGCCGCGAATTTGTCAGGTCTCTACAATACATATATTTTATTGTAGACTTTGGCGTTAAATCACGAGTCCAGTTAAATGCATGCACTGTGTTTATTACCTACTTACATGGCAATATTTATTTTAAAAAGTGGTGGAAATACAAAAATGGCTGATAGGAGAAATGTAACTATAGGGCCTCAAGAGTGCTCATTTTACCGTGAACAGCCTATACAGTTAGTATAGTTATATCTAGAGGCTGTTCACTGTTAATTAAACATTCTGAAAGCCTTGCTTAATATATTTTTTCTCATTATACATTCTTCTCCCATTGGTAAAATTAACATCAACACGGACATAATTATTTTATTCATGCGCTAGTCAATAAAATAATGCTGAAGTTGTTTCGAACCTAAATGTGTTACTATTGTGCCAAATCTTACTAGACTGTATGTAAAGTAGAAAAAAACTTGATTAGTTGTAAACTTAAACATTACGCTCACATCACGTCAAGACTTGGGAACTATTTTTATTAATTAGCTGCCAACTTAACTGGCTAGTCTGCAAGCCAGGCCAGTGTGTCATGTAGCATCTATGCAACTACCGGGCAATGTTTTTCTTCAAAAGTTGTTTCCAAAACTAATTGTCTTGCAGTGCATAGTCTATAGAATGTTTTATTGCTTTATGTCGGCATCTGGGTAAAAATAACTCATGGCAGCAGATTGATGCTAAACAGTAATTTTCATAAAATTTTAATGTCATAAAATTTATGACATAATTTTAGTATAAGATCAACATATTTTAATTGTGGGAAGAACATTTACTGTGACCTGTTTTTGACACACAAAAAATGTTTTTAACTGAAGGAAATATATTTTCCGTGGCCTGAGGGAAGATAAACACGCCTTCCTACTTCGAGTAGTTTTTTTTACTTTTGAGGCTCAGCAGCGATAAGGGCGTCAGTCACACGTACATCACGTGTCGTTCCGCCTCTACGCACAAAAACTACGAGCAGGCGTGGTATCGTCGTGCGGCCTTCGCTATGTGAATTGAGCAGCGACCCTATAATTTTTATATAAGGTTCACAAGTTTTGCATACATTCATTCGCCTGGAATGTTTTGAGATACTGCGGTTTAAATTTTTTTTTTTTTTTTTTTTTTGGCCGTGTTGAATTGGAAAATTTCGAAATGTGCCAAGATGTGTTTACAGTTGTTTCCAGAGCAAATATATAGTGTGATTTATTTCCTTTTGGGAACATATTGCAAACGAGCACAGTTCTTTCTATTTAAATACTGCATTTCAATCACTGAGAAACGCAGTTCACGCCTCAGCTATACGAGCGTCTTACACGTCTTAAGGGGACTCCATAGTGAAATATTTTATGTAAAATCAGTGTTTGTGTATCTCGTTAACTAAATATTCTGGAAATACGACTTTCTTCTAGAAAGGGTAAAAAAAAATTATCTACAGCAACACTTTCTATTGTTATGCTATTAAAAATATCAAGAAGGTGAAAAGATATCCAAAATTGTTTAAGACAGCTTTTTTTTTACCAGGGATTCCCCTTAAACATAAGCATTGGCCGTCTGTCTCCAATTATGCATTAGCAATTCGTGTCCTTGAACTAGCTACACGAAGATTAATCAACTACGTGGACACAAAACTATGGCTGGAAAGAGATGTCCATGGATAACAAATCTGGCGGTCTTAAAAATTTCCAAACTCATTTAGCTGTGTATTTCTACTGCAATTTCTTAAACTGTTGATTACTTCGTCTGTTGATTTCCTGAGTTTGACAGCGTGACAGTTTAATTACAGGTGCGGTGAACGTTTCTGATAAACGTTGCAGATAAGATAAACGTACCGCGTATATTTTTTAAGAGGCACTTCAGATTTTTCTTCTTTCTGGGAGAACTGGCATATTTTGCTTATAGTTCGTGGCGTCAGATTTTGAACCATTAATTTGGCATCCACAATAAAAAAAAAAAAAGGCATTTTCTTTTTGTATGTTATTTGCCACAATTCGAGAGGAAATTTGTAGTTTTACAACAAGGATGTGTGTATGCGCGTGTGTGCGTGCTACCTTGCAAATGTAAGTTGACCCTGCCGTCTGCCAGGCATGCATGAAGTTTTGTCATCGGTGGCGGCTTACGTCTGAAGACAGATAACCATCAGTAGTTTACTTTGGTTCGAACTCGGAACTTCGACACCGCATTCGTTCTGGATCTATGCAGACAGGCTGGTGTCCAAATAGTAAATGCCTTGTAGGAGTTGGAGGAAAGGGTTCCCAAGACATTGCGTATGTGACCCTCATCCCTGAAGTGAGAGCTTGGCACGTACCAACAATGGAATGCCTTGGGGGACGAAATGAGAGTACCCCGAGAAAACTCACCACCAGCAACGCCCGCCCCGTTTTGCTCAACATAAAATCCGCCGGACTTCAGATCCAAATCGCTAGAGTTAGAAGAGGCCAGCTTGTGTCCATAATTATGAAGACTGGTTTTCCTAATTAGTCACAATTTAATAATAATTGGTAAATATATCTTTTAAAAAATTTAAATGATTGTTAGTAGGTACTTTTCGTGTAATTTTCTTTATCATTGTCTATTTTATCGTAAGTGGCATATTCTGTATTATAATCTTCCCTGATCGCTCAATATCGTTGCCAACTGTAATAATGAAATTTCCGTTACGGCAAGATTGTTTACAACTACACCAGGCAAGACGTCAATATACCCTATTCCAGCCAGTATGGGGTAAATATGGCACAGGGTCAACCACCAGTCATTTCTTAACCCATTTGTTCCCAACGTACATAATTCTGTACATATTGCACATGAAGATTATTTTTACCGGTAGCAGCAAGCTCAGTACTCAATTATCTTTCATGTGGGTAACTGATCCGTAAATTGAGGTTATGAAAGGCTCATATTGTTACTGCCAATCAAAGCTTGCGCCTCATTGCTCGTGATAATGAAAGAAGTAGTGCTGTATCGGCCTAAGTACAGCGCGCATAAAAACATTTATTATTTGACAGAGACCTCTCACCTTGACAAACCAGGTTCGATTCCCGGCGGGGTCGCTCCCGGATTTTCGTATGTGGGAATCGTGCCGGACGATGCCGCTGGTCGGTGGGTTTTATCGGGGATCTCCCCCCCCCCTGATCACCCTACGTCCTTTCATTCCGGCGCTGCTCCATACTCAGCACGTACTTGCAACAAAGCGTAGCTTAACCAGTCGAGCATAATGACAGTTGTAAAGACAACATGAGACACCAGTCTGCTGCAGACGACGCGCACGTGATTTCGAATTTATTTGTGTGTTAGCCTGTTCTGTGTCCATGTCATTGGCCGCAGCTTATTATGTTCTATCCCCGGTATGACTGTGGTGTCCTCCCAGACAGAAATAAGAAAAATTTGGAAGAATTTGGATGATTCATATCACGACAGACTATGTCAAATACATGCTACTTACGTAATTTTGACACGGGTGTCGACTTGGAAAAAAAATTGGGGTTGCTCAAAATGGTGGAAGGGGAAAGGTGACTATAAAGCGTAAAATTTTTTAAACGCCATATTAAAAAAGGGGCGTGCTTACGGCCAAAATTAAGGTTAATGGCAGTAACTGCCTGTTGACGCTAGAAAACACTGCTAGTAGCACAATCCTGTATCCGAAATAGACTTAGCCACATAATATTAAGGGTTTAAAAGGCTGATGCTCAACTCCTCTTGAAAATATTTTTTGGGGGGGTTCAGTGTCTAAAGTACCCCCGCAGTCGGCGCTTATGGTAGTTAGCAAATACCAAGCCACTTGGCGTTGTTATGAGGTAACAGACATAACAGTACATGTCAGTTTCCCGCGTGTCATTGACAAGGACCTTCAAAACTAGCGATACTTTCTGGAAGCACGACTCGGAAATGTAAATGTAAACGCAAACAGATTGTATTTACGGCGTCGCCAGAGTCCCTGGCGCCCAATGGGCCGCATCTCTGTGCCCTTTGGGTGGTATGCCTTGATGCTGGCTGCATATAGTGGACATGTGCCTATGCAACATGACACCGTCACCCATTCTAGTACTGGCCATGCCCGATGGCATTTAACTCTTATATAGGCTATTCACTGTAAAATGAGCTCTTTTGAGGCCCCAATTACTTTTTACTTTCAGTAATTTCTTATCCTTTAACCACATTTTAAAATACGTATTGCCATGTAAATAATAAACACAGTACGTATATTCCACCGCATGTGGAAGTTAACGTCTAAGGCTAAAATGAAATATACTCATTGACTATTATTTTAAGTAATAGAGCTGTCAAAAGCGCTCACTTTACCATGAATAGCCTACATCACGGTACCCTTGAGTATACCAACGCGGTATGCCGAAGGCTTAGTGGAAGCTAGTTAGACTTCACAATCCTATACATATATATATTTTTTCGAGTCGGTGCCATATGGTTATTGGCTTGTGCAACATTGAGGCCAATGTTTTCTTTTTGACTTGGTTGGACGTAATGGATCCATCCTATAGTAAGTTCTTTCCTATTGGTTCGAAGCCATCCTGGGCTTGACACGCAATCTATAGTACAATGGCAAAATCAACAGAAAATCACACGTGTTTTTTTAAGTCTGTTCGGTCTTCATACAATATCAAGAATTTAGCATGTCTAGTCACAAAATCCGCTCATCCGATCCATCCTACAGTATTGTGAACAATTGTGGCTTAACTGTAGTTGTATCGGTCAGGTGAAATTTTTTTTAATTTTGCAGTTTCAAACCAACAAGTGGCCCTTGCCTGAGTACGTTATAGCTAAAGATAGGACAAATTCGCGACTTCATTTTGTGACCAGATAGATTTAAAACGCTCGTACACTGGAGTCACCTTTGCAATTGGATCACGCCCTGTACGACTCTGAGCCAATAGCAGACTTGCAAGGAAACAAGAAGCTAATCCCGTACTGTCAGGCGTGGGCAGCAGCCAGTGAACAACCGTCTGAGGATCGACTGTACAAAGGACTGTGGGTTATAGCCTACAGATAATTTAACTCGAGAAATTTCCCTATCCCTAGTTATAAAACTACAAGTGCTCTAACACTAACATACTGTAATGGGACTTTATAACACTAAATTGTGAGAGCTATAGATTGTTTCGCACCATAGTTTGATATAGAACTAGAGGCTCCAGAAAGACGTACATTTATTTCACTTGTGCGATTGGATCTTCGTTAACTGGTACATGATTGGGAACTTAAGAGTTAATGACAATGATTTATTGTGGCGTCAAGGATTCAAGGTATTGAAGACGCGTCCGACAGTTTTATTTCGCAATTGGCTATCGTGCACGTGTCCAACGCCTGTGACTAGTCGGGAATTCAAATGAGCCGAGTCAATATCTGGACCATCCAATCATAACAAGATCAAGAAACCACAGTGTTTTCATAGATATGTCGACTCGCAATGGGAAATATTCACCTATATAATTGTCAAATTCTAGTTTAGTATTCCAGAGAGGGAGGAACAATATTCCGATAGAATAATGAACAAATGACTCCTGCAAATTTCGCGTTATTATTTGGGGGATTCTTTAAACTTGAAACACGTGTACCTTTGCTATACGTTTGTCATTTAACCATACTTCACGTGACACGCTCTGGGAAACTCTGCACCAATAAATGACCGCTTCGCAATTGTTTGCGCCAATTATGTGCAGTTAATTTAAAAAAAAAGCGAGTTGACTTGATATCTATGCAGCAGCCAATGGAGAAACGATGCCGCCTCCTTTACATACAGTACGGTGAAGTTTAGTTTGATATAAAACAATAACGCGAATATTGCAGGCTGTATTTAAAATATGCACGTCGTAAACATACAAAAATACTCAAAAGACCCTGTATTGAACCTTGCCGCAGAGACTTTCCGCCGATGAAATGAAAGGATCGCCGCTTAAAGTCCCACAGGTACACGCAGCTCGACAAGAACACTGTTCAACTGTTTAGAGCTTCGCGGTTAGTGGCGATGGCGCACTTGATACACGTAAGAGCGTGGCTCTTATCGCTACCTAGTTTCTCTGCCTGAAACGCGGCTCCAGGTAGGCGGGGTCCTTTAGGACCCTATGTACTGAAACATTTTCTGTGAAATAGTTGTTTGCGTGTAAACGCGTATCTCGGTAAATAGAAGTTCTGGAAACAAGAATATTTGCCAGAAAAGATTAAAAAACTATTGTCTATGTCCCTATCTTTGTACTTTTATCATATTAAGTGTATTAATAGATTTAAAAAATCGTGGAAGTGGTCAAATATAGCATTTTAAAGCTGGCGCATGCAGTTCCTTTAAGCGGTAAAAGGAAAGTGCGATTATACGCACGTAGTCTGATCTGTGGACTTTCATCGCGTGCAATAAAACCCCACAGTTAAATGTATAATTTAGCCTACACAGTAAAGTGTTACGACGGAAACACTGCACGCTTTGCGCGTAGGAGCGATGAGGCGCTAGGCGTGCGTGTTACTGTCGCCCGAATCACACCTTCGCTTCTTGACCTTGGACGCGCAGCTATATAGTCCCCTTACGGAGTTGACGCGATTTCCCGTGATACCTGCAGACTCGTCGCCACTGGCCCGGGACTCGACCAGAGAAGGAGAGAGACGTGTATCCACGTCGACCCCGGGCGGTCAACGACTCCCGAATGCAAGGAGGCTGACGAGAGTGTTAGGACGCCGTCACCGACGCGGCAGGATGAATCACGGAGCCCGGACGGGCGGCCGGCTGCTGGATGTATATGTGTATTGGACACTTGCCACCTTCAACACCCCTGCGAGGCATCAGTCAAGCTCGCCCAGACAATTTGTCGACTGCACCGCGCCTCACGATGAGGGCCCCGCAGTCTCTCAGCGGCTCGCTGCGGATCCTCGCATTCCGCCTCACAATGAGGATCAACATTCCTCACTCCCTCCACACTTTCCTGGCATAAATAGGCTAAATGCTGTTCGCGATAAAGTGAGCACTTTTGAAGTCAACTTTAGAAAAAAGTCGCTGCCCCCGCCTACATATATTTTAACTGGCACACTGAATGACATGCGCCCAGTAATGTTGGTGACGATAGATGGAAAGTTCCATCTCTAAACGTCGAATAAAAAGTGTCAGGTAACCATTTGTGAAAACGTATATTATTTCTTTTGATTTCTGTATTTTTTTTAAGTCATCGAAGTGTAAAAATGAGTAAATTTGTAAAGTATTTACTTTTATAATAATTTCAGTGTTTCACTTGACCAACGCATGCATAAAGTGGTGAGACCCATGACAATGATAATCTTACACAATTCGGAAGAATACACAACGTGCATACAAGTAGATCTTAAGCAGGGCTTTCAAACGTGCTCATTTTACCGTGAACAGCCTATACCTACGTGTCCCAGTCTTATTTGGCGATGAATTCACAAAGGTTCTCGATCTTACTGATTTTGTACCTATTCTGCAATGAGTTTAGTTGAGATGAGAGATTTGAGCGGCTCTGAACGAGATCTTCAGAACCGATGAAGGTGGAATTATGTGAGAATGGAGCAGCACCGGAATGCAAAGGCGGGGGAACGGAGTATCCCCAAGAAACCCCCGCCGACCAGCGGCATCGTCCAGCACAAATCCCACCTGCGAAAATTCCGTAAGTGACCCGGCCGGGGATTAATCTGCAGTGAGGTAGGTGCACTTCTTAAACCGTTCTGTCGATGCATATTAAAGAAAACTTACGACAGCAAATCATCTGCATCCAGCACTTTACGAGTTTTCCTTGTCGGCCAATCTGATGTGTGGAATTTTCTAATCCTCTTGACGTGAATGGGTAATTCCAATATCATCGTGCACGTAGTACTCGTTTATTTTGACTGATAGAAAAATTGGTGAACATAAAGTCTACCTCTCATCAAAAAACCATGTGATTGTAACACCTGAACTCGGAAATTGATATGTCGCCGAATGTGTTAAGCTGTAAGGCTATTTCTTCCATGGCACTAATTATTTTCCAACAATCAAGAATTTAAAATCGAATTGCTCCAGGCAGTTATCTATAATACCCGACAATGAAGAAACTCTAACTAAAGTGCAGGTTTTAAATACCGAAGTTAGTGCTGTAGCAGAGTTACTCTACCTCACAATCTGGCCCGGGTACTTATGTTGTTGAAGACGTTTGCCCGTTGACGGCAGTCGGAGGCGAAGTGTTCGACTCCGCGACGCGGGTGCCTGGTGGCTTCGGCGATGGCCAGGGTTACACTGGGCATCGACGCTTACTTCCACCTAGCGGCGGCCTGCGCGACTGCGGAGATCGCCTTGTGACGTAGCGGCGCTTTCGAATTAGATTGGACGATGATCTACTTCTGTTTCGAGGACGATGCATTCAACTGCAATCAATTCAAAAGCGTGATTACTGTTACGTTAAAAGTGACGTTTTAGCGAAGTTTTGGCCTAGAGGACGACCTGACAAGCCGTCCTCTTATTTTGTTAGCTCTGGAAGTACTCCTGTAATACCCAAACGGGCTTAGGCACAAGGGGGCCCGGTTCACCAGGCTTTCTGATAAGCAACACGCACTTCTCAACAGCTTTGGGGAGGACGACGGTTGCAGAATTTGTGCTATAACAGCCCTGTCAAACGAAGTGATGGTGGACACATGAGGGGAGGGGGGAGACATTTATTGGGGAATTTGGGCCAGTTAAGTACTTCGAATATTTGTATTATTTTAAAGGAGCTGTAGCTACATTTTTATATAACCCCGTATATTTTTATGTCAGCTTTCGTAATGTCTTAAAGTAATTGAGGAATTGTAAATTTATAAAATATATATACCCCATAATATTCTGAACTCTGTTTGCAAGTTCTTGTTATGTACCATGTTTACATTTCATATTGTGTATCTTTTCGAGTGGAGACAAAAAAGTGGTGAGAGGTGCCCGGAAATTAAAACTCTAAACGGAAGTATTTTTTTTTTTTAATTTACTGAAGTCACCATCATAAACATAATTTTCACTCTAATAAATTATTTATAAATTTACTATATCAGTGTATACGTACAGTGACAAAGCGCGAATGGTAAAATATTTTCCCATACATGCATGGTAACGTTCATATAGTTGCTCAGGAAAGAGTCACATGCGTAGGGAAGTTTCTAATTTTGTAAGTAGCGATGTTATAAACATTCCCATATTTTCAACCCGACATTTAGTATTATTTTCATATACTGTATAGGTAGAAACCTGAAGAATTCGAATATTCGTTTTGGGACACGCTATAATTCAAAACAATTATGTTTATATAATTCAGCCGTTGGACCACACGGTGCTTGACACCTCGCTTCCACTGTGACGGCAGAAACCCAATGTGCAGTTGACGTCGGCATATGTGTACATAAGACTGTTGACAGTCTAACCTGCAGGTCATTGAACTCACAAATTTTTCTGGCCTCTATAGGTTAAAAACTTTCATTACAGTTTAGGAAGTTTACGAGAATTTTTACAGTGTGCATTGCTATTGATTAATCTATCTTTTTTTTATCTGCCTCCAATTAATTTTTGCAGCATGAGTGACATGGTTGCGGAGTTGGGGGCAAGTTTTATACATGTGGCAGAGCGGTCTGGTGGTCATTAAGACATTCTGTTGCAGTGACAAGTTTTCCTCCTGACTCACTAATATATTATACAATTTCAAATTTCGTGAAATTCCTCCGTTCTTTTCCCCCGGAGTTTTTAGGTCTGTGCCAGCCACTGAAATCGCATGTTTATCTTGTGTGATTAAACATCTGTTCACATGGCGTGTCTGCAGGGGTTGACATTTTTATCACTCGCTAAATAACGTACGTCAACATTCAACATGAACATCTGCTGTCATGGAATGAACGAATGGTCGCCGCTTTCTTATGACGAAGGATGAACAGAGCGACATAAGATGTAGGACACTCACGGCTTACTAGAGAAAGGAAGTTCTAAACTTCCTCCGTATACGTTGGGTTATTAATAATAGCCACTTTTTTGTTTTGTTTTCTTATGTATCCCGTTTCCACAGTTAACAGACAGCTAGAACGGAAAACTTGTAGCCAGCGATGGAAGCTTTGCAGCGCAATTCGCGGAAGAGAGGATGATGACGCGGAACTTTCGAGTCAAGGAGGAGACAGGAGATGAGAGAGAGAGAGAGAACGAAAGAGGGTGAGAGAGATAGTGCACGTCTCGCGCCACGTAAAAGATGGTCGTCTGTACTGCCTGTCCGATGGCAGATCCCAACATGACTGTAGGCTATTCACGGTAAAGTGAACACTTTTGCAAACCTTCTAAATTGAAACAATATTGAATAAATATATTTTATTTTGGATTTAGACGTTAACTTCCTAGTGCTGTGGAATATATAGACACTGCGTTTGTTACTTGCATCGAAATAATTATTTACAAAGGTGGGTAAAGCACTAAATGTGGCTGAAAATAAAAAGTAATTAGTGCCTCTAAAGTGCTCACTTTACGGTAAACGGCCTATATGCGCACATCATTAGCCATGCCGAAATGAATATAAAAAATCAATAATAACGAAATTATCAAAATAGTCAAATGAGCAAAGAAACGCATACAAGATTGACAAAACAGCTACGAAGTATACATCACGAACTCCAACAACAAAAAATGACGAAAAAGTTTAAACAAAACCAATAATATTCCCCAATAAAGTCCACAAAATAAACATAGGGCCTAAATAACCAAAAAAAACACATCTGGCAAGGCATCTAGAATAAAACACCCAAAAACAAATCAGACAGCACAGCTATAAACAATGGATCACGGTAATTAGAGAATACACTAAATTTGACCAAAAAACTCAAAAATAATAATAGTCACCAATACAAACAATAAAAACAAAAATTTCCCAAAAGATTTTGGCCGCCTGGCATTCGTCAGAAAAGAATTTTTGTAGTACTTTTGTTTTGCACAGCAACATTTTTATGTGATTTTTAGTTGTGTGGCGTAGTTGTGTGGCGTAGTTGTGTACTTACTAACTGTCTTGACAAGTACTTTTTTTTTGCTGATTTGTGTTTTGATTTGCACATTTTGTTTGGTATTATAGCTGGTTTTGTTAATTCGTCAATTGGGTTGGAGTTTTTGGTCTCTACTTTATAGCAGACTGTCAATTTTACATGAAAAAGAAATTAAATGAAATACGCCGACATATAGAGCCCGCGAAAAAATTCTTACACTGGTGAGAGAGCCAGTGATACTTGCAGAGCACACGGTGTACTTCAATAACTATACACACAAAACAGCGGTTTCCTTTTGCCATTGATTGCTGTCTGCTTCTTGAGAAACCATTTCGGTATTCGGGTGGACCACTCAGAAATCGACATCTTCGAAACTTGAAAGTCAGTCATTCCCGCGTATTCCATTGATAGACTGACCACAACAAAGGAATAGGAATTCTGATGGTCTCTTTATCCCCGCCATTATCTTCCTATTGGTACGCACTGCCCGGACAGGTTATTTATTGTTTACTCATGTACTGAACAACGTTAATTACTATGGTTTATTCGCGATTTCTTCAAACTTCGTTTATATTGTAGTATCAATAATCATGTTATGACAAAGTTGCTTAATGTTAACCATTTACAAAGTCTTATATTTCTGTAATGCAAACATACGGTTAAAGTGTTAATGACAACAAAGCCTTATGGTAATGTTGCCGCAACCAAAAGTTGTATTACGATATAATTAATTGAAGAACAAAATATTTTGTGTTACTGTGATATTAAAGAAATGCAGGCCTACAACCAACACAAGGTTACACTGACTTGGCGTTGTAAAAATGGCGGATAGTAGTTTACGTGTACCAGTTATGTATATATATTTATAGAACATAAGAGTATTTCCTCACGACGAAAGAGAACTGCAGTTTGTCGTTTAAATTCTTTTCAATGCCTTCGATACGAAACAGTTATAGATATGTTACGGTCGAGCAGTTTGTAGGGCGCCGGGTTCCTTGAAGTGGGGTGCGTCAAGCATTCAGGCCAGGGGTTCAATTCCCCTGCCTGCGACTTCCTTCGCAAATCTGAACTACAACGTGTACGCGATCTCGCCCTCACCGCAAACTGTAACGCAGTCGCACCAGCTCCACTGGAAACTAACGCGCGATCTCACGCCCACAAGAAACATGCGTGCCATGTCACCCCCGCCATTAACTATAGCGTGATTTTACACCACACAGAGAACTTGGGAGCGATCTCACCCCACAGGAAACTTAGCACGCGATCTCGCGCGCACAAGCCACGAAACATGGGAGCTATAGTTCATTCACGATTACGTTCAACAGTTTTCTGTAAGCCCTGCTAAAGTTCTCTACTTCCAGGATATTCTTCCGCCTCATGCAAACAAAGCTTAACCAAGTCTAGAAAATTACACCGAAGGGAGAGCGCACCGTATTCGTACGCACTCAGTGTAATAATATTTTGCATAAGAACTATTTCTTACCAGGCATTGCCAACATACCTATTTTCTCACGGTTTTTATATTAATTGTGAATTAACTATTTTCTAATTTAACCAAAAATTTCGTAGTTTTGTGTAAATACAAGTAAATAAAAAGTTAGTGATACACGACATATTTAGGGAATACCCAAACACGTCTTCCCTGCGGGGTGATTTTCCAAAGATTTGATTGAAAAAATGTAAAGAAACCGCGAATAAGACTACATATATCTGAAGTGAACAGGAATCTTGCGTGCTTACTTCACCACCACAGCCTCGCGTCAACGAGACACGTTAGGGATCGCATCCTCGAGGATGGTGGCTGGCACACGATCTCGTCCAACTGGAAAGACGTGACGACGCCGCACCACGGGAGTGGACGCCGTGACGTGTGGGTGGAAGTGAAGGAGGGGGAGGGGGGTAAGACGGGCAGATGCCCCGTCGTTATCGAAGCAGGCGCCGCGCGTTGGGCCCGCTCCAGCTGAGGCCGGGAAGCGGAAGTGTGGTCCAGAGGGCCTGGAGGCTGACACAGAGGTTCTCTTTGTGGCCGCCAGAGGCGCTGGCGCATCCAGCGTCCCGGCCACTCGCCGCGGCACTCATGGGAACTGCAGCCCTTCGGACAGCTGCTGCCGCCACCGCCGGCCACCCAGTAGGAGGTGAGTACAACAACAACAACAACAACAACAACAACAACAACAACAACAAAGGATTGTAATCGCTCCAGTCCCCATCTTTTTCAGCCATCACTGGAGTTGCGACGTACCATATAGTACTATATTTCCGTATCATTTGATAGGACCAATTCAGATCAAGTGATATTACTGCGATATTAAGTTTAGTCCAAGAAAGCCTCGTGGAGCGTCCCATGACTGCAAACCGTTGTGGATACGGGAAACATACCCCCTTCCCCGCCTACCCGTGTACTGCCACGCACCCTTCGCGGTTTCCAGCCACTTACGCCACACTGGACGTATGTCCGAGATATTATTCTACACTTCTACCCCACTGGGTATATGCCATTTCCGACAAGCCGAGTACAGAAAGGTGAAATCGCCCGCTTATACCGCGAACTACAGTCGGAAAAATTGCTTCGCTGGTCATCATCATGTCATAACGCCGTTCACCAATCAGCGCCTCGTGATTCACTTGCCACCCGGCAGCCGTTCCAGTAGAGGACCTTTCGTAGCGCGCAGCCCCCATTTAAACACAAGGTCCGTTTCTGTAGCCTCGTGCAGCCAGTCAGTGAATGGGTACACGCATGTCGTGGGAACTGCCACACCATCTTACATCTGTATGGTGAACTATTCTTTGACTCAGGCGCCACTCACTTCGCGAGCACCGAGGCGGTAACCAGCTGGTTCGCAGTCCACTACAAACATGCAAGTCCCGTTGCCTCTGCCCTCTACCCTCTGTGTTCAGTACGCCACAGTGGTCACCCTTTTGTCCGATTTGACCACATGGAATAAAGTAACCAAGATTGTACAGAGCGGATCGATTGATCGCGAAGACCCAATGACACACGGGTAACGCCTAACCTATTGACGAATTATGTGGTGACACGGTGTCTAATGACTACACAAAAACAAAGTTGGTGTGGTTGTACGATATACACTATGCACTTGTATATTTTCTTGCTAGTCTAATTTTTGGGCCCCGGTTTTTCAGAAATGTCGTGTAGGAACAGAATAAAGTTATAAACGTTTATCAACAGAATACGGGGAAATTGTTAACAGGGGCAGCATCGAACAAGCTCATGTTAACGACTAGAGTGAGTGAAGAGATTTGGACGGCTCTTAACATCGAGGTCCTGAGAGAAAATGAGGGTGATTGAGGCGAGTATGGAGCAGCGCCGGAATGAAGGGGCGGGGAAAACGGGAGATCCCCGAGAAAACACGCCGACCAACGGCATCGTCCAACACGATTCCCACATGCGAAAATCCGGAGTGACCCGACCGGGGATTGAACCCGGATTGCCTTGGTGAGAGGCGAGCAGGCTAACCGCTCAGCCACCACGTGGTCCAGCCCTGCAGACAGATGAGCTCCCGAAATGTCTAAGTAAGTTATCTAGTAATTACTTAACACAAAAAACACAAAAAAAAAACATTGTTCTATAATTTCCTCGGAATTACCATAAAAAGAAATTAATGATAAAATGATTGAAGAATGTGCAGTAAGTGGGCATACAGTGGTGGAAATATGTATTTCTAGATTGTCTTGAATGTCTGGAAATGTGCAAACATCAACGTGTTAGTTAAAAAAAAAATATTGCTTTAAAATCCAGTAGGATCGCGTATACAAAATATTTGGTCTAGCAAATGATTTTCTCGGCACAGTTCAGACCCCAGTTTCTGTGACAGGAAGTGAAGCATCAGAGCTCCGGCTTGAATTGAAATGAGACTTATAAACGGTTTTCCCATCGTCGGCCGCGATGAGGGCGGAGTACAATAAGGAAGGGGGTTGTCGACCACACCCCACCCCTCGTGCCGCCCTGTGGGCACAGACAGGATGTGACGTCAGGAGGTAGAGCAAGTCCTAGCCAAACCTAATGTTAACTGAAATATGAAGGCGCAATCAAATATTTTTTGTCTATGTAACTCTAAATACTGGTACCCGTGGAGTGTAGTTTTAAATCAAACCAATGAAAAATCACCCAATGTATCACGTGTTCGGTTGTTTCCTAAATATGGTACGTATTACAAGCATCGCTTGTGTTATCATAAAAGTACATTATTTTTAGTTGAATTGAACTTTTACCAATATTTTATCTTCCATAAAAAAAATCATTTATAATTAATATGAATAAAAACAGGGAGGAAATAGGTGTGTTGGAAACATGAGAAACAAATAGTTCTTATGCAAAATAATATTACAGTGAATGCGCACAAATCCGGTGCGTTGTCCCATTGGTGTAATTTTCTAGACGTGGTTAAGCTTTGTTTGCATGGAGCGGAGAAATATCATAGAAGTGGAACTTCAGCAGGGCTTCAGAAAAGTTTGAAGTATCCGTGAACTGCATATCTATGCGTAAAGTTAGTAGCAGCAGTTGTTCACGGGATAGCTTCAAATGCGAATGACACCTTAATAAAACACGTGAGGGACTTCCGTCGTAGGATACCATTATCATCTGTGGTGGAGATGAACAATGAGAGGAAGAATCCTCGCGGAAGAGCGTCACGGATGAGTAGAGAAGCTACGAAGGACGCCGCGTTCGGAATTTTCCCGCCGGCAGAGAGGGGAAGAGAGAGAGGGAGAGGGAGAGAGAGAGAGAGAGTGAGAGTGAGGGAGGGAGGGAGAGGAGAGCGAAGCGGTGGCGTGACTCAGGACGCAATTGACGCGATTAGCGGCGCGATGCGGGTGATCGCAAGAGCGGAAAAAAGTGAAGAGGGGGAGGGGAACTCTCATTAGCAGCCAACATGGCCGCCCTGGAGTGTGGCGTGGCGGAACACGCGGCAATACTAACAGACCACGGAAAAAAGTATCCTCGGAACTGATTTCGTGACACGGCTTGACTTATAGTCAGTTGGAGGTTGCACTACTTAATAAGTCCGCTTTATCTAGCACCTCCTCGTGGATTCTGAACTACTGAGACACTAAAGGTTGTGCATGACAAAGTGAGCACTTTTGAAATCAACCATAGAAAAAGTCACTGCCCCTACCTGCATATGTTTTAGCAGGCACACTGAGTGACATGCGCCCAGTAAAATTGGTAACGATGGATGGGAAGTAGTTCCGTATCTTAACGTCGATTAAAAAGTGTACGACAACCGTTTATGATATCTTAAATTATTTCTTTCGCTTTCTGTGTTTATGCTGCATCGAAGTGTAAAATGAGCAGATTTGTTAGATATTTACTTTTCAATTAATTAAACAGTTTCACTTGACCGAAGCATGAATAAAGTGATGAGGCTCACAACAATGTTAATCTTACATAAGGCGGAAGAATACACGACGTGCATACAAGTAGATCCTAAGCAGGGCTTTCAAAAGTGCTCATTTTACAGTGAATAGCTTATAGCACGGACTCCACAAGATACCGGAAACGCTTGGGGGTCGTATTGATCCACGGCCGAAGCACAGTCTTCCACACTGAACGGAGATTGCAACCTGAATCCCGTGGACTGCTCATACAATCACTCGGTCACAATTCGAGAGCGGTGGGTCGGTGCATTGTCTTGCTGTATATCCAGGTCTCCTGCGGGGTGTTGTACGAACAGAAATAGGCGCACATGATCTGCTAGAATCGTTCGCCGATGAGGGACGATGAAACGTGTACCAGGGTACCCATTTGGTCCCATGTAAACATCCCCATATGATGACCATTGGCCTCAATCGTATCCTGCTGACACGAGGGAGCCATCGTTTCATGTGCTTGGTGGTACACTTGTACCCTGCCATCGGCGTGTACCAACTTGCACCTCAACTCATCCGTCCAGGCGATCTTTTTGTATGCGTCGAGGGACCAGGGGCGATTTTACCTCGCCTACATTAATCGTTGAGCCCTACGACGTACAGCGAACGGGTATCCTTGTGGGGCAGCGGCTTCTGTTCCCCAATTTTTTTTTGTGGCTAGCCAAAGATCGGTAATGTCGTTTCTTATCGTCCCCGCACCTGTACTTTTTCTGGATAATAAGGGGGTATAGGATGATTCTTGTTTTTACTTATTAGAGTTTAATATGTGACGGAACCGGTTAAAGTGTAGACGCAGTTAGAGCTATTTTTCTATAGGCTATTCACGGCAAAGTGAGCACTTTTGAAGGCCCTCTCATTTGGAATAATAGTCAATAAATATATTTTGTTTTAGCTTTAGATGCTAACTTCCGAGTGCGGTGGAACATAGACACTGTGTTTATTACAAACATGTCAATATTTATTTTAAAAGATGGATAAAGAATGAAAAATGGCCGAAAGGAAAAAGTAACTAGGGCTTCAAAAGTGCTCACTTTACCGTGAACAGCCTACGCAGGGTGTGATCACGAACAAGTGTTCTCGTACCCGAGAAGCAGCCGTAACTTGAGAGCAGAGAGACTCTGCCGGGGAAGGCACAGGCAGACGTCCACCTGTTCGTCGCGGCGTCGCGGCGGCAGACGGAGCGAGATGTGAAAATAACGCGCGTGCCGGGGTTGTGGGCGGGCGGGAGGGGGGCCTCTATGTCATCGTCTAGAACGGCGGTTGAGGCCGGCGCCGCAGGGGTGACAGCTTGCGCAACACCGTGGGCCAGAAATACCTCGCTCTCGCTACTGACAGGTGCACGTGACGTCACCGTCGCGTCGCGCGCCGCGAACTTATCCGCGTCCAGTCGAGACGAGCGCGAAAATATCACTACGATAGTTTTTAGGTAGGCGATTGGAAGTTCCGAAACAGAAATCTTTTGTTATTTAAATAACGAATACACAAAGAGGGTAATATCCCTTCCATCTTGTTAATTTCTGTTTCTCAATAACTTTCTTTTAAGATAAAAAAATTTAAAACGTAGTTAAGATTGAATCATTATTTATGCTTTTTAAGTCCCACATAAGAAAATACGGCCTGACATAAGTCCACTCCGGTTTCCGGAATTCTGTAAAGTAATTTTGTGTATAATAATTAGTTTTGAATTTTAGTTTTAAATCTTAACAGTGAGTTATAAAGATATTCACAATAGGCATGAATACCACCACCGTAAATCTGCGTCTAGACGCCTAGGACGCGGGATCAGAATACCCGAAAGTGGGGCGAATCTAAAATATCTTTACATAGCCACAAATAAGATAAAGGTGCATGGGTACACAAGCATACCGGGGACGATATAGCTAGGCTGTTCCTTTGATGTAGTCGTACCCGTTCTCTGATTGGCTGCATGGAGCTGTTGGATTGGCCTTGCGTATAACTGAACTGGCTACTGCATGCTGCAAAAGGTTCCATATCGGTACTGCATGCTGCAAAAGGTTCCATATCGGTCAGGCTGCCGACTGACGAGTAAGTTACCAGGTGCTAATTGGCGAACGGTATTTTGCAAAGTTGGTGGTCAGTGACGCCATTTTGCTGGGGTGTACTGCCTGAGCTCGTACGTACTCTGAGATAAAAGGAAAGTCATTTCTCAGGAAAAAAAATAGCGTGGGACAAAAATATTTAGCCCTATTAATCTATAACTTTTAATTTGTAATAATGTTATTGGTTTACAATAATACATAAGCGAATATATAATTTGGAATATGTATATACTCCAATATTGCTAAATACGCGAAATATTTCGTTTGGGGCTGGAATAAAAGTCTATTCTCAAAACACGTGTGTTCTTTTGCCAGTTTTTAGGAGACCCCCGTTTTTAAGTTCCCGATTTTTACAAAGTTGCGTTACCATATGTTAATTTGTATAGGCTATTCACGGTAAAGTGAGCACCTTTGAAAACCCCCTTATTTGTAATAATAGTCAATAAATATATTTTAGTTTAGTCTTAGACGTAAACTTCCGAGTGCGGTGGAATATATACATTGTGTTGATTACTTACGTGGTGATATTTATTTTAAAAAGTGGTTAAATGATAAGAAATAGCTGAAAGAAAAAAGTAACTATGTCTTCAAAAAAGCTCACTTTACCGTGAACAGCCTATAGTTACTTTAATGTCCGTTTTCAAATGTCTTGTTTGGACAGCAGCTTGACACGCAGCTTTTGTCGGCCTTTAGCGTATGGCATACGCTGCTTCATGCCAAGTACTGCAGCAGAGAGCTTACGAGCTGGCAGGTACCGCTATTTACCTGCATCTAGTTTGCATTAAGTGAAAAAATAAATTATTTACATTTTGTGGGATTATACAATTAAGGGTCAACTGTGAAGGTGCGTTGTACCAGCATCAGCCTGAAGCATTCTCCGAAGAAAGCTGTTAATGTCGGTGTTGGTTTCCTAAAGTCGATGAACTGTTACGTCCAACTTTTATTAAGCCCTGCTAAAGTTATATTTCCAGGATATCCCCCCCGCCTCATGCAAACAAATTTTAACCGAGTCTAGGGGCCGCGGTGGCGGAGCAGTTAGTACACTTGCTTCCCACCAAGGCGAACCGGGTTCAATCCCCGGCCGGGTCACCGGCATGTGGGAATCGTGCCGGACGATGTCGGTCGGGGAGTTTTCTCGGGGATTTCCCGTTTCCCCCGCCCTTTCATTCCGGCGCTGCTCCATATTCACCCGTCACCCTATCGGCTCTCAAGACTTCGCTGTTAAGAGCCGCCAAAATCCCTTCACTCACTTAACCGAGTCTAGAAAATTTCACGAAAGGCACAATGCACCGCATCCATGCGCACTGAGTGTTATAAGAATTTTTATAAGAACTAATTTTTGCTAGGCATTACCAACACACGTATTTTTTCACCGTTTTATATATCAAATTGATAAAAAATGAAATATAATTTATACATAAAATATAAGTGAAAGTGTAATCTCACAAGTAAAGTAAGGCACTTTTTAACACAAGTATAAAGCACTTGTGATACGTAGCATATGTAGGAAAGAACCAAACATGTCTTACATGGGGTGATTTTTCAACAGTTTTTGATTCAAAAAGCGAGAAGCAACAACGAATAAATAGACTATATCGCGCAGCTGTGGTTTTATTCATTTCGCAGTATGCAGTAATGATACTGGCGAGGGAGTCGACGGTGATTTCCTGTGCTATAGTGCGTCTCACTCTTAGATTGCAGTGGGCAGCTAAACAAACAATTTTATATTTATACACTACTATACATTTTGACAAATTTTGTTATGTATGAACTTATTCTGTCAACACAGCATAATCTCTTCCTGTCGGTAACTCTAGCCATCTGAAAACAGCGCGCGTCATGCGCACTTTACTGCAGCGTAAGAGTAAGACGCAGTATAGAGCGGCGCGGCGGTGGCCACTTCTTGTGTACGCACGCCAGGGCGCGGGCGTGAAGAGCATGGCGCGGTCTCGCTCGGGCCAATAGGCAGGCGCCGACCGTCTGCCCTTCCCTCGGCACGGTCAGGCAAGGCCGACCGCTTCGTGTGTCGTCGACGACGCGAGGGGACACGAACCGCGGCCCTGAACCCAGCGCACCTCCCGAAACACGGCTGGCTGCGCATGCGCGGTGCCGTGCCATTCCTCCCATCAGCAACCCCCTCGTTTCCCTTCTACACTCTAATGTCTACTTTCGACCTTACACTAAATATGAGCTAGATCGATCTCGCTGGCTGCGCACAACCAATCTCCGTGTCCCAACATTGAACTGCTTTCTGCCAAAACGACTAGCTAAACCGACATGGATTGGATTTGAGGTTAGAAAACAATTGCTTTGAGATGTTTGTATACTTCGCTTAACCGAAATTAGACTGCAGTTAGATTAAATTCAAATTGGTGAAAGTATTTTATTATTATAAAAGTGCTCGTATTTAGGAAGTCAACCCATACGGCGACACATCAATTTCTGAGAAGTGTTGCAGTTACGTAGATTTCTGGTGTGCGCTGTGCTTGTGTTCGTGCCGCATGATCGCTGACATTGGCTTCAGCCATTCATGTCAAAGAGCTGCAAGAAATCCAATACAAATCACACGAGAGAGAAAGAAATCTGGGCACTGGTGGCTTGCTATGTACAGTTCCGGTCATAAATATCATTAATGTGCAACATGTCTACGATCGTGGACAGGGCGGCTGAACGGGTTTTAAGTTATAAACAAACACGTTCATCGCTGCTGACCATGTGACTTTTGAAATCTGTGTTCCTTGGGGTAGGTCAGTGTCGGGTACATGCGCAGAAGACGAATAAGCGGTCTACCTCATACTTAATATATAGTCTTACGACCGTTTCTGGTGCCGATGGACATGCCGAACAGTATCTTATTTCCATTCAAGAAGGGTCGTCGGTTTGGTACCAACCGAATACACATTGCGGTTTTTTCCTCTCTCAATGGAGGTTGTGTGTTGGTATTCTGATCAATCATGTTGCGTGAGAGATACTCCCTCGCTGACGTCACTATCAACGGGAACATTGATACAATTGTGAACATTGTAACTGAGCACGAGTCGCCATTGGGATTTTCCCTGAGAGAATTTCCATTCCGATTACAGCCAAATTCATGCGTGATTTCTTGTCTTGAGACTCAATTCTCCATCCATTATTGCAGAATGATTGGCCACAGCGCATAAAATGAACAAAGTTAATTTGTCCGTCAGTTCGGTGCCGCTAGACTAACCTCTCCATTACAACCGAAGATAAAATAAAGAGACGAAAAGTAATCTAGGATTTTGGGTGACTGGCAGTTATTTAGCATATACTTAACATAATAGCAGTGGGATTTAACATGGGACCCGCTAACCTTTCCTATGTCCACTTCCATGACAGATTACGTAACTCTTTCCAACTTACTTATATTGCATCTATCAAACATGCACGGGCGCAGTTGAGATTTTACAGCTCAGTTCTTATACCCTGCCATAAAAAAATGCGGGAATTGTATTTTTTACTCTCGCTTCGCAGTTATAAGTAGGCCTATATAATACAGAAGGGCACGTATCTACCATGAGGAACTCTGTTATTATTTGTATCAAACGTATAATAACATTCGTTTGTGCGGGAAAAGTATACATATAACATGGAAGCTGTTATTTTTTTTTGTAATTGCGAGCAGCACCTTTAGTTTGGGTAACTATAATTAAAGGTGTGTATTGCTGGTAATTTTCATTCATAATATGTTTTGTTTCTAAGGTTTTGTTATGCGAATGTAAGCCGTGATTAATGATCGCTTACACCAAACTTACTGCATCGATTTCGTATTGCTTCTGTTTTCTACTGGCTATTCAAGTGTTGTAATACGTAAACTGTGTTAATCATAGCTACTACACAGCAGACATTCATTAATTGTGTTCCGCGGATACGTGAGGTTCATTCAGCTCATAGTCGGGAATCTGATAGTGAAATTGTCTACATTTTAATAAAAGTCTTGCAAATATGATGTAACTGAGGAACTTGTTTTATTATTAATGAAACTGGTTTTTGCAGGATTTGTTGTAAATTAAATTTGACATAGTAACAGTTTGTGTATGCAGTGAAAAATAAACAGGTTGTATAGATGAAAACATTTCCTTAGTTTGCATCAAATGAACGGTTAAGGGTCCGGCAAAATACACTTGCATCAGACCAGAGGGATCCTCGTAATCGCTTGCGGCTCCCGCCTACCTGCACTTTTTTTCGCGTTTGAGGTCGATAAGCGGGAGCGATAAGGTTGACATTGCCACTCGCATCAAGTGCGCCATCGCCACTAAGTGCAAGGCTCTGAACTTATTATTCGGTACCAAGACAGACTTCACTGCCCTATTCCTACATGAGAACAATTCGTATTTTCATTGGCTGCTATCAACTGTGCGGCGTCATTAACCTGCATGTTTTCTCCACTGTAGATTGGTTGTTCAACCGTTGAGCGTTAAATAATGGCTGAAAGTGCGGGGGGGGGGGGGGGGTGATGCCCCTCCACACCAGTTTTCGGTCAATAGCACAAGACAAGCAAGCATACAACGTATTGGAGTTTAGTCTGCAGCTACAAAATAACGCAAAAGTTGCAGGTCCTTAGCAATGGGACTTTCAGCGGTAACCCTATTATTTTATCGGTGGAAAGTGTGTAACAAGAGTCTGTGCAGGGCCCTTGCGTATATTCTGATCTACAGCGCTTTGAGAAATCCGTTTTTAGCCGTTCTGCAGTACTCTGAAATGGTGTTTCTAACGTGCGTTACATTTTGAAAGTACTCCACAGCCCCCGCCCCCCTTCCGGAAGTGTGTGTTCTTTAGTGCACTTCGTTCGCAGCAGGAAAACGTTAGCGCACAGTTGGCAACACTGCATGGCGCCACGGATGCTGTCGAAGAAAAAAGAAAGGCACGTTGGAAAGGGGGAGGGGGAGGGGAGAGACAGACATGTGCGCAGTTCCGCACGAGTTCGCGAGTTTTCTTGCGCATGCGCGCATGTCTGCTTCAGCTCTCCCGTGTCAAGTGCCTTTTGACGGCAAAGGTTTACTCTCGGCAATGAACTTAGCTCCGTTAGTTGTAGTTTTGACTTGAAGATAAGTACAAAATCAATTTGCGAATTCTGTATAATGTCACATTTTCTTACAGTAGAAATTTAAATAGTCAGCAAGTTAAATAAAACACTTAACATTCACTATACCGTAAGATCTTTGCTGATAACTAGACTCAAAGTTGAAAAATCGGTTTTACGTATGAAAATATTGCAAGGAAATACTTTTGTTAGTTTTCTAATATAGTTCACCGAGTGCAAAAGACCCCCCCCCCCCCCCCAATATAGTCGCAAATGAAGTGCGATATTCTGCTAGAGCCTAAGTTGCCCCAAATGCCAAAGCAGCCGCGTCTCACGGGACGTGCATCATTTTTACAGATTTTCGTTATTTCCAATATGAAAGACGTGAACATGATCTGAAATATTTATCTGAGCATATGATTACTTGCGTGCGAAATTCGCTCTGCGAACTTTCTACCCAAGACCGGTGGACACAGATCTCGGGTTCTTATAAGCCTTTTTTATATTCTTCTCAAATTGAGATTCAGGTAATCCGAAACAATGCCTCGAGGGTCTGTGTTGGAATAATCAGGCTTTAAAAAGACGCAGTCGAGAAGAAGTTACGAATCATAAAAATAATTATCGACGTCAGTAAAATTATATGAAAAAAAAAGTTAGGTGTAGTATACAGATTTGAACTAGCTGCCCAGCAACATATTGAGTTGGTAGTAGATAACTGAACCACCATTTGCTATGTAAAAGGCTGATTAAAGGCTGTTCACAATAAAGTGAGCACTTTTGAACAAGTTACTGCCCCTACCTGCATATATTATAACGGGCGCAATGAGTGACATGTGTCCAATGAAGGTGGTAATGGTGGAGGGGAAAATAGTTCCATATATTAACGTCGAACGAAAAGTGTTCGGTAACCATTTGTGATAACTTAAATTATTTCTCTAGCTCTGTGTATTTATTATTGTATAGAAGTGTAAAAATGAGCAGATTTGTACAATAATTATTTTTCTAAATATTTCAAAGTTTCACTTTACCGGCGCATGAATAAAGTGATGAAACCCATGCAAAAGGCGGAATGATACACAACGTGCATACAAGTAGATCTTAAGCAGAGTTTTCGAAAGTGTTCAGTTCACCGGGAACAACCTATAGCTAGAGCCCCGAGTATTTCGCGGATTGAGTTGGTAGCAAGCTCGGCTGGACAGCACCCTATACACTAGAGACATTATCGTTTGCTTATTGGTTGCTGTGATCAAGTGAGTCCTCTGTACAGGGATGTTAAACACTTACCCACACTACTGCTTCCTGCTTATTACTGGCTCACAGTTAAACTGGGCGTATGTAAATAACTGTCGTCCAATCACAATAGTAGGAGAAAAGAACAAGTGTTTGGAGTCTACCTCGTCTCCGACTGAATTCGCGAAATACTCGTGGCTCCACCTATAGCACTATTTACAACACGCGACAAATAAGAGGCCGCACTGCACGCTTGTTAAGTTTCGCGTCGTCGTTTACGTCGAAGGAGTGAGCGAATCGCGCCGTGTGTATTGCGGGGGTCGACTGATGGAAACGTAAGCCCTCTGCGTTGTTGTTTTTGTTTCGCTGCTGGCGGTAATGAGGCGAGCTGCAGCTAATTAAGACTCGAGGGTCGTTACGGCCGCGAGCACTGTCTAGCGTCGTCGCTCTGACCTCCCGGATTATTTTTTTATCCGCGGGAGCAATTTTCCCGGCGAAAACGGCAAAAACCGTAGCAGCGTTCTCTCCGCGTTGCACATTCGTGTCTTATGCCTTACTCATTAATAATAGCGCGGCAGCGAGGTAGGATCAATGCGGTAGGCAGTGAAACAGCTCGCGTGTAGACTGTTGAGCTTATTTACAGAATATCAGGCGAATGTGTGTTTATACAATCTACTTGTTACGCTCCTCTTGAACTATTCTCAAATCACTTTAACCTTTTTGTTTATTTGAGACGCAGAAACAGATGCGAGGTAAGTGTGTGTGTGTGTGTGTGTGTGTTACTAGCAATGATCCTTCGTGCAGTCTTGCCAAACTGTAAAAACCTACAATAGTTTTGTTAAGTGTTTCAAATACGTTGTTACACAACTCATAGCATATTTAATTCTTATTTACAATAGTAGTGAAATGATTTTGAATTTTAAGTTTTTTATTAGCTTAAGCAATTAGGTTTCACAATCTTTTTTTTTTTTACGTACTGTACCATGTTCTTTTACATTTTGAATGGTTCGGGTACAG
The DNA here is from genome assembly GCA_029891345.1 of Dryococelus australis. Classification (NCBI taxonomy): domain Eukaryota; kingdom Metazoa; phylum Arthropoda; class Insecta; order Phasmatodea; family Phasmatidae; genus Dryococelus; species Dryococelus australis. Next base: position 107,668,692 of record CM056998.1, read on the forward strand.
CGGATAGAGGTTAGGTGAAGTGAGAAGAACTGTTATAGTTACGGAATTGCCACAAGTGGTTACGTAGGTAAAAGCTAAAGATGAGGAGCTCTCCTGTAGGCTTATAATTCCCAAACAGCTGTTTGCCGATCTGTAGCGCATTAGTTGATTCGGGACGGAGTCTGGGCGCGAAGCATCACCGATTCGGCGTTCTAGCTATGTTAGCCTGACAGCCACCGAGAAGAAGTATGCGTCGTGAAGTAGTTTTAACAAGTTATACTCCGCCGCCAGAGAAGACCTCGTAGTCCTCCGTGTACACGAGTTGTTGCAATTCTTCGACCGGGTGTTGGCACAGTGAGAAGCCGCTTTATGCCGAAACTCTAGTCGGGGGTCTGCTTGCATCTACAAACGACAAACACGTCCGTGGTTTATCCGAGGGTCGAACCGGCAACCTCGTGGTCCGCGGACAAAGTTCGCCCCCCATGATGCACGTAACCCGTGGCTGTGTCGCAAAACTGCACAGACGTGAAATAATACGGTGGTTTCTTTCCTGTAACCGTACACAACTGCTGAGTGGCCGCCTTTGTCTCTGGAAGTGGGCTTTTCATCTGATTGGTTTTTACGGAAGATTCCCCACTGGTCGAGCTGTCTGTCGCCTGGCGATTCATTCTCGAGACGCTGATCGGCGAACAACGCCCCGCCATATTGCGAGCCAGTGAGGCCATTCTGCCGGAGTGTACCGCTGAAGTTCGCGATACGCGTTAACTTATTCACGCCTGTATTCCTAGATGTTCTGTGATTTTGTGCTGCGGGTTTGTAATAGGGATGTTCAATAAATCGACAATCGATATGGAAGATTAATTACCTATCGATATCTAACTTTGAAAAATATCGGTATATCGAAGTTTCGGTACTATCGAAGTTTTTGGTACTATCGACAATTCGGTATATCTATAATTTTTGGTATTATCGATCATTTCCATATTATCTACATATCTAAAATACCGAGTAACTGTAAAAATATCGATATTAAATTGTTATGATATCGAACAGCCATAGTCGTCTCATCGCAAAAGTAGCGAAAACGTATGAGCGGTCGACATGGACAAAGCGGACGAGCAGTCTGTACAGTGGGCAAAATCAGTCACGAATTTACGTATCCTGTCAATTTTTTTTAAATACACAACTAGCAAATTGTTGGAGCGTGGTCAGCCTCCAGTGTGTCTAGGCGAACTGAAAAAGCAAGTAAGCTGTCGTACACTAAGGTCGTCAAGCTATGGATAACATAACTGACGATTTCTTAAGCGATTCTGAAATAAAAGGGTACATATCCGCACGCGACTGCCTTTGCGTTGCGCGGACCGAGATGCGAACGTACCCTCTCTCTCACCACTTTCACACTTGGCAGTGTCTCTTCCTCGTGCATAGAAGAGTAGAGGCAACTTTGAGTAAGAAGTTCCATACTGTCGGCAAACACGTTAAAGAGGACTACACAGAATATAAAAACCAGACTAAAGATACAGAAACAAGGTACTTGCGTTTGACTGCATTTTTCACACCCAGTTTGCATCAGCAGTACAGCAGACTAATGAGTGCGTGCGCCGACATTAATTTTTTTTTGTTGCCTTTCCGGGTCAGGCCGCATTAGATTACATGTCTTCGCTTGTGACCCATTGTGTTTAGCCCTACGTCTACATTGTTCTCTCAGTTTTAATAGTTTATTAGAATGTTTTAGGTTGATTCTATGCTACTAAATGTTGATGCATGACAATTTTTTCCCGCCATTGCGCAAGATACGAGAACTTACAGAGCACATTCTCGGCAGCAATGACAAATCCCTCCGAAGCTTTCGGCGTCCAATGTTTTATATTTTTATATTTTATGCTAGTAACTACGGAAAGTTCATGCTTTTATATTTATATAAGGGAAGGGTGTTGTTAACAAACAAATGGTAATTATGAAGACAGAACTGTACAATTATTAGGATTTACAGTAAATATAAGGTATTGGCGAAGGAGGTCCTACTCAATCAGAGTATGTGACTAATCTGAATGATATCGTCGCCGTAGGCTGAGTGTGGGAACGCTACGAGCGGCACGCCAAGCTGCATCTTGATGGCTACATCTCGACGTGCAAAGTATTTTCAAGTATTATGTAGTTTCTGATGGTGTAATTGTCCCAAATACCGCGCCCGCCAGGAGGGGAGATCCGCTGGTTCTACTGTGCTGTGTTTAATAAACCATTATTGTTGTTGTAATGTGTTTAGGATTCTTCGCCTGGCCTGGTTACCGACGCGTCACTGCAGTTCTCTAGGCTTGTCCGCCTTTACTGAACATAACAACGGGACAGTGCCACGTCGGAAGCAAGTTGACCTGGTGATCGCGCTGTCCGCGGCGCCCCTTCCCACGCGTGCTGTGCAAACAAGCCGGGCCCCGGCCGGCGTCATGAGTTACTGCAAATTGAAGAGGCGTGGTTGGACCCACCGCGACTTCTGGTGATGAGATCAGCTGTTCCTCTCCGCCGCGCCGCCAGGACAATCGCCCCTCCACCTCCTCGTCCAAACGGCTCGCCGTTTATCAGCGGCAGTCCGCTTCCGCGGGACGCCCGTGGCCATGTCCCCTCGCCCCACGTCAGCCACACCCATACTGTATGCGGGCTCAACTCCAGCAAGCTAAGCGCTTCATATTTTGTCACTTCAATACGGCTCGTCACAAACATAACTACGCGGACATCGCAATCGCTATACATACAGTATGACATCTCAGCCTTCGTACTTTTGTATTTTTACATGGCGCTCTTAGCCTCAGGCTTTTCCGCGCCATGACTGCCCAATCCTTGGGATTGAGGAATCACTTCGTCTCATCGCAGGTGGCCCGTTACAGATTATGATCAGATCCAAAGCCCCAACCTGATTCGCAGTCACATCCGGGGCCATCCCCCTTTCCACAAGGTTCATTGACCAAGCGTGTGGTCTGGTCAGGGTTCTACCTTACCCCCTAGTGCCTTTCCAGAGCACAACCGCAGCGGGTTGCCGCTCACCGCCCGGCCTTTCTTTGAAAAGTGGAATCCCTCCAGACATTCTCCAGCATACGCATTGCATATAGTTAGAGATAGGAAGATTTCGTGAGTTCAGTGACCTGTAGGCTAGACTCCCCAGTCCTCTGCATACTGGAGCCTCAGCTGTGTGTTCATTGGTTGTTGCCCCACACCTGACAGTTATGGGATTCGCAAGGTGTTTCCTTGCAAATCTGCTATTTGCTCAGAGGCGTGCAGGGCGGGTCTAATAAACTGTGATCCAATTGCGCAGGTGACTTCACTGTATATGTGTTTGAAGTCTATCTTGTCCCAAAATGAATTATTCGCGAAATTTCCCTATCCCTACATATAGCATAGTAGCGCCGCTGTAACTTAGGAGTTGGGAGCTGTGCCAATGTTGGGCGGGAGGGAGGGAGTCCCTGCAGATTCATCTGCCCTGTGGTCGGTGCTTTGCAAGTCGTTCTGCCTTGTCTCTATTTCACGTGGGTAGGCGTAGCCAAGTTCGTTCCTAGGACGGCGCGACTATAGTTATCTGCTTGAGTATGACGGTTTAGCTGCCTGACTACCCTATCTGACCAGCTTATCTTTTAGTTGATGTATGATAAAAATAGTTTCTTTAAGGTTGAAGTAAAGCAACTGCCTATGGAGCACTGCACTTGACTGAAGAACTCATCAAAAAATTAGTACAGATATCACAAAAATGGTTAGAAAAGTGTTATTTATGCTGTATATGAAAGAAGGATGTATATATATTTTGCAGCATTATTAAATATTTTACTAAAATATGCTTTTTACCGCGTCTGATGCCGAGAAACGCCGGAGCAATAAGGGCGACATTGCAAGTGCGCCATTACCGCTAAGCGTAAGGCTCTGAACCGGCGTGCAGTGTTCTCGTCTCACTGCGTCCTACGGATCTTTAAGCGGTGACCCTATTATTTTGTTGGTGGGAAATCTATAGGAAGGGTCAGTGCAGGGCACTTGAGTAGTTTTGTATGTATCTGATGCGTATACTTTGAACTACAGCGTTTTGAAGAGGCCATTTGTAACCATTTTGGAGTAGGCCTACTCTGAAATGGCGTCTTGAAAGCTCGTGTATCTGTCAAGGAAAGGTTTATGGGATGATAACATTTTCACAGAAAAGGTTTAGGAATATAACATTTTCACCGAAAAGGTTGAAAAAATTTATAAAATGTCCAATTTTTACTTTTGTCCTAATAAAAAAATTCAAAATGAAAACAGAAAATCCGTATTTTCAGTTTGCTCTCGCTTAAAGATCATGAGGTACCAGAGTGATAGGGAGGAGGAGGGGGCGGGGAGATTAAAAATGCTATCTTCAAGCTCAGTCCCTTAGCTTTCACTGCGTGGAAAAAATATTCCACTGTGCAGCAGATCTATTTTGCAAGGAATTCATTTATGAGAGCGCGTTGGAGCGAAGGTCGACGCATGCTGATTGCTAACGGCCTGGCATGCCTTAATGGGGTTGTAAATTTCCCCTGCTTATGGCGTTTTCCAATTGACTGCACTGGGTGCGCACCCAGTACGCCTGAAAACTAAAAAAAAAATATTATCATTCGATCATCCGAAGCAAGTTTTTGTTTGTCGGCCATAATTGCACTCAATCTGTCACTGCCGAGGCAGTGTAGCCAAAATTGCACTCAGTGCACTCTTTCACAGTGGAATCGGTAATTGGAATATGGAAAACGACTGCATTCAGTGCTACTGCAGAAGAAATGGGATGTGCAGCACTCGATCAGTGCGTGCTGGTTTCAGTCCATCGAAGTAATATGAATTCGCCATAAGTCTCCTTACCGAAATGAGCATTTTTTTCGGTATAAATCATGGCAGCACGCGCTTGGAAAGTGATCTCACTGGTCCTCGTGTAGTCATCGTCCGAGCCGAAATCGTCTTTCGGAACGTTCACGGCTCTAATTGAGTCCTCGATGGTCATGATCGATCGTGCGGCTGCAGGCTGAACTGGTGATGCGGTTCCAGCCCATAGACTCAAGATGAGGTAGACCGATCTCGCTGGCTACGCACAGGCAGTCTCCGTGTCCCAACACTGAACTGCTTTTCCAGCCAACACGTCTCGCGAAAACGGCATGGTTTGGATGTTAGGTTATAAAACTGTATTGTAAACAAATGTTTTGAGATGTTTTTATACTTCATCTAACGAATCTGTATTGCATTAAATTCAAATTGGTAAAAGTATTTTATTCATATAATACTGATGATCATTTAAAAATTAAGATATAAACAAACACTTCCATCTCTTTTGACCATGTGAGTTTGACAGTTGTGTTCTTTTGGAATAGGTCAATGTTGGGTACATGCGCAGAAGACGAATAAGCGGTATACCTCATCTTTAGTCTATGTTTCAGCCCAGCCCATGTGTAGAAAATGTAACATTTACAGAGTTCAACGACTTCTGTAGTTGACTCCATACTACTCTTTTGTCTACTTAAGTTGGCTTCACAGCTCCGACGAGCAAGAGACATGGCGAAGTCGGCAACGACATTACACAAACATTTTTAGTGTGACTACTTGAGTTTACAGCACGACAGTTAACACGAGTTAACTAGTTTCAAAGACGAGGGACATAAGGAGGAATTTGGAACACGCGATGCTGACAAAGTGTGCAATTAAAGCACAAAAGGGAACATAACAGTTATTTTGTTGAGTTTAATCCGGTGGATGGCAAACAATACCTTCCCCTGTAATAAGAAAATTTTCCACTGTAGGAAAAGTTACTCAACAATTTCGTTTTACAACTTTGTACACCCTGTTTGCAGTGCTGCACGACACGACAAAAATAAAAACTATTTCTAATGCGAAACTGCTGGTTGTGCGGCGGTTTTCGTCCTTCTGACGCCAGAAGCGTCTTGCATTCAGGTAGGATGTGCCTCGTGCTAGCCGGAGCAATGTGATTGCGACCGTAGACAGCTGTCATTTATTCACTAACTTCTGTATTTGTGAGAAGCCATTTTTACCACACTATGCTCCAGGGTGCGTATATTGCGGTCCTTCTTTCGTTATGGGTGAGTTGTTTCAGAATCATCCAGCAATGTCTCCTATAGGCTATTCGCGATAAAATGAGCACTTCTGAAAGCGTTGCTTAATATATGTATTCTTCCGCCTTATATAAAATTAACATTAGAAAAGGAAATATTTCACAAAATTGCTCATTATTACACTTCGACGTGTAAAAAAAGCACAAAGCGAAATAAATAATTTAAGTTATCAGAAATGTTTACCTAACACTGTTTATTTGACGTTAAGATATGGAACTATTTTGCCTCCATTGATACCAACTTTACTACTGGGAGCATGTTACCTAGTGCGCCCCTTAAAATATATGCAGGTAGGAGCAGTGACTTTTTTCTAAGGTTGATTTCAAAAGTGCTCACTTTATCATGAACAACCTTTAGTGAACGGTGACCCTATCAAAAGGCACAGAAATGTACACGTGTTAGGGCCTGAGTCTGTCACGAAGTGAATCTTCAAAATTTCCCTGGTCCCTACTCGTTGAGTAGTCTCTGCTCTTATGAGTCTGTGAGCAGTGATTAAGAGCCTACCCACTATGACCAGGTCCCTTATTCATTCCTTTTTCTGAGCTTAACTCTATGGAGTTAAGTTAGTATATAATTCTGATGTACTTAATCTTAGGGTAGTTCTACTTCCAACCAAGAGTTTTTTAAATTTTAGTTTGGTTTTAATGGTTACAGATCTAAGCGGAAAATATTTTTGGAAATGTTTATTTGCCAGAAAGTCACTGGAGTTCAGTATTTTCTGTGCTTACAAATTAAAATCGTAGAAACGTGACATGCCACACTTCGGACTGCTAGACCCGTAGTTCACCTACCGATATACGAAGTACAGACCATCAACTTCTTACACGCGATTGTGGCCTAAGATCTCACTGTAAAATATTATTGAAATATGCTATGCGGAGTGGGGTTTGCGACTAAAAGTGACCTGAAACGCTCTCTTCTCTCTACTTTGCCCACTGTACCACGTGCAGGCAGTGCCTATCCAACCCTTGTAAATGTCTCTCTTTGTAAGCTACGTCGTGTGCCACTAGAGTGGCCGAGGAGTCAACTCCCAAGAAAGGTTGCACGAAATATTGGGTAAGGGATGACATTATATTGGATGATTATTTCTTTAGATTAATATGCGTATTTTAAATGTACTAATGTCCACGTTTTATAAAACGAAAAACTTCACAACTACAAACACTATTGGATCCCCCAACCAGCGAACTACGAAATAAGTTATTTTCTTTTTTAAAAAAATATATTTTTAATGAAGTTCTACAATAAGTTTGTGATTTTAAATATTAGATGGGATATTTAAGATTCTGACCACCCCAGTTGCCACTTCCCTCATATGCGTGTGCTATGACTGGTCGTGTTTGACGACCGGAGGACTTCTCGCGTGAGCTCGGTGATAGACTCAGGTGTGTGCACAGGTAGGGTAGTAAAAAGAGCGCGCATGTCTTCGTCGTGCTAGACTATCATGTTGGCGTGATTCACGTGATAACAGAGTGCATTGTCGGCAGCATAGTGCTCTGTCTACTAAGCTGCGGCATAGGCTACAGCTAACAGCCTCTCAAGTTTATGGCACGTTTTGCACTTCCATCACCGCCAATGTCACCTGCAGCTTCGCCTCGCGCGCTCAGAAGGCATGGCAACGTCGCACGACCTGACGGCAACGCCCCGGCAGCTATCGATAAATCATCCCTTTTTTTTTTTTTTGTAAGATAGTATTACTATTTTACGATCCTGATGAGGCAGAATTGCCTGCCGTTTTTGGTATCTTTCAGTATACTTTGCATATTAAGTTACCGTTTTATTTTTTAATATAGCTAAATAGGGGACTCCTGCTTGATCCCCCCCCCCCTTTTCCCCCTTTTTCGCGTCTTCAGAAACAACTTTGTCGTGTAATTGTACCTCGTTATAACGGATCATTTTAAGTAATTTGAATAACCAGTAGTGATTGTGGTTTTCCTCTATTCGCCACGTCTCAGTGACATCTTACATTACAGCCAATGAATATAAGCCTTGGGCCGGGAGGGGGAGGGGGAGGGATGTAGTATGCTAAACGTATTTTAAGGTATTTTAGACTGACATATGTCAAAAAAAAATTCGTAGGTTATAAAAGTAAACATATAAAACCTTGCAAAAAATTTAACTTTTGCCAACTCTTCTTTAATTTGTGCGAGACAGCGAATTTGGGTTAACATTTGCGAGACGGTAATTGTAGTTCTTATCAGACTTTAGATGTCGCAGGTAAATATAACTAGAACTAAAAGTAATTCGGGAAACTTGCTTCACAACGCACTTTCCTTATTCCCAAACAACCAACGACTATTGTAAAGCAGTAATTCTGCTACTGCTGATACTAAACAGTTAAGAGTTGGAAATCAAATATGTGGCGTGGAATAACGCGAGGATTGCTTAAAAACTACTCATGCGATTCCCACTTTCTTCGTTTTATTAAAACAACATAGTAACAACACGAAAACAAGGGGATTTGCGGGATAACAAAATGGCGTGTAATGAACGTACATGTAACGATTACCGTCCCAATAGAAATTACTAGTAATAGAAATCGCTGTACTTGAAATATATGATACTTGTAAATTTTGTATAGCTCGCGTAGAAATAAAACTATTGAGAATATGTTCGTAAATTTGTTTACACACGAAAGCAATATTTTTTCTGGCTGGTAATGCTTCGAGAGAGAGCGGACAGATGGCGCGCATGGCATGGCGTGTTGTGAGCCGAGCGCGTTACTCAACAGGTAGCAGCACGTTGGCATGCCTCTTGATACCTTCTTTCTAAAAGTTGACATTTCTCCTATTACTGGCTCGAAACGACAAGAATTTGAAATACATTTCGTCAAATTATTAAAAAAAAGAATTCAACCGCACCATGCAATATTTCTGCAGGCTTTTGCAATTAATATCAATAGGGACATCGGAATTTCGCGAAAAGATTTCAAGACCAGTTGTACTTCATAAGACTTTAGCTCAGACCCACTTTCGCATCTTAGGTTTCTGCCAGCGATTCACAGAATTACACTTTCGAAGTTATTCAGTTATGATTGGCCAGTCCAGTAGGAAAAATGTTTTCTCACAAAGAAAAGCCGCCAATAAGCATAACAAAGCTACTGATACGCCCGTAGGGTGTTATAATCTAGCATGTGCGGAAATCTTTTTGTGAAATTAGGGTATCCCTAAATATCAAACACGTATGGAAAGCATGGACGAAGAGTGGGGATACGGCGTGAAAGAACTCCCAAGGTTTGAAGTTGCGTTTCATTTGGATATGGATCGTTTTATTGTGCATTTCATTTTGAGCATCTATACATTATAACTTTAGCACGAAGTTTAGTTTTGTAACACTAACAATCGCTGTTTTGTGACCACGTAAAATAATTAATCTAGGAACTCGTTCTTATCGCGTATTTTCTACTTGTCTGATGTGCGTCGGCAATGCACTTAGAATAGCCAACGTAGTATTAACTATCGTTCATTCGTGCATCAACTGATACAGGATTTTGTAAATGGCACTTTGTTCGTTTCGTAGACGTTAAGTTGCCACTCACTGACTGTCATCATCTTGCCAAGTTATATGAGACAGAGAGTACCCGCCATCTCGCCATCGCGATCAGAAGTGTGTCTAGGTCGCGATAACATTTTGAGTCGTCGGTAGCACGTGTCTTGTTGGGAATGTGTTTATATACGAGAGACTATAAGGCCGATATTTATGCGTGCGTTAACAAGCACTTGGAAGCAACTTTCTCGGAACCCTGCTAAATATCTACTTGCAGGCCCGTTTCCTCTCCTTCCGCCAAATATTAACAAACATTGCCACGTGACTACCATGTAGCATATCAAAATCAATGTTTACATGCCATTGTGTGTGTACATGTGTTCGTATACTTTTGCTACACCTAAACATAAACATTGAAATGTGACTTCTACATTTATACCTGTCAAATGTGTTGTTTACTGTTTGCATCTTTTCAAAGAATTCTGTCACATTTCAAAAACCATTCCGTACGAATATTCAGTTTAGGCCTCTAACATTATTTAGGTCAGCTTTATGACGTTTTAAAAATGCCTGAATTGACGACAGTTCTTACGGTTATTTCACATTAACATAATTGTTTTCCACGACATAGCACAATGCATGTAATGCACGTTAGTATTTTGCTTCGACTGTATTTAGCACTGTTAGCTGCGTGGTAAAGGGCTGTGCTAATTATTTTGTTATTGATATGTGTTGGGTTATTTCTTTAAAAGGACAGCCTCAGTTGGAATAAATATAGTAAAACGAAGGAACAAGGAGACAAACGAAAAATGCACATTAAATTCAAGCACGCAACTCATGTTGATTATTTTTGTCACACAAACTTAAAAGATAGCGGCAAATATGCACACAAACAAGCCTACGATAACTTTTATTCCTCTCATATTTCTATGTATTGCTACTTACTGTTTATTAGGTTTATTGAAATTTATCGGGCTGGGCGTAGTATTTTTATTCTGGGATTGTGGAAAATTACGTTACACGACTGTGTTCCAAACCCCTTAGGGCAAAGGCACAACGTTGTGCTAAATAAACAGACGTGGATGTAAATAATTTACTTGGTATAAAAACAGTTTACAGTTAAAACGTATAAATAGTGCTAATCAAATATTTGTTATCACGCACACACAGGGCAAACATATCGACCACGATGGACAAAGGCACGCCATTTCACAGACGCAGTGTTTAACGAAACACACGTCACAGTATATTTATTACTGCCGTGGAAACTCAGATTTATCACAACATCGTAACTTGCCTAGGTAGGTTTAAAAAACACAACGTCTACAAACGAGATGTGGTAATTTGAAGTATTTTTCGGAGTAAGAATAATTTACGCTTCGTTTGGCAAAAAGCAACACGCCATGTCATGGCTCGCTACGTCTGTCAACTTCACTTGGTAACTGCCCTGCCATCATATCTAAATATATTAAAATAAGTATTCAAGCATTAAAATCTCTTTTCAGTTGTAAATTACACATTCAAAAATCATAATTTTGCTGTAATATGTATGACATATGCTACAATTGAAAACATGTATAATTTTGATACTTACTAGTGAAGTGAAACTTCCGAGTGTGAAATAGAGAAAGAAAGAGAGAGCCATATTTGCCTCGCCCAGCAGACAGTTGTTTTCAGTTGCTTTCTCGCTCGATAAAACAACGCTGTACCATAACGGCCTACTCAGGATATTTTCCGCTGTTATTTTAAACTGTAAAAATGAGATATGTAGCCATCGGGGCTGCCTAAATATTTAAATGTTTCAATAGGCACGGTTTAATTTACAAATAGTATACTAAAACTAGGTTAAAATAATATTTTTACTGTGAACTATTTCTCACCGGTCGTTACCAACACATCACTGCTATCGCTGTTGTTAATTCATATTTAAAAAGAAATAGGTATTACAAATTATAGAAGATATTAAGGTAACGTTTTACATATTCAATAATACTGTACTCTAAATTTAACCACAGTGTTACATATTTGTGGAATACAGGTTACTGAAAAAACAGGTTGACATGTTATGCTTAGAGTGTTTTTTCAAAGGTTGATTTTCATAAGTCGCTTCCAGTCGGAAATGGACTATAGTACTATGAATTTTAGCTTGATGGCAAGAAATAACGTGAATTTTGCAGGTCTCTAACTATAACTCATGTGTAGGGACGTTCAAAATTCGCGTTATTTTGTAGCTGCAGACTAAACTCCAATACGTCGTATGCTTGCTTGTCTTCTGCCGTTGGCCGAAAACTGGTGTGGGACTTCCTATCGATGCTTTCAGCCGGTAGTTAACGGTCAACTGTTGTACAAGCAATCTACAGTGGAGAGAACATGCAGGTTAAAGACGCCGCATAGTTCGCAACAGCCAATGGAAATACGAATTGTTCTCATTTAGGAATAGGGCATCGAAGTCTATCATGGTACCAAATAAGAACGCGAATTTTGCAGGTCTCTACTCATGTGTAGTCGTGAAGAAGGATTAAGCATCAATTAATGGGATGAAAAACGTTTTACGAAAGACTCGACAAAAGACATGTTCACTGCAAAACCATTGCTAACGAATTAATTCGCCAGCTTATAAGAATAATAAAAAAAGTTGGAATGTTGAAGATTTTTCCAGTGTCAACCAAGCTCCTCAGCAGTACACTGGCAGACTAAAGTATGGTTGCTATTTTATTACTGTGTGTATAACTTAATACTTCTGTTAAATCTTTGGAAATTTTACCAAGGTATTTATTACGATGTTCGTACGATTTTTAAATTTGGAAAAAGTTCTGTATTTGAGAATACTAGTAAAAATAACTCGTTAAGGCATTTCTTATGATTTTGCGCAACAGTTATCATTTCGCGATCATGCGCCGAGGAGGCCAAATGTTATGACCCGTCCACCGTTTATGTACACCACAGCGCAAGTCTTGAAAGTCTCGTTTATTTGCATGGCCGTGAGATTTAACACTTATTAACATGAACGTCACAACAGTAAATTACGCAGCATACACTTAAGTATGTGTGGCTGGTTGTGTAATATTCAGCGCCGAATATGAGCTCGTTTGTGGCCACTCGCGTGCGTTTGTAATCTGGTTTCGAAAATGGCGCGTCAAGCTGTTCCTGAGACTGTTTCATGTAGCGACCAAGCGCATTACTTTTCGCTCATACAAGTGCACACTGACGCGTCGGGCAGTACCGCTTGTTTTCAGTATTCAGGCGAAGAATGCTTCTAAACGCGATTTGTTTCCAAACGTGTGGAAACAAAACATGGTTTAATTAATGCCTTCATCCCTTTTTCATGCCATTTTCAAGGGTGTAATTGTTCTTAAGTCTACATTTCTTCGTAAATGAGAAAAATTTACAGGTCTTTGGAGTAATTTAAATTTGGCCGAAGATTTCCTCCCTGAACTACTGACATGCCACTGCATATGCTAGAGGTTTGTGCAAAACACAGTGACCAGGCGTTGCCTTTGGCTGGTTTACTATTTTGAAATGGTGAAGTCAAATAGTCAAATTCTGTAACGATATACGCCGCTATATTATATATTTAATTACATGTGTGTGTGTGTGTGTTTGTGTGTATTGCACAGACGCTACGTCTGCTTACAGACGGCATTAGCAATTTTTCTTGTTTTCCACTTCCGTTTCTGATTCTGATGAGTATTTTTTGAAATTAAAAATGGGTCAAACAGGTTATATCGCTGTCACTTTTAAGTAAATCTTCTGCAGGATCAACAGGGATTTGCGGCGCAGTTTTATTATCTTCTTTATCACGCTATAAAACGACAGAGTCGCCGTTGAAAGCTCGATAGAGCGCGCTGCAAATACAGACACTGCACGCAAAGAGCTAGGGGAATACGACATGTGACGTGCGTGTAGACTAACTCGAGCTTAGCTCAAGATTACTACTTGTTGGTTTCCGAAGGTAAGAAGTTAGGTTAGCTTCGCGAGGGCCCGCTTCGAGCTTCGGCATACGATCACACACGGCGCACCGAGAAAAAGGTTTTGTTGAATCAAACAAGATTTGTTTGGTGCAACTCAGCTAATGGCACAACTGATGACGCCGGAAAGCTTTTAAATAGATACAGTGCAAATATTGGGCAACGTGTACAAACACACATTTCAAGTTTTACAGCTTTAATTGCCAGTTTCTTGTTGCATTGTTTTATTAATGTGTTTATACGATTAAGCATCAATAGATGCACTGACAAACACGGTTACTATCCTAGTTGTCACAAAAAAATACAAACAAACTTTCGAGCTGTATTTTCTAACGAAGGCAGTCAAATGAGTGGCCAAACAAATATATACAGTTGATTCAACAAAATATTTAGTTGCAAGTGAAAAGTTTTTTTTTTGGCCCGACACAGAGATTTCTTTATACAAACATATATTTTGCTAGACGAACAAAAGTAATTTTGTTGCCTTTCAAATTTAGTGTGCTCAACAATATATTGTGTTAGGGCAGGGCAACTAAATACATATTTGGGCTTATACAAACAAATATTTTGTAGTGCGGACGTGCCTGTAGAACTGCCGTTCTTCTGGGCCTCGGACAAGCAGAATACCCCGGAGTAGACGGCTCCCTCGATAGACTGCCACGCAGTGACGTGACGGGGATAGAGGTAAAACAGTCTTTATTACCGTGTTGTGGATTAGAGCGCCGGCAGTCACCTCCCAAGCCGCGAACAATACAGCGACACTTGAGACATGTGCATGCTGTCAGCACCGCGTCGCGCCGGGCCCGCCTTTGTCAGAGCTGTGTTTACGACGCGGTGGCCCCAGCTGAGTACAGCATTGTCTTTCCCCGCCTCTAGTCTCTGCCGCCTTCTCTGTAGCACTCTCACTTTCTGGGTCACCTCAAGCCCTGCCTACCGCTCTAAGAGCTCATACCACCGCATCTAGTGGGTGGAAATTCGCGTTCATTTTGGAGACTCAGGCTAAATTTCAAGAATTTGTGGACTCATGTGACTTCTACATTGACCGACAAATGGTGTGGCACAAAGCAAGGACGCATATAGCTATAGTAAAGCCTCAACGGTAGAGCGAACAATCTCCAGTAAAGCGGCCACACAGGTAAAGGCTATTCACAATAAAGTGATCCTTTTGAAATCAGCCTTAGAAAAAAGTCACTGTCCCTGTGTGCATATATTTTAACGGGCACGCTGAGTGACACGCCCAGTAAAGTTGGCAATGATGGCTGGGGAAATAGTTTTATATATTTACGTCAAATAAATAGTGTTAGGTAACCATATTATTACTTTTCCTCTCTGTTTTTTTTTAAAAATCCGCCTGAGTATAAAAATGATCAGATTTGTAACATATGTATTTACTTTTCTAATAATTCCACAGTTTCACTTGACCGACGCATGAATAAAGTGATGAGGCCCATGGCAATGTTGATTTTTCATAAGGCGGAGGAATACACAACGTGCATACAAGTATATCTTAAGCAGGGCTTTCAAAAGTGCTCATTTTACAATGAACAACCTATAAATGGCGTATAGCTGCCAGTAGCCAGTGAAATCACGAATTGCGCTCAAGCAGGTATAAGACAATGAAGTCAAGCACGTTATCAATAATAACGCGAATTTTGCACGTATCTGTCCATAAGGCAAGGCCGAACCATTGTTCCAGTCGCAATCTCCTAAATCCAACTTGACAGGTCTCAATTTTTTTTTCACAATACAACCGTCATTACCTCTTGCCTAATACTATAGGCTTATGCTTGATCAGTTGAAAACCATTTATATTACAATTTTAGGAACAAATGCGTCCTATTTGTTTTTTTTTCCTAAGCTGATGCTATGTCTGACGTAATTCATTAGAGTGGCCAGGTCGCTCCTGAAATTTCGCACGTGGAAATCGTGCTGGACGATGGTACTGATCGGCGGGTTTTCTCGGGGATCTTCCGTTTCCCTCGCCCTCTCATTCCAGCGCTGCTCTATACTCGCCTCGCTTCACCCTCATCGGCTCTCAAGACCTGGATAAGAGCCGCCCAAATATCATCACTCACTGGCTCATAAGAGTGACGCTACTGCAATATACTCGTTAAAGATGGCGCTGCATGAGTGTCTTATCAAGGACCTTCGTTTGAAAGTTTTGCGCGTGACATTCTGCGTCTGGGCACTTATTTTGACAGATAACGCGGGTAAGATTTACTGAAACAATAATGTTATAATAATTTCGTTTTTGAGTGTTATAATGCATAGCTTATGTCTCGTGCCGTGTTTCCTAATGCGGTTTACCACGGGGCTGGAGGCTCGACACTTCCTCTTATTGTGTCCCGTCGTGAGTTTTTTTCGTGTTTCTGTATCTATTTTCCCGACTCCACGTGGAAAACTCAGGGCCGAATACACAGTTAATTGTAACTTAATTAAACTACTTGTAACGAAAGAGAAGCAGAGTTACGGCTTCCAGCAGGGCCTGGAGACGGTGAAAATAAAATTAAAAATAAAGAGTAAATATTTAACAATGCAGAGAACACAAGGATATACTATTAAATGAATTTCTTTAAGACAGAATATTGAAATACTCGTATTTATATTCACAGGCATGAAAATAATGCAGCAGGATGGTTTGGAATGGCTTGGAAACAAAAAAAGCATCCACCTTTTCCAAGTAATTTTATATAAGTTTAATCCGGAAATTGCATGTTAAAACGTACGCCTGTAATCTAAAAAAAATAATAATAATAATTACTATTACACATTATTCGGTGTGCAATATTTACATTATATTTTTATGCTTTGTATAATTCGTTTTCAAACTTGTCATGTTTGCACATTTGCATAGCAATCGCGGGGGGAAAAAAGTCCGTTCAATAGCATTGTGTCTCTAATCTGTACTATTATAGGCTGTTTACGGTAAAGTGAGCACTTTTGAAGCCCTGGTTACCTTTCCTTTCGGTAATTTCTTATTCTTTAACTACCTTTTTAAAATAAATATTACTATATAAGTAATAAACACAGTGTGTATATTCCACCTCGCTCGGAAGTTAACGTCTAAGGTTAAAATAAAATAGATTTATTGACGGTTATTCCAAATGAGGTGGCTTTCAAAAGTGCTCACTTTACTGTGAATAGCCTATACTTTGTTAAACGCTATGGCAACTTGCTCACCCACCTCCCACACGGTTTTATAACTACCCCTTACTAGGTACACTATCACTAAATTGTGACGTAAGTGTGGCAGAATAGAGTGGCTGCAGCGCAACAAGGGAACAGCCAATCATAAGTCTCAAATGGCTACCAATTAAAAACTACTCTCAAATATTTATAAATAGTATCAAGGGACCTGGGATAGTTCATCTGAACGGGAAAGTATTGTCATATAAAAATGGGTTAAAGCCAGGATTTGCATGATTTTACTTCTCTGACCACCTTGTGGTCCTGAGCCTCGTCAAGTATAAACATGTGAAGTAAAATCCTGCAAATCATGGCTTTAACCCTTTTTTATATAATATTTTTCCCTTCAGAGTAAATATCTCAGATCCCTTGATACTGTTCAGAAATATTCGAGGACAGATTTTAATTGGTAGAGTGGAAAAAAATGGAAATGTTAAATATGTAGGCATTACGAATCCTGTGTAGAATTAACAGCGGTATAACTGACTGCGTATTTGTGTCTACTATGTTAAATATGGTTAAGTATAAGACAAGTAGGAATATCTTTGCCATACAGAAAATAGGAAAATATAAATGAGTGAATTAATGAATGTGTAGTTTGGCTATACTTGTACGACGCACGTGTCTGGAGAACGGAGCTTCCCGTGTGAGCACTACATTAGTCTGCGCACTAAGCCTAGAGGCGCCGCGCCACTACTTCCTCCTCTTCTACATCCATTCCGACGGCACGAGCACAGGAGATTCAATGTCTTCAAGCAGACGTCACTAAGACTGAAATTTATTATTGCAATAACTTTGGGGGGGGGGGGGATTGCATACGGATATGCTGCAACTGACAGAATTAGCAGCCGACTTTGGACAAAAAAAAGTCAAGAGCTGGTATACGGGAGATCGGAATGAACGATGACCCTTCACCTGTAACCCAAAACAAGTTCTCTCTGATTGATGAGGGCAGATTTTTATTAGCATGCCAGCAAGTAAAATGATACGATGGTTAGAAGGAAGTCAGCTACCTGATGCTACGCGTGGGCCCAATGCTGTCGATATATTCCTATATTCAACCACCAGGAAGCGCTATACCGACTGAATCACAGAAACTGGAGTCACGTTTTAATGTACTCTACTCGTGGCATCTTCCTACTTTTTTTTATATCAAACCTTTCAGATATCACAAGTATCCTAAGATGTCCTATATCACAAGTGTTTTATACTTCTATTAACATAAACTTGTTATTTTTTGTTAAATTGGACTTTTTCTTAAATTTTATTTATAAAGTAGAATATTTCATTTTTGATTGTGAATCAAAACAGGGAGAAAAAATAAGTGTGCTGGAAATGCCTAGTAAGAAATAGTCAGTGAGTGCGTAGAAATGCGGTGCGCTGTCTAGTGTAATTTTATAGACTTCGTTACGCTTTGTTCGCATCAAGCGGAGGAGCAGCCTTAAGTGCTGGAAATAATTTTTTTTTTCCGCAGAAGAATAGTTAACATGGATATTTCGTCCAATTAAAATATTTAATTGTTCCGACGAATGGGTTTTTAGTGCTTCCGCTGAATACCTTCGTGGCCTTCGATTCACGGGATTCCAGGTACGAATAGCAGTTGAGGCGCCAAGTGTATACATAATTTAGGATTAGTTAAGTTTGTATAAGCTGTTCACGGTAAACTGAGCACTTTTGAAAGCCCTGTTTAAGATCTACTTGTATGCACGTTGAGAATTCTTCCGCGTTATGTAAAACCACTTATTCATGCGTCGGTCAAGTGAAAGTGTGAAATTATTAGAAGAATAAATACTTTACAGCTCCGCTTATTTTCACACTTCAATGCTTTAAATATCAGAGAGCGAAAGACAAAGTTATTACAAATGGTTATCTAACACATATAACTCGACGTTAAGATAAGGAACAACTTTCCTTCCACCGTCACCCGTTTTACAGAGGCAGGAACAGTCACTTTATTGTGAACATCTTTTACCTACATATGTGATTCATCTGAATTTCCCCCCTTCCCTTTTCAGGTTTCTGGCTTACGCGTGTGGAGCTATTTCCACCATTCGACTAGGCCAAAGGAAATTCGTCTGCCATAATATCAACTATAACAGATAACTAATGTGAGGTTTTAACAGTTCCGGTAAGACTTAGTATCACAATTTTATATATTCTGAGTAAAGCTTCCACTCTGAAAATATTTTTTTTTTTTTGCATATAAGCCTAAACTTGCTGCAAAATGCAGTGGGAATTTTAAAATTTCTTATTACATTTAAACTCGCGAAGTGAATTTATATTTTAACTAGCTGTTACCCACGGCTCCACCCACGTGCAAAATATTAAAAAAAAACGGACCACCAATGAGCGCCTACTCAAATGGTTGGTGGCATATTTTATATATTACCTAAGAAACTGTTCGTTTTTCCAGGATGAAAAGTACCCTATGTGCTAACCCAGAATATAATCTACTCCTGTACTAAATTTTATCAAATCCGTTGAGCTATTATAACGTGATTGAGTAACAAACAAACATTCGCATTTATAATATTATTAAGATTAAGATAAGTTTTGAGAAAACCCTTTCAGGCTCATTTTACTGTATGGTATCAGGTGTTGCAAAACGGTTTATTTATGTGTGATGTACCTAAAGACGACACACTACTCGTTTCATTATCTCAACCAATGAACTGTAGGCTTTGCGTGCGGGTATATACGCTGTTTATGGTATCGCGCACACTTTTTAAAATTCTCCCACCAGGCACAATAACCATAGAATTATGTTATATTGTGACTTCAGATGCTAACTTTTGAAGACTATAATATTTATACACTTTGTTTCTTAGTCATGTGGCAATTTCTATACTAACAGTTGACGACATGATAGAAATAAGCTGAAAGGGACTTTTAAACACAGCCTTAAAAATTGATCGTTTTGCCGTAAACAGTCTATAGCAATATTAACTATTTGTAATTTGTGACAGTAACGTGATTTACGAACAACCACATGGAAGGTCATTGGGCATAGAGCATCCCAGTGTATAGAAGCCAAGATCTTACTATACATTATGTGCGCAATTTTGTACACAACGTAAGCATGGGATCAATACATATTAACTGTAAACATAATTTAATAGTTAAACATAATGAATTTTAAAATGTCTTGGTCACTTTCACGTGTAAATTATATAACAGAAGATTTCAAAATGTAACAAGTGCAAGTATTTTAAAATAGTTATTTCGGCATCACTCCAATGAAATTTGTTGTTGCATTCAGTGATAATTAAGGACTCTTCTTATATGAGCACACATATGGTTGTGGTGAAGAGCGCTTCCCGCGGGAAAGCAGCTGTAGGAGAGCGCTACGCAAGAGCGGGTGGCGCCAACGGAGCTTGTAATTAACCCCTGATTGCTGGGACTCCGATGATATTGCTGCCGTGTTCACTGGCATGCAGGGACCCTTTTTACATGAGCAAATGCTTGGCGGGAGTGATGGGCGCTTCTCGCAGGAGAGCGGCAGTAGGGGTGCGCGACTCAAGAACGGGTGGCGCCAGCGGAGCGTGTAACTAACCCTTGATTGCTGGGACTCCGATGATATTGCTGCCGTGTTCACTCGCATGCAGGGACCCTTTTTGCATGAGCACATGCGGGCGGGAGTGATGGGAGCTTCCCGCAGGAGAGCGGCAGTAGGGGTGCGCGACTCAAGAACGGGTGGTGTCAGTGGAGCATGTAACTAACCCCTGATTGCTGGAACTCGCTCCGGTGGTATTGCTGCCGCGTTCATTGGTATGCCGGGGTCCCTTGTTGCATGAACACACACATGGTTGTGGTAGAGAGCACTTCCCACAGGAGAGCGACAGTAAGGGAGAGCGACGCAAGAGCGGGTGGCGCCAGCGGAGCGTGTAACTAACCCCTGATTGCCGGGCCTCACTCCTGTGGTTTCGCTGCCGCGCGCAGACGACCTTGCAGTGTTGAGTCGTGGTCCGCTCGCGGCATACCAGATCAGCCGGGTGCTGCAGCGCCACGGCTAGCAGCCTTGACATTTTATCCGCTTCCCGGTCGGCCACAGAGAGCTGATGCAACTTCTGCCGTCGGGTCGGCGACCAGTCGGGGGTAGTGACTTCAGATACAAAAATTGATTGACAGGTTCTGTCGGGTCTCTATACCATTGCGCATTTCGGGTCTTCACTGTGCCTCGTAATGCATGAAGTAGCCACATTTACTATATATATTACTGGGATCCCATATTTAGAAGCAGCCTCTAGGTTTCTCAATAGGCCACTCCATTTTAGGAACAACCCATTGTTCCTCTCTCCACTTCTCTATACCGATATAGCTGCCGAAATTGTTGACTTGGTGCCTACGTGGGATATCTGCCTACCTTTCGCACTATGCTCCTTATGTTGATGTCAAATAGCAAGGTTTTCTGCCAAACCCGTGTAATTAAAACGTGCTTACATTTTTCGCTAGCCCCAATTACCACATCTATTTTCTGCTGAACACCTCTGATTTAAGCATACCGTTTCTAAGCTGCATGTTAACATATTTTCTACATCCACCAATTTACACAGACAGACTGCCTTGGTGTTGGTGGAATCGGTCATCCTCTATATGAAGAGAGCGCCATTAAACAGCAGTAGTTAGACCGTATTCCAAGAGAAGTATGTATTTTAGGTGTGAGGGTAATTAAAAAAGAGGTAACAAGAGCTCTCATGGACAAACCTTATTCCACAGGCAGATATACTCATAGCATGGCACTGTACACATTACTTTTCAGCATAATCATTATGCTGGTCCGAACATTTGTACCAACGATACACAAAGGCATCGATGCGAGCGTAGAGGACAATTGCGTCCAATTTGTGAAGCCACATCATGACGGCTTGCTGTACTTCCGTATCGGTCGTGAATCTCCTACCACCCAGGTGCTTCTTCAATGGCCCGAAGATATGGACATAATTGGGCGCCAGGTCGGGGCTGAAGGTAGGATGGTCCAGTACCTCCGACCGAAAATCCGTAACAATTCAGACGTGTACTTTGTCGTGCAGCAACATGGCGCCTGTTGCGGGAAGTCCAAGTCGTTTTCTGCAGATTACTTCTTGCACTTGCCCCACCATTCACAGTTGTCCCCCTGGCGAGGAATCAACCAGATGCACGTCCTTGTGAACATAAAGTACCGTCGCCATAACTTCCTTCGCGGTTGGAGTTTTTCTGGATTTCTTCGAAGGAGGGAGCGATGCTTTTCCACGACATAGATACTTGCTTCGTTTCCGGTGTTATTGCGACGCACATGCCATAAAACGACAGGGTCGCCGCTGTACATCTCACAGACTTCACGCCAGTTCGCTGGTTTGGTCGTAGAGGCGATTATGCATATGATACGCGTGCTCGGGTTGCCCTTAAAACGATATTACACGATACCAGATTCCGTAAAAGCTTGTGCAAGGACCGCAATAGCGGCCGGTATACGGGCTAGTGTGGCACCCGTCATGGCATTTACCGCCAAGTACGGCCAGATTTCGTACCAGGTTTGGTAATTGGACACGTCCTATTTTTCGTGGCAGGTTCCACACCGGCTTTCGTACCTGGCCAATCACATCGCAATTTCATAACGTAGGGCGCTCCCCGTGGCTACTACTTGAAACGAATTGAAGAAACTGAAAATGACGCCTCCATCGTAATTATACATTCGTGAGGTTGAAACTCTTTCAAATAGATTTGAAATACGACGACAAATTGGCTATGACAACTTTTGGTTACTATTTAAAACTGTTTTAAATACTTAAAAGTTAAAGTCGCGGCACCCGCGAGTGACATGTGACTTTTGGGCGTGAGTTTAAATCTCCGTCGGACCCAAAACTTTCTTTTATAACGAAATTTTACATGCGGATAATATTCCGGTACGTAAAGAAAAAACTATATTTTATAACCGGTCAGTAATTTTTGTCAAAATTAAAAATAACACACTTGTACTCTAGTGAACTGAAGTAATTTTCAAGAAAACGAATGAAACTATACTAGTAAGCAATCAATTTATGTAAAAGGCGAACAGTAATATTAAGATGTGCTAGTTAGTTTTTCATAAGAATACGCAAGTTACTAACTGGTAGCAGTTCTACGAATGGGGTTCATATTTACTACAAACTACACACTGCGCACCCACCGAGGGTGCCAAATGCTAGCACGCAAACTGCTGTCGTGTAATACGACTCTTCCATGGCGACTCATATAGTGGCTGGTACACCGGTTCGTGCACCAGGGTTTGTAGAAGCTTGTACAAGAACCAAGTACGGTTGCAGGTATCGTGTAAAATCGGTTTTAGCGCTCCCGCGCAAAATGATCTCACCGGTCAGAAATATGGTATAACACCGCTCACCAATCATCTCCTGGAGACTAACACACAAGAGACTACAGCGCGACCAATAGGAAATATTCCATAACAGGCGAGTAGGCAATCAATCAGACCTAAGGGACTTGTTTCCGCCCACTTCACGTGGCTATTGAGCGACCGAGTTCGCTTGCACCATAGGAACTTCTGCAGTCCTAATTATTCTGCCAACACGGCGAACCGGGCTCGATTCCCGGCGGGGTGGTTCGCATTCGTCGGAATCACGCCGGACGATGCTGCTGGTAGTCGGGTTTTCTCGGGGCTCTCCCGTTTCCCCCACCACTTCATATATACCTCACGACCTCGTTGTTCCAAGAGCCGCCCAAACTTCAACCACTCCACCTACTTATTCTGTACCTGGGCGAAGGAACCAGGCACGTCGCGTGTACCGACGTCGACCGCCAGGGGTCTCCCTGCGGCTCCGCGACACATGCTCGCTCGCCACGACGTCTGGGCGCAATTACGTAAAACTGGCGCGCGGCGGTTTCGTCACAAGGTCGCATAAAGTTGGCAGACAATGAGAGCGAGGAAGCGGTGATTACGCGCGGGTCCGACTGGCGCCTCCTCCCTCCTCTCTCCCCTCCGTGCTCTCTCGATTTGTGAAGGCGTCTGTCGACGAACACAGTTTTTTTATGATGATGGCGAAGGGGGGGGGGGGGGACGTGTACTCACTGCGTAACTCCAGGCAGTGGCGCAAAAACGTGGGAAACTAGGCCGCACCTTATCTAACGACGCATTGCCACAGAGTAGGTAATTACACGTCATGGCGGTTTCTTTGATTTGGACGTACCCATTCTCAGATTGGCTGCGCGAGGCTCTGGCAACGGGCATTACGCCTGATTGCCTGCTACGCGCCGTTAAAGATTCACTATTAAAGGCTGTTCACGATAAGCTGAGCATTTTTGAAATCAACCTTAGAAAAAAGTCGCCATACCTTCCTTCATATATTTAACGGGAGAACTAAGTGACATGCGCACAGTAAAGTTTGTAACATAGAATTGAAAGTAGTTACATATCTTAACGTCGAATAAAAGTGCCAGGTAACCATTTGTGATAAGTTGAATTATTTCTTTCACTTTCTGTTTTTTTTTTATGCATTGAAGTGTAAAAATGAGCAGATTTTGCGAAATATTTTCTTTTATAATAATTTCAGAGTTCCACTTGTCCGACGCATGAGTAAAGTGATGAGACCCATGACAAAGCTAATTTTACATATGGCGGAAGAATACACAAAGTGCATACAAGTAAACCTTTAGCAGGGCTTTCAAAAGTGCACATTGTACCGTGAACAGCCTATAGCTGTGCTGCCTCCCGGCATGTAGTAGGATAGTACTAGGCGCTGATTAGCGATCAGTTTTCCGACATGTCGTTAGCTAGTGACACCATTTTGGTGGCGTGTGCAGCTGGAGTTCGCGCAGTACAAGCTAATATTACAACTCTTTATCCGTACCTACTTTGTGACATTTGAGTCTGCATATCTTCTGTTCAAGATGTATACGTTTTTGTTATCTGCCATACCAAGTTTTACAACATATTTTAATATATTTTTACTTGCAGCCTTGCAGTTTCAATATTTTTTTTGTTAACGAAATAAACCATTTTTTGATTGCTCGCTTATAGTAACGCCAGTAAAATATTATAAGCCAAAAATAAATAAAATATGTGTGTGACATAAAGTCGTACATTATGAATTTTAAGAAGTGTCTGTAATGGGTTTCTTGGTATAAAATCGATAAATACAAGTTGACTTCTGGTAAACCTCATTATTATAATGGTGATTGTCGAGCCCAAGGCTGGTTTACTGTTGCCTTCCGTGGCGTAAGACACAACAGTAACACCCGGACTGAATCCTAAAAGGAAATTTCCCACACCTGAAAAAAAAAAGCGCGTTTGGAGTTAATCACGCTGATCACCGTGCAGCTAGATCCATTTTTTAAATATAATTCCTACTTTTGTCTCCTCGAGATATTTTCACTCGTTATCGTCAACAGACACTAACTTTCTTGGCACTAAGTGCAGTTCGGTGATAGTTCAAGAGCAATAATTTTATGCAGTTGTGTTCCATTTTGTTACCATACACTGAACATAGTGTTTGCCGCTGAAACGTAAGTTCTGACTGTAAGTTTTGAGAAGTCCTTTAAAATGGAATAAAAATAATGATACTTGTGTTTTGTACAAAGATACGCAGTTTCTGCAATTAAAGGAAATTATATGTTCCGTTAGATGATCTGACTAATATTCGTTCTGAATCTTCTTGTTTCAGGTCCTGATATATTGATGGATCCCGCGCCTTCAAATGAAGAAGAGGACAGGAATATGAAACGTATGTTTCTTTTTAATACGCTACTGATTTTGTTAGCTTTAACGTAGCCCTACCACAGTTGATGGAAGACATAGAAATGTAATCAAATTATAATCCAGAACTACAAAAAGTTTAATCACGTAACAATTTTAATTTTTAAAACTTTCTTTGTTTATTATTGCGATTTTCTAACACAAGCTTTTTAGTACAACACGGTCAAGAGCTCAGTGAAATATTTTCAGGCAGAACAAATACACTTAAATCTAGGATTTAAAAATGTGCAATTGTTAGTGCATTATTAAAAAAACAATTAACCTCAGTCCATTTTATATGCCTTCAGCCAAAACATTTTTCTAATAAGAACCATGTTCATTCTCACATGTTAAGAAACAAAAAAGTCTGGCGTGCTGGTTCTTGACTTTAGTTTTTTTGTTATTGTTCCGTTGACACCCGTAGTTTTTTTGTTATTGTTCCGTTGACACCCGTAGTTTTTTTTTTTTTTTATTGTTTCGTTGACACCAGTGACAGTCAAGAGTGGCCTGCATACTGATTCATCTGAACCCTTATTTTAAAACGACGTACATCACATGAATATGCATACATGACTCGCATATTCGCCAGAGAATTGTCGCGAACTCGAGATCACGGCAGGAAAGGTGACATACACCCACCATCATAAGGCCAGGAACTGGGCCATTGAAGGGCCTGCTGCTTTAACAACCATAATGTATCCTGCTCTTGTCTCGTGGCCGCAGCCCACAAGTTTGATACAGCCGGGCTTGGTGCGGGGGAGGGGGGCGGGGGACAGGCGCCACCACTCGCGGCTAATGAGAGCTCGTCAGAAGGCTTTATTGGCGCACATGTGCATGCAATAACCTGGTGGAGAGCCATCAGCGTTAACGGTCAGGCGCCAGTCAACAAGCTGTGAATGGCGCGCCGTGCACTGCATTCAAGTTTACTTGCGCCTGCGTGGCTTTGCTTCATCTCTACTCACGTTTCTTTCATGCTACTGCCTTATCTTTTATCACCTCGAGCTTGCCTGCTCAAAAGGCTTTAGTAGCACTAATGGCTGTGGCATGTGGGAGGAGACGTAGTCAGGCACTAAAGTGCAGATATTCAAATACTAGCAGATGCAAAACCGCCTCAACAGCTCTAGTGAGGGTGGCATGTGTTAGGATCCTGTATCATACACAGTTCCCTGTTTTAGAAATACCTGTTCAGCAGATGTAGATTCTATCAATACGTGGAGTTGTAGAGGCTTTTATACTGGAAAAGTTAGAAATTTGGAGCTTAAAAATACAGGCGTTGTTGTAGGTAGTGTTATAGTGTAGAAAGGACTGTTAAGAAAACGGGTTTGGCAGCACAGCAGTCACAAACATGGCGCCGGGCAGACCTAAAACATGTTGGCAGCGTTCGAATATTAAGTCTAATAACCGTATTTCGTTCGCATACACCAGGTATGAAGTGATAATTCCAAATGGGATGCGCGTGCAGGAATAAAAAATTACAAGTGTGCGGAAGCTGCAAGTGTAAACTCAAGGTTTGCATACGAGTTCGCGGCAAGGGCAAACTACACAAGGGAGCAGGCAAGTAATCGGCTTCTACCAGCACCGCAAACAGTAGACGTGCATTTCGGAGACTTGCAGGAAAATTTGAAACTTTTCAAGTTTCAGTCTGAGAATTACAGCATTGCTATGGGACTCGACAAAAATGAAGAAACTGTCAAAGTGGCTAGTTTGTTATCAATCATCGGGCAATAGTGCGTAAAAATTTACCAGTCGCTAGACCTTTCGAATGCGGATAAACAAAAAATTAACCAAATTCTGGAAGCATTTGACAAACATTTTACACCAGCAAAAAATGTCATGGAAACGCCCCACACGACAGAAGAGGTGGTGAACTGGACAGTTAGGCAAACATAAGAATACAGGGGTGAAGGAAGACAGAGTTCAGCCACGAGGGCAAGGCGTCAGGATTACCCAGTGTTTTTACTGTGGTGGAAGCCATGTACACAAGAAGGAACTTTGCCTAGCCTATGGCAAAAGGTGTCGTGTGTGCAACAGACTGAACCACTTTACCTTGGTTTGCAAGCAACAAGAGAACCAACAAGATGGGAAAATATGTCGCCTAGATGAACGACCAATAGAGGGGGCAGTAAGAGAAACACCGGGAGAGTGACGGACTCATTAAGAGGAGAAGTTATTCCAGTTAAGTACCAACACCAAAAAGAAATGGATTACAGACCTGGATATGGGGGACCAGGGGCACATGATAAAAGTACAGTTAGATACAGGGACCACATGTGATGTAATGAGCTTCAAGGATTACAGAGCAATCGTTGGTAGGGAACATGTAAGATTATAAAACAGCAGAATTCAGCTGGAGTGCTACAATGGTCAGCGTGTGCAACCTATAGGGCAAACACAACTATGGTGTCGAGTACCCAACACCCAATAAGATAGTGTTGACATTTCAAGTTGTAGATACAGAACAGAAGCCATTAATATCGACAGAAAGTTGTGAAGCACTATGCCTTGTAAAGGCATGTGTGCAGCTCGTATCACATTCAGAGTAGAAGGTCACAGACAAAGGACACAATTATGTCTCGATACCCAGACCTCTTCAAAGGTATTGAATGTTTGTCAGTCAAACACCTCCTGGAAATCGATACCGGTGCCAAGCCAGTGCAGCAGCCTCCTCGCCGATATCCAATAGTACTCCGGCCCAAAGTAAAGGAAAAACTGGCATAAATGATCAAGGACAAGATAGTGGAACAAATATCCGAAACAACAGAATGGATTAGCAACCTGGTGCTCATAACTAGAGATGGGAAACTGAGAACGTGCTTGGACCACATGAAGTAGACTTTTGAGAAGAGCATATTTTGTAATTCCCACAATTTAAGAAATCCTGCCAGAACTAACAAATGTAAAAGTATTTTTAGTTTTGGATGTAAAGCGAGGATTCTGGCATATGCAACTGGATGAAGCCAGCAGCAGACTGGCAACATTTTGGGGACCAGATGGTGAGCGATACAAGTGGCTCTGATATCCCTTTGAACTGTCGACAGCACCGGAGGATTTCCAGAGGGCACTGATGGAAACACTGCGAGAACTAAAAGGGGTTGCAGTGATTGCTGACGACATATTGGTGTATGGCAGAGGGCATTCTGAAGCAGCAAGAGTAGAGCATGATCAAAACCTTGAATGTCTGCTAGAGAGAGCACAGGCAAGTAATCTTAAATTCAACCCAGAAAAGCTTATACTACACGAAAGGCAAATACTTACATGGGTCATGTGTTAAGTGCAGATGGTCTTAAAGCAGACCCACATAAAGTGCAGGCAATCCAAGACATGCAATCAGCAACCATAGTGAAAGATCTGCAGCATTTCCTGGGAATGGTTAATTATTTGACAAAGTTACTTCCATCATTAGCCACACTTTCGGAACCCCTGCGACAACTTACATCCCAGGACACAAACTGGATGTAGATAGCATGACCGATGGGAACCATTGGAACTACAAGTGGATGCAAGCCAGAGCGGACTAGGCGCCGCTCTCTTGCACAACGGAAAACCACTAACTTATGCACATCAAGATGCCTCACAAAGATGGAACGCAATTGGGCGCAGATAGAGAAGGCTCTAACAGCTTTTATTACTACTTATGTGGTTGTACAAATATAGTAGTACACACAGATCATCAACCGATAGAAACTATTTTCATGAAGCCTCTCTTGTCAACCCCCAAATGTCTGCAGTATATTTGTTTGAAGCTGCAACAGTATGACATCACTGTTAAATATAAGAAAGGCAAAGAACTGTACTTGGCAGACACACTGAGTAGCACACCAGTGCAGGAAGACCTCAACCACGTCCATGACAGTGACCAAGAAGTCATTATGCAGCTGTAGAACATTAGCATGCATCAGCATGCCGTATTCAGCAGTGCACAATAACGGATGGTGGGTTGCAAGCCTTGGCCACCACCATTAAGGAGGGCTGGCCGGAAAGGAATTCAGATGCTCCAGAACGTGTACGGGAATACTGGCACTACAGAGATGAACTGAATGTATATGATGACACAATCTTCAGAGGCGAACGTTTGTTGGTACTGCAATAAATGAGGGCAGAAATACTATGGAAAGCTCATGCAAGCTATCGGGGTGTAGAAGCAAGTCTTTGCAAAGTACAAGACACATTGTACTGACCACGTATGAAGGACGATGTAGAGAGGAATGTCAGCAGTTGTACAATATGTCAAGAATTTTCAGCTGGTCAACCCCATATGAAGATGCAAATGCATGAGGTGCCAGACTTGCCATGGAAGCGAGTAGCAGCGGATGTTCTTCAGGTTTACAACAAGCTGTACCTTATTCTGACAGATTATTTTTTCGGACTACTGGGAGATTGATGCTCTGCCTAGCACTGATTCTGCAGCTATCATTAAAGTCATGAAGGTCCAGTTTGTGCGACATGGAATCCCGACAATATTGATTACAGATAATGTCACATACTTCACCAGCACAGAGTTCCAGGCTTTCTCCAGAACATGGAAAAGCAGAAGCATCTGTGAAAATAGCAAAGAACATAATGAAGAAATGGCGCAACATCCACACGTCAGGTTTGAGGGCATCTCCAGTGCGACTTACGTCAAGGAGGGCAAGAACCCAAATGCCTACATCAACAGGGGCTTCTAAAACACAAAGAGTACCAGAGCGAGTACCCGAATTACTAAAGGAGAAGAAGCAGAAATACAAAAGTCACTATGACAGGAAAGCTTGAGATTTGCCCAAACTAATGATAGGCCAAGAAGTTTACGTCAAACCGACACCCCAAGCCACTAGCAAGTTGTGGTCCCCAGGAAAATAACACAGCAGCTCTCATCACGTTCACATGAAGCTGTGATTAAGGAAGGAATTAGAGTTAAGCCAAATAGAGAAGCTGTTCGAAGCACAAACAGTAGAGTTGACACACCTACAGAAGACCAAGGATTGCATCTGGAGAATGCAGTGCAGAAAAACCACTAGAGGCAAGTGATGGGCAGGGCTTTCGAGGGTTTACTGCCCAACCAGACGACCACGCAGCAGAAACACATCACCATGCTATCATGAGTAATAGCCCAGTGAAGAAAACCCAAAGTTATGTATGTAGTGTTATAGTGTAGAAAGGAATGTTAAGAAAATGGGGTTGGCAGCATGGGCAGTCACAAACATGGCGTCGGGCTAGACAGACCTAAAACAGATGTCTACCTACGTACTGTGTAAATGGCCCACAGTAGTATTTTACTTTTTGGGCAGATGATTTAGTAAGGCAGGTCTTTACATTAGGGAGGACAGCAGTGCTCCTTTGTACCCCCACTTGTCCCTGCGCATGCCTGTTTTACCAGGAAAATGCAGTAAGGGTAGAGAAGTAGTCACTTCACCAAATTACTTTTTCATGCTGTCATTCTGGTTATATATTAAACATAGTTTTCCCTCATCTTCCCACCACCCACCAGAAAGTCCTGACAAGCTCACGTTTCACAGATATTGTAGTGTAATCAACATCTTATGTGGATACATAAGATTTGAACCATCATCACCTTTTTGAAACCATTACTTTTCCATTCCTCTCTGATCCCCTGCACCATTGCAAGTCATATTTTCATATGCAACCATATAAGCACATAGCCTGTCTTAAAAAATGTTATAATGTGTTAATATCAATAAAAAGATAATTAAAGTTTTATGTACGTACATAACTGTATTACAAGTGCATTGAGAACCTTTCTTTTTCTCAGACTTTGCAGCCCTCCTGACTGGGCGAACCTCACTGGTTCTGAAGAGGGATGACGCCCTCTTGGCTCCATCAACTTCGCACAACAGCTATAACCTGGTGGCCACCGGCAGGTTCACTTTCCATCGCAGAAACCTCTACTACTCGTTCTATACGGCGGAAACAGCAGGTCATCCGCACGTGCTGCAGTTCGTTGATGAGGAAGGTAAGTCACCACACCATGTAGACTGGCCTCGTGAATTGTCTGTGAAGGTGTTGACTTCTTTTATGAGTAATATATGCCAAGATCACTGCAAGTTATGTGTGGGTCTAAGAATACTCTAATTAACAATAACGCTGTTAAGATCAGTGTTTGAAACTGGGTTTATGGTAGTCTATGATTTTGAGAATGTGGTAACTAAACTAGAGCATTTGTCAGTGAACTTAATGGGAAATTTCTGGTTCATTTTTTATATACCTTGTACACTCTAGATTGAGCATTTTCAACAGCCAGTTCAGGATCTATTTCCTCACCCATTTGGAATTCTTCCACAAGACATAAAATTAACAATGTCATCAACCCAGTGACAATAATTCTGCATCAATCAAATTCTTACTGTCATGAGCATAAAATGAATAGAAAGCAAGAAATAATAATTCCACTGTTCAAGAGCTTGAATTAGCCTACAATTTTAATACAACATTATGAAATAGAAAATACTTTCATACATCGTCAATATCATTGAAATAAGTATATCTAGTTATGGACAAGGCAATTTTTAAAGACTTATTTCAAAACTGATCTGTGAACACAAACTTCCATAGCTTACCTGGGATTTGAACCCAGATCCTTGTAGTATAAAGGTAGTGAACTGACATCAATCACAGATGCCATCTTTCTAAAAAGTTATGATTTGCAGCCATTACATAATTTTACATCAACTCCTCTTCACGTTCTCACTTGTTATATTCCGCTCATCACTGTATGTCACTCCTAATTGTACTTTACTTGTTTCAATGTGTGTTTTCTTTCCTGTAAACAGAATGGTACATTAATGCTTTGTAATGCTCCTTACTGAATGTGTGGGAGTCTTGAATGGAACTGCTCAGATACTTAACATATGTTATTTCTCTACTCCCTTTCCCCCAGAAGATAAAGCCAGCAGGACTGTAGTTAAAAGGCAAGTGTCTTAATAACTTTCTAGTAAGGTCACATTTTCTCCTTGTGCTTGCATACATTTAAGTAGCTAAGCTATCACAAATGTATTCCTAAATTTGGATTGTGTGTTTCTGCTTGTAAAACAGCAAGTCCATGTGCACACATTTTAGCTGACTTTAATATTTCATATGTTCTTTGACTCCATTTCAGTTTGTGCTGTCATGCTGCAATTTTGGGTGAATATCTAAATATATACTTTACTTAGTAACACCACAAACAAGTTACCAGATTAAGATTTGCCCTTTATTTATAGGATATTGTAACTAGTTGAGTCTTTGAAATGAGACTTGTAGCTAGCACAAACCCTAGAAAAAGTATGAAATAAATGACAGTCATGTACAACTCAATTCAGAAGGTTAAATTGCATCACATAAAAATACTGGCCACTTTTTGAGTAGAAAGAGCTTGCAGCAGAGAAATGTTGGAATTTTCCCAGTCTGTAATGACAAGGCCTTTAAGAGTTTGGTGGGAGGATGGGGTTTGTGGGTGAGAGGACAAGCCAGCTACTTCATGCGCCAAACCATTACTTGCTCGACGAGATGTGTGTTTTTTCTTGTAGGAAACATTCTGGAGGAACAGGCACTGGTGCCGCCAGATGGCGTTGTGAGGAGCGTGTACGAGAATGCGACTGGGAAGATATGCGGGGTGTGGCGGCGAGTGCCGCGCGAGTACCGCAGGATGTTGCGGGAGGAGCGGATGTATGTGTGGCTCATCTGGGGCAGCAGCGACTCCCTGGAGCAATCCCTCAGCGGCCAGGTTGCCAGGTGAATACTGCTGCAGTGCTGCCTCTGCCCCAGCTCTATCTCTCTCTTTCTCGCTCTCTCTCTCTCTCTCTCACTTTCTCTCTCTCTCTCACTTTCTCTCTCTCTCTCACTTTCTCTCTCTCTCACTTTCTCTCTCTTTCTCTCTCTCTCTCTCTCTCACTTTCTCACTTTCTCACTTTCTCTCTCACCACAATGAGTTTCAGTAGTAATTGTTAGGAAAACAAAGGCACCGTAGGGAAATGAAAAACACCTCTATTACTAAGGAACAAGGTACAGCTGAGGTATAGGTCAGAATGGTGACATGCAGACACAGTTTTCAAGATTCTTGAATGGTGATATTTTAAGCAACATAATGTTATATCCCTATGATGCTGTTGCCTCCCCTACCCTCTAGGAAAACTAAAAATTCACTGCTCTTAGAGACTGTATATGAGCAGATAAAAAGTTTGAAATATAAAATACTTGCAATTTTTAACATTACTGCTACATCATTACAACCACCATATTCCACCCTACAGTCTTTCCAAGAAATAAGCAACTACTGCTCGTTTGGTATTTAGATCAAAATACACAAATATAACTTACAAATGTACACAGTGACTTTGAAGTTGTGGTAAATGTAAAAAAATTAAAATTGTGTGTTCAGTTAGTGTTTTCTTCATGAAGTGGTCAGGAAGTGTCATTTTTAACTGTGCCAAAGTATCAGAATGTCTGCATTATATTTGCAAAAATTTTGTGAGGAATATTTTTTAGTTTTTTTTTCAAAGATATTCAGAGCTTAAGGGCAGCTCTAGTAGCCTGCAGTGGGTATGTTAGTAAGACATTATAAGCTAGCAGCTTGTGCAGTATAATGGATTTGGTGGTTGTGTTGTGTCTGGCAAAGTAGCACAGTTAGTGAGGAGAGACACGTATTGTCAAATGAATTTCATGTGTCTAGATACAGATCACTGAGCACGGAACTGTTCTCATCGCTCTTGCAACCTGCGGAGGACAGTGATCGTGTGGCCATGCATGGTGCCGGAGGTACGGCTATTGTCTCTGCAGCATCCAGTACTCCCTCCATCCACATCTCACTCATATTCAATGGGGTCTTTGCTCCTGATGAGATAGAGGATGTACCCATCATCATCAAACTTGAGAACTGGAAAAGAACTGGAGAGAAGGAACCAATAGTCCTTGAGGAGGTAAAATATAGTCATTGACTGTTTTCGCCTTGTAGATAATATAGATATTTTACATCATTTGAGAGCAGTTTAAATGTACAAATGCACTGCTTTTATCAGTGTAGCAAGTCATGCAGTGATTTGTATGAAAAAAATAATTCTGAATTTTTTGGAGGAATAGAAATGTATACCTGTTTGATATGGCCCAATGTGATTTACAGGAGGCTTATTGTACATGATAAATGTGAAACTCATGTTCCATAAAATAGAAACATATGTATGCATTAATGTGTCACTTATTTAAACTTTATTTTTAAACAGTGATAATATCTTCTTTTTGCTTGCTCTAATTGATTAATTTTATTTCTGGATATCTTCTAAGGAAACTAAATGTTTCAAAAGGATTTATCTGACTTCAAAAGCCTATATCTTTTAAACTAAGGAACAGAGAAACATGGAGTAAAATAAGAAATACATGTCTGACAAAGTTTTGTTTCCCAGTATCACAAATGCTCAATATGCCCCCCCTCCCCCACCAAAGGGCTCTGAATCACCTGGGTGCGGACCCCAGAAAGCATGTCCGTTCACTGCAAAAAGAGGATTGATATGTTTAGTTTGATTGCTGTTAGGTGCCTCCATGGTGCATAGACGTAAGTAGCCAGCAGGCGAGTTCCCTTCAGTATGTGTCAAGATGACAAACCCACAAAAGAAATCCTTTCGTATTATCCAGTTCAACAACTGCAAGTCTGTAACAATTGTGCGGTGTGATTTTTGGTGAGAGTAGAGTACTGCACTCCCTACTACTACGAGCATCCAACTCTGTGTTGGTGTGATCAGTTTAAACAAACAAGTTGTTTGCATAAGAGAAAATCAACAGCAACCCCCCCCCCCCCCCCCTGCAGCATGTTTACAATGAAGGCATTGGGCGCTTCTGGAGGAGTTTTCTAAAAAATCCACAAAAGTTTACTCATTTGTGCCAGCCGAGAGCTAACCATTCCTCATACAATTGTTTGGCATGTTTTGCGTTGGTGTTCGTTATTTAAACCATGCAGAATTGAACGTATCTGCGTTGTATGACAAGGTGATAAATAATGACTTTCGGTGTTTTGTGCATTCATTCTCAAAAAGGAAAATTGGAGATGAAACTTTCCATTAATGCTTAGTGTTCAGTGACAAGGCCACATTTCATTTCAGTGGTACGATGAAATGCCACAACATACAGACATGAAGATGACAGCAGCCACATGCCAAGTCAAGCATGAGAAGACACCTCTAAAGTGAACGTGTTCTTAAACCATTTCCCGAGAAAAGGTTTACAGTTCATTCTTTTTTTCTGACAACACTGTCGCAGGAATCTCATGCTGTACCTGCAAATGTTTGAGAACTGGCTTTTCCTGCAGTTACAAGCAGATTCTGCTGGTTTCATTTTCCAGTAGGACTGAGCACCATGAGACTCACACTTGCAAGTTCGAAGATTCCTGAACAAGCTTATGCACTGATGGATTGGCCATCAGGGACCTGCTGATTTGGCATTACACCACTGGCCACCAAGGTTGCTTGATTTCACTGTTTGAATTTTTCTTGTGGGGGTTTGTGAAGGATTCAGTTTATGTGCTGCCCCTTCCTGCAAAAAGAAATTAACTTTGAAACTGCATAACAGCAGCAATGGCTGCAGCAACACCAGACATGCTCACTAATGTGTGGAATTAGTTTGACTACCGTGTAGATGCACACCATGCAGGGGGGCATATTGAGCTTTTGTGATAACTGTAAGCAAACTTTATTGTCGGACAAAAGTTTCACTCTATCGCCGGTTTTCTGTTCCTTAGCTTAAAAGATATAGCCTTTTGGAGTCAGATGAATCCTTTTGAAACCTTCTGTATGTTTTTTTTTTTTTTTTTCGTACTAATTTTTTCCACCCAGAAAAATTGTTTCATAGATATATAGTCTGTGTTTATCAAAATTATTTTTCCTCAAAACTAAACATATTGTTTATAACATTAAAATGAATACAGTACATGCAGGTTTGTGTAATAAACAACCATAGTGACATTTGACAGGTATCTAAAGCAAGACAATTTGCATAACACATATTGTAAAAATATAAAAATAACCTAAACTACACTTCTAAAGCATCATGGTTTATAATTATTATTTTTACTAAACCACGTTTTCTGGATAATACTAAAAGTAAAATTTATTTTTGATAAGGGAAAACTTTCAGAAGCACTAAACATTTTTTCATAATCAGCACAAAAACTGTAAATTATTTTTGCTTGGTGGAGGGATGACCTCCCGGTTAGCATTGTGTACCAGTGTGGTACAGAAGTGGAATTGTAGCAGAGTGGTGTTGTTGGCAGGTGGTACGAGTTTCGAAGCCCTCCCACGAGCTGAATGTGGTGGAGGTTCAGTCCCCAGTGTCAGTGTCCGACCTGCGACACCTGACACGCGGCCATCTCGTTCTCTCTGTTGCCTCCAAGAGGAGCCCCCACGAGCTCAAACTGCAGGGCCGGGTCGGCACCAGAGTCACCTGCGAAATCTTCCAGGTATAGCACATCACATTGCACTCTGAAAAATTTCAGTTGAGCATGACTAAATCTGTAAATTAATCAATTTTTTGTTTTTGACATGCTCCCCATAATACCTAAAAAGCTGCCTGAGGAATGGAACACCTTACTCACATCCCTCTAATTGGTAGACATACACTACAACTATCACATAATCATTGTTTATATACATTTCTAAGTATCAAAGTTTTTTGTTTTTCCATGTCATTTATACATTTTTACACACTAGTGTGAGGCACATTATGTAGGTGAGAATCACTGTTTGAAAAATTATAAGCTTGCTGAAGCATTGGATTAGAAACAATACTAGAGCATAGGGAAGTTAGTGATTACATGTAGATGAAAATCTCTACATTATTCCTGTCTTCTGGCAGGGTGATGGTTGGCTCTAAGAGGAATCAGCTGCGCTGCCCTATGTGAGGAACAGATGTGCCATTCCAGCAAGTTTGAAGAATACACACGATAAGAGTGAGATGAAGTTGGAGCTGCAGTAAAATGAACAGGGGCAGGGAACACACATGCCCTGAGAAAACCATCCCACAATTGCAGTGCTTGCTATGATTTTTAAAATAAAAGAACCACTGCTGTTGTACTTCACTTTCTCCAGCTTAGTGTTCTCATGAATTTTTGCAGACACCCCTTTCATCAATCTATTCTGACCGTGAGGAAAAAACTCCAGAGCCACCACCATCCACAGCATCTGGTCTTGCTTGGTTTTACGTGAATCGTGATGGCTCCCTGGTGTACAACGTGCAAGTGGCTGATTTGCCTGACGGGGAGACCCCCATTGTGACAGTGGTGTCGGGGCGTGGCCGTCGCAAGGTGGACTATGAGGACCTGACCCCGAGCTACCACCAGGGTTGGGCCAATGGCAGCGTCGGTTCTCTCAGCCCCCGTGAGCTGGAGGAGCTGTATGGGGGAGAACTGAGTGTGAATGTGGCCACAGTAGCAGACAGTAGTGTTGTTAGGGGGCGCCTGCAAGCACGGCCTGTTGCAGAGTCTCGGGACTCCCCTGCCCCTGCGCTGCTCACCCGGGTGGCTACCCAGGAACCACCAGCACTTGTTGGCATGGCCTGGACTGCAGTGGATGAGTGCAACCTCATCTATGAGGTGAGAATAACTACATGCATTAGCATGTCTTGCTATTAAGGATTATGGAGAGTTGATGCATCCTATGTAGCAGTCCAGCAACAAACTAATCATTGTAACTGATGTTAGACTCTTTACTTCCTGGAAGTGAAATTTTCAAATTTTTTAAATGTTGGACTATAGTGAAACACATTACAGCAATATTTTAGTATTGTTAAAGTCATTTTACATTTTGCAGGTGGTTCTGGCGGGGCTGACTCCAGAGGACCGTGACTTGCAGCTTTACATAGAGTCTGTACCATTCCTGCTCCCTGGGGCTCCCAAGAACAGGCGGCCGCTGGAAGAGTTTCAGGGTAGCCAACTGGAAGGCTTCAACAATGCCATGACTGCCAATGATCTCATGCAGATTGAGGCTGGGGTCACTTTTCTTGAAGTGGTTGACTCGGCTACAGGAGCTGTGTTGTTGCGAGGGCGAATAGCACAGGTACAGAATATGCACTATACAATGGAATTTTAAAGTGTACTTTCTGCACTGTTAACCATAAGTGGTTATATATGGGTACATAAATTTGTAATATTTACAGTGTTATTGCCCTATAGGTTTGCAGATTTACAAAAAAAAAAAAAAAATATGTTTTTGCAATGGTTATTCAAAAATTTGCTACTTCGATTAAAACATAGATACAAAATATGTATATGATAAAACACATATTGCATATTTATTACTCTATAAGAATTTCTACATTACACGTACTAGCAATACTTTAACTGGGTCTGTGGTAATAACTGATTTTGCATAAAAATGGAACTTATGTTGAATATGAGAAATATAATATATGAAAGTGAACAATTTGTTAAAGTGTTCATTTTTCAACTGCAGATAAAAATCCCCATCAACTGCCTGCCACAATACCGGGACAACGATGTGCCAGCTGATCCCCAGACACAGACCCATGGGGACACTCCACCAGATGGGATGACATGCTTCCACGAGGGTCGTTTCTATGAGGATGGCAGTCAGTGGACACTACAGTCAGATCCATGTGTCATGTGCAACTGCTTCCACGGCCGTGTGAACTGCGATGCTGTGGTGTGTCCACCCTTGCACTGCAGTGCGACCAGCGCTGTACGGCCTTCGGCCCGTGAGTGCTGCCCCATTTGCAATGGTGAGCTCTCCCCACATCCAGCAACCAACACTCCTTCCTACACATAACTACATAACTTGCACCATTTATATTTCTGTGCTTATGCTATTACATTTTTTTCATTGCAACATTGTTAGCAAAATGCCCTGCTTCATGTGACCTTTTCATAGTATTCAAACAGTTTAATGGTATGTTGTAAATATTTTAGATGTGACATTTTTTAGAGCAAATTTAAGCAAATTAGATTTGTAAAAAATTCAGCCAAAGTGTTTGTCACATATGTAATGAAAATTAAAAATAGTGTAATACCAAGTTGTTCAGAGATAAATGGGCAAAATTTATGTGTATTCAATCCAACCCTAATTCTGTTGTACAGGACCAAAGGTACGAGTACAGTAGAACCTCTATGTATTGATCTCATATGGATTGAAAGTCCACATGTATGGAACACATTATGTGGTCCCATTTTTTATTTAGTACCTGTATTGCAAAACCACATTCATTGAAAGCTCACATGTAGTGAAATTTTTGTCAGTCCAGTGAGACACGATGGATAGAAAATTCATTCTAATACCCATTGACATTACCAGGGTTTCCGAAGCTCAGAAATGAGGTGACTTGTGGTATGGATATTCCAATTATCTCATGAGTTACTTGAGTGACTAGTTGTATTGGGAATTACGTGATGCATTACTCATGCACCAGTGAGCCAATGAGGAAGGTGGTTTTCCACAGGCTAACATGAGGACTCCTGTACTCAGGGCATGGTTGACAACCTGGAACCCCTCACCGACCTGCCCGACTTCAGGCAATTTGGAAAAGGTGTCAATAACTATTAGAAAGATTGAACCTAGAAATGGGCCGGCAAAACCAATGTGCAACCGCGACCATGGTTTATCTGGTTTTGGCCAGGCAACCATTTTCACTTTAGGTGGCTTATTTTGGCACTACTGGCAAATGTTGCAATCCTTTACCATCTGCTTGATGGCCACATCCAGTTTTGACCCCTAGAAATATCTTTGTGCCACTGCTTTCATATGTTGAGCATGCAGTAGATTCATCACCTCTGAATGCAGCTGGGATGGAATCACAACCCTGTTTCCCCACAACACTCTGTATGTATAGAAAGCTCTTAACTGCACACAAAATATGGCTGCATTTCCATAGCCACTTTTGTTGGCCATCCGCTTCCCGTGTACTCCAGAACCTTAGACAATAATGTGTCCTTACCTGTTTCTGCTACTATTTTAACTGGCTATACCAACATCTCTGTTGACTCTTTCAACATGAGAATGTTACAAGGTGTTGGTACCTCAAACTCTGGTGCCTGGAGCGGAAATCTGCTGAAAGCATCTGCATGTTGTATGTGGTGCCCTGGACTGTATTCCAACTCAAAATCATACAACCCCAACATAAGACTCCATCGCAATAACCGAGGGGATATTGTGTCTGGAAGAGACTTCTTGGGATGGAGCAGCTGCAAGAGAGGTTTATGTTCCATAAGTATCTGGAATGTCCTACCGAAAACCACAGCCAGGGCCTCTTTGTCCACCTGTGGATAGTTTTGCTCGCTCTTCTGTAGGGTCCTAAAGCCAAATGCTATTGGGGCTTTCCTCCCATTTCCCAAGTCATAGGCCAGTATCGCTCCTACACCATACTATGAAGCATCGCATGTCAAAATTAAATGCTTTTGAGGTCATAATGTGTCAGTGCCTGCTCTGGCTGCAATAGCTGTGTGGCATCTTGAAATGCCTTACTGTGCGTTTCTGTCCAATGCCATGGAGCATTTGCATCTAATAATCAGCGAAGTGGCTTCAACTCTCATAGAAGTTCAAAAATCAGAGAAAAGCTTGGAGTTCCTTTGTGTTTTTCGTTTCCGGAGCATCATGAACAGCATCCACCTTACTACATATCTTGCCAATTCTGTGTTCCAGGAACACCTCAGAATCCACTCCAAACACACATTTGGATATTTTCAGTTGGAGTCCTGCCTGTTGCAGCCTTTCTAGAATTTGATGCATCAGACTCCAGTGCTCTTCATCCTCTCCTCCCGATATCAGTATATCGTCGAGCAATACTACTGTTCCTGGTATGCCAGCAAGCAGAGTATCCATTAACTTTTGGAATATTGTTGGACCACTGCTAACTCCAAATGGTAACCTCTTGAACTTGAAAAGCCCTTTCATAGTATTAACTGTAGGTAGTTTGGCTGTTGCCTCATACCTGCAAATATGCTTACTACAAATCAAGCTTGGTGAATAATGGTCCTCCCTCCAGTATTGCTAACGCCTCGTTAACTGTGGGCAGTGGATATATATATATATATATATATATATATATATATATATACACACATACACACACACACACGTTTCACATACACTGTTTACTGTTCCCTTGTAATTCCCGCACAGCCGAATTGTACCATTCTTTTTTAATATGGGTACTACAGGTGTTGCCAATTCTGAAAATTTATAGGTTCATAAACTTTAATGGGGACTTTAATGGTGACCTGTGAACCCACATATTTTCCCAGTTCACCCGCTTTGAACACTACTGGGAACTTGCTAACAATCCAGTCTACCAGGTCTTCCTGAACTTTGTTCAACCCAATCAATTTAATTACAAGTGGCTCGAACCAGTCACGTCCCAACAAGTTTGGCCCTCGTCCTTGCACCACAACTAGCTTATGTTACTGAAACTTCCTTGACCCCCAACACTTTCTAAATGTTCACTGGTCCATGTACGCCTTACCATGTACCCCTTTTTCAAAGGTAGCTTACTGGGCCACAGCAACTTTTTTGTGTGCCAGCTGATAATGGAACGGCCTGCCCCAGTGTCAACTTCCATGCTCATCGGTTGTCCATTCAACAGAACTTTGATGCACTATGACTTATGACTTCCTATGTGCTTGCTCCTTCAAACTGTACAAAGTATATTCTGAACCAACAGTGTCTGTAATGTCCACCTCAAAATGCTGCATTTCCTATGTGGCATCAGTTTGCTTCAAGTCCCTTGCACTCGACCCTGCCTGACTTTTTTTTTGGGTTATGCATGCCCGCTCAAGGTGCCCTTTATTTAAAAAAAAAACGGCACACTGTATTTGCATGCCAGCATTTATTGATTGCGTGGTTACCATTGAACTACCAACATAACTGATTCCCTTCCCTTATTTCCTTTCTTTGCCTGTCAACTGATCCACTGTTCAACTTTACTGATTCCCCCATTCACATTTCTACCAGCGTCATTGTTCATTTTGTGCACATTTTCCTCCACCAATCTACTGCCTCCTCATAAGTCTGCAATGTTCCTTCCTGTCGCTTCCGTTGCCATCACGAGGTCCACTGCCTCTTGTAAAGTCAATTTATCCTTAAGGAGAGGAGAGCCTGTTGTACAGTTTTGTCTCGAACCCCACAAACCAGACGGTCTCGTAACATACAATCCAAATTTGGAAAATTGCAGTGTGCACGTAGCGGTCAAAGCTCTGCAATATACACACAATTGTTTCCCCTTCTTTTTGATAGTGCTTCAGGAAAAAAGCTTCAACTATTTCACTGGGCTTAGGGTGTAAGTGATTCGTTAACCTTGTGAACACTTCCGCCAGAGGTACCACATCAGTAGATTTCTGTGACAGTAATGAAGTCATCAGACAGTACAACTCTGGTCCACATACTGTATAAAACACTGCCCACTTAGCTTCGTCATCCTTGATGATGTTCGCGATGCAATAGATTTGTAAATGTTCGCGATAGAGTTCTACGACTCCTCTGGAGCAAACTCACCTATAGCTCCAATTGGTGCCATTTTTTGTGGACCATGGACTATACACAGTATTTTAAACCTCACTGCCAACTATTTTGTACCACAATGCGTGCA
The DNA here is from genome assembly GCA_029891345.1 of Dryococelus australis. Classification (NCBI taxonomy): domain Eukaryota; kingdom Metazoa; phylum Arthropoda; class Insecta; order Phasmatodea; family Phasmatidae; genus Dryococelus; species Dryococelus australis. The sequence continues at coordinate 107,711,666 of CM056998.1, forward strand.
CGTCGCCATGACTGCTGCCTTGGTGTTTTGTTTGACTGCTGGTGTTGCCAACCTAAACGACACACTACATAACCTATTCTAGATGAACACAATACACAACACTGGGCTATCTAGACACTCCTGCACATGAGCATTAGCTATCTTGTTGAACTCCCAGATATGATGATGGTGAGAGTAGGCTCACCTCCCGACTCTAATGATGAAATAAGAACACACATTTACTTAGCTATTGTTCTGTATTTATCACTATGTTTGCACTAATTACAGATAATACATCTCATCTGGTACACACAATACATACCATCTTGCGGTGGTTAAATGTTTTGTTTATACATTGGTGGGTGACAGTCGGCAGTGTGTAACATAATGCTGGGAGTAGTTGTAAAAAGGTTTCAGTAATTAAAAAGTTATAAGTTCAGTAACAAAGAAGTTGTTTATCCCAAGCCGTGATGCAACCTGCTGCTGGCAGTGCTGCTACCTTTACAACCATAAACACTACACTCCTCCCTCACATAAATATGCACAACAGCCAACACAGAGTCTACCTAAATGAAGCAATAATCAACATATAAATATGCACAAGCACCATTTGATGTAGAACACGTCTGAAATACAAACTAACACATGCTACCCATAAGGTCCACATAAATTTGTCTGAGTGCCATCCAACACAGAATACCTATGAATTGAAATATTAACATACACAATCTACAATGTTAGCTTACATGTACATATACCACTGTTTTACATGTCTACAATTTGCTTCAGAATTCTGCTGCACCTAGGATATTGTGGTGCTTGCTTTCCATTTTGTGCACTGTTGTGTGCACTTTTGCTGTCAAATCCTCTGAACCCTTCCATCCATGATGGGTCTACACACTCACTGTCAGTGTCTGCAGTCAATGCTGTACAAGCGTCTTCTGTCACATCTAAATTCTCTTTCCGACTCGCACAACCCACTGTTGTCGTGCACTTCATCTGCAGTCTGTTTTTGCGATGAGGCCCACATCTGATCTACATGTCTGTATGCTGTGAGACCACTGTTGGGGTGAGCAGTGTTAAGACGGGTTACGAATGAATTTGCCAAACATGAGGGTACTGGGTGTTCCAACTGTAACTGGATAAGGTGTAATAAGGTAACCCAGCAGAAACTGTGGTAGGGTAACTTGCACAATGGCACATGGGAATGAACAAGGGCTTTAAGTTTAGTTTTGAAGGTTTTCACCATATTTCTTGTCGGTTAGTTTGTGGATGGGTGATATGGTGGTGAAAAGATATGTTTAACACCATTGCGTTTAAAAAAAACTCTGCAAATTTTTCTGAAGAGAACTGTTTGCCATTATCAGAGACGAGATTTTCAGGCATACCATAAGTAGCAAACCAGACCTTCAACTGACACAAGATCGTATCTGAGGTAATGTGAGACAAATGACAAATCTCCAGCCATTTTGATAAACTGTCAACAAAAACTAAGAAGTATTTTTACATAAAGGGCCCGGCAGTGTCAATATGAACTCTCTGCCAAGGTCGCCTAGGCCAAGTCCATGGCAATAGTATGGATTTTTCGGGCATTGGCTTACTTTGTAAGCATGCCTCACACTATGCAACCACCTTTCCAAGGTATGCATCCATCCTGGGCTACCACACGTAGGACCTTGCTAAACCCTTCATTTTACAAATTCCAAAATTATTTGAATGATCTCTTGCAAAACACTTTCCCTTAAAGCAGCTGGCACGACAACTCTTGTGACCCAAAATCAAGCATCCCTGTTCAAAGGTGACCTCATTTTGTTTCAAATGAAAGATTTTAAGTGAATCTTCAAATTTAACTGGTCAGCCATCTCTCACATGATACACAACCTTGCCCATCTCTGTGTCCTGTTCCGTGGCCTCCCTAATTTCCTGTGTGGTAACAGGTAAGAACTCACTAGTCCCTAGCAGCAGATACGAAAATTGTTCTGACTGCTCCTCTGACAAAGTGGAAGCCTTAATAGCCTATCTGCATTGCCAAAATCTTCAACCTTTACGTACTGCACCATGTAAGCTAACCCTTGGAGTAACACAGTTCATCTCTGCAATCTGTTGGCTGTAAGCTCAGGAATACCTCAATGTTCCCCAAGATATAAACTAGTGGTTGGTGGTCAGTGACTAGGATGAGCTTTCTCCTATACACACACTGGAAAAGTTTGTTAACACCAAAAATAATGGGCAATGCTGCCTTATCAATCTGCAAGTACATCTTTTCAACTGACGAAAGTGTTCATGAGGCAAATGTGATTGTCTTCTAAGACCACAAGACTGATAACCGCACCTATGCCATATGCAAACGCATTGCAGGCCAGTTTGACAGCCAACCAGGGGGTCGTGATGGGTAACCACCTGAGAAGAGAAAATCAACTTTTTCAGGTCAACAAATGCCTTGTGACATCTGTCTGACCACTGCCAGGGGAAGTCCTTTTGCAACAGTGCATGCAAGGGTCCCAAAATGGTGGAAAAATTAGTAGGCAAGAACTTTGCATAGTGATTGACTAACCCTAACCACACTCATAACGGTTTTACATCTGTAGGAATTGGAGCCGTAATCATTGGTCACTTTGTCTTCCTTTGTGTGCAACCCTTCTCTGTTCACTTCACAACCGAAAAACTCTACAGAATTTTGGAAAAAATTTCCTCCTTTTCTAGTTTACCTTGAACCTGTTGTTGCTTAACCTTTGCAACAGGTTGTGGAGGCTCCTCACATGTTCCATGTTGCATTCAAAACCATTTCAATATTTCTTGAACTCAATCCTGACATACAACAATAGCCTTTTCCACACAAAACTTTAATCCAAATTAAAATAGAGTTCAAATATTGTGGCTAATGTATGTGTTTTGGTTGGCGAAGTAATAAAGTTATATTGGCTAAACTGTACTAACAATACGTTGGCGTAAAATACAGTTTAAGAATTACAATTTTTCTGCAAAATGTTTATAACGTAAATCCTTTCTGTTTAGCATGTTTACTGTAAATTTTTTTTACGACTTTTGCACATTAGGAAAAACATTACAAAACTGTCATAATTATGAAGTTCTCGTTTAAGGCCCATATTTGTAGTTGCAAGTTTACACTGTACACTGCACAACGGTATTGTACCGCTGAGCTAGAGAGCCTCTTACTCCTAACCCCAAAATTCCCTGGTAACTCATATGATTATGGTTAATGTTGTGAATAATAGCCATTGTACGGCATGATGAATGATGACGGGTGCACATAATTTCCCTCTTACTTACCTAGCTGACATTGACATGAACATTTAATTAATTGTGTTTGTCAAAAAACACGTAGAAGGCATTAAAAAGCACACAGACCCTCATTATTGATTATGCTGGTAATTAATAAAATATACTGGACCATCAATATTAATGAAATAAAAAGCTTAAATTTATGTTACACTATAAACGGTGCACGTATCAAAGTGTTGAAGATGTTATGTCAAAGATTTATACTAGGTAGACAAAAAAAGTAGACGTTATTTTGGAATATTATTGCATAATATCCATTATCAGCAGCCTGCAGTGAAAGAATAAAGTATATAAATATGACCCGTTCCCCTCTTGGGTCTTATTGGTCAAGAGGTTTTAACGCTGACCACCCTCTCTGTTTCTATAAATGAGAGGGGAATAAAACCCCAAAGTGAGGCGGAGTGATATGAATTCCCTCCCAGGGATCCTCATTTTCCTCACGACTAAGGAATATGAATGAGGTTTAAGTTCATGATTACTTGAGCGTGATGGTGACGGTGGATGATCTGGCCGATGTGACGGGGTTTATCCGCAGCTGCCTCGTTGGTCGTCGTGCAGGGACAAAGTTGGCAGGGCTTTGGTTTCCATGGGACTTGGGGACGACCTTCAGTGGGACTTGAACCCTAATGGTTTTCCCGGATGCCAACTTTATTGTGCAGAAATTTGGCAGATTCACCACGGGCAGGGGTCGAACCCTGATTAACTTGCTGGATGCTAGCTTGATAATTCAATAGTGGGCTGGATTCACCTCAACCGCGGGGGTGGGGGGGGGGGGGGGTACCTGGTGATCAGGGGTATTGATTGGCGACTGAGTCTCGGTTTGTTCCAGACGGATTCCCTCCTGGTCCTTCTCCAGCAGGCACCAGCCTTGCCAACTGTCTAGTGGGGACTCTTGTGTGGGCGACATGACAGTTTCATAACATAGTGGTATGCACTCTGGTTCACTGGGTGGCAGTTCTACTGGACTTGGAATCACACAATTAATATAATTAGAATTTTGCCTAAGTAGGGCGCATCTCTCACGGTGCCTCTGGTGGCTTGTGATTCCGCAGTACTTGTGCATTAGAAAAGAAGTCGTCTACCTTTCTGCGGACGTAACAGTCCTAGTGGGGTACGACTTGATAGTTGTTACCCAAAGACTTGTCATGTGATGGAGAGTAAAGATAAAGGCTGTTCACGGTGAAATGAGCACTTTCGAAAGCCCTGCTAAAGATCTACTTGAATGCATGTTGTGTATTCTTCCGTCTTATGTAAAAATAACATTTCCATCGGCCTGAGAACTTTATTCATGCACCAGTCAAGTAAAACATGAAATAATTAGGAAAGTAAATTCTATACAAATCTGCTCATTTCTACACTTTGTTGCATTAAAAAAACAGAAAGTGAAAGTTTTCATTTAAGTTATCACAAATGGTTACCTAACAAGTTTTATCCGACGTTAAGATATGAAACTATTTTCCGTCCATTGTTACCAACTTTACTGTGCTAATGCCACTCCCTACGCCTAATAAAATATATGCATTCAGGGGCAGTGACATTTTTCTGAGGTTCGTTTCTAAAGTGCACACTTAATCATGAACACTGGGGAGAGTTCGTGAACCTATGTGGCCGGCGAGCCCGGCGTCTCTGCTGGAGCCCAGTGCTGGACCTCTATTTATACTTGAAAATCCCCTAATCAGCGATCCTTCGTGGTGCAGGGGGTAGAGTAGTCTTCTAGCGCAGGGGTTGAATTTTCGGGGTGCTGGAGCACCGCTCATTTCTTACCTCCCTGCTTGGAGGCGATGACAATTTTAAGCATCTCTCTCGGAGGTTGGCTGGATGTGACGTCACAAAGTTACAGAGGTACTGCCATCTCTGGGGTTGTTTGGCATTCTTCCGCAGCTAACTGAATGGTAATGGACTTTCAAAATATTTAATTCATTCGTAGGGGTGACACTTGCATGCGGGATTCCAGGTGGGTGATGCATTTCATAATTAATCACGTTTAATTATTGTTACATAGTCGGCTGTCCAATGCGTGGTATCTGCTTGCACGACACATGAAATCGTTGTTGCCACTGTTAATGACTTTCCCCACGTGAGGGTCACTCGTAGATGGGGCGAATTCACCCGTAGAGAATGCATCTGTGCTGTGCAACATTTTGGCATGCGTCAAATATTACTAAATATCTTTATGGTTGAAGAATGAGATGTCCAACTTGTATAAAACTATTATTTCATGTGAAAACTATTTTAAAATCCAATATTGTATTTACTAGAAACTGATGATATGGCTACTACATAAGGGAGTAAATATACTACAGACACAAGTTGCAAACAGATTGATGTCGCTGGTCAACTTTAAATAACACTTTTTTTAAGGCCACCTTTGAAAAATATTCCTGTCTTAACTTCATGTATAATATAATGTGAACAGGAAATGACATACTTTGAATGATATATGAACAATAATGTTGGCAGTAAATTGTGAAAAACAAGCGCACATTTTAAATTCATAATAATGTGCAATGTTAGGAATTTAGTGCTTATCGAATTTGTTCCTTATTATTTTGTGTTAGATATTATTTTGTAAACTTCAAAGTAAGAATCAGCTTCGTGGGAACATATTTACATTTTAAGCAGGTTCTCAGTGTCATTTAGACAATACATGTTTACTAATTATGTTGGTGCAAGGATGCAGTGGGCAGAAAGGACTCGCATAAGTCTTTAATTAAAAGTGAACCAACTACATATGTAACTTATTAAGACAACCATATGTGTATATATTTAGTACTAACATTGCCTGTGTGGTCATAGGTGCAATGTTTGTTTTCAGTCACCGTGATCCAGCAAGAGAGCAACACCAGTGCAACCCGTGGCTGCTCCATGGGAGGGCAGTTCTACTTGGCTGGGAGGACCTGGCACCCTTACCTACCACCTAACGGCTTCGACACATGCACAGTTTGTACATGCCGTGTGAGTACTGTTTCTAAACATCAGTGTTCCTATTAACTAACTCTTACAACGTGCATAAATAAAAGGCACACTACATAAGAGAGTGATTTATAAGAGTGTATACTTTCTCAGAATCGGGTTACATTCTTCAGTGTGACCTTGAGTATCTAAAATAAATCGATATAAATATGTAAAAAGAATAAACACTGAAATATCAGTCTTAATTAAAAATACTTTACCAAAAATTTTTTTATATTTTGGAAGCAGCTTTATCTTATAGATTTGATAGTGGATATTTTACTCATAAATTTATGAGTTCTGTAGTGTAGGGAGATTATGCATACAGAGGTTGGCAGACCTGGGAAAGGAAAGACTGTCTGTCCCTATAAATCAGAGACATCTGGTAACCCTACATATATGGTCAAAAATTTTTGGTCCATATCTTTAATCGTAAAGTCAGTTACTTAATAAAACTTGATAATTTTTAGTCTTCATAAGATGATTAAATTGGAGGTATTCGTTAATATATTTTTCCCACATTTACCACAACAGAGTCCAACATGGTGTTGCATGATTTCTAGAGGGAAACAAGAGGAAAATGTTTATCAATTGCTTTTACATATGTATTGAGGATTAGATACACACTGCAACTATGTATTTGTTTAGTGAATTAAGAGTAGGTTATTTTTTCTGGAATAGTTTTTCATTAAAATATATGGAAACACAGCTGAAATTAGTACATAGCTTTATCTGAAATAATATGGTGAAAACTTCAAGTGAAACAAATGCTACTGATGGAATTTTTGAGCTCCATAATTTTTGTATATTGTCACAAATTTATCTATCTTTTTTTTTTTGTGGTAGGATATACAGAATGTTGCAATATTGTTTGTCAGTACTTCAGGTGCACATTCCTCACATCTGGAGGATGAAAAAAATATTATATGAACATAGGTCCGCAAAGCGCTTCATTTTGTAGCATGTGTTAAGGCTTATCGTCAGCACTAAAGGAAGTGTTCAAAATGGCCTCCATCAGCACGAACACATGCATCAACCCGCCGTTATATGGACACTCGGATGCGTTGATGACTCCCTGGGAATGTCCCGATTGTTTTGCAACCTGCCACAATACGGTTACGGAGGTTGCCCAAATTGTCCACTGAGGTTGCATACACAAGTACCTTCAAATGTCCTCACAAATACAAGTTTCGTTGATTCAAATTAGGGCTCCTCAGGGGCTGGTGTAGGGCTGCCAATAACAGCTGCGATGGCATTCAACAGCTCCATGATCCAGCCCGCAAGCCATACACTGTACATGATGTATTATGGGCTGTAGCGACGAAACAAAGTGTTTGCGGACCTATGTTCATATAACACTTTTTCATCCTTCAGATATGGGGAATGTTCCTCTGAAGTATTGACATGCAATTTTGCAACAACCTGTATATGTAGTATTTATGTGAATATTTGTTTAAAATTAAAATGTTATATGTGCAAAACATAAATTAAATAACTGTATAAAGTATGTGGGGCAACAATGTGAAGTGAAGCTAAGCTGTTATGGGCAGGCGGAAACCCTGGAGGTGGATTACCAGCGCAAAGTGTGCCCAACCTTGGCCTGTGATGAGAAGCTGGCAGTGCGGCCTGACAAGAAGGCATGCTGCAAGCAGTGTCCTCCCACCCCCAGATGTCCATCGACCAGCCTGGTGACCAGCCTGTCACCGCCTACTCCGTTGTCAAGACAGCAGATGACATCTTGGCCGAGGGTGGCTGCAAGATGCCCGGCACCGGCACCTATGAGAATGGCAAGGAGTGGCACCCCCGTGTCTTATCTCATGGCGAAATAAAGTGCGTCAAGTGTCGTTGCAAGGTACGCATTCCCAGTCCATGTATGAAACAGTCAAAAGGGAGGGTGGGGAGGAAGAGCGTGAAAGAATGATTGAAAGATAACAAGGGTGAGAGAAAAGGGGCAATAGGTTCATGTAGAGTAGGTTCCATACATGATTAATGTGTTCATATATTCAAAAACTAGTTTTCTATGAATCCTGATATATGAGCACGAAGTCTCCAGGATGTGGAAAAACATGTTGATAAATACAAAAAAGTTTCATACATTTCATTATACAATGTATACATTATGATACTGTATTGCTTAAAACTCTAAATAATCCTTTACAGAATAAAATAACAGTACCTTTGACAATAAATACTTTTTTCAAGTTTCTTTTCAAAATTCTAGTGTCACCACTGAACAGTAATTTTAATTCAATTGGCAATTTATTAAAAATTTTAATAGCAGAATAATAAAAACCTTTTTGATACAATTTTAATATATTTACAGGAACATGCAAATCTTCCTTAGATTTTGTATTATGCGAGTGGATTACTTTTAAAATGTGCAAAATTTTCTTTGACAAACAATAGCACTGACAAAATATACACACTTGGTAATGGCAATGTATTGTGTTTCATAAATAATCGTTTACAGAAAACTCTGCCCTCACAATGGGAAAAAATTCTGATGATTTTCGCAGTTTGAAGAACTTTTTCAGCCTCAACTGAATTGTCCCAAAAAATTACTCCATATGATATAAGAGAGTGAAAATAGGAAAAATACATTTGACTTTAATACAAGTGAACGAACAATATTAGTCATATAATGTAAAGTATATAAAGCAAACTGTAGTTTAGAATCATGATATTTAATGTGAAATTTCCAATGCAAGCAGCTATCAATTTTCAAACCCCAAAACTGTATTGTCTCAACCTGTTCGATTTTAATGTCATTACATGAAATAGCATTAAAGATAGGCCTACCCAATTTATTCCTAGGAGAAAAATAAGTTTTGTTTTATCTAAATTTACTGTTAATTTATTTACCGAAAATCAGTCGAATAAGACTGCCACTGATTCGTGTGCCTTGCAATTAAGTTGATATAAATGTTTATCATTTACTAGAATACTGGTATCTCTGCAAACAATACCATACTAGCCTGTCCTTGGATGGATATAGGTAAATGATTTATATAGATCAAAAACTATTAATGGTCCAAGAACAGAGCCCTACGGTACTCCATGCAATATTATACCTACTGTAGAATGTACACTCGATGCAGTATTACTTTTAATATGTACGGTTTGTTGCCTGTTACAAAGATATGTTTTTTAATAATTTAAAAAACTACCTTTATAGCATAAAACTGGATTTAGTTAGTTAAAATGTTATGATTAACACAATCAAAGGCCTTGTCTAAATAAAAAAAATGTACTTACTATATATGCACAGTTTTTTTAAAACTTCTAAAATACTGTGGGTTAAATGAAATATAGCTTTATCAGTAATTGATTTAGTTTGAAAACCAAACTGCACAGGTGTTAAGTATTTTTAATTTATTTACATGGTCATCTAGTTGTTTGTATATGACCTTTTCCATTATTTAAAAAAAAATAGTTAGCAGTGACACCTGTCTGTTATTCGTAATTTTTGTCTTATCGCCTTTCTTATATAATGCTATAATTGTGACAAACTTCGTTGGTCTGTCAGGAAAAATGCTCGACTTGAAAATATTATTACAAATTAAACTTGGGATTCAGTTTTGACTATTCTTTGAGGACAGTGCCTACAAATTTTAGCAGCTTTTAGCTTTTCATTAGCCCCAAATTTCCTTCATAGAAGTTCTCATGTGTAAATTGCACGAGTGACATGCACACTTCATCCTACCTGCATACACTGAAGTTCCTGAAATACAGCAAAGGATAAAAAGTATTTGCACATTATAAAAAAATATTTTATTTACTTACAAAGCAAGATAAATCAGTTTATCTCAAAACTAATTATAAAAGTTTTTTCATTCATGTTATATAATTAGGAGTGCTTTTTTTCAAATCTAACATTTTACGAATGATCAGATGTAAAAAAAAAAAAATAAAAAAAAAAATATAAAAATAAAAAAATATAAAAATATATAAACTTTTTTTTGGTAAGAATGTATAATAATATAGTTTTTCATGTACAAACATATTATAGATATCAAATATTTATAATGAATATTTTTATGTCATAATACATATGGATAATACAAATGTCTCAAAATTAATTGGTACACCTTGCAGCATGAGTAGTACATAAAATAAAGACATACAGAAAGTAAATATACGTATGTCTGTTTTGGGCATTATAGCGAACACAGGGACTGCCAAATGTGAGTGATTTCTTACAGTCATCAGAGCATAGATGCATTATCATAGGTGATGAGGGCAGATGGACAGAGTGTAGGTGCTAGACACGGTGTGGATGTAAGACATCTCATCAGTGGCCCACACGACCTGCATTTAAAACCAAAAGTTTCGTTAGGATACAGTATTTCCACCTTCTTAACTTAAAATATTTTTTACATTACAGAGTTCAAACACAGAAGTATGTCCATAGTGATATAAACTTTCTTTTATAAATATGTATGTGAAAGCCGGCAATTAAAAAATTTTACACATTAAACCTACTGTACCTAATTTCATGTTTCATTCACAAATTGTACTTTTGGTTGCTAATAATTAAAACCAAAGTAAATGTTGACTTCATCAACTCCAAAAAAATAATGGTTCAACTTTTCAAAGTGTTAAATTTAGTTTTGCTAGAGAAATACTACCTGAGAATATATTTCTTAAAGTGTAAAAAATATATAAAATTGGGGGAAAACAAAATAAATTTTTCATCATTTTAAAATGCATTCTGTGGAAGAACAAATTAATAAATACATAAATTTTTGATTCAAAACTTTACATCATACCTCCAAAATCATTGGCCAGATGAACAAGAATGGGTTTGTACATGCTTTGGTTTGCACTTAGTAGAACATATGCTTCATTTGTTAACACCAGTTGGTAGCTTAGCTGTAAACTCATGAGTGATGAAGTAAAAGTTAATTTTTATGATACAATGATAATTTATTTTTTTATTCTGTATCAATTTTGCATATTCAGCTATGTATGTTCAGCTTTACAATAAGTTAAATACTCTTGCTACAACCCAGGTGGTACAATATCTGCAATTACTTGGTGGGCAAATGAGTTCAAAATATTACGGTGCTGCCCAGACAGAGGTGTTTTGCATGTTTGAGACACACAAGTCTGCGAGTGTGAATGGTGCCTCCGGAACATGGATCAGATGCCCTTTTACACCTTAACACAAGTCATTGAGCTGACTTGCAAAATTTCCATCAATAATGTGTCTGTATGGGACTTTTTAGCAGTAACTTATCAGTTCATGGTGTATAGTGAAGATGTGCTACATGCTAATTCTTTGAGAAAACAACTGAGAATTTGACACTTGTATAACTATGAGGAGACCCCCCAAAAATGGTGAATTGATCATACCATCAGCTGTGTAAACAAAATCTCAAAGCGGTATATACGTATGAAGAAAGCAATGTTCAGAAATATGTCTTTAAAAAAAATGCTTTATGTAGGTAATAAAATATGGCTAGTTATATATAAAACTAAATATAAACATTGAAGTAATGGAATTAAATATCATTATACACTTGGATTGCAATATTTCACATACCTACTCCTCTTAAGAAATTATTCGTATTCTCTCCAGGTAAGTTTAGAATTTTTACAAAATACCATTTCAGATTTCAGTTGCATGCGGAAATTGCGGTCAGCCATTTTTGTTGAGACTGTATAGTGCACAATAGACTGCCAACATTCAATGTATCAATTTTTTCAGTTTTTTTATTATTTGCAATCGCGATACATGATAGTGTAAACAGAATTCCCGGCTAGACATACTTTTGTGCTAAAATTTATGGATTTAGCGTTTGTGTCTAAACAAAGGTAAAATCACGGAATTCATCTAAACCATTCACTTTTCATGTTATTTCGTGAATTTCGCATTTGACCATTTTTTGGGGTCCTTAACTACAAGTAATGTAGAAATTTTCATCCTAATGTGTGTGCCATAGTGTAGACTGAGGCAGGGTATGATTTTACAGGATGGAAAGGTGAAATGTGAGCGGAAGCGCTGCACGCGGTCTGCCTGCAGGAGCAGCCAGGCAAATGATGGCACAGAAGAGTGCTGCGCCATTTGCAGGCGGCACAGGCGGCACCACAAGTCCGCAGCCAACAGTTGAAGTTCGGCCGACAGCCGAGTCCTGGGTAGGGGACACGAGCACGCCTGACTGCATGCACTGCAGCCGATGCCATCTTTGTGCATCAAGTTACTCATTTCATAGATTTCTTTAAAAAGTGATATTTATTGCTACAATGAAATAGTTTCACAAAATTCCTTTCAGAATAAATTTTTTTTATAAATTCTGTTTTTTTTTTTTGTGATTTTTTTCATGTGTAACTTTGTGAAACTACAAAATATTTTTGGAACCTGAACATAATTGGACTTTAGTGTGAGGAATAGTGGATCATGAAATTTACACACCAACAAAGTAATGTTGCATAGTGGTTATGAAACATTCTGAGAGTTTTTGCTGAGCAGAACTGAGATACTTCAGGAGGTAGGCTGAACTCTTTTGGGATTGCAGTAATATAGCATATTGAAGACTGTCTTGGTTTTGAGTATGTTCCTTGTAACAACTTGTTGAGCTGTACAGCTTAACAGAAGAATTTTATAATCTCTAACACTGTTTGTTGCATGAAGCACATTAATTTATTCTTCCTGTGTATTTTTGCTCGCAGTTCTGCACGGCAAGATCAGTTGACAGTTGTCACTCGTGGTAGTGAGTCCACATGCAGCTGAGAGAATTCAGAGGTAGCCTCACATATACGTGAGGTAATTTGGAACAGGTGGATTATGCTGGAATTTGTATTTGTACAAACATTTTGTTCCGAGGTATTGCCTGCATTTTTTTTTAAGTTATTGCAGAATATGTAAATATGTGAACATTTTGTGGTGATAAGCATTTGTGGCTGCAATTACGGCGAAATAGTTTTACAAATAGTAACATATCACCCGTATTTCTGTACATATACACATAATAATTTTCCTGTACATATCTTGTGTGTCATAGACAGTAATACAGAGAATCCCCAATTAAGTTATATTTTTGTACAATCTGGAACTGTGTACATTGTAGCATGAGCATGCATATTGCAGTGGCTAAGTCAAAGTAAAGAAAGAGTAATTGTTACCCGTTAAACCAAAGAAGACTGAAAAATAAAGCTTGCTGAGCGTAATCAGTAGACTCCTTCTCTATTATTTATTACTAAGTCTGTTGTAACAGTATAAAACTAGTGTAGCATTAGTATAGAGACAATCAACTATAAAGTTACATGTCTGCTTGCTGTGTATGGTGAAATCTGTAAGACTGTTGATGAAATGAAATCAACAATTTGTACACCTCAGTTAGCATGTTGTATTTAAAAGTGAATTAATATACTTTATACGTCATGCTTAGCTAATAACAATGAACTGCTAAACCATAGTGTATTTTAAGGAATGTACTTATTAGTACCGTACATGTTTAACTTTAACTGAGGGTCCTGAAATGTCCAACGCCAGCCTTCAGTTTAACATTAGTTCTAATGTAGTGTGTGACTGCATACCAGTGAAGTTCTGAATTACAGAAACATAGTACATATAGTATTATAACACTGATGAGGCTATAATAATGTTGAATTGTTTACATTTTCCCCTTCATTCCAGTGTGCAATTATTACGAGTTATGACTTTTATTGTGCACTTGGGTGTCATATATGATGCAGAAAATATTGTTATCATTTCAGAATGTCATCATTGTACCAAGAAATTTCTGTGATTCAAAATGTTACACATTTTCATTTTAGATCAATTTAGTGTAGATAATGTAGATATATATAATTTAAAGTTAAGTTTTATTGTTGGTAACATTGCACTGATTTGTTAGAATATTTATTTATAACATGCATAAACTACAGTTATGTGTATTTCTGGGAGTGGCTAAAATGTTGTGATAGCCTGAATGTTTTAGTTATTATGCTGCAGTGTTGCACTGTTCTGGGAAAAGTCTGCTATATGAATCTCTTAATATAACTATCTGCAGGAGTAAGTGCCAAAAATATTTCTAAGAAAATTTTATCCCAGTCTTTTGTATTCTTCCAAATACTTTTACAAGATGTTCACTGTGTATTTTTCATACTGGCAACAGAAAGGATTATTTGTAAGTATTTATATACTGTGTTGGCTGTTGGAGTCATGTTTGGAAAAATTTATTTCGCGTTATCTGTTAGGTTGTATACCACTGATATGAGTGGTTGCGCAAGATGCTAGTCGTGAGTTTTAATAAAAATAACTGCAAATTTTATAGTACCTTATTTAAAAAAAAAAAAAAAAAAAAAAAAAAAAAAACCATGTCACAACTATACTGCATGCGGCATAACTATTTAAAAGTGGGAGACTGAATACAACACCCACATACATTTTCATGTCATCACATTATCTTCTGCATTACTAATTCCTTAACAATATAACAAATAATTATTACTGGAGCTGTAAACAAATGTATTTAAAGCAACTTCATGGAATGCAGACAATAATTGTTTGGCCACAATGTAGTTGAGCCTGATTGGCAATTGTGCCACATCACTGAAGAGTAAGCTATTATGAATTGGTTAGGGCTGCTAAAAATAGTACCTAAACATGAAAATCCTGAAACAATTTCTAGCTTTGTATTGAAGTGTACAAAAGAATAATTCTCCAATGCTGGGTCTTTTGAACTTATTGCGCTGTATCAATGTCATAATCAAAAGTAATACAATATCATCCTAGCAACACTAAGCGTTTAACTTCATGCTGGTTACACAAGCATTCCTGTCCACACTTCAGGATTTCATAAATTTTTCTGTTGTCATACAGGGATGGTGACAACTACAGTCCCACTGACCTACATTCATTTGTCCCAAGCCATTAAAGCCAGCAGCTCAGATGTACTACTACTTTGTGTGCTAAACGTGCCCAATTTACCTGTATTCGTATTTGCATTCATCCTGTAGCATTCTTCATTTGCGAAAATAACATGCATATTTAGTCATACCATTAAAAAAAATTATTTAAAGCCTGTTTGAAGTAGAATGGAATCCACAAGATCATGTGAGAACTCATTGCCACTACCCCTTCCTTCCCCATTTCCAAGACATCTCTTGGCATTATATTCTGTCCAAGTACCATATTTTAACAGGGCTTTGTGACTGATGGTAACATCGGATTGTGAGCATCATGAGTCCAATTGATGGTTCAGAGCCAAAGACTTAAGATGAAAAACAAACTTTTTTCATATTCTGAGCATGTTCCTCACAGTGATTTGTTCATCATGACAACTATTAAAATAATGTGGCTAAATGAAAATATCGATACTTTACACTTTATTTTCAATGAGATATCTGCTTTTGCATTTAGAAAAATTAATTTAAGTGTGTATCAGTTATACGTATGGTAAGCACTAATATTACTAATTTGAAAAGAAACAAATTAAAATTTGAATGATAGTGTCCAGAGACCACTTACTTCAGTTGGTTCAGTCATTTCGATGCTTCCAGCTTCACACCCCAAGGCACAAACTTGCTATTACTCTTGACACTAATTATAATAGTAAAAATAATGAAAAATAATTAAAATACATGTAATGAATAATCAGTCATTAAAAAAAACATACAAACATTAGTTATGTTCACTATCAGCAACAGGTTTAGGGTAATGTACAGATGCACACACTATGCACTGTTTGCTATAACAGTTAGCCTGCCGTTGATTTATTTTTATATAACAACACTGAGTGGCATGAATACGACGAGTCATATTAGTAGAAGACAAAGCCCTGCTCAATCTCACAGAACCTCGAACTACTAGTATTTGCAGTGATGCAAATAATTTAAAAATAATCAGTGGTCTATGAAAAAATTTGTTGGCCAACTACTTTCTTCTAATAGTTCAATAATTCAGTAATTATACTTTAGTTTGCTTCAAAACTTTGGTGATAATACTGTGAACTTTAGCTTTGAAGTACATGCTGATACAATTGGTACGAAAAAGTCAAATTTTAAATTGTGTATCAAATTGAGGAAATCAAACTAAAATTATATGGTGACTCATCTAAAATTGTATGTTGGCGTGGGCGAGCAGGCAACCTATCTGCACCCCTGCTATACTATTCCATTTGCATTAAAACTCACAGGAACCTTGCGTTTACACTTTTCAAAACACGAATGTGTATAGACATTGCTTTACCCTGAATCCAATCTGTGTTATTTTGATAACACTATTGGCAAAAAAAAACAGCAAATGTTGGAACAGGTAGATTGGAAATTGCTTAACTCGCATGCTCACCACCCCATATTCACTTTATGCTCTGAGCTTCACTGGTTTGATGACAAGTGACTGAAGGCAAGTGGCTTCTTCAAACACTGTGATCACCGGGTAGTCTCCTCCAAGTGCTATCGCCACCACTAGTCCCGTCTAATCATGCATTCATTTACGGAAACAGCTGCATGCTGCGAGAACCAACTACACTGTCAAAACTATTCTATAGTGCATGAAAATATTGGTTGTGGTTGTAAAAATCCTGATGTTCTGCTGAGGAGATGAAGCTCTTCTCTAGCTAAACCTGAAATTGTCAAGGATATTTGTGATGGAAAGAATAACTGTATCTTGGAAAATAATCTAGAATTTTGCATTTCAATTTTTGTAATGTATAGCACATAGTAGATTGCTGCAACAGTGATAAAATATGGTAGAGTGAAAGTAAATTACTTCATTTCATAATTTGAATTTACAATATTATTTCACAGTGAGACCTTGTTATCTTATAGAATTTTTTCTTAAATTGAAATTTATCACAAATCTGCTTGGAAAAAACAAATCTGCTTGGAAAAATACATTATTCATCTAGAATATCTTGAAAAAAAAAAAGATAAATTTTAAAACAATCTCCAAATTAGGGCTGCCACACACCCTCTTTTACCCAGTCATGTGTTCTTTTCGAAATCTTGTAAAATGTCCTGCCAAGTTTTACAAAAAAATTGAAATGTTCTATTTTCCAATAAAAGTGAAAGACAGCGAAGCTTTACGTTACTCAACATTTAGTAATGGTGCCAACGAACTTCCTGCAATTTAGAGAATATTACGTATACATTTCATCTTTATCAACACTCCTATATTTTCCCCAGGTTGTTTTTTTAACATGTCTGTTGAGAAGTGCCTTATCTATTCAAAATTTTATAACTATTTGTTGAAAGAAAAATCTGTTAGAACTAGTAAAATTGTCAAAGAAAATGATCGAAATGTATCTGAACCTTAGCTGTGCAGTATTGATTTACTGCCAATTAAAAGAAATTGTGCTCAATGCTTATGTATAAATGTGTTTTGTGTGAATACTTATTTGCTGGCAAAATATTCTGCAGTGCCTACAAAATGAATTGAATTTCATTATCAAAGAGTGAACATGATTATCACCATTTGGTTGCAAAGAAAATATTTTGTATTACTTAAAAGCTTTATGGAACTGAAATTTGGATACAATTTTGCGACATTGTAATATATTTTTAACTGAAGTGCGACGTAATATACTGATTTTGTATATTTCCATTGTAAAATTGTGTGTCCGCTTTTATCGTGGCATCTTCTCGCAAACAACCTATTTTTAATGTCAGTTACTTGAAAATGTCCTCTTTTTGAATACCACACATCTGGAAACCCTACTCCAATAGACATCCTCTTCAACCAAGTAACTTGATCTTGCATTTGTGAGCAGTCCTATGTTCCAATCATCCCAGAGTACACCGCACCCAACTAACTCACAATGGTAAAGTAACTACATAATATAAAATCTTTCTTTTATGTATGTTTGTGTGTGTGAGTGTGTGGCTGCATGAAACATTTTGGTTTTTATATTCACTATGTACCTGTTAGCATAAAATGATGCATTGCAAATGGAGTCTTCAACAATTGAAACTTGTATTGCCACAGTTACTGAGTATGGAGTTCAAATAGAAATGTTTTCAGGCATTTGTATGTTTCAATCTTATTTTAATGTAAATTAACTTCACTTACAACAACATATTTTGTATAATTAACAGTTTCTGTTTGAGGACGTGGTGAAGCCAAGCAGTTTTTCATCACTCCAATACTTATTGTCGGCCTTGGAAAAGTAGCGGGCAGCGGGTCAGAACTGGGCAAACTACTCATCCAGTCGCTCTTGTGTGGATAGTTGGCAAAAGTGTGTTGATGCAGCACTACAAAAATTCTGCAGTCCTAACCTTACGTATTAAGCACCAAACACAAACATCCCAAAGACCCAGCTGAGTTCAGCCTGCCACCGATCATCTAAATTACATCTCTGTCAATGTGGCCTTTAATGCTGTGATCATGCAAAGGAGTAGCGTTCATTTTGAAAACAAATTTTCAAGTTAATGCTGATATGCAATGCTTGGTAATGTGTAACTGTAATGAAAAATTGTGTGTTCTTAGACTTTACGTAAATTAATAAATTACCAGAATAATGAAAGAATGATTATCAGCATGGGCCTATGCTGCTCCGCTCAGTAGAACATATTTAATGGTTGTGGATAGAAAAATTAAAATGACAGTTCTTTTTGGTGAAAGTAATTTGTACGAAAAAATTAATATTTTCTAGCATCATTTCTATAGACAAAGTGCAAGATGGAGAGGCTCATTATTTTATGTACATTATGCAGTTGTTTCATTACTTAATTATTTGTAATATGGTGTAATACATATTTTTATAATATCATAAGTATTACAGTAGTCACTAACATAAGATCTTAAGTTAATTTTGGCAATCATATGTCCATAGGATTGTAATGTCAGAACAAATGTCACATGGGGATGTCAAAATACTGTTTATATTTACATGCTTAGCAAGTCTGTATTGAGCTACAGGCCTAATGTATTATGCTATGAGTAATACTGGCTCGTGTGTATTAAAGAATACTGGACAATAAAGTTTAATATAAAAAAATGTACAAGTTTTATTTATGTACCTCATGTGATTTTGCACTGAGAAACAAATGGTTGATTAGGAAGAGTTTTATCTGCTGTGAACATGAACTGGGTGAGTGTCTATGAGAAAATAAGTTTTCGTAAAACTGATATGTACAGACCTTGAAGAATCGTTTGTCCAGAAGATGTATGAAATATTAAGTAGGACAACTGAAGGTTAAAACACCTATATTCAATTTCTATTAAAACACTTGTATGTGTATTCTATAACCAAAATATGTTTCTAAAGCTTGATGAAACAAAAGGTCAGATGACATGTACCAGCTGTATACTAGGCCTAGATGTTATCAGTTTATACCAACACGTGAACACTAACTCAAGTATAATTTATAACACTTTTCTGTTAGGTGCCTCTTAGAATAATTTAGACAAAACTTATAAGTATTAGCAGTTTCCAAACACATTAAAGGCTGTTCACGATAAAAAGCACTATAGAAATGAACCTTAGAATAAGGTCATTGGGGCAGTGACTCAACAGATTTGTAAAGTAGGTATTTACTTTCTTAATAATTTCACAGTTTCACTTGACCGACGCATGAATAAAGTGATGAGGCCCATCGTAATGTTAATTTTACGTAAGGCGGAAGAATACACAATGTGTGTACAAGCATATTTTAAATAGGGCTTTCAAAAGTGCTCATTTTACAGTAACAGCCTATAAGTGGAATTATCTCCAGATATAAGAATTTGACTGAAATGTTACAATAGCCTGTTATTTTTTTGCATAACATTTTACTTGCATGCAAACTTCTAGACAAGCAAATTTCATCATGTCTGAAGGTGTCTCAACCATACTTGAGGGTATCTATTATTTGAAAACTGATGTTGTTTACATAAGAATGCCACAGGAAGTTATGAAAAAAGCTAACAGTCAGTTGGCCAGAGCTGTAGACAGTTGTCAGAGCTTCACTATTGACTATGAAACACTATACATTGGTGCATCATTCAACACATATCAGCCACAAGCCAATATTATATACTTTCCACCATGGGAAAAATAATTTCTCTGTTATTTACAATTGTGAGATAGCTACCAACACTAGTGCAGGCAACAGTACGAAACTACCATGCTATCATCTGCTATCATTTTCATACAATTCTCTTGTTCAACATAGTACAGTCAACCCTCAAAACTACGACCTTTCAAGGATCCCACGGAACTGGCAGTTACTTTGAAGGGGTCATTTAAATTTGGACAGATGCTGGTCCACCCTTGACCCACATACAGAATAACTGCACTAAAGCTTTACTTAAGTGGCTTTTGCACTGTTTTAATAGCAGAGCTACATATTATATGTTAAATATAGTCAAATTGATCCTGTGAATCGACTTAAGATATATGTTATGCACTTGTAAGATCATATTTCAAATTTTTCACAGTTCTCAAAAAATCGGTCAGTACTTCAAGGTCATTATTCCCGGGGTTGTAGTGTTGAGAGTTGACAGTACTGCTCAACAAACTCAAAGGAAACACTGGACATATGTTAAAAGACTGATGCACGACGTCTTAAGGTAGGTGACACGTGAACCTCAGTTACGTGAATGTCTTTGACTGCAAGGTGGTCACCATGGTCAATTTTTAGTTTTGTTCGTGCTGCCAGTAACACAAGCAAGTGTGACCTAGACTTTGTGATCATTATTATTATTAGCCGGAGCTCATCTGGTGTAGAGAGGCAGTTTGTCTGCAAGTTACAAAATCGAGTACTGCTTTCACAGTTTGACAGTGTGGAGTGCACACTGCTACAGGTTTACCTGCTTATGGTGGCCCGGGGAGGTTGCTGACCCAGTCAAGGAGGCTGTGGTTGTTGAGGCTGCTACCTGGTGCTGTAGTGCAGTTGTCGAGTTGACCCCAGGATAGACAGTTGGCAGTCCGGTTGCCCCTGAACCATGGGTTGCTGATACCCAAACGGATATCCCCTCTTCGGGTGGTTCCAACTATGGGATGCAGGGAACCTGTGGTCTTGATGAGTGGTGCAAATAAGCGTGGTGGTGGGACTGCGAGGAGACGCCTCTCTAGTGGGCGGGTGGCATGAGCTCTACCCTACAGGGATGTGTTGCAAAGTGCAAGTGGTGAAGTTGGGTTATAACTCAGTTTAAGCTTGGAAGCGTAAGCTGCCCTTCTATTCCTCTGCAGAGCACCACCCTTCTGGGTGTATGACATAGGGAAAAGGTACAACTATATGCCTCACAAAAGTGAAGCAGGCGACATAGGCCCTTTGCTACTGTGTACTTCCAAGGCTGCAGCCGCACAGACAAGAGTCGTACCCTGTGTTCTCTGGTCCAACCCCGTGTAGAGCGGTGGGTTTCCTCAGGCTGTACACAGACAACACGTGGGTGTGGTATCCACAGGGTCAGTCCTCCAGAACCAACTCTTACTCCTTTCTGGCCCCGTTTAGAGCGGTGGCACAGTAGAGGTTGGCCTGACTGGCTAGCCACCTCGTGGAGGTCTTGCTAGTTGTGGTGGCACTACCGTACTATACCCAGAGGGGAACACAGTACGGGTGTACTTCTAATGGGTGTGTGTTAATACTTCGTTGAGCGTGGTACTCGGCTTCACTCTGATGGGCTGAAATCTATGTGGGGTTAACACAATAACACCAAGAAATGAGAAATCAGAAGTAATATAAGAACACGTATATATTATAAGAGAATATACACAATCACCCATAATATCTCCTCATTAACCCTGAGTTAAAATGGAAGTTAACCTATGGACAGGCAGGCAAAGGAGACCTGGTCCTGACCTGTTTTAAGGCGATTACATCTAGGTAGTTAATTACAACTGGCCCTAACTAGTCTGCCCAGTTGTCCTGAAGGGACAGTTGGTGACTGTTACCAGAGGGGTAGTCGTAAGTTAGTCACCATTACCAGCACGTAAGGCGAAGGTGTGGCTGTCCTGATGGGACCGTCGACTGCCACCACCAGAGGGGGATGGTGGTTACAGTTACCAGCAGAGCAAGGCTGACATTGTTGACGTCTTCGGGAGCCAATAGTGGTGAGTCTCCAGAGGATCTTGAGGGCATTGCTGCAGTCAGTGAAGAAGTTTCTGGTAGAACAAGCTGCAGGAGTAGGCTTCTTCCAACGCTAAAGAGAGCGGTGCAAGAAACAAGGCATACTCGAGAGCAAGCTGCTGTTGGCTTCCTCTGGCCCTGTCCATAGGAGTGGAGGATGCATAGACTGCCCTTCTCGGGCTGTGCACGGGTATATATACTGCTTGAACACCGGCCACTGCGGTCAAGGGTGCGAGGAGTGATAAGCTCCACCCCTTGAGTTGTCTTCTGGAGTCCTATGTTAGCTACTTGTGTTGGGGATGATTGTGCTGATATGGCAGGCTTCATCCCTTATCACTGGTGGTGCCCATCCTTGAAGTGCTGTAGAACTACGTGACCTTAGGCGGCAGGCTCAGCCGATAGTACAGTCTCCCTTCAGGGGGTTGACGTGACGTCTGACTTTAAATTAGAGTGAACAGTAAAAGCTGGACTGACGTGTCTGTAATATCGCTCATTGGTGTAAGGGTATCCTTTAGGCACGTGACCAACCTCTTCTATTACTGTTTGCAACTTGCTTATGTCGAAATGACACTACATTCATATGAGGTGATGTCGAGTGTGGATCATAATTGCGCAGAGCATCATGTGTCAAGACCCACTCTTCCTTGTCTCTGTCTCTTTCTACTGCACCCTCCTTTCCTTTCCCACGGCTGTGGTGGCAGGCTACACGCATACAGTCTTATCACGTCTAAACTGGAAACTTCTCTCAACCACTGCTTTTAGAGCTGTGACATGAGAAGTGTGTGCACGTGTGTGTGTGCATGTGCACGCATGGTATCGGCTATCATGGGTGTGTAGTATTTATAAGACACATAATTTCACTTTCAAAACATTACCAGCAGTGAAGCAGTGAGTCAAAATATGTGAAAAACAGTAATAAATCGCATAAAACAGCAATAAAATTATGCACCGTGAAGGATGAGTAATTATAAGAAATGCAATAAGCTTTAGTCACAAAGAAAAATGGGTTATTTTACTTATCCAGTTTAGCATGTGACTAAACGAGGTACAAGGCTACAACATGTAAATCCAAGACCAAACTACTGATGACCTACAAAGAGAGGAGACCACTAAATAGGAAGATACTGAATTAGATTAATTTCAGTGTGAAGTAATGAGAACAGTTCAGGTATTTACTTTAAAAAAAAGTGGTAACTACATTTGAGAAGTGGTGGTCTGTAGAAAAAAAAAAAAAAAAAATGAAGAATCTTTACCTAGTGGTCCAAAACAGGAGCAGTTACATTACGGCATTGTGTGCAGGGTACTTGAAAACATGTGAAAATGACAAAGTGTTGAGATGAAAATCTTCCCTTAGTTTATCTTTATGAAGCATTAATTTATTAATATGTACCATTAATATATATATATTGACAAAGTGTTGCGATGAAAATCTTCCCTTAGTTTATCTTTATGAAGCAGGAATTTATTAATATGTACCATTAATATATATACTATCAGTAAATGCTGGCAACAAAAAGAGGTTACTGGTACATATGAAAATGATCAAGCAGGACAAGGGTGGATTAATTACAGCACACCTTGCCGCGAGGAAGGTTTCATTGATGGAGTGCCGTTAATTTTGAAAGGCAAAAAATGTTGACGTCAAAGACAGTGAAATAAATGGTGAAATTGCCATTATGTGGTGTGAAAAGTAGCAGAGCTTCCTCTAGTTGCTTTGAAAATATAAAGAGTCAAGCCAAAATGAGTCGGACAGAGCATACTAAATTTATTAGGAAATAATTTTCTCTTTTTAATAATTTTCTCAATATATTGGAAAGTAATGAATACATTTAAATATACATACACAGCACAATAAGCAAAAACAAACAATACTAAAGCAACATTCAAACTCCTATGCATACAATAATTCCTACAGTTTTTTACACTTTCTTAAATTTTTTAATTTATTACCTATACAATTTAGTAAAAGTTAAACTTAGTGCAAACAAATAATTTACAGAATCATCTACATTGATTTTTGTATTTTGGCAGAACACACTTTTTCTCTTTAGAATTATTTGTATCACACTAAAATAAAACAAAAACCCATTTTACATTAACTGGACCATTCTAAAAACAACAGCATTTTGGATGAATCCACGACTGAAAAACACAGCAACTTCTTTTTGTTTATATTATTTTCTCTTTCTGTCCATGTTTTAAAGAATGTCAATGGCTTTTGGGTATAGGACCTCAGACACAGGTGGTCCAGTCATAATGAGATTCGTCACTTTATTTACATTTTAGCCTGTTAGTGAACGCCTTTGGCTGTGTTTTATTATATTTTGTGTACTAAATGCTATTTCATATGATGCGCCGCTGTTCATAGGCAAAGCCAGAGGACAACATGCAAGAACTGAGAAGTCTGTAAATAATTCATTTCTAATCCATTTTCAACCATTTTCACAGGCAAGACTTTTTATGTAATGATAATGCTGGTGATGCATTTACAGTATGTTCAGACATGCGGAAATCTTGCTTTGCCCTTTCCAATTTTCGAAAAAGCCCCTATTCTAAAGAATTACCAGGTTAAAAAGTGCATAAAATGGCATAAAATGTCTAAAGCATGCTCAGGGAATCCCTCTTCCAAATTAGATACAAGCAAGGTTGTCCATAAATTTATTTTTTGCTTCATGACATTGTGATTGGTAAATTTCAGAATACTTGTTGCTATTTTCAGAGAATCGATGCCAGTTTTTGTTGCTATTACTAAAGGCTGCACCATTGAAAGATCTAAGTCTTTCTTCTGAAAAGTTACTCATAACTTTTGCAGAAAGGGTACCACTTCCAACAATAACTTTGTGAAATACACAAACTCCAAACCCCAAACTCCAACAATATCAATGCATTATCGAAAGCAGTTGCAACTGGATGTTTTGAAGATTTCTCTTGTTCCAATTTCGTTACTAGAGCTGGCATGACCTATCAGTCGTCTGCACAGGTGATAGTAGAGAAACCCATCTGATAGCTTTAGGCTCTTCCAGTGAAATAGCATCACAGTGCAGAATTTGTTCATCTGATAAAGTTTTAATGATTAAATCCTTTTGAAGATTGTGAAGATGCCATGGCTACTCTATGAGCTGTGCGATGTGTTTGAACAAGTATGGGTGAAAGGTGGGTTAGTCTAGCACCTACACCATTGTGCTTTCCTAACATTACGGCAGCTTCATCTGAAGATAAGCTATTTCGTGCTCACTCAGCACATCAACAGTTTTATCTACAATTGCCTGAACTTCATCATTGTGGACACTATAATTTCTCAAATAAAATACTGAGGTCTTACCTTCATCCGGCTTGAATGTTGAAACGAAAATTGACAATTTCTTTAGAACACTTAGCTACAGTATATCAGTATTTTCATAAATGATCACACCAAAGAAAGGTGAATCTTTCAGGTTTTTCTCGATATCATCTACACAATTAAGAGCCTCCTGTAACAGAAAAGTTCCACAGTAATTAATGATAAAAGAAATTTTTAAAATTTTATGAAACTGAAAAAAAAATGTAAAGTATTGTATTTATCCAAAAAATGGTCTTCTACAAACCAGAATTTCATTTACAACTGTACTGTGTTTGTATTCGGCATAGGCACATTTCCTTAGGACTTAATTTCCTTTCTGTTTCTGCAAATCAAATATGTTGCTCGCTACTTTTCTTTCACAAGCCAGTTAGCTGTAGCCATGACTGCAATCTTGCCTGTTCTTCTACCATGGTTCTTTCTTCTTAATGGCTACCAGTTTTTTTACATTATCTTTTGCCATGATTTATTTTGATAAAATAAGTAGACTGTTTTCTATGAACTACTGGATTTCTATGACATAACAGCGAATCTCGCTGGAAATTAGATTATCCCGAAACAAATGCTTCAAATTTTCCTACGCCCACTGAAACACAGTCCCAACATTTCATAACATTTCCATCATACTCAAGCCATAAAATTCTACTTTCCGCAATTCATTGAACTATCTGCACACTTTAGCTGTTCCAGAAGGAAGTTCCAACTTTCGTTTTGATATTTTTAAAAACATTTACAGAACACAAAGTAAGCTTAGGTAACAATCCGAAAATTGTAGTTTTAAAAATGTTAGCAGTAATAATGGACTACGTTTGACAGTTGACATGTTCATGGTTCAAGACTATACACTGTTGAAGACGACGTCATATCCTGTACCGTTGCCTAGCAACTGTTGTGCTAGATGTAAACAAAAGTGTGATCCAGCAGTATTCTAGGCTGTAGTAAGAGTTTTCTTGATTTTCACAATATTTGCATAATAGTAACCACGTATGAGAGACGGTAAATTGTTTCGCATTTACTTGCAATTACAATAACTGTAATTATATTTCAAGTGCAATAGTAAAATGCCTTATAAAAGGCCCAAAAATACATATTTTTTAAAATACCATAAATATGGTAAATTTAAATATGCCATATTAATTTTTATTATTGTCTAAATTGGAGCTAGCAAAACTACATGTTACAGGTTAAGGCAAGGAATAAACATTTCTAATGGCCCTACAATTATTGAACGAAACAGAACAAAACGGTTTGTTTTCTTCCCCCAAAGAAGTCGAAAAGGAGCTAGGTTATATTCTGTGGTTATTAATGTTTAACACCTTTATCATAGCATGATGATACAACACAAGATGCAGTTGAACACGCATTATCCAGTCCACATTGGGCACTGCACTTAGCACAAATGTATGTTGTGTAGGGTTGGAAAGTAAATTAATAGGCATAATAATAAATAACCTAATGTGTGGGCGGATCTAAAGGGGCTGCAATTGTAACACCCACATTGTTTTGCTTATTTATCATATTGCGTGTTAGCATGGAAATTGAAGGACTTGCGTACCGCTGGCACCTGCCCAGCTGTGAAATGCAGAGGACCTAACCAAGCAACTCCTAAGTGAATTATTTATTTATTTATTTAGCTTCCACTGTTACACAACAAATGTGATGGGAATTGTCATAAATATAAACACGTGTGTGTGTGTGTGTGCGCGTGCGGGCACGTGTGTGTGTGTATATATATATATATATATATATATATATATATATATATATATATATATATATATATATATATATATATATATATATATATATATATATATATATATATATATATATATATATATATATATATATATATATATATATATATATGTATGTGTGTGTGTGTGTGTGTGTGTGTATGTGTGTGTGAACGCGTGTGTGTGTGTGTGTGTGTATATATATATATATATATATATATATATATATATATATATATATATATATATATATGTGTGTGTGTGTGTGTGTGTGTGTGTGTGTGTGTGTGTGTGTGTGTGTGTGTGTGTGTGTGTGTGTGTGTGTGTGTGTGTGCGCGTGTGTGCGTGCATGCGCGTGCATGCGTGTGTGTGTGTGTGTGTAAGATACAAAATTGACATAGAAAGGTATGAAAAATCATTACAATATAAAAATAAGTAAAATATAAACATAGTAACTTACAATAACTTATTGACTACATTGCACAATAAAAAAAACACTACGCAGGTGCAAATTTTTATAGCACATGTGCGCTAAAAATATTCATCTATACTAAAATATGCATTTTCTAAGAGACATTTTTTAAGCAATTTATTGAAAACAGACAACTTGTTGTCCTTCAAAGGCTGCTTCAGTGTTGTTGGTAGTTTATTAATAAATTTTACTGATGAAAGGAATGGGCTTTGTTCGAATTTCTTTGTTCGGTGCGCTGAAATATGAATGTCTTTCTTATGTCTTGTGTTGTAAGAATGTATATCCTTGTTTATGCAATAATTTAAGTTAGTTAATCCAAAAATAATAATGTTGTAAATGTATATGCTATGAAGTGTGAGTATGCTTAGCTTTTTGAAGTAAGGTTTGCAAGAAGTGGGGACTTTAATGTTGGTTATAATGCATATAATTTTTTTTTTTTTTGGGTTTTGATGACATTTTTCCAATTTTGTGACACACCCGAAAATATAATGCCATATTTCAATACAGAGTGGACATTGGGTGTATGTGTGCCGAGGCTCTTACCACATTTCGGAGAAAGGATAATGATTAATGGAATAAATGATTATACTCATTGGATTAGAAGCGACTTATGAAAATCAACCTTTGAAAAAACACTCCCGGCATAACATGTCAACCTGTTTTTTCAATAACATGTATTCCACAAATATGTAACACTGTGGTTAACTTTAGAGTACTGTATTATTGAATAAATGAAACTTTACCTTAATATCTTCTATAACTTGTAATATTTATTTTTTTTCAAATATGAATTAACAACAGCAAGTGCAGCAGCGTGTTGGCAACGGGCGGTAAGAAATAGTTCACAGTTAAAATATTATTTTAACTTGGTTTTTTAGTATACTATTTGTAAATTAAACGGTGCCTATTGAAATATTTAAATATTTAGGTAGCCCCACTGATAACAAATCTCATTTTTACAGTTCAAAATAACAGCGGAAAAAATTGTGAGTAGGCCGTAGTGGCACGGTGTTGTTTTATCGAACGAGAGCAACTTTGAAGGAACCATCTGCTGAGCGAGGCCAGGTCTAATCATTGCCGAAGCTCAGAGCGGTGGTAGACCGGGCTATTGTGAGGGCCCTTTATCACACAGACGGTTTATATATTTGATGTGGAGGTAGGGAGAAGCTGACCCCCTCCCCCTCCTCACCCTTCAAATATTTTAGTCATTCCAGCTGCATTTGTTTTAGGGAATGCTGAGTTTCCCCAGCAAACCCTGGTTCCCAGGGCTGTCCCCCCCCCCCCCCCCCTGGGCAGGCACAAGTTCGTGGGAGGAGGTAACAGTGAGGCTGTTATCTGTTTTTGTTCCTTCAATTACGTTAATTAAAAAAAAGCAGGCTATAGACTGGACGAGACTCCTGGCCAGTCTTTCTTTGTAAAAGCGGAAGCTAAGCCAAAATAATCCCGTGATTTTACTCGCGAGAGGTTTGAGTAAAGGCGTTGCCTGCTGTGATATGAGGTGAGGTGATTGTGTTCATGAGATGGTAATTATCCTAAAATAGTTTTTCAGTTAATCAGTTGTGTTACAATCAATCTTCCTCAATACCCTGAGGCGCTGTTAGTACCCGAGTCCTAGGACAGGCTGAAAACGCATGGTGGCAGCACATTTGTATTATATCTTGTAAAGTAAGAAGTTGTATTTTCGATATTATTAATATTTATTATGTTATAAAGTTAAATTGGAGGCGATATTTTAATTTACTTGCGCTTCACGTAAATGAGGAGACAGTGCTGCCATCTGTGGGTGGAAAAACCACGGCCCCGCGTCCGGGGAAGTGAGTAGCCAATCAGAACACTCCCTGCTAAAAGAGCGTTTTCAGAGCAGAAAAAGGTGTTTTTACCTACGTATTTAGCTTAGTAATGCAATTTTATGTTTGAAATGGCTTGTAATTATACTGCATTATTGATTTAGATTAGTGATTTGGTAGAGTTACGTTTAGAAAACTAATAATTTATATCTGAACTGTGCGGTGTTTGTGAGCAGAATGAGCAGCGAAGTACTGTTGCAAACTAGTTTTGTTAAAATGGCCAAATTTTGTCCTGGAGCGACAGGAGAATTCTGGTTAGTATCAGGGTTTTAGATTAATTTCCTATGCTAAGCGAGGCTTGGCGTTCTTTCTCTGTTTTTGTCTCTTTCACACTCGGGAAGTTTCACTTCGTTAGTACAAAATTGTACATGTTTTCAATTGTAGCATATTTCATACTTATTACAGCAAAATAATGATTTTTGAATTTACAAATGAATACTTATTTTAATATATTTAGATACGATGGCGGGGAAGAAACAAAGTGAAGTTGGCAGACGTGGCGAGCCGTGACATGGCGTGTTGCTGTTTTACCAAACGAAGCTAAAATTATACTTACTCCGAAAAATGCTTCAAACTACCACATGTTTGTAGACGTTGTGTTTATTAAACCTACCCAGGCAAGTTACGATGTTTTGATAAATCTGTTTTTTCCACGGGAGTAATAAATATAATATTCGTTAATCGTTGCGTCTGTGAAATGGCGTGCCTTTGTGCCAGCGTATCTACCACAATATGCTGGCCCTGTGTGTGCGTGATTTCAAATATTTGATATTAACTATTTATACGTTGTAAATGCGAACTGTTTTTATGGCGAAGTTATTTATTTACACCCATGTCTGTTTATTATCACAACGTTGTACCTTTGCTCTGGTAGGTGTTAGAAACACAGCCGTGTAACGTGATTGATCACCAATCAACAAAATAACCAAGCCCAGCCCCAATAAATTTCAATAAACCTAATACACAGTAAGTAGCAATACATATAAATATGAGCGGAATAAAAGTTACGGTAGACTTATATTTGTGCATGTTCACCGCTTTATTTTAAGTTTCTATAACAAAAAATGAGCGACACGAGTTGCGTGCTTGATTTTAATGTCACGTTTTCGTTGGACTGGCTATTTCTTCGTTTTTCGAACCGAGGCCGTCCTTTTAAAGAAATAGCCAAAGCTATAACAATAACATAAAGTTAAATACTACAGTTCATTACCCCGCAGTTGTAACAGCGTTTAACAGTCGCGGCAAAATAGTAACGTGCATTACGTGTAATGTGCTATGTCGTGACTGTAACGTAACCGTAAGAACTATAGTTAATTCAGGCATTTTAAAAACGTCATAAAGCTAACCTAAATAATGTTATAGGCCTAAACTGTAAATATTCATACGAAATGGTATTTGAAATAGACCTAAGACAGAATGCTTTGAAAAGTTGTAAACAGTAAACAACACATTTCAATGTTAATTTCTAGATGTAGCGAAAGTATACGAACGCGTATACACAGACAATGGCATGCAAATATTGAGTTTTACAGGTGATACATGGCGGTCACATGGCAATGTTTGTTTTCAATTGGCGGAAGGATACGAAACGGGCCAGCAAGTAGATATTTAGTAGGGCTCCGAGAAAGTTGGTTCCTATGGCGAATGGACTAAAATCAAATTGTGTAATTTAACTGCATTATATCTATAGGCTGTTCACGATAAAGTGAGTACTTTTTAAGGCCCTCTCAACAGGCATTAACCACTTATAAATATACATTATTGCAGTCTCAGACATTAAATTTTAATGGTGGTGAAATGTAAACACTGTGTTTATTGGTCACATTGCAATGTTTATATTCAAAAGCAGCAGGAAGATGGAAATTGGACGAAAGAAAAATTTTGAAGGGCCTTAAGAAGTGCTCACTTTACCGTGAACAGCCTATAATAAGACCTAAGCTAACTAAATATTTCACTATAGGTGAATCACAAAGGATGTCTGAACAGATGCGCTATCGTGCGTCAGAATATGGCCAATAAGGTCTTGCAGAATTAAATCTTGTTTTGACAAAATTTAATTACAGTATCTTACTCCTGTTAGTCTTTATTGTACTTTGTGCAATGTGTCAGTACATCGCCACACCCAGCCCCTTACAAAAAATCATGAAGTTAAGCCAGGTCAGATCTTCATGAAATTGATGTGGTTAAACATCACAATTTAGGAAATGAAAGTAGTTTTAATTAAACAGATATTTTGTTACTTTATGCATTTCGTTCTTTGGATACGGTAAGTTCTTAGTTACTGTTAATTTTATTAGGCATAGTATAAACTTTTAGGAGTTTGCTGGGAATGGTGCAAAAAAATTTGCAATTTATATACAAAATGAATAACTCAAATACAAAACTAGAAAACTACTTGTTAATACTTACAGCCACTGCCTATTATGAAACAAGTGCAATAATTTTACCGTCAATAATGTGGTTCTCAGATATTATTTTTGCGTGGTAACCTTCAAAGTAGGATAGGCATTCGAATTTGAGACTGCAGCTTTGGGTTCAAATTAAATTCTCATGGAAAAAAGCAACAGATCATTAAAATATGTGTCATTAAAACCCAAGTAATTACAGATGTACGCTTGTAAACAAAATATAAATTAAACAACGCAAATTGAGTAATAGCCATTTCCCTGTACATCTTCCATAACAACTGCCAAGCAACGAGTTGATTGCATCCAACAAGGAGGCTTGTATGAATATCAATTGCAGATGAATTCAACAGCGTATACAGGCACTGTTGTGATCAACAAAAGTCAATGTGCAAATCTCCAGTCATTTGACACATTCGATTACGCGTGCCAGCTCGCGAGATAAAACGTTTATTGCATCTAGCACTATAAATATTATGTCGGCGCTAGGAGTAATTATGAAAATGGGAGTAGCGCATTACTGAAGATGCACATGACCCTCAAAAAAATAAATAAATAATCCTAAATAAATACCCGTAGACTACACATTTGACCCTCTAAATGCGAAATAAACAATACATTCTTTAATAATTTGGCACCTAATATAAATAAGCAAAATACAAAATATCAACACACATTGCCTTACATGGCACACACTAGATAATATTGACACACGTAAATCATATTAACGAGGCATTGAACTAATGAATTAAAAAGGCCATATAACAAAATAAAAAAACTATTAACAAAATATACACTGCACTGGTGCATTCACACACACAAGCGGAACACAGATTTGTAAGCTGCTGTTGCGTTCGTGTGGCAGGACGGTGGACTGATACTTATTGCTAGCGGTGTGGTGAATGGACTAGGGGCTGACACGTGGTACATGTCAAATGCCCCACCCCACCCCTAGAGATTGTTCAATCGCCGATAGTGCTGCTCCCTCTTCGCTTCAACTATTATAGCTGACCGGTGGCTGGAGTCTGTTCTGGAGCTGCAAGTCATAGCAGTTTGCGTCACTGCATTTGTGCTGGGGAGGGAGGGGGCGGGACCTATGATACAGTGTTGGCTGTGCTACCATGGCGACTGCGGTAGGCACTGAAGTATGCCCGCAAGTTGTGCATGCTGCACACAGTGTATAATGAGCCTGCTTGGTGCAGCCGGGAGGGGAGGAGATATCTGTTGCCCCTGACTCGTCGCTGCTGTTGCTGTCGGCTGGAAGAGGGCGGTGTGAACCAGAACGGGGGTACCCGACATGCTGAACCAGCATATAGGCCGATGGTCCTGCAAATTATGCAGATGATGATTAATGTCAGTTCTGTAGAGTCACAATGATGACAGACAGGTGCTGGTGGTTCTTGACATTGCTAACTGCCACCTCAGTAGAGGCTGGGGCTTCAGGTGTCGCAGCTACAAATGTGGTCTCGGCGTAGGTTAGAGATGCTGAAGACACCTCACCCCTTTCGGCACTCAGCGAGGTGCAACTGACACCAGTGCTTGCTAGCCAGAATGCATCTCCGTGAAAAACAGCTACCCGTATTGCACTCAGGCTCACATTACAACAGGTATCACCCATTACTTGCATGATGATATGCAGGCTACTCCACTTTTCTGCAAAGCCCATGCTAAACCCTTTCTGCCCAGCTGACTGGAAGTGAGCATGTATGTAGATTCGCTGACCTGGTTAAAGTTGAGGAGGTGGTCCGCTCATGTCTCTGTTCCCTGCTTTCCTCCTCTCCTGGGCTACTGGCATACTCCCATGTCCCGCTGGTCTACCAAGGATGCGTGATTATCACCCATGCACAACTGTAATTGTGTCTTAATCTCCTGATTATGCTGTTTCGTTGGATTTGTTCGTGTATGATAAATCGCTGTGGTGAGATGTTGCATTCCCCATCTGGTGCAAAATTCCAGCCACACACGGCAGGTAAACTGCGTTCCATTGTCGCTCAGTATCATCCTTGGATGACCCCAGCTGGAGAAAAATTCACTGTCAATGATTTTTCCCACTGTTCTCATCCATACACTCGAAACTGAGAATGCCTCAGCCAAACACAAGAAAAGGTCAGTTACGACTATGATGAAGCGTTTGTTGGTAGATATGCATAGATAGCATCCCATCAGGTCGAATGCAATGGTTTCGAATGTTTCAGTAGGCACTCTTGGCTGCATATTTGTTTTCCATCTGCACGTTGACTCTTGTATCAATTACACACTATGCACTCACGTACAAAAGATCTCACATTTAGGGACTCTCCTGGTGCCAAGGAAAGTACCATACTTGAGTATGTTTTGCCATGTTTGAACTGTGCCAGGGTGGCCTGCGAGGTTACTGGAATGTGCGTATAGTAGTACTAAGTTCTGCATGGCAGCTGGTACGTACACATGCCACTGTTTATATGTAACCTTGATTATGTACAGTTACATACCACGCACCAGTTGTCCACCTTGCTTTGTACACATGTAACTCTCCATTTACTTGCAACTTGACTGTTTTCTTGCTGTGAGATGATGTGTTTGTGTAATGTGGATAGCGTGCGTACGGCTGGTACCACAGAGATATTGGTGCACTGCACCATGGGTGCAGGGAGCGTGTTTACTTGTGGGGTGAGGGGTTAGTACACTTTTCCATTCCTTCTTGTCAAGTGCCACTAGCTCAACCAGTAAGAGGGAGGTGGTCAGTCAGCTGGTTATCCTCCCCAGCGACGTGCTGCACTTCGAAGTCATATGCATGGATCAACAGTGCCCAGCGTGTAATCTCGCTGCGGCTTTATTTGATGTTATACAACCCCAATAGACAGTGATTATCCATCTCTAGTGTGAATCACTGGTACTCCAGTAGTTGGCTGTACTTTCTCGTTGATGTCATAACATTGCTCTTCCGGGCCAAACTTTGCACTGTCGAAGTCATTAATTTGGCATGTGGCATCATGTACAAACAGACATGCAACCACCCCGGGCCCTTTCTCTCTCGTGTCTGTTTGAACATAAAGGTGACGTGTTGGGTCGTATCGTGCTAGTCCGGAACAATCGTAAAAACAGCATTTCAATTACACAGAGCTGTCATGTTGTGCATCTGACCATTTGAAGTGGATATTTGGGGACATTAGGACAGTGAGTTGTTCGGTGACAATGGAAAATTCTGAGACATATTCCCTTAACCAACTAACAAATCTGAATAACTTATAGAGTTGTTTGTGAGTGGTTGGAATTGGGTAGTCTTGTATGAGGAGTAGATGTTCTGACATGGGTCGGATGCCATTCTAGTCCACGACATGGCTTAAGAATTGTAGATTGGTCTTCCCCATGTGGCACTTTTTAATGGTGTATGTTAGGCCATTGATAGCAAGTCGTTCGAGCAACAAGTGAAAGGAGATGCATATGGTCTTCTCATGACCGACCATATAATGACATCATCCAAATAAGCTATGGCACATTCACCCACTAATCCATCCAGTATACAGACCATCGTAGACTGCAACATCGCCGTTGCAAATTCCAGCCCAATCGGTATTGCAGACAACTGAAAGCTGCAACCATTGGGGGCGGTGAAGGCTGTTTTATGACGGACTTCTGGCTTGACCAGAATCTTATAGTAGTCGCTGTGAAGGTCATTGTTTGTAAGTACTTTTCCTCGCCCGAGGGTGTTCGATGCATATTTGGAGTGTATGTACGAAGGTTATGTACTGTGGGTGACTAAATTCAGGCAGCGAAAATCTACGCAGAAGTGCCAAGTTCCTTCCAGTTTTGGTGCTTGCATAATGGCTGAATTGAATTGACTCTGCAATGGCTCAATCACTCCCTCCTGAAGCATCTCGTAAATACGTTCCTTAATTATCCGGCATTTGTGTGGATAGTATCGCCTGGAGCTGTTAAATACTGGCATGTCTGACATGAGCTGTATGCAGTGATCGGCTTCTGTCATGCGACGTAATTGATAAAGCTGCTGTAAACACATATTTCCTCTTGTTCAGTAATCACTGCATTGCGTTACTGTATTTGGGTAGCACGAAGTGGTCATGGTTGTATAGTTTCACTTTCGGTGTGCCCCTAGCTGGTCGGGGGTCCAAATTGGAAATGGTTCGGCGTTCTTTGCATCTGAAGTGTATCCACCTCACTGCTGGTTCTACCGCTGTATTTTGTTCCAAGAGCCACAGAACACCGAGTATGATGTCTTCTCTGATGACGTCTGAAATCGAGGCAATTGTGGTCGTCTCGATGTTTCTGAAGTGTACGGTGATGGTGACTTCGCCCTCTATTTTGCCAGTGTACTGGTAGGTTGCAAACTGAATGGTTTGTTGTACTGGTCGGATATCACTGGCATGGATTAAATTTGTTCTGACGAAGTCATGCGATGCTGTGGTGTCGATGATAGCTCTGCATTGATTATTGTTGATATGGACGGCATTGTGAATGAAGCTGTTGTGTGAACCAATAGTTTGAGACAGTAAGATTTTTTGCAGTGTCGGTTCCAGTGTGAATACTTTTGACTCGGGGTGAGTGACATAAGGCCACTTTACCCGTTTGGTCCAGTTCCTTGTTTTGTATGAATTTTCTCCTCCCTTAGTAGGCAGTCTTCCTACATCGGGTATTCGTTATTCCAATGCAGTCTTCAACACCATTACGGGGTTCCGGGGGCTGTCGTCGACTGAACCATGGGCATAGCATAGCGCTGGTGATTTTGGTGTTTTCCTCGGGTGTGCTTTTGGAGATTATGTCCCCGGCAAGGGCTGTTATTTTGACTGAGCTATTAGGTGTTGTGTCATTCGTGGCCACACTTTTCATCTTGACAGGTCCAATATCGCAGTGTGGATGCATAGTTCACTATCGCGATGTGGCTGAGTAGAAATGTTCCTATCCAGTAGCATGACTGTCTGCATTAAATCTTATTCTAAGGTGTGTATCACTGGGGCTAGCGCTGTGCGATATTCTGCCTGTGTGGAACTCGTAATGACCTCAAGAATGCCATTTAATGACAGTTCTGAATAGTACACATTTATCAGGCTAAACTTATGGGTGACAAAATTATAAACTGATTCCTGGCCTTTCTCTTCCATTATTACATGGCTTCGCGGACCCAGGGACAGGAACATATTTGCGAAACAGCACTGGAATGCACAGCTGAATTCCACACACGTGATTCTATATCACGTAATTCCTTTCCACCAGAGTTTAGCATCTCCACTGAAACGTTCGCCAATAAAGTTTGGCCAGTCTTATCGCTCCACTCTGTAGTGGCCAAGTCTGCCCTCTCAGTCCCGGAAGAAAGCGATGGGATCCTTGCTAACAGATTGTGAGTATGCAGGTAGTGACAGGAACCATACTGGTGTGATGACTGGCTGGTTGGAAAAACTCTGTTTTGGTGACACTGGTGCTATGAGAGGATGTTGATTCACCAAATTCTGGTCAAATTTTTCCATCACTACCGCAGGAACTCCTAAAGTTGCTGGCTGTCGGAATGAAGACTTCTTGTAACAATGGTGTTAAGTGTGCAGTGGGCATGGCCATGAGTGATTCCCCTGCATACACAGCTGGTGGCATGTGTCTTGAAAGTCACTCCTGGCTGGGGGAACAGTTTGTGTGGTTGTTGCGTTTCTGGGAATTCCCAGGCTGGTTTGGCTCTGGCATCTGGTATTGGTCGGAATTCTGGACCTGGTGTGTCTGGTAACACCTAGGACACTCGATGTAATTTTCGTGTCACGTGACTTATTCACAGGATGCACTGTTCATGGCAGTACAGAGTACACTGAGTACACAAAAGGACTGTTCCCCCTTGGCCATCACACCAGTTTGAATGCCCATATTTCCTCAGCATTCTGCAAAAATGCGAAGATGGTTGTTCTTAGTGTGTGGTAGTTATTGTACAGGTGCAAAATGTGGGTACCATATCGGATTCCAGAATCCTTTAATCTGTCATTGGTGTAAACAACATGTACACACATCCTCTGGATGGCCTAGAATGGTGCATGCCAAAACCACATTACAAAGTTCTGCATTTGCACTTTCCACCTCCTGCTGCAGTCGACAAACAGTAGCGGGGTCGAGGCAGATACAGGTGTTTTCTGTTGTTAAATCCAATAAACGGTGGATTGGGATTTAGTTTGGGTGCAAGCACCTCTCGAACAATGGTGACGCTTCACCATTGGTCATTCGCTAGTCCAAACATCCACAATCACGAGCATGGTACTGTTGTTGGGATGTCATGATGCTGTCTTGTTTACCTTCTGCTGTCCACATTGTTGTGGCTCGTGGTTGTCACCTGACATGGTGGGAAAGGGGGGTCTGGTCGACGTGACATGGGTGGGGAGGTAGGTGGTGTGCTACCCCTCGCTTGCTGGCTTGACCAAAATGGTGGAGGGTAGCTGACGTCACAGGCTTCGATGCTGTGTGCATACCCAAAATGGCTATCTTTCTGCATGTTCCTGGACAATGGCAATTTCTGTTGCCAAAATGTTCCGTTGTCATATTCCATGTTTCTGGCTCTCAATTTCTTGACACAATGATATTTGATGGTAAGAATTACGCAGGAAATTCGCCATTGGTAAGTACATGGGCACATAAAGATCCAAAGGAGCCTATATTGTGGAGACATTAACACACCTGGGCACGAAAGTACATTACATTGGAAAAATACACGGACAAGGAACATTCATGGAATATATATATATTGTTAATGGGAAAACACTAGGAGAGGAAAAATTATGAAAAGTTGGTGTGTGTGAAAGCCACACGGAGTGGTGCCAAATTGATGGTAGCTGGTTTGGGTGATAAGGGAAATGACGTTAGGTGGACTGGGGCATAGTTAGCTGATTTATGCCAGGTCAGATGTCGGTGTAGAACACAAGATGTTGTTGCTGGTCGTATGGTCGACGCCCCTTTGACCTTTGTCGGCCTCACCCCTTCGCAGTTTATCACGCTGGCTGCACCCAAGTGAAGCACCCACATGCTCTCGACGACTGATCATCAGCGAGCAGTGTAGTGAAGTGTGGGTGCAGGAGTGGGCAAGAGCAGTGTAGTGCAGTTTAGTGTTATGTGAGCCTACCGGCCCAGGAGAGTGGGCGGAATAATACACGACCCTGTGTGTTACGTAAAAAGGGTCGTAGCATTTCTATAAATACATTTCTGGCCACGTAATAAAGACATGTGACACGTAAACGACATACATTATGTTTAGATGCCTTTATGCCCAATGTTATTGTTTTTAAAGTGTTATTATTTTCTGTCACAAATGTTTATTTTCATCACCACCGATTTTATGTTCACCCCATGTCATTTCAACCACAAGATAAGCTCTAGAATAATTATTGACTTGTTTTTTTTTGCAATATTTCAAAGTATGATATCATGTAACAGTATATTTGTTTATCCGCGTGTGCAACTGAATCCCTCCGTGGTGTGTGGGCCCGCTATCACCAGCCTTTGTGCCATGGCGGGAAGTCAGTCAGCAAGTCGCACCAAGAGGGGGAGGCATGTGTGAAACTGCGCTCGTGCTTTTCCTGCCTAGGCAGCATCAACCTTCATGACCGGTCATTTATGTAAGCAATATTTAAGTATCAGGAACCTTTTTCATTTTTGCCATCCGGGATACTCCCCCTAGCCTCCCCAGGAATTACATCGCTTGGGGGGTTATTAATTTAACCAGAACACGTAACCTTCATAAAAGCCTAGGTTTTTTTTGTACTGTACAGCCTTCACCACACGTTCAAAGCGAGCAAGTGTATAAGTTGTTCTCCTGGAGGGAATGTACACATTTGTAATAAAACACATTAACTGATGACAGCATTTTTTGATTGCTGCAAGGCATTTCAGAGCATGGGCCTGTTAAAACCCGCCATTCCTTAATGCAGGCGTCTGTGAATATCAAGGGTAAATGTTGTTTTGTATGTGTGTTGCAACCTAACCAAAGTACTGCGAGTAGCATTCATGGGCGTGTGGTTTGCACCCGACAATCCACTCATAGGGAGTTCTGTTTTGATTACGTCAACATCATACTAATTTGTAATACCAATCTGTATGAGGACTCAGCTCTACTGTAACAGCATCAGTGATGCCGCCACAGCAACATCTGGTGCCTACCGGGTATACAATTCCTAACACCTTTTCCAAATTATGTTCACCGCAATTGTAAATCCCAATAAACCCCATATCATCCAGTCACGCCATGTCACCTTAAGTGGCCTTCCTGATGATCTTCCGTCTCTGGAACTGCTGATGCTGATGTTGAAGAAATTATATTCCTGTAATTGCCTGATCTACTGGTGGTTGTATGCCCCCTCCAACACATTTCTCATTCCAGAGAAAATTGTTGCAGGTCATTTCAGCACCTTTGTGTTATGAGCAATCTATAAAAAGTTGATGAAAACATGTAAAACAGTCATCATATGACTGGAGCAAATAAACAACTGCATCTTACTGCCACATTATTTATTTACATAATTTCCCAGCATGATAGGTGCAGCTCGGCGACTCTTATACAAACATAATTTGGCCCAAGGCCTACATGAAGAAATCACGTTTTGTACGCCCGCCTGTGTAACAAAACGGACCGGGGTTGTGGGCTCCAGGTATGAAAAACTAATTAATTGTTCCAGTTACAAAATAATTACATTACGGCAGTTACGTGGTCGGTCACAAACTATGAAGGTCTGTAGCGGCCGCGTGCGATGCCCACCCCACGAGATGACTATGATGCTACTAAATGGCAGGCTAGTACAGAGCCCTCTCGCTGGCTGAGAGTTCCTGAATGACCATGGAAAAACTTAAATTAAAATATTATAATGATGACTAATGTCTGAAATTGGCAGAATGGCGTGCTAATTAGACGAGACGACAAGAAAACATTACTTGAATAATAAAAGGTGATTTACACAAAACTATATAATATGAAATAAAATGTGCCTTAAACCATAAATATTACCATTAAATTCAAAGTGGATGTTATTTCAATGAGTAGGTATGGCATACATGGCTCAGGGCTGATTAATTTAATTACTTTACTTACTTTTGATAACATTAAAATCAATGTACAAATACATATTCAACAATAATAAACCAATGATATAAACATACTGAAAGTGGGGTTATATAACCACATGGGTGATACTGACAGTGTGGGGTGGTGTGGGGTTGGGTTGGTTCAAGTTTTGAGGAGCTCTAAAATTATTTACCAGGCAAATTGTGATTAGAATGATACTGTATCCCAATGCCAGATACTGTTCGCGCGAACAATGCCATATTTATGTAGAGAGCTGACTTTGTTGTCTGAGGATCATGTGCCAACGGCCATAGTCCAGTGTGGTTGGTGGACCTCAGAAATATATAATATAAAAGCATGTGCTACGAGGTGGACTCTTGGGGCGGAACACATTCCCATACAGAATTATTAACAATTGAATCAATTACACATGGAGGTCAACAGTACCTCTGAAATACATAAAACACTTTTAGCAGCAATGTTAGGGTTCATGCAATAAGTACCAGAAGGCGACTCGAATGAAACACGTATGCTGTTTTGGTGGAATTATTGGGTTTATTTAATATCTCACTAAGAAACAACTTACAAGATTCGCCAGGCTTTTGACATGTTGATAGAGGTTACAGTGTAAAACACAGGCATGTGTCTGTACACTAAATTATGTTGTAAGTTACTCTTCCCCAGGTGCTTCAAACATGGGAGAAGGGGAGAGGTGGAATACCAGGCGGCAAAACGAAACAGTTCCAATTAATGTATGCTATTGATACTCTAGTAATTATAAAACATGATGATGGCCGCCCGGGTGCATGCGAAACACGAGCACAGATGCGATTCGTCCAACCTCTCTAGACTCTTGAGCGGGAAATGAACTTGCAACATGGCATGCTGACTAGTGTTCGTGGGTAGGCAAGCCATGTAAGTACGCCTTTCTACACACACATTTGCATAAATACACTTTACACTCGCTTACATTGTTGAATATACATTTAAATAAATATATAAATAAATTTCTTTATCACCTTATCTTTAATACATAAACAATACCCATGGTGGAATGTCGTGGAGATGAAACACGTGAGAATGAAAAGTACTAGAACATAGTAAAATATTTTGCAATAGCTCACAGGTGCTGTGTGTTCATGCGTGCTTGAGTGTTGCATTATTAAGTACTTTTCATAATGATGCCTTTTGGGTGGTACTTTCATAGATTCATTCGTACGAAGCGCATGTGACTGGTTGGCCTCGCTATACTGGCTCACAAAATACTTTAATCTGCTTTTGCCTCACACATCACTGTTGCTGCCTCATTGTACTGATCGCACTAGTGCATGGTTTTCTAGTTGAACCGAAGTGGTGAATGGACTGCACCGATGCACATGTGCCCGGTAGAGTCTGGATGACTACTGTAGCGAATTCATTAACGACAGGTAAAAAGGCTAGAGGATCGCTGTCTGCGTCAATATGTTATGTTGGCTCACATCAGTCTGTGGTGTTTTGCATAAACAACATGTAATGATACTGGAAAACTAATGGACGTTCATCCTGGGTGTTTTACAATTACACTTTGCATAAGAAATCGTTAATAAGCAGG
The DNA here is from genome assembly GCA_029891345.1 of Dryococelus australis. Classification (NCBI taxonomy): domain Eukaryota; kingdom Metazoa; phylum Arthropoda; class Insecta; order Phasmatodea; family Phasmatidae; genus Dryococelus; species Dryococelus australis. The sequence continues at coordinate 107,754,300 of CM056998.1, forward strand.
TATCTTCTATGTGCTATGAAATAAAATATTACGTTTTGTTAGGTGTAATTATAATAATGTGCATAGTGCATTGCTAAATACATATGGTCCTCAATACATAATTAATTACCCTAAGACATAGAATATACATTTGGCCAGCAAAAAATAAAATAAACATTACTCACTTTAATTGGCACGTAATATAAAGAGGTAAAATTACAAAATAACAACACACAATTCCTTACTAACATAGCACACCATAGACAATATTACACTCACATGCAAATCATAATAATTATAAAGCACTACACTAATTAATTTAAAAATGCCATGTAACAAAATAAAACACTAGTAACAAAATATACACTGCATTGGTGCTCTCACTCATACATGTGGAACACTGCCTTGTAGGCTTCTGTTGCTATCACATAGCCATATGGTGAACTGACACGTCTTGCTGACACATGGTACATGTCTTTGTGATAATAAAAGTAACAGTGACATTAGTTGTAAAATATTTAACACCACACACTGGTGGAAGGATTAATGGAGTTGAACAAATGGTGACGCTAAAAGAAAATGTGTTTCCTAAACATTAATTTGGTTGTGTTAGTTCGGGTCTGTTTTGTTTTAAAACACAATTACTCTGGTTGTTATCTCCCCTTCCCTTAGTCTTTAAAATTTAGCTAAGTCAACGATCAGCAACAGGCAGACTGCAGTTTGATACCAGACCCATTCTGGGACACATACAACATTTACTTGACATGATTATCCATCAGCAGTTTTCCACAAGTGTTGTAGTGAGAGGGAAAGATGTTTTAAATGTTATTTTGATATTGATACGCCCTTGATAACAAGGGCGTGGCAAAGTCGACTTACAAAGTGTCCAACAAATGACAAACACCTAGGTGAAAAAGAACTTCATTAGACAAGGTGCTGATGATATGTATTATATTGTGTGTGTGTGTGTGTATATATATATATATATATATATATATATATATATATATATATATCAGGTTGATGTGATACTCTAATTTTGTTTCCAACCTTCATACAAATATTATTAACTTTAAAAATTTTCTATCGTATGTTTTTGTTTTCAAGTTCTTCATATAAAGCATTCTATAGCAAGTTACCAAGATTTTCTGGGATAATTTTACACATATATGCATATATTAAATATATCCATATAAAATATTTATACAAATTATTTCCTTTTGAATTAATATGACTGGGATTCATTTAACAACTCCCAAATTTCTGAATATTCAGTAGAATATCAGATAATGATTTTTTTGGGATGCTAACACTTTTTAAATATCAAACTTTTTTTTTTATACATGCGAAATAAAAGTATAGTGCCATATTTCCAATTTAATATCACTTAAAAATCTGCCACAGTGCGTTATTTGTCTGTGGCAAAAACAGAGATATATTAATTTTCCCAAAATGTTAGATTATTTCATTTCTTAAAAGAAATATTCACAAATTTTCCCCAAAGGAAAATTTAATTACAATTTATTTTATTTTCCCTGAACATTTCAAGTGATCAAGACCGAATTCCATCACTTCTTGAAATTCAAAATAATATACCAACCAATCTCAAGAACATAATATCTATATTTTATTGTAGTGGTACATATTGAAATTTCTTTTTCCCCACTTTCCCCAATCAAAGGATAGATCAGGTACTTTTAGAGAAAAACCTACAAAATTATTGTCCTGTACTTGCAGAAATTAATGCCATTTCAAAAAGTACAAAAAATTCCGTTCTGAACTCGCAACAATTACTGAGACTACTTCCAAAATCATTTGTGGAAAATCTACACCAAATATTTCGTTTATACACTTTGCAAAATTTACAAACATTATCCTCAGGGATGACCATAAATTTTATCTTTTCAAGTTAACAACTGCATTAAAATATCAGTAGCATAGTTTTACTATGACAATTTGTAAATTAATAACATTTTGTTTTTTGCCGAAAATACTAAAACAAAGTATTTTCAAAATTTTTGTATTTTACTTTCGGCCACCGTGGCCCTACTCTGTCCATCCAGATATCAAATATGTCTTTCCTATATTCCATGTAAGGGCCTACTGTGATTATTTTTACTGTTTTACAAATGTTACATCATAATTACGTAACTGGTTCTGATGCTCTCCCGAAGCTGCTGTCCGACCTCGAGTGAACAATACTGACAGTTTATATATAATTTAAGAGCAATGTTCTTATAGGGGTAGAATACCATTAGGAAGCAATCAATTAGTTTATGTTCATATTCGGAATACTTTTCCAAATTACCCTAGAGGTAATACAAGAATTCATAGACGAATCACTGCACACATGGCCATATTAGGATATATCTTCAATTTGTGTTAGAGGGGTAGCAGGAATTCAAAGACCAATGGCTAGACACGTGTACATATTGGGATTCATTTTCATCCACGTCATCCCACTTCCGCCCACAATGACGAAAAAATTCCGGAATTGACGTCACAGCTGCACACTTCCACATGGTATGTAGGTGAACCACAGCTGTCAATGCTGTGCCAGCTGCCCAGGATGATGTCATAGGCGGGGGTGGACGACCAGTGGCGCTCTCTGCGCTGGCGTCCACCTGCAATCCGCCAACTTCGTCAGTTGTGAGGGAGTGTTCAACCATGGCAGAAGCTCTTGACTGTTTGGGAATCATACATCCGCGCCGGCCTCCCAGGACACAGGTTAGATGATTGTATAAGTTGTAATTTAAGTTTGAAATATTATGCAGGTAGAAAAGTATAGATTTTTAGCTGGGCAGACAGCAAACGGCCCCGTACTTGTCTTCACCTAGCTAGTCGTGTAGGTAAGATCGGGCGGTAGCAAGGCGGCATACTTCATTCTCTCAGTAAAGCACCGTCTCATCCCCCTCCTTAAAGGGGAACTCTTTTGAAGAACACTGCCAGATACTATTCCTAGGTGGCCTACCTCGCCACAGACTCCGACATGCACCTTCATTAGGACACGTCGAGATTAGGTGTACCTTCAGCTTCCAGACAATCTCCATCATTCAGCTAGCACTGGAATAAAACAAGTATGGCTTGAGCAAGAATCAATGTTGTCACATGTCAGGAACAAGAGTACTCCTGAACTCTTTTATGGACTTTGATGTAAGTTGGACATTCAAATATAAACTACAGCATGCTGGAGACGGTTCCTAACCTCTAATACTTTGAAAATACTTCATTTAATTTAAAATACACAAAGACTGAATCCCTACGCTTTGGAGGAAAAAAAATTAACAATCTATATAAAACCTTCTTAAGAATACATGAGCATGAAACCCTTAAACCAAAAAGGAGCATGAAATACAATCTTATAACACTATTGGCATGAGAAACTAGATTGAAATGAGCATGAGTAGACGGATACTAGTTCACAAAGGGCATTAGTTCAATTTAACCAGTTAACCTTTCAAAAATAAAACACATGATGATTACACACAAAACCAGAGATGACTGCAAAAATCCCAAATAATACTAAACATATTATCCCTAAAGAATACACTCTTCAGAGGCTTAGCTTGAGATGCTTTAGCTTGAGTTGATTCACATGGCACATATTATGGCGGTGCGAAACAGCTTAACTCAAAAAGGACCATGATATTCAGGTGCTAACTTACCACTAAATTTGACAGCTTTATTACTGAAGTAATGTGTTTCTACAAATACTATGTCTCCCAGCTTTATATTAACAGAACCACTGGAATAAACCTTCCTAGAGGCTAACTTGGAATTATATTTATGGAGTTTCTGGGTAGCTTCCTCCCAGACCTCTTCCAAATCCTTTCTGCTAATGGCATCCCAACAAAATTCATGAAACCCCTATGTGTGTATCAAAGCGTGGAAAAATCTTCTCCGAAAAAATAACAAATCTGCAGGCACCTTATTTGTAGCATCACTAATGACATTATTAAAGGCAAGAAATAACTGATACAGGGCAACATCCCAATCCCTATGCTTTCCTGTTTGAAAAGCCCGCAGAGTTACCTATAAATTGCGATTATATTGCACCATTAAGTTCGCCTTATGATAATAAGGAGTGTTTTGAATTAGCTTGACTCCCCAAGAAAAAGCAAGGTTCATAATCTCAGCTGACACAAAGTAGGTGGCATTGTCATTTACAATATTCACTAGAGACCTAAACACAGGAAAGAACCTCTGACTAAGAATTTTAAAATCCTCAACTGACTTTATAGTTCTTAAAGGAAAAAAAGAAAACAAAATTACTGAAACTGTCAACTGCAACTAAAACAAAAGAAACACCAGCAAAAGTACGAGGAAAAGGGCCAAAAATGTCTAGATCCAAACCTTGCAAAGGGAACGTAGCTACACTAGCACTATATGGGCTTCTGATCTTTATATTACATCACTTGGTTCTTTGGCAATCATGACACTGTTTTACAAAATGTTCAACTTCTTTATTCAACCCTGGGCAATAACCATTTATTTAATATGGGCAGCGGTCTTATCCTGCTCAAGATGCCCTCCAAAACAGTTATTGTGATAATACTGAAACATGGGACCAGATATAACTTCTGGAACAAAAATGTAAATTTATGAGTTTTTGAGTCAACATATCCTGTTGAACATTTCCTCATTTCGTACTGCTCACCTTTGCCAGCATCAATATCAGTCCATATTCTAACACATTCAGGGTCAACTCCCTGGTGATGCTGCAACTTAAAATTAGCCTGAGGAAGATTTTGAAGAACTTTTACCTGTTCCCCACCATCTTAAACACCAGAAACTAAGGATTTTGTATCCATAAGTAACACTAAGCCTTCTACAGGATCTATTTGGCTATCTACATGAACAAATCCTTCTGAAATTTAGGATTAGAGACCTCAACTTGAGCAGCCGAATCTGTGTGATTATCTACATTTGGAATTAGAAACATCAGCCCGAATCACACTTGCTACTACAGAAGGATCTACAAGGAATTCTTCGGAATCAAACATAATGCATCCGTAACCCCATTGTCTATCCCTTTTACATGTTTAACTGTAAACTTAAAACAGGTAAGCCAGACTAGCCACTGGGTCAATCTACCAATTGGTTTATTAGTGGAAAGGATCCAACTTAAAGCCTGGTTATCAGTATCCAAAACAAATTCCGTACTCTCCAGGTAATCACGAAATTTCTCCATACCATAAATGGCAGCTAACACCTCTTTCTCACGAGCCGAATACTTGTGTACAGCTGGTGTCAGAAGTCTACTGCTATATGACACAGGGACTAAACTATCTCATCATTCCTGACACAATACCGCACCTAAGGCTTTGGAACTGGCATCCACTTGGAGGATAAAATGTTGGTCGAAAAGAGGTAACTGGAGAACTGGCGGCGTAGCTTATTTTCTTTCTTTCAATAGACAAAAAGAGTGATTCTGTTCTTCCCCCCAAAAAAAAATAAACCCCCCTCTTTTCAGTGCATTCAATGGCTCGTCAATATTATCAAAAAATAGGGATGAACTTGAATTAGAACCCAACAAATCCTAAAAAACGACAACCCCACATATGTTTTTAGGTACCGCAAATTCACGACAGGTCGTATTTTCTCAGGATCCATAAGTAACTTGCCCTATGAAATAACGGACCCTAAATACCTTACATATGTTTTAGCCCAGGTGACTTTATCTGGGTTTACATTCAAAACCCTGCTTCCCTCGATGCAAGTAAGAAAAGTCTTAAATGTTCAAGATGGTCTTCAAAAGATTTACTATATACTCAGACATCATATATGCATGCAAAGAGAAAATCATATTTGTATTTCTCCAAAACTTGCAAAATACACGTGACATTTCTTGTGGGCCACAGTTAACCCCCTTAGGTAACCTCTCCCACTGGTATTGCCCCCAAGGTGTTACAAAGGCCAAAATATCATGTGAATAAGAATGCAGGTCGCATTCGAGAAATGCTGAATTTAAATCTAAAACAGAAAAATATCTATCATCCCCAACATGCGAAACATAGATTCTATAGTGGGTAAGGGACATGGATCTATTTAGATATTTTTGTTTACTTTCCTATTATCACATATTACCGATACTCTCATAGAACTTTCTTAGGTAACAGAAAGGCAGGGCTTGAGTAATTACTATCTTATGACTGTACAATATCCTCTCCTTGTATATCCCGAACTATTTTCTGAAAAACTTTTAATTTTGGCGGAGCTACTCTATATGGCGCAGAGGACACAAGTTCTTGGTATTTAAGTTTCAAGATGTTAGGCTGTTTACTATGATGTCCCAGCTGATGGGTAATAAAATCAGCAAATTCCTGCTTCAATTGCAACAACTGGTTATCTTGTTTACTATCTTTAGATTGAACTGATTGACTAGAAATATCATGGAAATTAAAATGTTTTGTAGTTACTTCCACAGGCTGTATTTTATGAAAGCAGATATTAATTCTTTACGGGAAACATAAATTTATAAGTCCAGGTAAAAATCCTAAATTGAAACTTCCATGTAAAATTGGCTATTTTAATATTGAAAACTGCCCACACTTTGAATGTATCATTCCTCCGTTTAGCACAGAAAACCCTAACTCTTCCCCTTTCTGTACATGTATTAGTCCTGTAGGAAATTATTTAAAAAATAAAATTACAAAAATCATGATTTATGAGGGAGCACGGCAGCCACCCTCACCTAGTCTGCAATAACTACAGCGATATACAGTAGACCCCACAACCTTATCTTTTATTGGACAATGAAAACAAACACAATCCTGAAACCCGTATTTTTCCCTTGGATTTTTCTTAACTTCCTGAGTTTGAGAGTACTAAGAGCAGGCCCTGACTTTGTTTTTACTAGATTCATCATTAGGTGTTACAGTGAAAACAAACTTTCGATGAAAACAGTCTTTAGTTACGTGATTATTCCTCCCACAAATTAAAAAAATTTGGATGGGCAAGATATAGAAAAACGTTTATCCTTCTCAGTGGGTTTCACGTCACAACTTTCCATATCCACAGAACAATCTTGCAAGGTCCTCTCTACCTCGGTAACTAATTTCAAAAGTTACAATAAAGAAGTAGGTTTAGTCGCAAAACAGAAAAATTGACTATATCTGGGTTGGAGATTATGAAAAATAATCTGAGTATAATACTCCTTGTCGCAAGGGAATCCCAGCACATTCACTACACCTAGAATTCCATTCACGAATTCTTAGAATAGTCTGACCTGACATTTGTTCTCGTTCTAACAGTTTCAAGCGAAACTTTGCGGCAGCAACTTCACAAGAAATTTCCTGAATACATTACTTTATCAGCTGTCCACTTTCCCAATTCTCTTCGCGAGCCTTACTGAATAATGGCTGCAAATTTTCCGGAACCCTAAATGTGGCCACTGAATATATCACTTGTCTGTCACAAAAATTTAATGCAATAAGAGAATTTAAATGATCGAAAAAAACTGAACTAAGGGTTCAAGTGTGATTTTGGTTAGGTACGGGATGTTAGCAGAAATCTCAGATGGGACAAAATTCATAATTTCGAATAAAGGATGGGGCTCACCCGTATCTGTTGCAGCTATCGAAACTCCTGCACCGGCATCTTTTACCTCGTCCCGCAGTGCAAGGTCCCGGGCTTTCACATGCAGCTCGCCAATGATCTCTGCTTCAGAGGCATCCACCTCAACTTCTTTTAGAAGTTGGAGCAGTGAAGGCTTTGTCAATTTTTGCACCCACGCTGTGGACAGCATCAAACTTTGCAACAACCAAACAATTACAAAAAAATCCCTAAAGTTGACCACCTCTTAAAAGATAATTAGTTATCAAATTTTTTCCATATCATTATATATATATATATATATATATATATATATATATATATATATATATATATATATATATAATATATATATATATATATATATATATATATATATATATATATATATATATATATATATACACACACATACACACACACACACCACGCACACACACACACTCTATAGATATTTTATGAAAGATTCAAAAGAATTTCGGGTACTGTTTTTTTTTTTTTTGGGACGCTAACACTTTTACAATACCAAGTCTCTTTTGTATACAATGCGAGATAAAAGTATAGTGACATTTTTTCCATTTAATATCACTATAAAACCTGCCACAAAGCTTTATTTAACTTTGGGAAAAACAGAGAAAGATTGATTTTCCCAAAACAATCGATTATTTTATTTCTTAAAAGAAATATTCACACATTTTCCCCCAAAGGAAAATTTTATTACAATTTATTTTATTTTTTTCTGGCTGTTTGAGGTGGTTGAGGCCGAATTTCATCACATCTGTGACATTAAAAATAATATACCAACCTCAAGCACAAAATAACTATATCTTATTTTCCTGGTTTTCATTGGCTATTTGAAAAAGCAAATTCTTTATTATAGTGGTACATTTTAAAATTTCTTTTCCCCTTTTTCTGCAATTAAAGGCTAGATCAGGTACTTTAAAGAAAAATCTACAAAATTTCTGTCCTGAACTTGCATAAATTTGTGCCATTTCAAAGGCAACGGTTACACGAATTGATGTGTGCCGTGTGCCTCCACCCCTTAAGACAGTTTGTCCGGCCGTAACCTGTTTACCAACACATCGGGGCTGCACACTCTATTTCGGATCGAGTGTGCGCCCAGTCGCCGGAGCGACCAGGTGCTGAGCAAGAGCATGGCATGCCGACGCGAGTGCAGCCGGTGTTTTTCCATGGAGACGAGAGACACCGCTGAAGGAGACAGCAAAGACCGACATAGCCAAACATGAGAACTAAGGCCTAATTAAAAAACTTTATTCTGTTACTCTAATTAAAATGTTTATGGTTTGTTTTGTAAGTATTGTTTTATTTGTTGTGTTTGCAAGGTAACATGTTATTATGTAATTTTCATCTTTTGCAGAGTGGTTTTTCCATCTCATTTCATCTGTGTTTATGTAGCTGGAATATTTGTGTTGTTTCTAATATGTCTGTTTACTGTTTCATATATCACATGGGTCAATAATACAAGTCATAACATAAAGTAGTCCCGTTTTCTGCGAGAGGGCGAGCCGCGGCGAGCCCCCGGGTCGGAAGGGAGAGTCAATTTGTGCGAAGTATCCATCGAAGGTGGTTGGTGTGTGTTGAGCTCAGGCGTTTTCCTATGCACGCCGGGCGACCATCAACTTCTTGCCTCAGGACATTAACAGCAATAGACTCTAAAGTATCTGAAATATTCTTTTCACCAAGCCGCCCGGTAAGCCATCTCCACTCCCCAGTGGAATAGCATTGCCCCAGGGAGCTTCAGTTTTCATGTAAGTTCTAATTGTCGAAAGATGTTTCGCAGTGGTACCACATGGCTGGTTCTAATAGCCAAGTGTAATTCATGTCAAGTGCCCTCATCAAAGGGATGTAGTTTACTGGAATAAATACGTGAGTGTGAACTTTCACTACATTATTTACTAATGTCGCAGTTTGTGTGTTAGGTGATGGGTCCTTACAATACACGCTCATTCAATTAACGTAAGTTATTTTATCCGCAAGTGTTCTGAGTTTTGTTTCGTATCGTATGAGCATGTAGGAGGCCCTGACAACACACATACACTTGTGTAATGAGTAGGTTTTCCCGCCAACATCAAAAATGGTGCATTGCTGACTGACGGGCTATCGTTTAGTAACCCACATTCATCTGCCATCTGGAGCAATAGTCATCAAGGCGGATGTCAACAATTCAACTACAATGGCGAGGAGATTGGTCCTGGGTGGATGGCCTGCAACCCCGAGATTAAGAGGAGCAGTATGTACATTGTCATCGCCTGGCGGCATCTGGCGCCTGCTGGGTATACTCATTCCTACATTTCACCATCATCGCTCCAGAAAATCCCATTTCAAACCTTTTCTGGCATCTGCCGGGCTTCAGAGTGCTGTTAAACACATTCGGGTAAATACATTTGGAACAAGTTTAAAAAGAGAACTAGTTTCTGCGGTTACACATCCAAAGCAGAATTAAATCTGTTGCAATTCTAACCTCAGCAAACATGGAACTTAAAATATATGATATTTAATTGTAATAGCCTCCAACATTTATCACTACATTTTTACTGTATTGGTAAGTTATAATAGGTAGGTATTCAACAAGTGCAGGAGTTCCTGCCAAATTCAGCAATTTTTTTATTCAGCTTGTTTACTTCGAAGCATCCAATAGGAGTGCTGCAGAGAAGAGAAGTCGTTCGAAACGACTTTTAAAAACTGTTCACTTTGAACGAGAAACAACTGCGATTGTAACTCGTTCGAAGGTAATGTAACCTCTTCAATAGCTGAACTTGTTTAACTGAAGTAGTTATGCATCCCTTATAACCGCAGCCAAAAAGTACAAATACAAGTTTCTATGGGTACAGCACAAAATTTGCACTTGCGTTGCTCCAAAAAGGAATTAAATATGAAAAACAATAGGAGCAAAAAGTTGCATACCGATGTAAAATGAAGAGAAATATTACCCAGGCAAATACACAGGCGAAGTGCAATTGCTCTTGTTGCACATACGCTGTCGAAACATGTAGCTAACGAGCAACATGGCTATAATTTTGTATTGTCAAAATTCGTTTATTTGTTGTCGGTGGCAAATTGTGTAAATTACTAAATTAGAGTTATTTCAACAACAAATTGAAGTGGGTAAAATTTAGGAAGGATGTTTTCTGAGGGAGTTTCTGTCTTGACTTTTCACATAAGATAAAATAATTTCCATCAAAACATTTCAAAAATAAATTTTTATTGAAGTACTTAAAACATTTCTTGCTTCATATTTTGGAGTGGGAATTGTTATAGAACACAAAAGATAGAGTCTTGTTTCATTAACTGTCGAATGGTGCGGCGTCGATTGGTGATATAAATGCTTATAGCATGCATGCAACACGAATATCATTAGAAGTCTGCGAATGTAACATAAACTACAAACACAACTTACATAAACCTAAATATTCAACTTGGGCACTGCACCAATTGCATTTTCTAAGAAAATTTCAGCCATATGGAAATTCGTAATGAACTGGGGAAAAAAATGCCATGAAGAATATCATGATTTCTAAACAAAAAAAGAAGTAAACACAATATTAGGGCGGTTCACTTTGAACACAGTCACAAATCGTATTAACGCTTATAATATACTATATCACGTCTCTTTTTTAACGTAAATAACATCAAAAACACAATTTCATGTATATCTGATATTATGTTGCATCATTAAAATTTTAATATCTTGTCTGCTAAAAATATATAGTTGTCAACGTATTAATTTACACCAATCGTCACACTTCATCAATTAGTCAAATAAGCTGCTCTCAACATCCAAACATTGCAGTATAAACATAACACCTGCCAGTTGTCGTTTAGGTTATAACTACTACAAAATGTCAACAACATTTAGGCGGAATAAAAACATTATTCAGGGCCACTTAAACACATAGTAATGCATGTAAAATCCTTTGTAACTTATGTATCCTTGTGGCTGCGAAGACCTCGTAACAAATTATTTCATTGGCCACCTTAGTTCGGGTAGTGGGAGTAGAAATGTGTGGCCAAAAGAGCCCCGCCCACTTATGTTCGGTGTATTTAATTGCACCTGTGATTTTGGGTGCAAGTGCGGCGGAGTTTTAATTGCACTGCATTATGCCTGTGCAAAAGTTAGGTACTTATATTTAATCGCCCCCTGAACTTGCAAAAATTATTGAGGCTATTTCCAAAAGCATTTGAGGAAAATTTACACCAAATTTTTGGTTTTTAAATTTTGCAAAATTTACCGTACATTTTTTTCAGGGATGACCATAAATTTTATCTTTTCAAGTTATCAATTGCATTAAAATATCGGCAACACAAATCTCAGAAGAAATGTTGTAAATTAATAACATTTTATTTTGTTGCCGAAAATATTAAAACAAATTATTTTCAAAATCTTTTGTATTTTACTTTCGACCCTCATGGCCCTTCGTCTGTCTATCAAGACATCAAATACGCCTTTCCTAGACTGGCCATAAGGGAATACTGAGTTTATTTTTACTGTTTTACAAATGTTTCATAACTGGTGCCGATGCTCTCCCGAAGCTGCTGTCCGACCTCGAGTGAGCAATCCTGACAGTTTATATATCATTTAAGAGCAATGTTTCTTAGAGGGGTAGGATACCATTAGGAAACAATGAACTGGTTAATGTCCATATTCGGAATACTTTAACAAATTACACTAGAGGGGTTAATGCAATTCAAAGACCAATCACTACACACATTGCCATATTAGGATACACATTCAATTAGTGTTAGAGGGGTAACACGAATTCAAAGACCAATCATTAGACTCATGTATATATTTGGATTCACTTTCATCCACGTCATCCCACTTCCAGGTACAATGACGAAAATTCCCGGAAGTGACGTCGCAGCCGCACACTTCCACGTGGGCAGTAAGTGAATCACAGCTGTAAACCCCATGCCGGCTACCCAGGATGATGTTATAGGCAGGGGTGGACGACCAGTGGCGCGCTCTGCACTGGTGTCCATCTGCAATCCGCCAACTTCGTCAGTCATGAGGGAGAGTTCGACTGTGGCAGAAGCTGTTGATTGTTTGTGAATCATACATCCACGCCGGCATCTCAGGACACAAGTTAGATGATTGTATAAGTTGTAATTTGTAATTCAAGTTTGTAATTTTATAAGGTAGAAAATTATTGAGTTTTAGAGGGGCAACTAGCAAATGGTCCTGTACTTGTCTTCACGCAGCTAGTCGTGTAAGTAAGATCGGGTGGTAGCAAGATGGCGTACTTAATGCTATCAGTAGGGCGCCATCTCAAAATGTAGGCTGGTTACATTTCACAGCAACCCTGAAGCATTTTAAGCCACCAAGTGTAATGACTCTATGTCAAATAGATCTAAAGTGTTGGTCACAAAGCCAACCCGGTATATGTGGTTAATGAGGGCTTTAACTCAGTGTCCTATTAAGTAGGGATGTTATACAGTACAAGCGAAATCCGATTTACAACCTTAATGTTACCAAGAGGTGCTCACAAGTCCCTGGCTAACACATAGGAGGGTTCTTCCTTCACACTGGGTATTCTCATTAAAAACTGTGTGAGTGATGAACGACCTGGTTTGAGGGCTGACTTGGGTGGGTGTTGTAACCCCAAGATTTAATTAAATTTTGAAAACTCGGCCTGACACAACATGTGTACAGGTGATGGAGGTGGCCTCCAAATAGAGTGTGATAGCCAGTATCAAGCAGACCATACCGACAAGGCATTACTCTCATGGCAGCAGTACGCCGTTGTACAAAGTGAGACCTGTAGGCTTGCATGTAGGAACTAAATCGGGAGTCAAATACATTGTATTGGGTCGGCGCTTTAACTGTTGTTCATGAGGCAGCGGCCCCTTCTTCTTCTCCTCCTGCATATCTGGGCCGGCCGGCTGTGGAACAGCGGCCGACTTTGTTTTTGGTGGAAGAGGACACTGACTGCTCGCAGGCTCTTGTGGTATGTGAGGAGAAATGATATTGTAAGGTTCTAGGAGGGGAAGATGGTGGTACCGCAGTACTTCGGTATTAAGAATAACTATTGATAAAGGTTCTAAAGGTATTCTGCCCACTTCTCTAGTAGGTGGTGTAAAAAGAAAATCACCTTCTTGTATCTCAGGAATTAAATTATTTATCTTCCTTTCTAAATATCTTAATGTTTGCTTGAGATATAACTTTTACCCATTCTATGGGTTTGTGGCATAAGGCCGAATTAAATGAACTGTTAGACAAGGCACGTAAGACAAAGTCGGGCATGAGAGCCCCCTAATTGTGTGCTCCCAAGAGAACAGCTGGCAGGTGTGACCCGCCATATAGCTCCAATCTGGCTATTCTCTAGCCAAATCGGAACTATAGAGCTGGGATCGCACGTGGACAGTCGAAACCCTGTGTGTTGAGTTCCTAGTGAAGGGCTCCTCCCAAGATTAATCACTGTAATACAATTAGCATTACCTTGGCTAAACTCGAGCTGCCGCGAAGATGTTTAAATGTATTTGCCCTTTGGCGAGATATAAATAACCAGCATTACCTTACGTACAAGTTAACTGGAGTCAAAAAATATCTCAACTCTGCAAGGGATAATATATTTCAAAACTCTGAATAAGATCATCAAATAGCAGTGGAATATACTTTTTACTACAGAACGTATTGATGAAAAAGCAATGTTACAACACGTGGGCTGCACTCTCCTACGTAAAAAATAAAAACTTATTATAAATAAATATTTTGCTTTAGCGGAAGCTTATACAAAAGACCAGGTGAAGGCAACCTGGTAAAAGTACTTAAAGTGTATTATTGTAATGTTTCAATGGAAAATTAATAAAATTTAATTAATAAGCAAGATTCTTCATAACCTTACTTGGAGGGGGGAGGTGTCCTGAAGGGACCTAGACATGTATTTAATAAGGGTGTTCCTCACCCAATTGGTGAAGAGGTAGCCTAGTTAGGGCCTTAAGAGGGGCGTCCAGAAGGGACACATCCTCATGACCTGCAATACCTGATTGGATAAAGAGGAGAGGTATTGAAGGAGTGATTAGGACAACATGGCGGGAGCCTCTGGTGTCCGACGACAGCCCTAGTGCTGCTGGATGGAGGCGCCTGAAGATGTTGAAGGCCTTGGGTTGGTGCCAGTCCTCCAGGCAGTTTCTAGAGGTGGCCGAAGAGATTATTGACCTTCTGTAAGCTGACAGTTCTCCGGAGGTGTTGGCATCGCCATCGTCCACTGGGCCTTCCACGATCATCGGCATGGGTGAGCTAACACTGTCGGTTCTCACAGCCAAATGGTGCAGCGGTCACATCAATCATTCCTGAGGCCTAACCTGGGGAGCCTTTTATAATAATCTTTCCAGATTCTAGGCACTCAGAGGGGTACATGGAATTGGCCCCGCCTCTCGGGGGTGGAGCTTGTGACATCACATTCATGAACTATGGATCCTTATCTGTCGTGGCACTCAGCACTAGGTGTTGACATCCTCCCCTTGTGTTATCATGGAAGTCGTGACTTTCTAGCGGGCATCTCGCATCCCCACAGCAGCACGAAATTCAAATGGCGTGCTGTGTGTTTAGCAGGAGCGGCAAAGTAGTAGGAACGCTACTTCAGAGAGGGGGCTTGGTGTGACGACTTTTGGTAAAGTATTTGAGTATGGTAAAAGCAAGGAACATGTGGTTATTTGGTAAGTTGAGTCTCTGTCAACTGAGGTTGGTAGATGTGTCCTGTGTCCATTACCGTTTGTGCTTGGGAGAGGCAAGCCCTTTGGAGAGTACCCATCTGAGATGGGGAGTAGTCGTTTATTAAAGGAGCAGTAAATGCATCACACATCAAACCTTATGTTTCATCTGCTGTGTACGACTGATCTCTTGAATCAGGTAACTGGCCCAGCAGCAATGCTAAAAATAGCTTACATCTGCCACAAGAATGCAATGCAGGTAGGCTCACTGTCTAATACAGTTAGTTTACATTCACAGGTGGTCTGTATAGGTCTTATACATGGCACGGTGGCATTGCGTTTACCCTAATTTCGTTTGCCTTAAAGTTAGGCTAAACGAAATTATGATCAACGAAGTTAGGCCAAACGAAATTAGAATAAACACAGTTAGGATATTCGCAATTAGGCCAAAAGAAGTTAGTTCAAATGCAGTTAGGCGAAATGCAAGTTTCAGATTTTAGGACAAATGAAGTTAGGCTAATCGAAGTTAGGCGAAACGAAATTATGCCAAACGCCGTTAGGACAAATGCAGTTTCTGCTAAGAATACTGAAAGATTGACATTTTAGGGTAAATGAAGTTATGTTAAATGCAGTTAGGACAAACACAGTTAGGCTAAACGAAATTAGGGTAAACGAAGTTAGACCAAACGAAATTAGGATAAAAGCAGTTAAGCTATTCGCAATTAGGCCAAACGAAGTTACTACAAACACAGTTAGGTGAAATGCAGGCTTCAGATTTTTGGATAAACATAGTTAGGCTAATCGAAGTTAGGGGAAACAAAATTAGGCAAACACCATTAGGACAAACACAGTTTCTATCAAGAATATTAAAAAATTGGCATTTTAGGATAAACGAAGTTAGGTTAAATGCAGTTAGGACAAATGCATTTAGGCTAAACGAAATTAGGATAAAAGAAGTTAGGAAAAATTAAATTAGGTTAAACGAAGTTAGGCTAAACACATTTAGGATAAATGCAGTAGGACAAACGACATTTGGCCATTTGCTTTTAGGGTAAACGAAGTGAACTCCAGGGCACCCAATTGTACATTTTATTACAACAATTATTGGGCTAAACATTTATTGTGCTATTTGTTTCTGTATCAATATTGATTATAAAATGTGTAAACAAGACATTTTCTGACTGTGTGGACTGAACAATATTGTTTTAAGCTTTGTGAAAGAGCTGCTTGCCTCACACACAGGGAAACTGTTGCTATTGTTACATATGGCAACCTAAAGCGACGCTACAAAACTACTCATCAGAGTTTCCAGTTAATATTTATTTCTGGCAGTGTGCTTGTAAAGACAGAACTCGAGGCATATTAACCCCCGGACATGGAAATTGCTACACCGTCTTTCCTTAATTTAAACTTTATTAAATCAACATAGGCTGATAGATGAGAGTACAAATGAATAGAGGTTAATTTTTACATAGTGGATGTGGGTTTTTAGCATCTGCAAAGCATGCGTTCAATATGGGTTACAGCTTCCTCTCACGGCTATGAAGGCAGCAATGTGATGAGGCATTCAATTTAGCTTAGGTGGATAGTTTCATGAGGTACATACCGCCATGCTTCATCATATGACATACATTTGAATAGGGGACACATTTGAAGACCTGGTAGGCTAAGGAATGGTGTCCACATCTTGTAGAGCCTGTTATGAGAAGTCAGCTGTATGGAAATTAGCATTATCTTGCTGCATAATAGTATTGTGTATGTTGCGTAAAAATGACAGAAAATAGGGCCACAGAACCTCATTGACATATCGCTATGCTGTCCCTGTGGCTTCAACAAACACAAAACTCAACTGGGAGTCATAATTGATGACATCATATACCATAATATCTGGTATTCGGGACGTATGGCGTTCACGAATTTGCTCAGGGTCATTGTGTTGCCCACTGCTGCAAACATAATCTGCATTTTAACTGAAGCGGGACTCATAGTAAAACACAATGTGTAAACATTCCTTTATGCAGCGTTAATGTTTCTGGCACTAGTGATTACATACTGCACAATACCGAGCGGCCAGTGGCAAACAGCACAGTGGATACCATGCCTATAGGCCAGCCTCATTCAAATAGCGATGAATGGTTTTCGTTGAGACCAGCAAATACAGTGCAGGTCCGATAGAGTGGAGGATTTTTCTTGACCTTGTGCAATGTCCTGCTAATGCACATCGGCAAATATCGTAATCTTCTCTGTCTGTAGTGTTTCTAGCAAGACCGGCATCTATTCTATGTGTTAAACCTTAACGTATCCCCACCTGCACACATGTAACAGTGGTCACTGCATGGCCAAAATGAATAGTTATATGACAAGACGATCATACAGCTTTGGGCAGGGCAGACTGACGATACAACCCCGTTCAAATGGGTCTTGGTAGTGATTTTCATAAGCATGATGCAGTGGCACAATGATATGACTCTTAACTTGCAGATGACTGCCTTTTCAGCCTGTTTGTATGGCCCTTTTAAGTACTGCGTAATGGCCTCAAACACCCACATACCAGATGTTGCAGTGCCATTTGTGCAACATCACTTTAAACTATTTACATCTCTCAATTTGTACTGTATGTTATCATGATTTTATTACAAATAGATGACACCTTATGCATGTAGCGATTTCCATGTACAGAAATGTACATTATCTTACAAAAAGCATGGATACACTAGTTCGGTGCATGAGCAAGCAAAGAAAATAAACAAAAATGTCATGCATATGTGCTGGATGCTAAATAAGCACTAGAAGTCATTTTAAGACATAAATAATAAAATAATGTAAGTATGATGGAAGTGGCTACTGCACTTTTTGAAGAGGACATCGTTGCTTCTATGTATTCTATTGCCAGCAAGAAGCGATTTAAAAAAAATAGAAATTTTAGCTGCTGAAAACAAAATCAGCTTGCTAGAACTTCTACAGAAGCCACCTTGCTACTCGATTGCAAATTATGAATTTGGCAACATAGTTTATGCTGATCAAATGTCTATTTTTGTGTTATTCTTTGATGTTGGAAGTCACATTTAGGGATAAGTTGCTAGCAATACTGCATTTTAAAAGCAAGACTCAGAAGAAGACTTGTTCTAGACTTTCGATGAATTCATGACAAAATCAAATATAAGTTACGATAAAATAGTGTCCAGAGCCCCAGAAATGATCCGCAAAGAAAAGGGCTTGGTAAAGAGGATCAAGGATACGAATGCTGGGTTACTATCTTATCAGTAGATAATTCACCAGGCATTCATTAGTGATGGACTCAAAGTTACGCACTGAAGAACAGTATGGACAGCTTGGTCCAGTGGCATCTTGGTCCCCCCCCCCCCCATCATCGCACAGGCTCCTGCGCAGCCATCAGATGGTTGGACTGTTGTCCAAGGCAGAAAACAGCGCACCCCTCAACAATCTTTTGCACCACATTATGTACAAAATCGCCCAATTCAAACTTCAAACAAATAGCTATAGTATATAGATATAGCTATAGCTATAGTGCTCCCTTCAGAGGTGTGATTCCTGCCTCTTGCGAACCCCTACCGCCCTCCCAACCCCCCTCACACCCCCCTCAATCAAAGTAGGGGAAAAAGGACAGGAATTTGCGACATAAAACTTTACAGCCTTCGGAGCAGCAACAGTCACGCCAACCTCCCCCCACCCCCTTCAGGGCCTCTCCTCTGCATCATGCTGCCACACAGGATGCAGCAGGTACTTCTACCTGCGTGCAATGGAGACAGTCGATGTCACACCAGTGCAAACAGAACAACTGTTTGCGCAAATTAAGACCAGCCTCCTCGCTCAGCAAACTCCACCACTGACACAGATGCTGGAAGCCATTTTAAAATTACTTGTAATCTGGACTGATCCTGTGCAAACACAAGAAGCTAAGGTCCAGGCCGTAATGGGATTTTCCCTCACACTGACAGCTAAGCCTGCCAATGGCTCTTAGAGGGCATGACAACAGTGTACCCCCTACTAGGTTTAATGTAGTCGGCAGTCTAGCTTACTGGAATGCTAACGCCATTCGCAATAAGAAACAAGAGCTGATATATTTGATTTCTCACCACCAGTTCCCTGTTATTGCAATTAATGAAACACATTTGAAACCACAGCCCAGATTTTCAATTCCTGGCTATAAACGCTTTTGAAAAGACTGTGATAATTTATGCGACGGAGTATTAATTCTGATTCATAACTCAATTGTATGCAATCCCACGAAACAACTACAACTACAAACACTTGAAGCTGTGGGAGTTACTTTTAAGTTATAAAATCAACAAGTTGCGATTTATTCAGTTTATTGTCAGCCAGGTCGCATGCATTTTGCGCGCAGATCTGAATGAATTAATAAATGATTATCCAGTTTCCCTCGCTGTTAGCGATTTAAATGCTAAATATCCTGATTGGGGCTGTGTCGCGAGCACAGCCGACGAGAATACTCTTGTAAGTCATATGGAGCACCATATTTGTTTAATTTGTTTATGCGCCCAGCGAGCCAACTTATGACCCTAGTCAAGCTAATAATAGGCCTGTTATTCTTGATATCGTGCTTGATAAAGGCCTTCCTATGGCCTTAGATTTGGAAGTGCTCCATGAGTTGGCATCGGACCATTATCCTTTCCGTCTGTCTTTCAACGAAGTTGTTACAGACAATACACAAATTCGAAAAATGAAAGATTATAAGCATGCGAACTGGCCTGGCTTTGGGGAATACCTGGACGAAGAGATTAACCTACCAGCTCTTATTAGCACTCCCGATGAATTAGACTCTACTCTCGAGCACGTCACAGAGCAAATACAGGCGGGAATTAGTAAGTTTGTCCCGGAAAATCTCCGCGGATTAGTGCAGACTTCCTGAATACATCAGGGACTTGATCTCGCACAAAATTAGGCTGCGCAGTCACTATTCTCGTATCGGAACAAGGCAAATAAAAACCGAGATAAATGAACTTAGATGTACTTATAGCTAAGCTATCACTAGAAGAGACTGGGAAAAACCGCCATAGACAGCGGTCGACAGAACAGAATTCAAAATTATTCACGCATTAAAAAGAAATTCTACAGGAGACAAAGTGTTGTAAAACATGCTCTTGTGAGTAGAGATGAAAAAGCTAGTAGAGAAGGACAGGTACTTTAATTTCTTCATTGCCATAATTATGGGAGGAAGTACTTGTCTAACCAGTGTGGTGTTTGCACACCACCCTGGTGAGGGAAGTGGTGCTATTGGGCCTCTTCCCCCCGATTCCTAGCAGTAGAATCTGTAAATAAAAAAGATAAAAGTGAGCTGCCAGTGAGCGTCAGAAGAGCCAACACTCACTGGTTTTTACATGACCGAGAAGAGACGGTGAGGACCTGTGGAAAGAAAGAGGAAAGAATTAGCTAGCCTAAGCGACCTAGTACTAAGTGACCTAATACTAACAAATGTCCTAAAGAACATAGGTCTTATCTTAGTGCTGTGCTACTTCGCAGCGGCCAATCTCTGTAGTCATTGGCTGTAACAGAGCATATCTACGGCCATATCCTACAAGTGCATTGAGTTTCGCTTAAGAGAGGATGATTGATTCTTCTTCGAAGGGCAGGAGGGGGGGACTCTCACCAGTTGCAACAGAGCCACAAGTCGCCACAACTACTGCAGTTAGTTGCGGGTATAACTGCCCAGTGCCTGCCGTGGAATCGGCAGCGGCGAAGGGCCATACCTACAAACAGCTGGTTGGGATGAGAGGTTAAACCTAATCTAAACTAATTATTATAGCTAATCTAGGCTGAGCTGTACCTTCAGTGCAGCTCAGATTACACTACCGCAACTAATTAAGTGGCATGTATAGGGGTGCTCACCAACTGCTGCAGAGAGCACACTATCTCCACAGACTCTGCATTTACTTGCAGGTCTAACTGCACAGAGGCTGCCTTGGAATCGGTAGTGGCGAATGGACCATACCTACATACAGTTGGCTGGGAATGAGAGGTGTTTTATTGTCTAATTAAAATAGGCAATATTTTAAATTATTAATAAATTAATCTAATCTGAGCAGTCCCGAAGGGACTGCTCAGAATAGTCAATATAGGTACACGTTCTCGACGCGAAGGCCGTTCTCTTCTTCTAGCAGGCTCAGTAGGATGCACCTCATTGTATTCGGAAATAAGCTTCCATGTCGAGATTCGTGGAAAATATCGTCATAATCAGCATGAATGAGTATGGGTAGAGAAACGCCTTGCTTGACGACCTGTATATTACCAATACTATTGTACCAAGGCGGAGGAGGATGCAGAGGCGAAGGTGAAGTTGGAGGCGGTGGCAGAGACAGAGGCAGAAGCAGAGGTGTAGCCGATTGTACATGTTTGAAGATCTGTATGTTACCGCTACTATCTTGTGGTTGTTCTTGCATGTAGACTAGTAGTAGGGTGAGTGAAGAAATTTGGGTGGCTCTTAACAGCGAGTTATTGAGGGCCGATGAGGGTGATTGAAGTGAATACGAAGTGGCACTGGAATGAAGGTGCTGGGGAAATGGGAGATCCCCGAGAAAACCTGTGGACTAACGGCATCGTCCGGCACGATTCCTACTTGCGAAAATCCGGTGATCCGGCTGGGGAGTGAACCTGGTTCGCCTTTGTGGGAGGTGAGCGTGTTAATCGCTCAGCCACTATGGCCCCTATTAGGAGTAGAATTTGGTGGTTGGTGACAAGGGGATCGGGGACAGGAGTGCAGGAATTGGGTCTGTTGCCATGTTGTAACCTCAACCTTGACCTTCGTCGTTATTATAAATAACTAAATTAATTCAGAATATAATATTTATGCTAGTTGAATTTTTTTATTAACATGGGTAGTGGGGTAGGTGGTGTACGGCTTAAAGCTGTTAAGTAGACGACAAATCTAAAATGGAGGCCTTCAGTAATGTATAAACAAGCGGAGATTGAAAAACCAAGATGGCGGTCACCAGTAACGCATAAACAAATGAGAGACAGAAAAAATTTAATATGGTGGCAGCCTCCAGCAATATATAAACAAAGGACAGAAGAAAAAAATCAAATATGGGGACCTCCAGTAACGTATAGTTAAATTATGAACTAAAAAAAAAATATGGCGGCCTCCAGTAATGTACATAAGTTTTTTAAAAATATTTGTTTTTAAGAATTTTTAAATTTTTCAGGTACATTTTTAAGGAAAAAAGGGAAATTGTTTGGGAAAATAGATATCAGGGGGAAGGAATTATTAGTAATATTTAAAAATCATTTTTAAAGTGTATTTAAAAATTTTTAAACAAAATTTTAATAAAACTTATATAATAATTTTTAAATATTGTTTTTAATTTTTTCACATTTTTTTTTTGTTTTGGGGTCAGAGGTCATCGAGGTTAAGGTTACAAGACAAAGGTCATGGTTGAAGTCAATGACATCCCAGATGGCGGACGGGTGACATAACAATATCGCGGTCGGCCAGCTCCGGCTCCGACTCCCAGTTACCTTGCATCAGAACATACTAAATCCTACTACTTCAACTACTACTACTACTACTAGTAGTAGTCTACATGCAAGGAAAAAAGTTGAAATAAATCCCATATAAATACATTGTGTATGAAACTTATATTGCAAGCTGGTCCACACTTCTAATACCGACCCGAGATTTGGATCATTTCTAACGAACTTCGTATGCGATTTTCTGTCTGTTTATGCGCTTATACGTACCTGATATAAAGGTTTATGCAATATATATCGGTTAGGCACGTCGTGGGACTATGGGTTCGAGTCCCGAAATTATAACATATGTTAACTTTCTATCGGACTTAGAAAAAATACGGTAATTTTTCGCAGTATTCGTGTGTGTCTGATATAAAGATTTAAGCAGTCACCAAAGGTGAGGTACTGTGTAGTGCTCTGAGTTCGAGACCGGAAATATATATACATTTTAAAAAAATTATCGGTCTTAGAAAACTTTCGGCAATTTTATCCACTGTTCGGTGAATATTACAGGAATTTTTATTAAAGGCGAAGCGGAAGTTTTAGGCATCGGATATAGGAATCAGAGTGAGATAATAGGGGCACAAATAGATTAATGTCCTGAGGTTT
Source organism: Dryococelus australis (assembly GCA_029891345.1). Classification (NCBI taxonomy): domain Eukaryota; kingdom Metazoa; phylum Arthropoda; class Insecta; order Phasmatodea; family Phasmatidae; genus Dryococelus; species Dryococelus australis. The sequence continues at coordinate 107,777,601 of CM056998.1, forward strand.
TGAAGTCTTTTTTTAGCGATGAACTCACATTAATTTATTGTTCACTGTCTTGTATTCATGCGCACATGATACATGGACTTAAGCAATCACCAAAGGCAAAGTACGGTGTAACGCCCTGAGTTCGAGTCCAGAAAAATATTAACATAACTTATTAATTTTCTATCGGAATTAGAAAAAATTTCAGAAACTATTTTAGGAACTTATAAAAAAGGCGAAACGATGGTGTTAGCCGTCAGATACGAGGGTCATGTAATATAAGTGGCTCGTTATTCGATTACTGGTGTGAGTTTTCGAAGCTAATTAGCGAATTATGTGCGAGAACTTCTGGCTGATTGCGTACACTCGATATAAATGTCTAAGCAATATACACTGACTAGACATGGTTTAGGAATCTGTGTTCGAGACTCTAAACTATTAAGAAAATAATTTTTTTTCTATCGGACTTAGAACAAATTTGGTAATTTTGCTCAGTGTTTCGCAGACTGCTTTAAGAATGAATAATGCATGGGAAATGTAAGTTTTAGGTATCGGATGTGGGAATCATGGTAAGATAATAGGATCGCAATTCGACTAGTGACCTGAGTTTTGGAAACATTTTTTAGCGATGTTCGGAAATTATTTTTTTCAAATTTTAATATTCATGCGCTATTGGTACAAAGTTTTTTAAGTAATCTCTAGAGGCGCGGTATGGTGTAGGGTCCCGAGTTCGCGTCCTGAAAGTATTAAAAACATTACATTTTTGATCAGACTTAGAAAAAATCAGGTAGCTTTCTAAGTGATGGGGATTTTTTTTTATATTTAAGAATATACGACATTAAAAAACTCTATAAAATAAGTAAACGAAAATACGACTCGATAGGTTAGAGTGATAATTGTAACATACCTGACGTGAGAATTAAATATACATAACCCGAGGCTGAACTCTGGAAGAGTGTTCGTTGAAAAACAAGTATAGTATATTCAGACGGGGTATGACGTATACCTTGCAGAGAAGACGAGATGGCTTACCTATCTGCGCCTACTGCCTGATAATGATGGCGTCAGAAATAAATCCGAGTGAAGTTTGCAATTTGAATAATGGCCATAGTTTATTGTAGATATATGCCCGTGACTATCAGAATGTTTACATACCTGTACGTACATACATGCTATATATAATAAAGTGAAATAACAGAAGTGGCGATGATAACTGCGTATTGGTTGAAGATTTCTTATCGTGTGAACAGGACGCATAGGTTGTTGCGGTGTGTGGATATGGTATGTGGGTTTTCTCGGTGTGTTCCCTTACCTTATAAAAATATGTTCGTTTTCTCTTTGTCTTGGTTTCGTTTATCGTATGTGTTTTCTCCTTGAACTTGACACTGTAAAACATACTGATGACTGATATTTTGTCTAGAAATTTCCTAGATTCATAATCTCATCTACTGGAAAAAGTGATAGGGAGGGTGACTGGTACTTCACAGCGCTATATCGAGAGCACCACCATATTTCCTGTAATTTTGTTATGATATTCCTCCATACCCGAGTAAGTTTACTGAACTGAGTGCCGCAATGGAGCTATACACTTGCAAAAATACACGGAAAACATATTTTTTCTTCGCATTTTAGTTACTTCACAGATGAGTCGTATAGATAAATTCTGGTACCGTCAGAATTTGTGTAAATATGAAAATATTGTGGCGAACATTCTACTCACTCCAGAGCATTTGTAGGGATGCTTAGTGATTGTATTGTAGTTTCTTGGATGGCATCTGTCCGAAGTCTGTACGGATTAATAATTACTGGAAGGAAGCCTGGCGCGCTTTATTCGTTAGTAAGCTCGATTTGAGTTTCTGTGGGATGAACAGCATCGTGGTTTACATAGATGCTTTTTTTTTTGCAATTGTGTATTCACGGGAAGAAGAGGGTCCAATTTAATGCCCCTAATTTTTTAATTGGTAGCATGTTTAAAGAATACCTTTTACGTTCACAAACAAAACTGTGTTTTAGCACAGGGTGTAAGAAGCCTATGGCGCTCTTACCTCGTCTCTGGATGTAATGTCTCAATGCCTGCATGTGATTGGTCAGCTACAATGATGTGGTAACTCGTTGATTGGCTGGTCGGTGTCTGCACAATGTATTAATGGTGTAATATGATTGGTTAAAAGTCAATAAGGCGTAATAGGGCTTGCGTACTCGTATGTAAGCGGTAGGGAGTTCAGCTGAGAGGTACAGTTTGACAGCGGCTGTCGTGAAAGGTGGATCGTCTCGGCTAGTTTATACGCCAGGAAAGTTGAGTGGTTATTGCCCACCAACGGTTTCTCACCACCGACTTCTTCAGCTGCGATGGCTACGTCACTAGCAGCATCTACTTCCACCAGTACAGTACCGTCGACTTCTTCAAGCATGGTGCTGACAGCACCGCCGACTTCTTCAAGTGGGTCTCACCTACAGCAGTTTAGCCATCGACGTCTTCAGACATGACGTCGACAGTGCCAACGACTTCTATGAGTGGGCTACCTACGGCATCTCCATTGGCATCGCCAACTGGACCACCGGCCTCTGTTCCAGCAGAATCCGTATGGTCAGTCGCATCTGCTGAACCAATCCGACATTATAAGTGTCGCTTCTGTGAAAAGACCTTCACGCGCAGCAGCAATGCTCGACGACACGAGCTCTCTAACTGTACTAAAAATCTCTGTTGCAGGTCATATTTGTGTGACAGGTGCGGTAAGCTGATCAGCCGTTGCGACAGTTTACTTAGACATATGAAAGAATAATGAATTTTTTTTTATTTGAGGGTGTTAGCGACTGTAATAATTTAATTGAATAAAGAAATGCCTGTGAATAACATTGTTTTATTTCATGTTTTCCTACTTTGACGGAATATAATTATAAATAAAAAGGTAGAGGCATAAAATAAATTTTATTAAAAAGCATTGTACTATATGCACAGTTATATAATTAAATAAAAAAGTTTTTTTAAATTAAATAACTTAAAATTTTAAATAGCAAATATATATTTTATAAATTATGCATGTCATCAAAGTCTTGCATAATGCTTGTAGGTATACTGCTGATTGGAAACATCTGTTTTAAATAGGGTGGAAATTTTCAAGTATTTTTATGCCTACAAATATAAGGGCTGACAGCTAGCTTGGTTTCCAACATGCTTACTTTTACGAATTTACTCTCGAGCTTTTGTTCAAGGTCTTTCAGAGGGTCATGGGGTCAAGGTAAAGGTAGTCTGCATCCAATGTGGCGGTGGTAGTCTGTAATGTATTATGCTTGCTGACTTATGCATTTTTTCATGAGTTTTCATTTTCAAGGACATTCAAGGTAATGGGGCTAAGATAAATGTAGCCTGCATACAATATGGTGGATGGGTGATGCCTACCAATATGGTGGCCTCCAATAATGTATAAAAAAATGACGAACGAAAAACAGAAATGGCGGCATCCAGTAACATATAAACAAATGACGAACAAAAAAACAAGGTGGCGGAATGAGTATAGGTGAGCGGAGTGGGTGCGAGGAAGACAGTCGTCTGCTGGATTCGAACAGAGGTGAGTAATTTGTGGTGTGAAGGGAGACCTTAGGAAATGTATGTTTTTAAATTAAATTTTTAAGATAAAAGGGAAATTCTGAGGGAAAAAGAGTAAAATTGCCGCCGGGGTTAAAGATTTCTTAATTAAACATTTTTAAAAATAAAATTTTACAAAAATGTTTAACAATAAAAAAAATTCTAAACAATTTTAAAATTTAAATTTTTATATATATTTTTTAAAATTTTAAATGGGTTTTTAAAATTTTTTGTGAATTTTTTCAATTTATTTAGATTTTTGCATTTTCAAGGTCAAATGTTAAAGGCCAAGATCAAAGGTCATGGTCATTGGCTCCGATATGGCAGATGCATGATGTATACCAAGATGGCAGTGGCCTACCAAGATGGCATAATGAGTATGTACTAGGGGGGGACCTCTGGTAAATTTAAGTATTTTAAAACACTTTTTAATGAATTTTAATAATAATATTTTTGGTATTTTTTAGAATTTTTTGTGAATTTTTTGAATTATTTATTTTTAAGGTCGAAAGTCAAAGGTCATAGGTCTTGCTCTCCAGACCCCTGGGTCACTGATTCATGTATCCTGTCTGACTCTAGATCACTGATCCCTGACACCTGGGTCGCTGCTCCCTGTCAGCATTAATGGGGATAATGGGTTACTTCTGAGGATCGTTTTAATAATATTTTTAATATTTTTTGAATAATTTTAAAATAATTTTGAAAAAATTTTAATAACATTTTTTTTTTTTTATATATTTGGAATTTTTTGAGGAGTTTTTGAAATTCTTAAAAGTTTTTTGGGTTTTTTGAGGTTAAAGGTCCTCGGGGTCAAGGTCAAGGTCACACGGGGTGATGTAACAACATGGTGGCTCCCCCGGCTCCGGCTCCGATGCCAGATGCCATTGTCTTTCAACATACTATTTCCTACTACTTATGTTGTATGATTAAATTAAGGGTTGTGTACATGAATGCAAGGAAATCCCGGCTCGATCAAAGCCGTCCATGGGAAAGACGTAACCCACAAATGTGAGGTTAGGGCGTCTTAAGTGGCAAGTGTATGTTTACATTTTTATATATTTTATTTTCTTATAATAATCAACTGAGTGTTACAGTGTAATGCTTTATATGTCTCATTTTCATCTAGGGCCATGTTCATCCACTTAATTTTATTGAATATTGTGTTGAGTGTAATTTGTCATCATGTGACAGGGTGGGGGGAGTTGGAGCCAGGGAGGAGGCAGCCCGCCGCCATTTTAGATAGTCACTTCTTGAGTGTGGCGTGAGACGGATGTACGTCGATGTCCTCCCCGGGCACTTCATCGCTTTGCATCAATCATGTTGTTTTGCCAAGATTTAGCCAGCGACAACTGGCTAAATCTTGGCAAAAGTCTGGGGTTCAAATCTGCAACAGGTGTGAGTCAGTATCCATGTATAATAGCTCTAGGTCATCTCTATAATGGACATTCATTACATCATAATGTAAATAATAAATTTAATTTTTTAACAGCTCTAGGACAGTGAACCCTGCATAGATAGTCTTATCAAAGGGAATGAAGTCATGCTGTAGATGGAGGAGAGAAATATTTTCTCTGTATACCGCCCTGTCTAAGAACATTGGTTTTGCTACCAGATTTTTAAGTCGCGTTTCACTGCACACTAGTTCCATTTTTAGGCGATTTATTTTATTTTCCGTACGTTTTCCGAATGTTGCATTATTCGCCAATTTAAAGAAAACTTTCTTAGAGTCGTTGGTGGCTGCCTGTCGCTTCGCAGTGTTGAGTTCGATGTAGGGTTTTAGCCAGAGACTTAGTTCGAATGCAAGTACCTACACAAAGTATACTTTCGTAAGCTGCAATCCATGCTTGAGAGCCTGTTTTAAGTTGCGATTGTGGACAATATATTTTTCTTGTCTTCCAGAGTCGTCATCAGTTTCGAAAGGGTCGTGAGGTACTGGACATCCACCTCGATAATATAACTTGTCACTCCATCGCCTGGAATTGACATGACGTTGATGTTATTGTCGACCCATCTGAAATTGTGTATTGGGAGCGGCAAACTCATGGCCCCGCCGTACAGGTTGTTTGCATCGAGGTACTGCAGGTATGTTAACGGCTTGTTGGGGTCGTATGTTTCTGGTGCATAGATGTTATTTGCTACCGCATGACATTTGATGCGCTGTGCCATTCCACCGCGAATTCCATCTTCAATAAACATGTGCATGTCGTAGTCCGTTAGAAGTTAGAGCTCGACCTCCGTCGTATGCAACATAGCATCGAAAGCGAACCCTGGGCGCTGATGCTGAGGTTCCTAAAGTTCTCGAAAACATCGGACAGGAGGAGCATGTCTCTCTTCAAATGCAATTCTGAATATTCCTTACGACTGCTTGAGCCAAACTCTTGCAAAACTTTCTGGATGTGAACATAATCTTCGTCGCTGATTCCCGAGTCAGTCAGCTTGTTAAAGAAAATGTCTTTAGGAGGCTGCTGTGGCTCGACCAGCTTCTCCCACGAGTCGACATATTCGTATGTAAAAACGCCTTTGCGTGTGAAGATAGGTAGTTAGTTGGTTAGAGGTGAAGAATTTGGTAGTGTTGATAAATCTTGAAGATGGTAGGTACTCGGCCAGGGATGCTAGACTACGGGCCATGAAACAAAACGTATCAACAAACTGTATAGAGAAATGATCGCCCAGCTGTTTCGAAAATGTGATCATCTTCTCACCTGTGTGTGGAATAATGAATATGTCTTTTGTATCATAGTCATAATGTTTGATAATAAAATTATCGCCGTAGCTGAGTGCATGGAATAATACAGGCAGTTTTTTTTTAGGGTGGCAGCTGAGCAAATGGCAACTGGTGCATGAAGGTCCTATGTAGCGCCCAGTGAAGTGGTTGTGGTCCCTCACCTTTTTTTCGTGTGTGAATGCTGATTCGCAGTAGCAACATCTCGTCGCCTGTGAGCAGCTTGTCTTTTCTGTGGGGGTGAGGCGTAATATTTACTTCGAGGAGTGTAAATATATTTTACTTTTGTGCCAATACCCACTATGATGTCAGTACATTTATTTTCCACATGTTCTTCCATGTATATAATGAGATTCTGTCTTAGCATTAATGTTTGTTCTGTTTTAATTATACTATTATCGTCTTGCATGTAAATACAAAAACTATAGGTTTCATGCTTCTGCTCTTCGAAGCTCTCTTGTAGTACTTGCAACCACCTAAATCTGACTTTTGATGACATGCGTTCGGTGGAAGGTGCAATGATGATAGCGAATTCGGCGATGTATTCTCGCAGCCAGTTGGCTAGGTCAAAATTTTTCGGAGTTGCTTGCAGGTGGTGGGAACTGGATTGTTGCCAATGAGATGCAACTGTTCCTCCATCGGACGGCTCCCATGCTCATCCGCTATGTGGCCAAGAAACTGAATACTCGCCTTACCGATGTGGCACTTCCTGTTCGCATACATCAAACCATTGATTGCAAGGTGCCCCAGTACGAGTGACAGATGGTGTATGTGGTCTTCTCTTGATTCTGACCAGACGACCACATTCGTTGAGATAGGCCAGGGAAAACTCACCTATCAGCTGCCTAACACTCTCACCATCATAGCTTTAAATGTTGACGGTGCTTTCTTGAGTCCGAATGGTGCCCGTCATGGGTGGTGAAGGTGCTCTTATGACGGTTTTTCGGCCGGACCAGAACTCCAGTAGCCTCTACATAGATCAATGGTAATGAACACTTTGGCACATCCTAGGGTGTTTAGCGCATATTTGATATGGATGTATGTTGGCGATGTGCTTTTGGTGACCAAATTCAATCTGCGAAAATTCACACAAATATGCCATAATTCATACTTTATGGGCGCTAATGTAATGGCCGAATTGAATTCGCTGTTGGAAGGATCTATGGTACCCTCTTGAAACATTTTTAAAATTTGTTATTTTATTATGTGGCACTGGTGTGGTTGGTATCGACACGGGCTGTCAAACACTGGTATCTCAGTGGTGAAAGAATTAACTGTTCATCTACTGTTGTAGGGCTGCTGTAAACACATCATGTCGTTCACTTAAGGGGCGCTGCATGCGTCGCAGAATTCCAGTGGCACAGAATGGTTAAGGTCGTCTAGCGGCCTCTCCGGCGCAGTCCCAGCTGGTCGGGGATCTAAGGTGTACACTGTGCTACACTCTTTCTGCCAGAAGGGTATGGGGTGTGCTGCTAGTTCTAAGACTGTATTTTGCTCTGTGAGCCATGACAATCCTAAAATCATGTCTTCTCGGATGTCATCTGACACACACACAGTAGTGACAGTTTCTATGTCCCATACGCACACCGCGATGGTTACTTCCCCTGCTATTTAACCAGTGTATTGGCAGGTAGCTAATTGGACAATATGTTTTGTGGGCCTGATATCACTGACATTAATGAAATTGATGCAAATAAAATTATTTAGATGCAGCAGTATCTATGAGGGCTCTGCACAGATCATTGTTAATTAGCACTGAGATGCAGTTGAAACTGTTTTAGAACCGATGATTTGTGATAAGAGGATTTGGTGTGGTGTTGGGTTGGTCAATGTCACTGTTGATCTAGGGCATGTGACGTCAGGCCACACTGCCACGTTTTGCCATTTCCCTGTGATGACTTGCCCTTCTCCTCTCCCGTGGTGGGTTTTTCCTTTTTCGGGAATTCATTATTCCAGTGCGGTACGCCACACCACTTGCACGGGACCATGGCTGTTTTCAGCTGGTTCTTGTACAGGGAGGGGCGGTGCCATTAGATCGTTGATCATTGATTGTTATGGTGGTAGCACTCTCTGTTGATGAATTATTAGCGTCACTTGTTGACACTTTTTCACTCGTGTTAGCATCTTTGTTCTTGAAGTGTCGTTGGTGCCATTTCGGATGCGCGGTTTCACGATCGCAGCACGGCTGGACTAGAATGCTGGTGTCGTGTAGCATGACGGTCTGTATGAAGTCTTGCTCTGTTGAGTGAATAATAGACACCGTAGCAGTGCGATACGCCGCATGCACTGCGCCTTCTACAACTTCGTAAATGTCCGTGAGCGACCGTTCAGGGCGATATGTACAGATGAGGCTGACCTTATGCATGACTAAGTTATACAATGATAGTTCTCCTTGTTCTTCCAGAATGACTCTGCTGCATGCTCACAGCGACCTGCGACATGAAGGTGCTCGCAAAAGGCTCGTAAAAGCGCTGCTGAATTCAGCCCAGATTATGCCACAATGGGAGACCACTCTCCACCACATTCTTGCATCACCTCCTAGGCATTCGCCAGTGCTGTTCTGCCAGTCATCTTTGTAAATGCCATAATGGCCGAGCCTGTTTGCGCAATCTTGGGAAAAAGCCACTGGATCTTCACTGGCCATGACTAAATAAGTAGGTAAGGATTCAAATCTCGCTGGTGTCGTCATGGATGGGCTGACAGTAGTGCGCCCCGCTGGAACACATGGGGCGACGGGCATAACTGTGGTATCGCCTGCCAGAGCTATGGCCATCTGGATTTGTGGTGTGGAGTGAGCAGGGGCAGGGCTATTGTTAACGCCGCCGCCTATTCTTCTGGTGTCACACACTGCCGATGCGCTCCCTTTCCACAAGACACCGGTTGATAACATCCATTCCAGGGAATATTGTTGTCCAAAATGTTGACTTTTGGCTAAGTTCACAGTCAGACCCCTGCTGCTTCCTTGACCCAAGAAGGCAGCAAGGCTGAACCCTAAAAACCCAAAATTGAACTGAGCAAAAAGTAAACAACTGCAAAAGCCACCAAGAATGGTTTTTCCAGGTAGGTCAGGAATATAAAATGTTGAGCAAAGTTCAAAAACACAAAGTGTACATAATGTTATTTTTATTCAGTTCTTTTTTCTTTTCTTTGGTACGAAAAACATAAAATGATATGAATAAAACATAGTGTTTTTTTCTAAGAGTGAGTATAAACTATGATATCAAAAAATGTTTGCGATAATACATATCCTTTGAAAAACTACAGTTTCTAAATTATTCTCTGTTAAATATATAGATTCTTTGAAAATATTGTGGTTTTAAAATATCCTCTTTATAATACATATTCTTCAAAAATATTACCCACTAACTGAAACTCGGGTACATATTTGAAAAATTTTTATATAAGATTTCAAGCCCATTTTAAATTATTAAAAACATTATAAAAACTGTGCCCTAAAAACATAATGCCTTTGTAATTATCAACAATATTTCCAATATGAATGTGTGTGTGTGTGGTGTTTATATATATATATATATTCTCTTATTTTCAAGACAAACAATTCTCTGGCTATATGGGGCCAACATAACACCAGAGCAAAATGTTTGACCTAAATTCTGAATTCATTCACCTAACCTCAATTTTAATGGGTCTTGCTTGACAAATACTCTCTTTAAAACTTGCATTAAATTTCCACAAGAAATTCTTATGTGATTTTTCGCCATCCTGTCATTCTTTGCAATTTTATGAAATATAGCAACAGAAAAAATTTTAAAAACCTTAAAACTCCTGGCTGAGTTTGACTTGCCTGCCATTGAATTACATACTTAGCGAAATTACATTTCAGTTTTTCTCCCCTCGTCCACTGACCAAAGCAACTGCTCGCAATTAGAAAGCCTTAACTTTCGAGGCGAAAAATACAAATATTTTTTCTTAGAGAGTCATCAAAATTGCAAGCAAAATTGATCTTAAAAAAGTTTGAGCCCATGTTAGGGCGTCTAGCATTACATCAAAGTGATGTCATGACCTACTGCTCTAAGAGCCTGTCAAGTGACAGAAAGTAACGTGATAAATTACATAACCTCTGATGTAATGATGCTCTTTCGAGGCCGAAATCGTCTGACCCCAAACGAGCAGGACAAAGCATATATACTGTTACATTTCAATTAAATCCTAGAAGGGTGAACAAATTCCAAACCCAATGAAAAATCGTTATTCAACTCTGAGCCAATAGAAGTAATTATTACCATATTAAGAGCTGCAATCATACTTGGTAGGGCGAAATATCTAAATACAATATGCCCTAGATGGGTATAAGTATTGATAGCCGAATGAAAGTTTATATCTCCCAACATGTCCAAATAAGGACGACACTGCATCATGCAAACTGCAGTTTGAACAGCGCGCCGGCCTGCTGCACATATGACGAACGCACCCCCGCTATGAGGGGAGGGCGACGGCAACGATCCACTCCGCCAGCAGCAGGAGTAGAAATTACGGGCGCCATAATACCACTTGTTGAACCAAGCGCAGAGAGCACGATGTTCTTATTAGGCAAGTGCTGTGAAAAGTTTAATTTCTACTGCCTTACCGGACCACAACAACACCAGCATGCAGCACAAAGGTAGAAAAATATTGTAGATTATAAGAATATAAAAAATTTTCATCAGTATGGTACAAATATATTTTTTCACTTTCAGCAAAATTTTCACATGCATATAACAGACTGCATACATTATCTAGTTGAAATGGTTGAATATGGGGCAGGCCACAGGCAACAAAATCGCGTAGATTTTCTTGCAGTTGTCTCAACAATGGTAGGTTCCATCATTAAGTTGGTGAGCTGCCTGGAGTCTGTGACTGGCACGTCAATACAGCAGCCGGTACAGTCAATGAAAAATGTTTTGGCCAGTGCAGCTCATTCTTGGAATGACACACACATCTCGTGATACACTCAGCATCACAGAGCACACGCAAGTGTGTGCCCCTATTCCATCGCACCAACTGTTGTTTGCATATTTTCTAAGAGTTCGTCTCTGAAATGTGTGGGTGAGTGTTCACTTTTTGTTAGGGATCTGGTGCATGTGTATAGCACGGGCACGCTAACGGAGTTGAAAAAGCAATGGACCTGTCAGGGTCTCATGCACTGCACACACACATTCTCTGGCAGGCCTGCAATAGTGCATCTCGATGCTTCCCAACAGAGCTCAGCGTTCGCATTTCCAATCTCTTCCTGCAGTCGTTAGGCTGTTGCGGCATCGTGACGAAAGTGAGTGTTGACTTGTAAAAATTCCAATGAGAACGGGTCTGATTTCGGCGTGGGGTGCAAGCATTTCACGCACAATGTTGAGAGGTTACAATTCGCAGTATGCCAGTCCAAACATCTGGGGTCGTTTGCGTTGCATGGTTGACGCTGCGAAGCCATCGTGTTGTCAGCTGTTGTTGTTTTCGCCGGGTCACATGGCAACGCGGTTCGCTGCTGTCACCCAGGTGATGGGGCGCATCGAAAATTGTAAGGAAAGGCATAAGAGGGTAAAATGTTGTGGGACAAATTTGCGAGTAGCAAAATGCGATTGAACCAATGGGTTCAGCGGATCCTATACACGTGAGCACACGTAAAACACACATGGTCACAAATATATGAAAACACTGGAAAAATACAAATACATGGAATTACACTGCAAGGAGTCACGAAAACATGGAAATACATTAGATGTAGGGAATGGTACTGGGCTGTGATGTGTAGGTTGCAAGGTGAAGTTGTAGGCAACTTGTGCGCAAAGTGCTACACAAATGAGATAGGTTTTGGCTCATGCCATTAGGCGTGGGAAAAACTTGGTCATATTGTTGGGTAAGAATAGCCACACGGAAGGACGCCAATTGACGCGGGGTTGGTTGCGTGGGTTGGATATCAGTGGGACTATAGGTTGTCAGGGTTGGAAATGGTCTGATGATACTTTTCCAAGAGTGGCACCGTAGAGAGCCTTAGAATGCGGGGCGTATGGTCGACGGCCCTAAATGTGGCCCCATCTGATTCTACAGTGTCTGAAGTTCTATATTCCTGGTGCCTGATCTAGTGAGAGGTGTTTTAGCCCCTCTCAACGCTTTACTCACTCCTGCAAAGAGATAGTTATTGCCTTCTCTGAGCCATATATAAATCGGTGACAAAGGTAATGTGGCTGTGAAGTGGCTGGAGAAAATAAATCAGTGATCATTTAAAACGAAAACAATATTTTATTTTCATTAACACCCTCCGAGGAGGCATTTACAACACATGTCTCCACTGGAGCTTGGAGAGCCTTTAGGCTGCAAACATTGGAGCGAATCCGACATGATTAAGTACAGAATTTAAGCTCAGCTGTATAAAAACGGACCAAGGTGTGGTGTGGTGCTCTGTCTGTGTTAGAACAAGTTAACTGAAGGTTCCGGTATGCTAGATAATTATTGTTGACTCTACACGATTAGACAAAATAATGAATGCCCGGAGAGGCCACACGTGGACGAGCACCCCACTCGAGTTCTGAGATGCTACCTATCTCTGATTAAACATGAGCCAGCTGCCTCGCATGACACTCCTGCATGAATGATGAATTAACTCTTAAATCTAACAAGTACTTGAAAATTTAAATGAGATGGATGCAAGTGACACTGATGGGAGGGTGAAACAAATGACCACTATTAATCTTTATTAAAGATATGCTTTCTAGAAAAATACGTATCATCATTAACACTTAAGACTTATTATGGTAACGTAACACTTATCTGCAATATTATAACAGCTTTGCCTTGAGGGTATGTCGCTTTCTGTTCAATGTTTGTAACATGTGTTGCGTCCAATCATTCTAAAAACCATCAAGTTTAAGTTAAACACATGAAAACACTTGAAGAATGTATAATCTAAATAAACATGTTAAATGGTGCAATTTAGCATGTGGCCATTGCATCATAAGTGTTACGCCGTAAGATTGCTTACGTTCGGCATTGGTCTATCGTTCGTACTTATATATTTATGCAGCATTGGATGACAACAAAAATAACACTTCACAAAATAATAAATATAACAACACTGAAAGCAAAAATAATAAACGCTGCAACAGACTTAGAAAGCCATGAAAATAATAATATAAACAAACACTCGCACACTCGTGGGACACTGCACAACACTTTACCATCGCACTGCTCTCACTTTCCTGCTGGACGCGTTCGCTGGCGACGTGGCGAATGGTCTCGGGGAGACACCAGATGGGACACATCATTACGCTGATGATGAATGTTCCTGCAATTGCTGCTATGAAGTATCACACACTTTTAAGTTTCAAGTACAGATAATTTACATAAAACTTCGACAATTTCACAGCTTCAATGAATGCTTGATGCGAAATGCTGCTATATACTGTTCATGGTAAAATGAGCACTTTTGAAGCCCTAGTTACTTCTTTATTTCAGCCATTTTTTCATCTTTTAACCTCCTCTGTGAATAAATACTGCCATGTAAGTAATAAACACAGTGCGTAGATTCCACCGCACTTTGAAGTTAATTTCTAAGGATAAAATAAACTATATTTATTAACTATTGTTCCAAATGGGAGGGCTTTCAAAAGTGCTCACTTTACCGTGAATAACCTATAGCTAGTAGTGATATGCTGTATTATCTTGTAGCACACAGTGGGTCATATACGGCGTAATTTAATAGCGATATCAGATCACTTTCTCCCTGCAATGTGCAGCAGCCCAGCTTGTGTGAGAAGCTACCATGCTGCTTGGATGTCACTTCAAGGCCAGACCCTTCGAAATTGTTTGCAAAAATGGACACTTTTTGAAGGAATATTTTATATATTATATATATATATATATAGCCATTTTTTCCCCCATCATTTGTTATCATGTATATAAGAGTCTTGCCAAAAGTCCTCATCCAAATCCTGGTTGTCTCCCCCCCCCCCCCTTTTTTTTCCCACTCAATACTTTTTTTTCCTATCAAAAACACAAATTGTTTCTACTATGAGCTATTTCTCAGTAACTATGCTTTGTAACACGATGGCGATTTTTTGAAAAATCTCATATTATTGAGAATTAAAAATAATGATCATGTTTTACATTCAATTTTCAGTAAAGGCGTAAAAATTCTTCGCTCGTTAAAAATTTCTTTAAGCAGAATGATTACGTTTTTTGCTCAAATTATTGATAGAGAAGGAATATGCAAAAAGTGCCTAAACAAAGTAAAAGTACGATTCTAGGCGCTTTAAAAGCATGTACTGTAAGTGTTATTTTATTTATGTAAGAAAGTTGAGAAGTGACCACCAACGTGGTACACCTAAGGGATTTTGGCTTTTTTGCAACTTGCCTACATGGACTATGCGATTGTGTGAGTGCAGGAGTTTGAGTGAGTCACCACCAAACTCCCTTCATTCCTACCCTTCCTTTTCTCTCATACTATGTTGAGTGACATGTAGCCATTTCTAATCTTGCTGCTAGTTTCACTGCTCGTCGCGTGTGTATACATGTAGTGCAAGTCTGTCGTTGGTGCTAACAGTGTTTGTGGATCCAGTGTGGTGCATATTGTATACATCTATCTACAAGAGGCATGATGTTCAAACTTGTACCGTTAATGCTTCCGCCTACCGAGCGTTTTTAACGGCGTCTGAGGCCTAGAAGCATTGGAGTGTTAAGGGCGTCCCTGCCATGCGCATCAAGTGCCCTATCGCAGCTAAGTGCACGGCTCTGAACATGTGCGCAATATTCTCGTCGCTCTGTGTGTACCTATGTCACTTCCAGCGATGAACGTATTATTTTATTGGTGGAAAGTCTATGGGAAGTTTAAATTTAGGGCCCTTGAGAAGTTTTGTATGCATTTGAAATGCATATTTTGAAATACAGCACTTTGAAAAGGCTGTATTTAGCCATTTTGGAGTACTCTGAAATGGTGTTGCCCGAGGTCTTGAAAGCACTCAACAGCGCTCGTCTGGAGTGTACTTTATTTTCACAGATGAGCAAATTGGACGCACGTTTAATAGCTTTATAGGACAATGTGTATTTCAAACACTCTGCAACACATTTTAAGCACCAGGTAGGCAGGAGCCTTAAGAGCTTCTCAGTACTGCTGAAACGAAGATCCATTTGTTTATACACATTACATTTACTATATGAATATAACGGTTAGTGGAGTACGAAATTTAATAGGGTATCACGTCCAAGTTATTTGTCACGAGCATTTGTTACTGGACTAACTGTTTGTGAGATTTAAAAGTGTCTGAAAGGCTTAACTGATTCAAGTATTAAGAGGGGAGATGCACTGTATATTAAATAAAGGCGCCTAGACTCAGTCACTGTGCATAAATAACGCCGTAAGACATACGCAGTACGTTAATCAAAGCTCATTTCTAGCACTGCAACACGTGAAAACACTTCTGCAGGCAGTGCCTTACCATCAATACTCAGGTCTGAAATGGCAAGTTCCAGGAGTAAAATCTTTTGATTTAGAAGTATCGTTAAATATTCCTGTTCTGTTGTATGGGAAAAGGACAAATACTATGCTCAAAAAAGTAACAGCAGAGAAACTTTCGAAAGTAATGCCTGAACAGAGCAGTGTGTCCACTCGAAACCTGTTATGGTTGTATATACTCTTGATACGGTATCATCACCTGAATAGTGAGGATACATACACAACTTCTACGGTGATAGAAGGGACTTCGAAACATCATATGTACTAACTTTACCTTTCATTAATCTCACTCCAAGAAATCTGATAGCTACTCCCCTCTGTTATGAAGCCAAACAAATTAAAACAGCCAACCAGCCTTGCATTGTAACCTTTGATCAACCTCTCTTCCTTAAAGTAGCCGACATTTTTCCAATGCTGCAGCAAATAAAAGTACAGCAGGTTTAATTTTTAGACTCGGAGGCTTTAAATTCCTAATGAGTTTCGGAGGGTGCATAAAAAAATTATTATAAAAGAGTAGAATTGAGGAAGTGTTGTCTACTGTTCATGGAAAAGTTACAATAACTGATCTTATTGTGGTGAAATCGATTATTTACTACATTTCATTAATTTCACCAGTTGGTTAAGTTGGTTTTGGTGCATTTTTACTGCCATAAAATACACTAGTTATATCCAAATGGTTAGAAATTATGTACTTTATTCTTGTCCATGTTGACAAGGTAAAGCCTTGATTTCGGAAATCCCAGTAAATATGTGTGTGTAATTATAACATATATAATTTTAAAGCTCTTCAAATTGTCTTTCAACTTTGCTTAGGCATTCTTTTCATCAATTCCTTCCCGGTCAATAGTTAGAGTAAAGAATGTAATGATTATGCTTAAAAAAAATGTTAGGGAGAAGAATTTTCTTACGAATGGAATATAAAACATGATCATTATTTTGAGTACCCTACACTATTAGGATAGGTATTTTTATTTAAATACACCATCGTTTTACAAAGCATAGTGAATAAATACCGTAACTACTCATAGTAAGAAAATATGTTTTTTTTTATTTGGAGAGTGTTGAAGGAGGAAGTAAGAGGGGTAGAGACGGGGACTTTTGGCTGAATACTTTAGTTTATGGGAAAAAATTAGCTTTATATAATATCATTTTTTCTCTTTAAAAATCACAGGTTGACCAATCTAACTGCACCATCCTTCCTCACGGCAGTACTGCTCTTTCAGGAGCATTTCTTAGAACACCTTCCACAGGGACAATAGCTATCTCCCGCCATGTTAAAACACAAATGGAAAGGTAATGATATGGCACAGTCACATAATCACAATCTTTAGGACTTTTTCAAACATTACCACAGCCAGAAACACACTGACTGCAGATAATATTCCACTGTCCAATTAATGCTAGGGAGGGCCCATAACAAAGGCCATGGCCGATTCCTTCCCATTCCTTCACCAGTCCCTCTTCCCTGTGCAACTTGCACCGTCTCTAACGACCTCGGTGTCAACGAGACGTTAACCCCAACTACCTACTTACCTACATAGTATCCAATTAAATTACTGACAGAATCGATGACCTGATTCCACATACTTCACAAAGGTCGAATCAGGGATCTGTCTAATATGTTTGAAGCAAAGCACACACATCGAGTACCCAGTCATTGTAGTGAAATGTTGCGAACACTTTGTAATAATAATCGATGCATAGCTGTTGCTCTCGCCACAAGTATAGGTTTTTATCCTTTATTATAACCACAAAACATGTCATAGAAGCAGTAAAATGTGCTAAAACAGTTAATATTTACTCATTTGGAATGCACAGCATCACTATCCCTTAAATTTTTTCTGGTAGTTTACATCTGCCAAGCCTGTATATTTGTCAAGCTCTTGTGAGCAAGGCTTAGAGAAAATTATGAATAAATCTAATAAGTATACATAGGTACTGAAAAATAAGTCTTGTTTCAAAGATTTATAGTTTAATATGTTACGGTTCATAAACATGGAAACATCTAGCACAATTTAAAGTCTAGGCCTACTTTTTGAAAATATGATAAAACGCAGAACCAGAAAGAAAAATCATTTGCTGAGTTTTAAATCCTATCCAAGTTTTTGTGCCAAGAAACAGTTAAAAGTATTATTTTTTAAGTACTAAGGAAAATGTAAGAACTTTGCCCAAAATTAGGTCCAGACTGTAAACCAAAGTTGCTGTTTTTACAGTCGGGATGCAATACGTGTACATCGTGCATATTCCAATCCCTCTCTGATGACTTGCAAAGTCAGTTTGACCCTGCTTGGTGTGGCATTGTATCCCATTAGTCCAATACGAAAAGCTTTGCCTGCGGTTGGCCCCAGACCTCCAGCTATTTCCATTGTGTAACTACAACACAAAGAGATGAAAAGAATTAACAACTTAAAGTTAAGATTTGGGATTGATTTAACTACATTGTTTCAGACTACAGAGTATGTAGAAGTAATGCCGCAACTTCATTACTACATTTGCTAGCATGAAAATCTGAAAACTTGTGATGCCAAATCTTACATCCAGCCATTCGCATTTTCAATTAAGACTAGTGTAACTAGATAACTTCCACACAATAAATATCTCATCGGTGGCTAAATTTGTAACTTTTATGCAGGCATGATGTTGTAGTAGACTGCCGTAAATGTCTGACAAGCACCAGATCAGCTCCAGACCCATGAAGTACTCACTTGCTCAAGGCATACTCCTGGAGTAGTCTAATATCCACATCTGCGGGAAGTCTTATGGTAGTTATTGTAGGCAGCCGTGCCTCTGCCTTCCTTACGAACAGTTCCAGGCCGAGCTTCCCGAGGCCTGCATACAGCAGTTGAGCACACTGCTGGTGTCTTTCTATACACTTATCCAGCCCTTCTTCCACGATCAGCGCCAGTCCCTCACGCAGAGCACACAGCAGGTTCGATGATCCAGTATGGTGATATCTGGAGGAATACAGCGAGGCACAAATCAGGCCTTCAGATTTGGTATGGTTAACATACAAGCCATAAGACATTTAAAAAAAAGGGGGGCTTTGATTTTCCTGCTTTCATCATATGCAACCACAGATTGAGCCTACCATTGCCCGATGCCAGGATAAATATATCACAACAAAAATATTAAAATCCTCTCAGAAATACATATCCCAATTTTTTTCCACTGGTCTTTTGGTTGATGATAAATATATTGCATAACTGAAAGTCAAATGAAATCTATGCTAGTTGCTAGATTTCCTGTACCACCGACCTTCCTTGGCACATTTATCAGAAAATAGATACAGCTTTCCACATCTTTGGGAACTGCCTGTGTAAAATTTCAAGGATTCACAATATGTTTAAATAGTTAGGACAAGAATTTTGAGAACCAGATAAATCACATGGGCAACGGATCGTTGGGAAATAGCTTAACAAATGAAAGTCCACATACATCCAAAATTTCACACATTAAAGAGAAAGTCTCATTACATAATAATAGCATCGCAGTCAAATAACTGCCTGCAAAATTTATATTCATGGCCAATAGTTCTCGAATTCCTCAGTTTCTGTCAAAACTTTCTACAAAATGATGGATTTCAATTCACCATGTCCATAGGAAGTGAAGTATCGGTTGTAATTAGAAAACAGAAGTGATTCCGGCTTATGAGCATCTGAAAAATCTGCCCATGCTCAGTTTTCACAGATTAAATTTTAGATTGTGTACAGATATCCTGTAATTAAAAAGTTATCGCCTGAACATGATATGTTAATCTGTATAGTACTTTAAAATTTATGGGTGTTAGATACCGTGGATAAATGTGGCTCCGATAACTTTTATAGCACATTCCAGATCATCACAATCATTGAAATATGCTCCCTACATATATTCATCGTAAATAAGGAATAAGTTTCTAGAGCACACCCATTCCGATGGGGTTTTTTTTTTTTTTTTTTAATATTACTTGGATGTCGTCCCTGTTTCTGTGTTTGTTTTCTTGTTCTACGAAACAGAAATATTTATCATGACAAACTTATTAGTAATAAATTCGGTATTCCTGAGACATGATTTAATGCTTAATTTTACACATATCTGGCACTATCTTTTAAAATGACGGGCAAAAAGAAGGTTGATATATTTATAGTGGTTCGTTAGGTATGTTAAATTTCCTCAAGTATTTACAATATCGCCATAAAAATAAGTGTCTGGCATCCTACAGTTAAATAAGTTCATGTTTCCTACCTTTGCACTAGTGTTATACCAAATTTGTGCGGAAATCGGTTGAGTGATTCTCGAGATATATTAGGGGCCGATATACATTTTATATTAAAGTGAGCTTTATTTAAAAAGGGCAGACATAAGAGACTGTAAACAAGCATAGCTTAGTATACTAATGGGTTTTATAAGCACATCAAATTTGTTAGAAATAGGACTCAAATGTTGCAATTTTTTTCCTTTCTATAGTACTACTAGTGTGCTAAATTTGGCAAGAATAGGTTGAGCAATTCGCGAGAACTTACGCCAAATCTTGGTTTATTCAGGTAGTTCTGACTTTCAAAATGATGGGCCAAAGAAGAAATGAGTTTCTGAATTTAATGGTGACAGTATAACCTGTCTGTGTGCCCATTTTGGTTCAAATCTATTGAATATATTTTTAGCTATTACATTTTACCAAAAAAAAAAATGTTAATGGCCACCATTCTGAAATAAGCTAGGTCGAAGGCTATATAAGTCTGATGGTGAAACTCGACGCAAATGCTCAAAAGTTTGTAGGGAAACCACACACAGACACATGTCAGCCTTACACATTCAGGAAGGCGATATCCATTCTTTCCTACAGAAAGTAGGTAGATGAAGATTACTGCATTAAAAATATTTATTTACTAGATATGCAACATATGAAAGTATTGGAATATAATAATTTTGAACTTACTTCCGAGGTTCTTTAAAACATCCCCAGTAATTTCCAAGGAGCTTCACGTCCCAGTAGAATACAGTAGGTGGACTTTTCCGAGATTCAACTTTCTCTCTGCAATGGCAAGTAAATTTTATACAGAAATTGCTGAAGGAAAGCAAGAGCATTACTGAGTATCTACATATAAATTTTAACTAACTCATCATATATGTCTATTTATGTTTTGCTATTACACCTGAAATGAGCAAAGTTTGGTTTTTGAGTTGTAATATAATGGAGTTTAGTTCAGTCCTATAGTAGAATTACAATGACTTCACATTACTAGTACCTAACCTTTACAAGATGTTAATAAGCTGGCTATACTTTAACTTGTGTGTTTTGAAGATACAGATATAAGTCATGGCAAAGATTGAGAAAATTGTGGCAAAACTTAAGTTGGAGAAATTTTGAAAACTAGTAACAATTTTGGAATTTGGAACGAGTTTCCCACAGCGTTAAGGCCGTGCTACAATCACAATAAGAAATAGCTGCACTTCCTTGCGAGGCATGCTGCAACACAACGTTCAATGTGGACTGCCCGCTCGCTGTAAGCTCATAAAGACGAGTAGAAAATTTTATATTTACTTATGGTGCACTCTACGTCGGCCAATCACAACTCGGCATTTTTATCTACGCAAGTCAGTGTAAAATGAATATTTTTCTGACAAAAATGACTGATAATGGACTGCAAGGTACATTTCAGATTTCCGTTTCTTTTGAAATAACATTTGTGCACGTGCAGCGTAGTGTTTAGTGAAAACATGTATCAACATATTGACATTGATTTTGAATTAATTACGTGTTTTGAGTTATTACAAGCTTTGTACGATTCTGATGCTAGAAAAAATATGACCCAATCAAAGGTAATACACGGCATTATTTAGCATACAATTTAAAAGAAAAAATTTAAAATATAAACAGTTACATAATTTTTTTTACATTTAAATAATATCATATTTAGTATATCAGGTTAGCCAGCATGAATTCTTAAATATCCGCGGACATGGAGAGCATCCTTGTTTCTTATTGGTCGTGTTCTTACTGCGCTTGTAGACAATACTTTCTCAGGCTCGCACGGTAATGCTACTTTTATTTTCATACTGGGACGGTACAGTGATTGTAGCACAACCTTATAAGCTGATCTGGTTTTAGCTCCACCCAGAATGAGCCCTCTTTTCCTAGAGTATAGACGAATACAGTATCAATCCACATTTACAAAGTCCTGCATCTGTCGCGGTAGGCTGTTATGGTCTCCCAAACATATATGCATACTCGTAAGCCATTGTTGCAGTGATATAAGCTAGGTTAAATTTTGAGGTAAAGAGCCCATTATAAAGTAGAGATGTATATGAATTAAATTTAAGTGGGTCATGCCTTGAAGTGATAGTGAAGCGATCAATAAGCAAATTAAAACACACCCAGCAGGTTGGTGATGTATTTAGGAGTAGGAAATAAAATCACAAAAACCTGTGCTCAATTAGGTTACGGACTCGATTTTGCAGTAAAGCTAAAATCTACAGAACCGAAACAGTTGAAAATATTAATAAAACCTTCTGGGACATGCAGTCGAAAGAAGTAAGGAGCATACTCGGAGACAAAAACCAAATATTCTGAGAATTCAAGTAGTGATGGTAAGTTACATGAATGAACAAGAACTGAAGTCCTTAAGTTGCGAAAAACATCCCCTCTTTTAACGTCCGCAAGTCTCTGGTTGAAGAATGGGCAGAAGCAAGCTTATGGCAATGGGCCGCTTTCTGATAAGTTTTGGAAATAAGCACATATCATAAAAAATATAACTAAACTTAATTAAACTACAAACACTACTATTTTACATAATTAAAAACACATAGTTTGCACAATGCAGAAGTTTTTAGAGCAGCAATACTTAACTAAAGAAAAATTTACAAAATTATCATCTAATAGAGCATTCATCAAAGAACTATATTAAGTTGCTTCGAAGCAAGTGGAACAAACCTCCATACCTTATATTAAAAGAACAAGGGAAACTGAAGAAAAAATTTAAAAAGGAAAGAATGGAAACTAAGACAAAACTCTGTAAATAAGGGGAATAAAAATCACTTTTAAATAAAACTGAAATCACATCTCTGAACCCTGCTGTTCTCTGACTATTATGAAGACCATTTGAGCTATTATACATGATTTAGTATAATGTTAATCCCCCTTTCAAAGAATTAATGTGAAATTGCTACCAGCAGTGACATTTCCGCAGCAAACTGAGCAAAGTTGGAACCTGGGTTGGAAGGTGATAATGCAGCAGTTCATCTGAACTAAATAACCTAGTACTGAAGAACTGTTGCATACTTACAAAGCTCTGGAGCTGAAAGAGATTGGTGCAAGTCCAGACGGGGCACCAAGCACTTTCTGTGACCCAGAGTAGATTACGTCTATCTCCCATTCGTCCGTGTGGACTGGCACACCACCCAGAGACGCCACAGTATCCACAACCAGCAGGCTGCCATACCTGTGAACAGTTCACACACTACTACCTTACATAGCATGTAATTACAGTTAGCAGATCCGTACATATACAACCTCTTTCTTAAATGTACATGTGTGTTAAAAATGAAGCTGTAGGTCCTAAATGGACCTACATTGTCTCATACAAAATATCATTACAGTTTATAATAATACCAAAGGTATTGGTTTACAATTACTTTGATTCAATCAAATTTTTCTACCAAATAAATTAAATTTTTATCGGAAGCTTTTTTTTTTTATATAATCAGGCACTTAACATCAGAAACGTGAACTGCTGAATTACTTCACATACATAGTGGAGATTTTACTTATTTTCCACATTTTATTTTTCTGTCAGCAGACAAAATTGTACGAGCATTATTAACAGGAAGATGTACAGGTTGTACACATAGAAATGTCACACAAGTAAATGGCTATAACACGGGAGTCAATCCATGTATTTAAATTCTGTTTGCTGCAGAACATTCACAAAGGATAGGAGTTTTGTCACACGACTTCCACATGTGCACCTTTTGTAGCTCGGGTAATGTCTAACCGATAATCAATTTTCACTCATGTGCACTGTATCATATCAGGTGTTATTATGGCAATAGCATACGTGATTCTGTGTCGAAGCTCTTGAAATTTCGATACAGGTAACGCATAGACAATGTCCTTTACGTAACCCTACATAAAGAAGTCAAGGGATGTCAGATCGGGCGACCGTGGAGGCCATGGGATGGGGCCATCCCGACCAATCCAACGACCAGGAAAATGTCCGTCCAGAAGTTCGCGCACAAGAAGTGCCAGTCCGGAGGAGCTCCATCATGTTGGGACATAATTAGTGGCTGCAGTTCCTGTAGCTGCGGGAGAACAAACTGCCCCAACATGTCTAGGTACACGATGGAAGTGACGGTGTTCTCCGCAAAGAAAAACGGGCAGACTATGCGGTCATTCAGAAGCCCACACCACACATTCAGTTTGGGACTGTCTCTCTCATGTTACCTGATCGCACGTGGCTGTTACGATGCCCATATCCTGACATTGTGACGATTGACATGCCCATACACATGAAATACAGCCTCGTCAGAAAACAGAATGCGTTTCAGAAATGTGTTATCGTCGTCTATTCTATCCAACACATCCACTGCGAACTGCATACGGCTTCGTTTGTCTGTGTCCTTCAATGCCTGCACAATTTGCACTTTGTATGCGTACAGTTTCAAGAGTTTGTGTAGCACTTTCTGGATTGTTGTGTGTAGTATCTTCAGCTCCCTTGATGCATGGCGTGTGGATTTTCTGGGGCTCCAAATGAAAGTCGCATGGATCGTCTCGACTTTGTCCTCAGCAACCCTGGCTCATCCTGGTTGAGGGATTTTTCCCACACTGCTATTTTGCATGAATCTTTCATACCACTGTTTAATGTCTTGTTGTGATGATGCTTCACGCCTTCCATACACCTTCCTAAAATTTCGCTGTATCTGCGTCGGTGATTTTGTCTCTATGTGCCACTCCACGCATCGAGCTTTCTCACGCATTGTAGTCATTTTGCTGAACTATACGCTTCTACATTCAACTTTCACCATGCAAATCACAAACTCCTGGCCTCTACGAATATGCAACAAAATACAGAACACAATATTATAAGGGGTTTCCTTTATACAGCCATTTACTTTTGTGACATTTCTATGTGTACATTATGTATAACAGCACGGTCACATTAAAGTGTGAAATAAAAATTTTATTTCGCACTTAAATGTACATAAATTGTACACACTAAATGCAAAGTTTTTGTGTTTTGCCGTTTTTCATGTAAATTGGTATATACGTTTCTTGTATTTTACTTTGTGCAGTTAATTATGGTGATGGTTTGGAAAAATGCATTTCATGACAATAATTAGAATTTTTCCTAAATAATTTCACTGTCCACAAAATGTTTTCTGATGATTTCGGTAAACTGAATTAAATTTATTGCATTCAAATGTAATTTTATCCTGTGTCTGTTGTCAGTGGATTTTACATAATTACTATACACATAAGCATTGGCAATGGCAGTACGTAAAAATAAAAAAAAACTGTATTTCGACACACCTTAAAACTGTCGAACCAATTACTAACATCAATATTTCAATATCCTTTCTACAGTTCTGTCTCTGCATAAGTTTTTTGTAAATAATTTAGAAATGCTGTGCAATAAAAGAAACCAACAATTAGTTTTGTCTTAGGTGAGAAAATGTGGCACAAATATATTTATTTAAAGTAACTTCAGAGTCACCATGAAAATACGTGGGCAGCATAGTAGATACACTAGTGGCAAAGCATTGTAGAACACCTTGTAAAAATCGCCCAATCCAAATGGGTTTTACAACACAAACTGGTCGTGTATAGAAGGCATGATCAGAAGTGGAAGATGGAAGGACACCACCCTCCTGCACTGGTCGGCAGCCACTAGACCAAGTGTCCTCCAGTAGCATATAGTGAGTTTTTTTACAGGGTAAGCAATATAATAGCCCCACATACTTGAGTGTTTTAGATAACATATAGTTAAATGCCATTAAAATATGATACATTACACACTTTATAATACAATAAATGGTTGATATAAGCCGGGTTATGGTTCCATTTTCAATTTCTACTAACAAATGCAACATCCAACTTTGTTTACCCTCCACGTGTATATACCGTTTTATAATGCCTAACATTAGTTATAAAAAGGGAAGCGAAATACATGTAATAATAATTAAACTGACTTCTATTTAGAGAGAATATTACAAATTATAAGATATCTCCCGTTTTCCCGAACGCTTTCATCCACTTTCCCAGGAAAAATGTAGTATTAGAGGATGCAAACAGAATGCCTGCGTACCTTGCCCATGTTGTTGCTTGCGAGTTCGATTCGTCGCTAGTCGCTCTCGTTTATGGAAATAAATACTAAATAGCAGCCCTATACGTTTACACAAAAACTCTGTTCTCAAATCGAAAACGGGAAACTCAGAATTAAATGTGTAAGGCGAAAACTATAAAGGATCAAACATTTCCAATATGTATAGTGTAAGCATTGCTTACCTTGCGTCTATGGAATAAACACCACTGCTTATCGCAGATCGTCTGACAACACTATGAGTGTATTTGGCTGTGCGATTCCATTACATGTGTATCACAGAGTGACTGCAATGTCTGGAAGACAATGGCGAGCAACAATTTAACAATTAAGTGACGTTGAGTGTGGTCATATAGTGAGACTGCGAGAGGGTAGCTGAATATTCCACAGAATTGCCACTCAGTCGGTGTGTGACATTTCATTTGTCCATCGGTGATGGAAGATGGGTCACAGACGGTGCCCACAGCTGCTTAGCCTCGCCAGTGCCACCTCGCTGTACCGATGAGCGCATGGACAGAAAGATCATTCGGGCTGCCCTGACTGACAGAGCAGCAAATGTGCAATCAGAGCCACTGTTGCCCCGTATGTGTATACACGGACAATAAAGAATCGATTAGAGGTAGGTTTATGTTCTTATGGCACCTTAACACCTGCTCATCGTTTCCGGTGGTGTATGTATGTGTATATAATATATATATATATATATATATATATATATATATATATATATATATATATATATATATATATATATATAGAGAGAGAGAGAGAGAGAGAGAGAGTGTGTGTGTGTGTGTGTGTGTGTGTGTGTGTGTGTTTGGGAGGCGAATGGAGAGTAGTGGTTTTAAACAGACACTTCAACATGATTGAAGTATTGAAGTTGGTGTCTCATCTGGTACCACAACTGTTCGATGGACGAAAAATAACTGCTTTGTGAGAATTTTTTCTATTGTCCATGCATAATGTATTTCCAATAACTTATTGATATCAAGTGAACTTATGAAAACAACTCCACAATCGTCGACAATTTATGATGTAATGTCGTGCATGCTGTGTTTAGAAAATTAGGACCCATTATTTAATAGACAGGTAAGGTGAATTTGTAAATTAAAACATTGGTATACTAAATTAATATCACGGCATGATCAGCAATACAATTGAAACTCGGACCTACCTACCTATATTGTCGCAACTGGCAATATTACAGCGCACCCCTCCGACTTACACCCCCACTCTGTTCTCTGTTCAAGTGCCTGTCTGCATACAAAGAACAAGTTTCATTTGTTTGTTGTTCAGTTCTGTTGATTAGTTGTATACGATAAATGTGTTGTATTATATTTATATTATTATTAAATTTTAACGTTTGAATTATGAAATAAGTAGCATTATAACACGCCACCCCCCCCCTTACATATACCATAAACTATCGTCAACGTTGGAGCATTCCAGGACTGTTAAATTTACGACCGCGCCCCTACTAAGGAGGCTACAGACGAACAGCAGCATGACAAAATGTAACTATGTGCAAGCGAGTGCTATTTTTCTGAAACTTTCTCCTGAGCACTAAGCCAGGAAAGGCAGGGCATGCGACTGCAAGTTGCTTTCACTACACCATGGTGTATTCAAAGACTGTTATATCATCACCAGTAACGAATGATGAATATATGCGATGTCTCCCCAGATTATCGCGGCAGTAGTACAGTGTCACTGTAAAATGAGGCAGAGATAGCAGTAGTCATCTGAAACTCTCCTAACTGCGGTGTATTTGCCACCCACTCATTCCAACAGGAAATATTGACACGTGACTAAAGACAATATGCCGTCAGTCTGTAGCATTCTGCATGGCTCCCTACTGAAATCACTGAAGATAAAGGCGACGAATTTGAAGTTTTTAAGCCATAACCTGTAAATGTCGATATTGCAGATTTGC
This sequence comes from Dryococelus australis, assembly GCA_029891345.1. Taxonomy (NCBI): domain Eukaryota; kingdom Metazoa; phylum Arthropoda; class Insecta; order Phasmatodea; family Phasmatidae; genus Dryococelus; species Dryococelus australis. The sequence goes on from CM056998.1 coordinate 107,805,549, forward strand.
CTTTGCTAGGCCTCTGAGAATTTTCTTAAAGATATGTGTTGCTCTATGAAACTGGTACATATCACTGTGTGGTTGACAAACAAACATTTTCTGTCTGTGCCTGTCTGACAGTCAGTTATCCCCATAGAATATAATGGGAAGACTAAGGCAAGGGAACAGGAAATTAGGCATCAGATGCCAACCGGCCACCAAGTTGTGACATCACCCAACTGCCATATTGGATCCAGGTGACCTTAACCTTAACCTGTGCCTGTAACCTTCAATGACCTTGAACCAAAAAAATTCTAAAAATCCCAAAAATTAAAAATATATTTAATGAAAAAACAAATTAAAACAAAAAATTTGAAATAAATCGATTGTCTTGGCATAATAGAATCCAGGATCGGAGCAGAAGCTGTTCATACTTTGTAATTCCAGTCGTCTGGTGGCCATCTCAATTCTTTCATTTTTCATTTGTTTATACATTGCTGGAGGCCGTCATCTTAGAGATTTCATTTGTTTTTATTTTCAACATCTACCTGACACTAGTGTATTAATAACTGACTGCCACAAGACGAGCTAGTGATTTAGCCACCAGGTGTCAGGCATATTTGTTTATGTTTTCCACATATAGGTGGTGCTGTCTGCAAAATTCTATCATATTCGCTCGACCCCTTTCAGCCCCCTTCCACGCCACACCATATCTGATGTCCATTTATCCAGTAATTTTTATTATTGTCCACTAGAGCACACTAGTAACTCATGTTTCAACCACCAGAGATAATTAACTCTCGTAAAAGTGCTATTGACCTCTGCCAAATGGTGATGAAGTCATGTAAATTGCCATATTTAATTGCAGCTGCCTACCAAATGCTCTGTGTGGGAAAGGTAACCCACCCGAGCAGACGTAGGGGTGGTGCATCACGCACACTGCGAGCTGTTGGCTCCTCGTCTCGCTCGGTGAGGAGAAAGAGGGTGGCTGGGACTCCTCAAAATGGCGGTGTTTGGTCCCATTACCATTCTGGAACTAGTTGGCTGGTGGTCGCCATGATGCTGCTGGTTTTCCGATGCTGGCACGATGTTCTTGCTGACTGGTTTGGCACAGAGTCTTTCAGCATGGAAATTGGAAATTTGGGGTGCAGGAATTTTTGCTAGGAATTTTGAAAGGTTGGCCAAAAGTATTAGAAGGTTTCGACTAGAAAATTGGATAGGTAAATATTGTACTTGCAATAAAAAGGACAGGTTTACATGCTGAGGTTAGTCATAGGACATGTTTTATATGATTAGGATTTTGAAAAAAATTTAGACACACAGTTGGGAAAGCCACATTACGTAAGGAAATAGAATAGGAAAAAGTATGATTAAGATTTTGATCATAAAGTGGTCGCATGGAAAGGCACAACATGATGTAATGCATGTGGCATAGGGAAAATAATATATGTGATTAAGGTTTCAGGCAGAAAGTGGCCACATGGAAGGGTGCCACATGATGGTTGCCATGGTCTCAGTAGTGGGTATAAGTGTGGTTAGGTGTATAATAAAGGTGTTTTGGTACTTACAAGGGTGGATAAGGGTGCCAGAGCATGAGATACTTATCCAGGGATGGGCCGATCGCCCATCTGGCTTCTCCTGAGCTCACCCCGCACAATGAGTAGACATCATCGGTAATGTTGTTAAGCCCTGCCTTTGCCTAACTACGAGAGTGTAGGCCCCCTCACACACCTCTAATTATCACATGAGACAGGCTGTTAAGTGGACGTCTCACATGCCATAAACACCATAAAGACATGATCACGGGTGCGGTGCACCAGTGGGTGGAAGACACAAAGTTACGTTACGTGTTCGTTGGTGAAATAAAAACAATAGATCACTCACACTGATTTTATGCACTATTTATTCCCACATACGAATCACTTCCAACGTTCTAGCATTAAGGCATTCTGGCAGCAGACACTGACAAAGACACAAGTAGCCAATGCAAAATAATTGAGTTAAACTAACCACATGTTTCAAGCTGACTGAGCTGAGAACTGCACTTCCCCTGGGCTATGCAAAGAAATGTAGTCAATTAAGTTCCAGAATAAAATAATTAACTATTGACACACTAAATACCGGTACAAAATGTTGAAAAACCCGGGGGCACACGGTGTGTATCCATTAACTCAGTATGTGCCGAACCAACCGGCCGTACATGGCAGGCCCGCTAAGGACCCTTGTTCGAAAGTGTGCCAAGTGCATCAAAAATACCTTGGCACATTTACTGGGAAGACGAATACATATATAAACACTTAATGCAAAAAAATTCGCACCTTAATTTATGAAAATTTCATGGTGGCAGCAGGTGGATTGATTGGATGAGTCCACTCTGACCCCAGGAGGGGTGTGGGTAGCCAAGCTCGAATACGTGTTTTACAAAGCTCGTTTTTACTGGGGCGGAAAAATATTGGGTTTGTTTATGTGGTATTGAAGCCTAAAAATGACTGAACCCTTCACACACTCACACTACACACAACACACTCACACTACACACAACACACTCGCACTACACACAACACACTCACACTACACACAACACACTCAAGAGGACATAAAGAGGTAATGGAGGTGGTACACGAGGGGTTTTGTGAAAACTGTAACTATTGTGTCCTCGCTGCACATATTATTACTGGGGACGTCTCTTGGCAGTATTGGTCGGCCAGAATTTTCGCGCCCTCAAAAGCTCTATCTTGAGGGAATGAAAGTGGGGCGATCACTTGACTCCGGCAATACCCAGGTGGCCACGGAGGGGTGGTGCACTCCAGTGCACATCGCCGGTGTTGGAGTTGTGGAGAGGGTGGCCACCACGTTTGGACCGACTGCCCCCAGAAGAGGGCTTGTCGAACCTGCACTGTTGTAGCGGGACGAGTGAGCTAAGGGAGGAGGGATACGGCATGCGACACCCTGTAGGAGGTGGAAGTGTGCAAAAGTGATGCAGAAGGAAGAGGCAATAATAAAATCTTTACCAAACGACCACTAACTAACATAGACTTGGAACTGTATGCACACAAATTGAAAATATATTAATTTTAGAGGAGCATTAATGAGAGACGAATTGCCCCAGAAACCAATATGTATTGAGTGTGGCATAACTAATATAGACATGACAGCCGGGCGCTGTCAAACCTGGAGACAGTGGAACTGAGACGACAGTCTATCGAATGGATGCTATTCCGATTACCAGTAAGCCCGCGCATCAATTGGATGGTGAAGTCCAGCTTTGTATCTGAGAAACCAAAGTACATCAACCTTTGGGCTACAGACCGGAAGACAGCACAATTGTGTGTGTGTGTGTGTGTGTGTGTGTGTGTGTGTGTTGTGTGTGTGTGTGTGTGTGGTGTGTGTGGTGGTGTGTGTGTGTGTGTGTGTGTGTGTGTGTGTGTGTGTGTGGTGTGTGTGGTGGTGTGTGTGTGTGTGTGTGTGTGGGTGTGTGTGTGGGTGTGTGTGTGGGTGTGTGTGTGGGTGTGTGTGTGTGTGTGTGTGTGTGTGTGTGTGTGTGTGTGTGAGAGAGAGAGAGAGAGAGAGAGAGTCATTTGCAGTTCGACACATGGCAAATATAAAATGTGAAAATAATTTTTGAATATTGAAAGCTATCTGTAAGTTTATGTGAACATGAACTTTGAAAATGTGCAGTACCTGCTAGCATACCAAATGTATGCTCAATTCCAAAATGCATATTATGGACCCTCCCAATCTATGATACTGAGCACTGATACTTTCAAGAGTTTGGCCCTGCTCAAGGTATTCGATGTGAGTAAAAAGGATGAGTGTATTACCTCCAATGTAATCGTCTGCAGGATCGAATTCATTACACATGGAAATAATCCTGCCAACACGTATGCATTCTGCCTGATACTTCACGACTGGCTTGTATCGTACAATTGCCATTACAAGACTGTAAAAATACTGTCGTGAGCACAGCTGAGAATATATAAATATAACTGTTCACACACTAGAACTGTTTATTCGTCTTAGATCATCATCTTCAAGGTGTACTCTAATCTGCAGGGTTTCCAGAGTCGAAATTGCTTCATGCTCAAGGAAATTGCAGTGTCCTGCGACGACGATGGAAAAACACGCACACGGTTGCGGTTATCTCTTAAGGCGACACCACAGCTTAAAGGTTGATAGTTGAGAAAGGTATAATGAAATCTATACTAATATAATAAAGAGGTAATGTGATTTTGTTTATATGACTCGGATAATCTCACAAACTACCAGGCCGATTATATAATTATTTCACTATTAGGAAATTCTTTCAGATGTCATAGGCTATGTTAAATTCAAAAAGAAAAAATTCCTTGGGAAATTTCAAAATTTGTAAACCAAGTCTGAGAAAAATGAGCTAATTGGCTTATTTCTAAGCATGATCTACCAAACTACAGGGGCGATTTTTATAATTCTTTCACTGTTATAAAGTTACATTCTTCCAGATGGACATAGGCATATATCAAGTGGGACCACAGAGGCACAGTGGATAGAGCAATCCCAAGTGGGGATGCAGTGACTCAGTGGCAATAGCACTCCCAAATGGGGCCGCAGTGGCTCAGTAGTTAGAAATATATCAAGTGGGGTTACAGAGGCCCAGTGGGTAGAGCAATGCCATGTGGGGCCACAGTGGCCCAGTGGCTAGAGCGATCTCAAGTGGGGCCGCAGTGGCCCAGTACGGTTAGAGCGATAATATTATAAAGCGGTAATGTGAGTTTGTTTATGTGTTTATATGTCTGGTGTAATCTCGGAAACTACAAGGCTAATTCTCACAACTATTTCACTATTAGAAAACTAAATTCTACCATATGGACATAGGCTTTGTTTGATGCTAAAAATTATCTTGAGAAATTTCAAAATTTGTAAACCAAGTTGGAGAGAAATAAGCTAGTTGGATGCTTTCTAAGCATGCACAAATAAAACCATTATTAAAGATAAATTGAAACCATGTTAGAAGAAATTGTAGAGGGGTGGCGGCTTTACTCTGCACACCCTTAGACCTATGGCTATCTAATCTTCTCCTCCCCCCTTCCCCACTCAATAACCCCTTCTCACTTTACTCGGGGAGGAGTTGCCGAGACAGGAGAGGTGTGTTTTTCGCTTTCTTTTCGGCCTGTAAGGTGTATTTTTGTATTGATTTTCTTGGGGTTTGGGGTACGGTTGTCTTTTTATGCCCCACCCTCCCCAATAGGAATTTAAGCCCTTCGGACCAAGTGTTAAGTATTATGTCTTAAGTGTTAAGTCTTACATCTTAATTGTTAAGGCTTACATCTTACATCTTAAGGCTTATGTCTTACATTTAAGTCTTACATCTTAAGTTTTACGATTAAAATCTTACATCTTACATGTAGGGTAATCTCGGGAACTACACGGCCGACTCTTATAATTCCATCACTATTAGAAAGCTACATGCTTCCAGATGGACTTAGGCTATGTTTCATTTTAAAAAATAAGTCTTAAGAATTCTTAAAATTTATAAACCAATTCGGAGAAACATTAGCTACTTGGATGCTTTCTAAGTGTGCGCTAACAAAACAATTATTAAAGATAAATTTATTGAAACAATGTTAGAAGAAATTGTAGAGGGTTGGGGGCTTTACTCTGCATACCCTTGGACCTTTGGCTATCGAACCTCCCCCCTCCCAAATACACCACCTCCTCTCCAGCCCCTGGAAGGAGTTGCCGATACCAGAGGGGTGTGTTTTTCGCCTTATTTTCGGCCTAGAAGATGCATGTTTCGGGTGATTTTTTGGGATTTGGGGGAGGGTTGTCTTTTTATGACCACCCTCCCCAATGGGAAGTTAGGCCCTTTGGATCAAGTCTTAAGTCTTATGTCTTACATCCTAAGTCTTACATCTTAAGTCTTATGTTTTACATCTTGTGTCTTAAGTCTTACAATTTAAATATCACATCTCATGCATTACATATTAATTTTTAAATCTTTATGCTCCGAATACAACTGCAGGATGTGATGTGCGAGTGAGCACTGATAGGCACGAGCAAGCACGTGCTGAAGTTCCCAGACGTAGTCGTGGGTAGTCGGTCAGGATGTGTGAGCGAACGCTGATAGGCGTGAGCAAGGACATCCCGAAGTTCGAAGACAAAGTTGGAATGTGTGAGCGAGCGCCCATAGGTACGAGAGAGCCTAAGTTCCCGTAATCACGAGTAGTCGCGGCTAGTCTCGGGTAGTCACGGATAGTCGCAAATCATCTAAACGACATAGAAAAAGGTACATTGGTTTTGGCAAAATATATTAAAAATATATCTTACCAAAAGACTCCACAACACCTGAGCGAAGTGATGGCGGGCTGCACGTGCCGAAGATCCTGCAGTCGCAAGTAATCGCAGGCAGTCGCGGATAGTCGCAGGTTGTCGCAAGTTATCGCAGGTAGTCGAAAGTATACGGAAGTAGTCGCAGGTTGTCTCAAGTTGTTTCAAGTTGTCTCGAGTTGTCGCAGGTAGTTGCAAGTAGTTGGAAGTAGTCGCAAATTGCCGCAAGGTGTCTCAGGTTATTCCAAGTAGTCGCAAGTAGTCGCAAGTAGTCGCGGGTAGTCGCAGGTTGTCACAAGTTGTCGCAGGTAGTCGCAGGTAGTCGCAGGTAGTCGCAGGTAGTCGCAGATAGTCGCAAATAGTCGCAAGTAGTCTCAGGTTGTCGCAAGTAGTCTCAGGTTGTCGTGGGTGGTCGCAAGTTTTTCGCAGATAGTCGGAAGTAGTCACAGGTAATCTCAGATAGTCGCAGGTATTCGCAAGTTGTCGTAAGTAGTCACAAGTAGTCACAGGTAGTCGCAAATAGTCACAGTAGTCGCAAATAGTCACAGGTAGTCGCAGGTACTCCCAGATAGTCACAGGAAGTCACGCATAGTCACAGGTAGTCACAGGTATTCGCAGGTAGTCACGGGTATTCGCAGGTAGTCATGGGTAGTCGCAAATATATGTATGTATTTCAATAACTCCATGGTGACTGAAGCGATGGTCGGCTGCTAGTAAGTAACAAAAATACTGCTTCCCTTTAATGACTATTAACACTGAATACAAATACCGTGGAGTCGGATAGGGAAGGACAGATAATGGAATGGCTCTCTTTCCCTCACTAACTCATCTCTGAAGACAGTCGGAGATAGGTTCCCTCTCACTCTGTGTCCGCCTCACATCGATGACACCCCAGGAAGACCTCGTTTCCTGGTTCGGATCCCCAGACCACACTTCTCGCCCCCTCCCATTAATGTGTTATCATTCTTCCCCTATTCGCCGATATATTGGCGTGAGCAGAGTTATCTTTGCCGGCCGATGCCCATACTTCTGTGTCAGCACGGCCTAATTACGGTGGCCCATCTTGCAAGAATTTTTGTCGTACGATTCCGCTTTCGCAGTGCTGCTCATGCTGACCCAGTCCCTGAGTTGGCTGCCGCTGACCACCTTTCGCCTGGGCGCACTGTGTAGCTGGTATCGCAATCGTAACAGTATGCTCCTTCTGCCCCTTTTATTCGTGGAAACTGTTGGACAAGAAGAGCATGAGAACAAATGCCTGGTTAACCAAGTACTACCATGAACTGGAATGGGACGAAGGCAAGATTCCATACCATCAGGTGGGAAATGTGTTGTGCGATTTGCTGATGCAGAACACGAATGCCCCGACTTATATAGCGGAACCTGGGCAGAAAAAATGGCTGAGCGATGTGAGTAAATTTCAAGTAGAAATTATCGACTGGCAGGCCGAGTATGGATGTACTTCGCTTCGCAAGCTGGTTAAACTTTACGGCGAGTAGCATCGTCATGTATGCTACAGGTCAGAACTATACTGAGTCTACGCACTAAAGAACATACAGCTGCTGCACAAATGGTGTGCCTCGTACTTCGACTGGGAATTGACTGCTTACGACTAGACACAAAGTCACCCAATCATCTCGAAATGTGAGAGAAATTAGCTTTTGTACAGTGGCACACCTGATCGACATCCATATTATATATAACTGGGAAACCCGATGGACTTGTTTAGTCGTCGCCTAGAGGTCTAATCGCCACCATGACTCAGTTCTGTCCTATGAACATTTTCGCAAGTACCAAGCCAGACTATGGTAGTATGGAGTATAGTTTCATCGCAGAAAATGAATCTCTGTACACTTACACCGAGACCTGCGATGGCAGTGGCATGCAGAACTAGCGAATCGCACATTTTCGAATCGTCTACGAACCATCGCTGATTCAATTGGAATGTTCAGGAGCATCGGCATGCATCGCGTTCCTCACGATTTCACAGATGCAGTTTCCCTTAATGTGAACAGCGAAGTTCACGAGTGTTTTCTTGACGATTTGTACCGCGCAGTCTACTATCGCATTTAGTGCATGTCGGGGCGATGAGAACATCCAACAGTACACCGGTGCAGGCTGCTGGGAACAGCGAGTCGCTTTTCCCGGTGACCCAAATAGTGTATTTCACAAATGGCCATTTTAGGTAATTCCTTCGAAGAGGTAACTCTTAGGGGAAACTAGCTAGCGGTCTGGCATGTTATTCCTACAAAGCCACGACTGCCAGGTGCACAGACAATTGTAGGGAATAAGTGAACTGCCCTCACAGCAGTGTTATTTAACCCTCAGATCTGCTAGACATCGGTGAGCCTGCTCGTGAAACTGTACTGATGCGACCACTAGTCATAAGTAATAAAATATAGCAAATAGCATAACCCTAATTGTGTTAAGATGTCATACGTATGACAATGAGCTATAACACATTTTTATTTGTATTCAGTGTGAACTGAAAACACACTTAGCCCCATGTTGAATGCAGGGGTGTACCACATAGCGTGATGATGTCATGAATCGTGCATTGTTGGTAAAAATATTACAATGGGGAACTTCCAAAGATGAGTTTTCCCGTGCTTTACCAAAGTGCAATTTTTCAACGCACGATTTTATGTAGTGTTTATGTATCAAATGAAATAGTGCACTCATGTTCCATCCATCATCAAATAACCGTGTAACATTTGCATTCACTTCATGTCAGTCTGTAAGTGTGGTGGCATTCCCATGATGTATTTCGTTGCCCTTAATTGCTGTTTTTAAAGACACTGGAATGTCGCCAATGTGTTTAGAATAACCAAGTAGAATTATGTAGTTATTTTATTTAACCAGTCATATTCATTTAGCGTGCTTCAAATTTCTTTGAAAAGTTCCATAGAGCTTTCTGAGGGCGGCCTCGGCCATCTTTCCAGTGGACCGATGCCATTCTCGCAGTCTAACTTCCGCCATCAGAGAGTAGCGAGATGCATGGGATTCGCGCTTCCCTAGCACACCCTCTCGGCACAAGAAACTTTAAGCGGTACTCACTAGTGTACAAATAGCATGTAGTTTAACAGGAACCTTCTTTCATTAGTGAGGAGGGATCGACTGTTCAGTATTTATCAACATTTAAAGCACTGTAATTCCATGTGCACGTGACACATTCTGCAGCATCGGCTACCGGCGGGCCAGAGTGCCAGAACTGTGTTAATTAGTATGTATAATGTTCTCAGTTGTACCATTGTGCATCAATAAAATTGATTGAGTTTTATTTTCATCTTTTATTGTGTTTTACCTTTCATGGTAATTTTAGGCATGGTGCTCTAAAGGCCGAAGTGTAACTTCAGTGGAAATGTTTTTTTTTTTGCAGGAACCCCATGGGACCTGCCATATGCAGAGTAACATAAGTTTAAATATTAATGGCTTGTAAGGGGGCCAACATCCTTACACTTGCGTAGCAGAATAATCTGCTACAGTAAAGTCAGTGTCGGTAAGTGCACACTACGGCAACCAGCATCATAAGCACCAGTGGAAGCTCCAGTGATCTCCTCTGGCCATCGGCATACGACCGCTCCACCGAGCATGGTGCCGGGCAATTCCAACTCACCCCTACTTTGGGTCAGGGGGCGAGCGAATTTCATCGTCCCTGGAATGAGCCCATGTCACCCTGCACCGTGGACCAAATCATCAGCATGGTACAGAGTCACGCTAACATTCATGTGCCAGACTGTGCCGTGGATTCGCTCCAGGCGGGGCACGAACCATCAGCCCAGTCCCAGCAACCTGGGTCCAAGAAGGATGATGTCATCTAGACGATCATATGCTGCCGAGTGCATCGCCGATGCCAGGCACTCGTGTCAGTACACAAAACGGATGATTCTGCCTCCAGTTCCAGAGATGAACCTGCACCCACTCGTCATCGACCGGAAATGTGTACTCCCGGGGCTCCCGATGCCGGTTCTGCTGCCTACAGACCTGGTGTCGATGGGCCAGATGTTGGTACTAGCATCACATAGCTATATATTAAAAAGGGGTCAAGTCTTCACTGCGACGATAATGTGATGCATGGTGACTCGGAGATAAGTACTGCTGCTGCTGCTTGTGGCGAAGGTCTTTGTAGCGAACCTATGGTTATGTAGTTCTTCATAGAGCACTGATGCTAACCGCCATACATTAATTGCTCAGCCTTCTACGAAATACCCAAAAATCAAAATCAAAGACCTGCATACTAAAATAATATGTAATTTGGACTCTGTTCGAAAAAGATTTTTAAAAAATTATTAATTTTTGTCTGATTGTGTATATTTTTTAATCTATATAATAAGTTTTGTGTAAAAAAAAATGCTGTGTTTTATTTATTAGAAAAAATTGCTTTGTATAAAAAATATTTAAAATAAAAATATTTGCATTGAAAAATTAAATGAAAAATTAAATATGGCAATTTAAAAGATCTCACCACCATTCGGTACAAGTCAATAGCACTCTTGCCAAAAGTAAATTATCTCTGGTGGTTGAAACATGATTTGCCATTGTGATCTAATGGGCGATACTGAAAATATATGGACAATAGATATGGCATGGCGTGGAAGGGAGCTGGAAGGGATCGAACAAACATTAGTAATTGGCCGACAGCATGTCTAAATGTTAAAAACATAAACAAATATGTCTGACATCTGGTGGCTAAATCATTAGATCGTCTGGTGGTGGAATCGGTTATTAATACACTAGCATCACCTAGGTGTTGAAAATGAAAACAAATGAAATCTAAGATGGTGGCTTCCAGCAATATAGAAACAAATGACAAATGAAAGAAGTAAGATGGCCACCAGCGGACTCGAATGACAGAGCAGGAGAAGCTTCTGCTCCGATCCTGGATCCCATTATGTCCAAACATTCGAAATTTTAATTATTTTTAATTATTTTTTTATTTTTAATATGTTTTTTTATTTTTTAGATTTTTAATTTTTTTTTGAGTTCATGTCAGGGTCATGGGCACAAGGTCAAGGTCATGGGTCAAGTTCACTTGTATATACAATGCGGTTGGTTTATTTCGCAACATTGTGGCCGGTCGGTGCCTGGCGCCTATTTGACTGTTGCCTTGCAACAGACTTCCCATTTATATTCTAGTTATCACTCATGGTTGTCTGTCGAAGTCGTCCAAAACTGGGTGCAATATATAAGTAACTTGCTCTCGATGAAATCTGAGTTTAATATTCGAATAGTCAAATATTCGACGTACATTTACCCTGCCACTCGCTACCATATCATCTGCCTGTTTTAAACTTCGTTATTTGTTCGTGCAGGTGTTTTATACGTCTTTTCAGCATGCCTACCACTCATAAATAATGCGTGGCAATCAATGTTTATGTGTGTCACATTGTATGTGTTGTTCTAAGGGAAATTTATATATGCCACACAAAAAGCAATAGTAATTCTCTTGTACGACATATGTGCATGAGTCTGTATAATATTTATAAATATTTTACATATTTATTCATGTGCCTATCTGGCATCTTTTGCAGTGACTACATAATTTTTACGGCAGGGCATACAAGTATTTATGGCAATGTGTGTGTTAAAGTTTTTCGTAAAGCAGACTTTCCTAAGAATTATAAATGCAGCCATGTAAGCACCTGTGACACAGTTTACCCACACCATCGAGTGGCTGGTACACTCCAGTTGATGAATCTCCTTGGACTATGAACACGAGGGTTGGCCTGTGCTGGATTACTGCCCTCTCCAGTTCATCAAGGGTGAAGTTCTGTTCTGGTGCCTTCTCGCAGTGCCGCACATCTGCTCCTGAAATCGTAAACCATTCTCTCATCCTAGTATTCGGTATCCAATATCAACTTACCCTGATAAAATGTAAAAATAAAGAACACTTTATAACCTTTGCTGCATGCAAGAGAATCCCCAATGTCTCACTGGCTAATATGTAACAACTAAAGCTGATATTCTACCCCAAAATCATCTTTGTTTTACGATCCTAATAAGCCTAGAGAAGATATATGATCTTTGAACATACTAGGTTTATAAACCACTTCATCATGCTTTAATATAATAAAATTTTTGAGAGAGGAGAAATCACATGCCAAAATAACATACCCTTACATTTTAAAAATTTAACACACTTCTAAGCCTTGCCCAGGATTCAGAGTCGGAACTTCAAACTTAGCGATCTCAGTCTCGGAGGTCACCAAATGATGTGATGAGCACTACAGCATTCACAATAATGATACATAGCATGTCAGTTACAGTAGTGCAAGCTCACCATAGCGCTTCGCAATGTCACTTGCTCGTTGCCCCCATAGACCGCACATTGTGATGAGGGCCACGTCTCCTGGCTCCACTAAGTTGCACAAAGCCATCTCCATCCCTCCGTGGCCAGAGGCAGTCACTGCCATAGTGAGAGCGTTCCTGGTCTGGAAGACGTAGCGTAGAGCTGCTTTCACCTCATCCATCACCTGCATGCACCAAGTAAAATATCTAGTTTATTTATGTAGTGGGGTGACCATCCTCCTTAATAGGCAATTAAATCATTGGGTATAGTAATGACTGCATATGCAGTGTGGGAACTGTGTGTTACGAATGTAGGAATTATTTTTATACACATTGTGGTATGGTATAATGTGTTATAAGTATTTTAAACACAAAAGTTATGCAATCATAAACGTGTGTAATTTATGTTTTTTTTTAATTTTGTACTTAATTGTCATGCTATATAAAATCATTCAAACTTGCTTGCTTATGGCTCCATTTTCACAGACGTTGGTAAGAGTGGCATCAACTTCTGATGTGAAAATATACAAAATTATCCAAATTTGAATTATATAAAAGCAAAATTGACTACAGGTTTGTGAAGATCAAAAACCAAGTACCAGTGACCATGTTGTATAAACCAGGCATAAAAGTTCCAATGTATTGTAAAAATTTTTACATTCACAGTTGACACCATTGTAGGTTGGCTGCTTTCATAGCAGAATTCAATCGATTTTATTGATACCACTGGCAGGCATGGGTGCCTGATTCGGTTTTCGTTATAGGTAATTTTAAGGCATGTAAGTGAAAACCAAGGTAGACTTCCAGATATTGTGCAAGATATACGAGTTAGTTAAAATGAAGTAATCACAGCCAGTAACTGTGCTGAAAATTCGTACCCTCTTTCCCCTCAATCCCTCATCCTTCAGTGGTGTGTTTGCAATATTAAACCTATAGTCTATTCGCAGATTCTACGCACTTTTTGAATCAAACCTTTGGAAAACCGCCCCATGTAATACATGCTTTGTTGTTTCCTAAGTGTGCCATATATCACAAGCACTTTAGACTTGTCTTATCGTAAAATAAAATAACCTTATTTTTGTTTAAATTGAACTTTTACTTATACTGGAGCTATAAACTATTATATTTGATTTATAACTAGCTGACCCGTGCGACTTCGTTCGCATGATATTTTTGCAAAGTTATTAAAATAAACTCCACCATGGTTTCATTAAGGTTTTATGTTTAAAATACTAATATTAAATTACACCCTGCCATCGCTTCACACATGTTTTATTTTAGCATGATACTTAGGACTTTGAATTGATCTAGCCACTTTTTTAAATTGGGTTCTCTTACTACTGAGCTACTGCGGCCCCCTTTTTGGGTGCTCTATCCACTGAGATACTGCGGCCCCACTATTGGGTGCTCCAGCCATTAAGCTAGTGCGGCCCCCTTGATATATATCTATCCACTGGGTCACTGTGACTCCACTTTGAATAACTCTAGCCACTGGGCCACTGCGACTTTTTGGAAGGAAAGGAGAACAGCCCTAGACAAAAAAGAAAGAAGAAATGAGGAAATTTATTTTAAGAATGCATTTTTATGCAATAATCATAAGAAAAGCTTAGCCCAGTGCTGTACCTATTTACATACCTGATCATCATTTTTTCTGGAACCGTTTGAGATATTTCGATGAAACAATGGCTAAGTTGGTCCTGGGGTTGTTATCTATACACTGTATAAATTTGATGTCAATATGATTTTTGAGTTAAATCCGTTTGGACAGACAGACACGAAAAAATTTAACATAAGATATGGCTTTGTTATCAATTATACTATATGAAAAAATATTAAAAGTAAAAAATACGAAAATCACATACACTTATATTTTATTTGGTAGTATAGATTAGTAGAAGATCTCTGTCTGTCTGTCCGTCTTTAATACCTCTAAGTCCCTTGAAACTCAACAGAAGTTCTTCAAATTTTACAGGGTAAAATACACGTCAACTTCGAATTTCAGCAAGCTCAGATTACGCAATCATTAACTATCATTTTTGTCTACTTTAAATGTCTCGCTTCAATGTTGAGTTAATGAAGTGGGGTCACAGTGGCTCAGTGGATAAGCGATTCCAAGTGGGCCCTTAGTGGCTCGGTTGATAGAATTATGTTAAGTGGGGTCACAGTGGCTTAGTGGATAGAACTATATTAAGTGAGGCCACAGTGGCCAAGTAGATAGATATATATCATATGGGGCTTTAGTAGCTCAGTGGATAGAGAGATTCCAAGTGGGGCCGCAATCAGTGGCGGCTGGTGACTTTTGAAACTGGGAAGGCTGTAGCTATCCTAACTCATATCATTTTTAAAATAGGAACAGTGATAAACATATTGTGTACGGCAGGCTTAAGTGAGTGTAGTTTATGTAGCTAAATACAAAAAAGAAGTGTGGTTGTTTGAAGAAAAATGTATCATTACGCGATTTGTAATGGTCAACATACTGTGGCTGCTAGTTCAGATCTAATCACTACCACAGGTATGTATTTGTTTTAAGTTTGTTTAGGTTATATGCCTTCCAACCAGAACCTACATGGTGTGGTACATTACACGAGACGACGAGAGATAACATAATAATACCAATTCTACCATACAAATGATGATGATAACTTAAATATACTAAAACAAATATTTTTAAAACCAACTACTAATTTACATAGCCTACAGTATATACAAAATTCATGTCAAATTTAAATCAGAGGATGAAAGTGGCATATCTTAACTAATATATTTGTAAAAAAAAAAAAATCCGTTCGTCAACCTGTACGCACTATCTAACTGGCTATGTATATCCACCTTACCAAGCAATGAAAATTTTATGGCATTTTTTTATTTGTTGTGAACATGATTTATGTATTTTAACTTTGCCTCCCAAATGTTTTAAATCTTTTTCCCCATTGACAGTTCACGCAAGATAATTAGGTTTCATTAGCAAAAAAAATTAAACAAAACAACACATTTCCAACTTCACACCCGCATAGCCAGTCTGCGAAATTGTATGCACTTACATCGAATTTTCTCATATACGAACCATTTACTACCTTGGTTTTGTTGTTGAATTATATTCAACTGTGGCCTTGCTGGTCCCAGATTCTGTAGCTCTAGTTTATTGTCGTAACTGAAAATCTTTGTCGTAATAAGGTTTAAAATGTTACTCGCCGAATTAACAATTATTTAAAAGTTTACACAACACGACATTAACAACAATTCATCCATGCTTCTGACTGTTGCTCATAGCTCATCATTAATTAACAACAGACCTATTTAGAGTATTGCACACTGCATTTGACGCTCACACGAGTTTGAACAATACTAATAAATAAAAAATATTCTAAAAAAATACAAGCATTGTTAAGAAATGTGTTTAACAACTGCAAAAGAGTGGAGCGTGAAAGTATGCTTACAAAAAAATAGTTTTGGTAGTTTTGTCAAGTTCCAGGAAACCATTTTTTGTTTGAGCAGAGGCGCGCCCAGCTCTCTCCGATTTACAGCATGCGATTGACTGAAAAGGGCCGAGCCCCTGAAGTCTTCCCTCCCTCCCGTAGTACACTATCCTATGTTACGGTCATCTCTCTCTACTAGCTCTACCCACTTCGGGGCGAAGAATGTGCCGCCCCACCACTCGACATTTCCAAAAACATTTCTCTCGTGACAAGAGTCTCGTCCATCTCAAAAACATTGGCTGCGAAATCACCTCCGTATTTGTACGCATTATTATTTACTGAGTAGCAGATAAGAAGAGGTATGAGTTCTGAGATTTTATTAGGAGGGCTGCGTCCCGCAGCCCTACCTCAGCAGCCGCCACTGGCTGCAATGGCTCAGTGAGTAGAACGATTCGAAATAGAGCCTTAGTGGCTCAGTGGATAAAACTATGTTAAGTGGAGCCGCAGTGGCTTAGTGGATAGACCTATATCAAGTGGGACAGCAGTGGCTATGTGTGTGTGTGTATGTGTATATATATATCAAATTGGGGACTTAGTAGCTTATTGGATAGAGAGATTCCAAATGGGGACTTAGTGGCTCAGTGGATAGACAGATTTAAAGTTGGGCCGCAGTGGCGAAGAGGATGGGTATATATCAAATGGGGCCGCAGTGGCTAAGTAGATAGAGCGATTCCAAGAAGGCCCTTAGTGTCTCAGTGGATAGAATTAGGTTAAGTGGAGTCGCAGTGGCTTAGTGGATAGAACTATATCAAGTGGGGCCGCAGTAGCTAAGTAAATAGATATATATATATAAATGGGGCCTTAGTAGCTCATTGGACAGAGAAATTCCAAGTGGGGCCTTAGTGGCTCTGTCGATAGATCGATTCCAAGTGGGGCCTTAGTGGCTTAGTGGATAGAAAGATTCCAAGTGGGACCGCAGTGGCTCACTCGATATAACTATATCAAGTAGGGCCTTAGTGGCTCAGTGGATAGAACTATGTTAAGTGGGGCCGCAGTGGCAAAGTGGATAGAGAAATATTAATTGGGACCGCAGTCGCTTCAATGTTGAGTTGATTTCACATCAATTCATTATTACCTAAATATCTATGCAATATTTTTTTCAGTCTTTGTATGATAAATAAATTTTTTCACATGGTAACAGTTCTAGCCCCATGTCAATACAAAAAAAAAGATAGTGAATAATAATAGAGAGAAAATATATGTGTTAGTAATGTCTATCAAAAACAGTTCTTATACACAAAATTATTACTCTGGTGGTGCGTTGTCCGTTTGGGGTAATTTTCTAGTTTTGGTCAAGGTTTGTTTGGATAAGGTGGAGGAATACCCCGGAAGTATAACTATAGCAGGGCTTCATAAAAGTAGTATGTAAGAATGAATGGACTATGTATACATGTACATATACTCTTTTTAACTGTGATTTCATGTTACGAAGTGGAAATTCTTAACAAGAGATGTTGGAAAGTTGTTGTGTGTGCTAGGGGTGGAGTACGACAGATTTTGGTAGAAATTTTGAAGTCACATAAAGACATAATGGTGATTGTCGGGTGCCAGCTATTCGTTTCTTGTAATAACATAAGACATCTTAGGTAGTGGTCATTCACCAATGATACTGAACCTCTACTCTCGATGTCCGATCATGGGTACTACTCGTGTATAGGCTCCCTCCGCCCATACAGCTTTCGTACTCATAAACCAAGAATCCTGATTATATAAAATCCACGAAAACATTGAAGTTAGGTTCGTGGGATACTTCCGCGGTACTCATGATCAGTTGCAAACCATGCTGCTAATCAGTTATGAGCAAGTTTACATGATATAGGAAATGTAGATGTTTAAAGCACCCCGTACATTCTGTGCACAAGGGAATACATTAAAACATTTATAGGTTCTCCACAATCTTGAGGCACTTTTTCAAATATGAGTCTTAGCCATAAAATAGCCGAAATGCTAATTAAATCTTCAGGGATGCCGACTCATGAAGTTGGGACTGAAGTGTTAGGAAAAAATTCAAAAGGTACCGGTAAACTTCAAACTACTATATTTTAATGTTTATATAAGTAAAATGGTGATTAGTCCTGGGAGGCAGACACTCGTATCTTTTCCATACAATTGCAAGCTGCCAACTTCCAGTCTGGCGTTGTGCACACTAGTTGCTCGCTCACACAGATTTCACAAGCACAAAATGCATATAAGTATACACAAATAAGTCCGACAACAAGGGTATAAATAATAGAAACTATTTTAGGCATTTAGCATATAACATTTATGTTAGGCACAGCGGATGTTGCATGGAAGTTGTGCCAATTTGAAGAAATATCTATGTATAAACTGAAGTTTTCGATTGACTCACTCATTTAGTCACTCTTCACCGCACAGCCCACACCGCTGGATGCAAAATCATGAAAATTTAGGAATGGCTTCCCCTTACAGCGCAGGTATCCACTCAGAAAGGTTTGCGAGCTACAACCCTCAGAGGTGAAACAGGATAAGTGTGTTTTCGATGAGTTCTCTAAAGCTCATTAACACGATGTAGTTATGTTTTGTGCTTCATAATAATGCCTATATAAAAAGGTATAAACACTAAATTTAGGATTTTTTTAAATTCAGAAACTAAGAGGGAAGGAAAGGAGTAAAATGTGATTCCAATGACTCGTCAATAGCTCATTAAACCGACGGGATATTGTTATACTCCTTGCTTTAAACTACATATAAAAATTACTAAAAACCAACAATAATTTTTTTGAAATTCTACACCTAAAGGATGAAAACGGGTAAAATGTGTTTTCAGTGACTTCTCGATAGCTCGTGAGATTTAGTTATGTTTTAAGCTCCAAAAGGTTGTCTATATAAAAAGGTAAACACTAAATTAACAAGTTTTTTAACTCGACCCTTGAGGGGTAGAAATGCGTAAAATTAGTTTTTGAAAGGACATGAATAGCTCATTAACTCGAAAAATATAGTTCCTGTTAGCCCCACTACTGCTGGTGGGTAAATTTATGTTGAGTGGGATGTGGCCGGGAGGGGAGGTATATGTGTGCATGTAGCCTGTCGTAGCTTGATGCTGCGCTAAACACACTAGTCTCTGTATCATAATTTGTGTATTTTCCGTCATATCCCCAATATTGTTGTAGCAGTTTGTTCACAGCTGGGATGCCACTAATATCAGCTGCTGCCGGTTGGGATGTACTTTCTGCCCAACACCTAAAAGGGAGTGGAAAGATAGCTTACTAACCCGACGATATATAGCTATACCCTTAGGACCTTATTCATAGTCAGAGCTTCGCCCAAGGATGATCCAGAGATGATCTTCCTCGGAGTTTGTCTGAGGTTAGTCCGGACTAAAGGTGGACTAAATATATTGTATTCATAACCCCCGACTAAAGTGAGACCAACTTTAGTCGAAGATTCATCGAAGTACACTGTTGCCAGGTTTACTGCACATGCACATTGCAGATTTTTGTCTCAAATAAAATCCTTACTATGAAAGGAATATCAATTTTGAGACCACACACATATTAAAAGTAACTTCTAACAATTCAAACAGATAGTGTTTCTTTGCCTAGTGACCACATTTTCCATTGATTGGAACTTATTCCATATTTAATTTATTATCTATGTTCTGTAATATTATAATTTGTTAAGTCTAAATCATGTTGGACTGTGTAGAATAGTGGATAAGGTTCTTGCTTTGTAGTTGTGAAATCTAGGTTTCGAATCTTACATATTCAGTCACATTTTCTATTATGACTATTTGTTTCGATGGCAAGTACATGTTAAAAAAATTTATTATAACTTTAATTTTTTTTTCATATGTCCAAAAAAAATTCTTTTAAGTTATTTATACATCTGACTCTCTGTCATATATTGCAATACTGCAGGATGGAGAACGATAAAATTAATGTAATAATATCTTATTACTCCATGTTTTGTTAATTTTTCATAGCTCACCCTTGTGCATTGGAAATATAGACTGGTTTCATTTTCTTAAGCCAATGCTGTATTTATAGTAATGATGTTAAACATGTATTGAAATGCTAAATACTGTAAATAAACAGATACATTATGAACTGGTTAAAATTCTATTACCTGGTCGAGATTCGAACTTGCATTCTTGTGAACATCAACCCACCATGTAACCATTTTTTTTTTTTTTTTTTTTTTTCCTTAATTTGACGTTGTTACATTTAGCATTGACGAAACTCTTGTGATACTGACTTGTTACAAATTTCCAGTGCAACAAGCGAACTGAAAATCTGCCACATCAGAGGCACTGGTATGTGAACCCGCAACCCTCTGAGGCTTGCCAGGCTCCCTCTTAAGACTGTTTGCCCAACGCTCAGCATGGCAGCAGCACAGTGTTGCTCTGCACTCTACTCGTGCAGCTAGTGTGCATGAGTGTGTGAGATGTCACACCGGCAGTGCAGCATTGAGTAAGTTTCAGTGCCATTAAATGCAGCATCTGGCCACAAGCTGTATGATGGGAAGGGATATAAACCTTCCCGATCCATCTTAATGATTAAGGGCAAACTAATGCTTTAAAGTAGATGCCAATCAATATGCAGGTACGAGATTTGGACAGATGTTCAGTAAATCTGCCAATTATTTATTAATTACAGTGTAATGTGTCTTTCATTATTTTCTGTTTTGTTCATTGCATATATTTACCATCCACATCTCACTCACTGTATTTGTTTTATGTTTCTTTTAAGCGAGTTGTGGCGGAGATATTATAGTGTTTCGGTTAGCTTGTAATAAGTGTGGTAAGTCTAGCATATTGCTAGTTGTACTAGAAAGTAATTCCACATGACTCGCCGATGCAGCAACCCAGTCAGCACGACACGTCTACGTTGTTAGTAAGATACCAGCATCCGGAGGAGAAAGTCACGTACGTGGCATGTCTTGTGTTTTCTCGCCCGAGCGGCGCTTCATCTTTGTGAATTTATCATTAACCAGCAATAGACATTAATTACTGGAACTGTTTCGTTTAAGTCACTCGGGACATCTCTCCCCCACTTCCCTAGTGCTTGCATCACCTGGGGAAGCTTAAACTTCGCCTTTAATTATTGTTAGCCATGTGCAGTTTTTCAGTGCCTCCTTACCAGCAGGCTTAAGACCAGCACGTGTGTTAAGTTGTCTCCTAGGGGTACCTGTAAAGCATAACCTGAATAAATCTTATGTCTAAGTAACAACGTCCTTTATTTCAGGTCAGTCTATGGACTCTAAAGGGCATGGACCCTACTTACCGCAAGAGTGTAATCTGTATCAAATCGCTCCAAGTGTATTTGCTGTTGTATATACATTAATTCGTTGTACTGTTTTCAAGTGTAACTGTGGGTGTGTGGCTAGCCCAAAAAGGCCATGTTGTAGCATGCAAACCACTTAATCATCATCAGTAAGTATCGTTCAACAAGGAGTACCAACATGTCATGAAGGATACAGCCTTGGTTGTCGGCCGAGCGACCCTGAGACTACAAAAATACTCTACCAGAGTATGGCATCAGGCTATTGATGCCTGGCACCTGGTCAACTATATCATAAATTCCCCAGATTTTCCTGGAACCTTTTATCACCATATAAAATTTACTCTTCTATCCACTACTGCACACCCCCCCCCCCCTTTTTCCAAACCAATACCGTGATAGGTGTCAAAATGGCCTACCCGAATGTGTGGCAGGTTCCTACCACCTTTCCATTCATTTGACTGCTTGCGCAATAAAAAATATATACCACATTAGCATAATCGTAGTAAGCACATTACGTGCATAAGGCTGTTAACTATTCGAAATATAAAATGTATAACTCATTTGTGCAAACGTAGTTAGAACATATCTTGTGGTACCCTGTTAACTATATGCAATATAGAATGTATAACTCATTTGCACAAGTGTAGTAAGCACATCTGTTGATAAGAATATTATCTTTCTTCAATATAGAATGTATAACTCATTTGGGGAATGGTGGTAAGCACATTTCGTGCATAAGGCTGTTAACTATTCACAATATAAAATGTATAACTCATTTGTGTAAGTTAAGTATGCCAATATATAGTGTAAATCTCAAATATTCGCGTTAAGCTTTTATATACTAAATATAAATTGATATAAACATAATTTGTAGTAAAATTTATCATGGCTGTTCAACCAAGACTTACAAGTTTTACAAATTCTATAATTACTATTTAAAAAAATTTCTCTTTTTAGGGTGTTTATAAGTAAAAGTTTAATTTTAAAGATTTTTTACAGTTTAATTTATTTTTCACTTTTAAGTCTCGCCAATTTTTATTGTATTATTATAATGATAGGCTAGTTATACATATAATTTATACGTTCATAACATTAAAAAGACAAAAATTTGCAGTAAAACACAGGTGGCCATGTCCACACTTTGGATATATATATATATATATATATATATATATATATATATATATATATATATATATATATATATATATTAGTGAGACTAAAACCGCTAAAAATGTGCAGTTAAACACTGATGGCCCCTTCCACACTTCATGCTGCAACATGACAAACAGTAATAAAAAAATATATGAGACTAAAAAGAATAAAAAGTATCAGTATATACATTCTGTTACATCCTTTAATTTGTTTTTATTACTATTACTATATCGGGGCACACTGATTGTAAACTTTTAATGTAATGTTATATCTTTCACAAGTCACTCCTCTATGGGCCCTTTTAATTACCTTCATACTATTTTAACAATTTTATACAAGCTTGTTCTTCCTTGCAATTGTAATATCTAAAAATAATGAAATTGCATTTCTTAGATTAAAAATTAATACGCATTTTCCTTAAACTAAACTTCTTATCTGTAGTGGCTAAATCGGACTTGCTTTGTGGATGCCAATCTCCTGTCTGTCAATTGGCACCCCTTTGTGTGACTAAACGATGTGGCCTAGCAGGTGACCAGTCGTGGAACCGCCATTTTCCGTTGTTGGCGAACGTTGAGTACGAGAAAGCCGCCATTGTTGGCATCGGTTTCCATGAACTGTAATGGGAATGTTTTTCCCTCCCTCCACCTTTTACACTTATTTTCCCGGTGGTCCATTCATAATACTGCGGGGTGGTTGGGGGGGGGGAACTGATCATGTGCTCGACCGGCCCCCGCACCAGCAGTGACAAACACTGCCCTAAAAATTGTCCACGTGCATGGGACAAGTACACAACAGGACGTTCATAGCCCCATGAAGATATCTGCACAAACGTGCAGCCATGTTTTGCAACCACATATGTAAATGTGTTCGCGATGGAGTGTTGGCATGCAATTACATGCAGAAATTGCATAAAAGTGAAGAACAGCAACCCTTTCGCAATGCACGAGCCAACAACAAACATCTGCAGATGCCTTCTAGGACACACTTCAAAAGCATCTATGCCAACACCATGCAACCAACAAATACCTGGTTATTTTGGAAGATCAGGGGCATGGAGAGGCTTAGAGGAAGATTAGAGAATACTTCTTCCATTGGGCGCCACCTCTCAGTGGAAAGCACGAATTTCTGATGTTGAGCCATTCCTGATGTCCGGAGTCTCATTTGCTGCAGAGCTATCATCCATGTACAATGCCTAGGCTAGTGAAAGTTGTTCTGGATCCCCTTCAAACGCCGTACTCACTTCCGAGGAAGTTGTCTGAGGCCACTTTCACAACATTCGTTCATTCATATAATAAATTACGTTAGTTGAAAGCAGGTGATGCAGCCATGAAGTGGCTGTTGAAAATAAATAAATACAGGTTTTACGGTCAAGTGATTTATTCACAATTCCTCCCCAACAGGGCAATACATGTACGGTTGCCACAATATCAAGGTAAAATCTTATGCTGCACAACAGCCAAAGGCCTACCTAAATTAAGGTTAAATAACACCTTTACCATGTACAAAACTAGCCAGGATTGTATGGTGGCACATGCTCCTGGCAGCAATATGATTTAAATGACCCGGTACAAATAAATTACATTACAGAACTAACATGATTGATTAAAAGAGTGCATGCCCAGAGTGGCACGACACTGCGGCCACCCCATGCGAAGACAAGATGTTACTGACTGATTTGTTGGCACAGAGCTTGCTGGTTGGCCGAGCCTTCCCACGTACGCATAAAAAACATGGTAATTATATAATATGCAAATGGTAATGAAATTTTGTTGACAAATATCTAAAAATTATATGAAACAATAATAAAAAAATGAAACTTGTGTCTTACGTATGACATGTGCATAATGCTTAATATTAAAATGCATGTGCTTTGAATGGGAGTGTAGGCTGCTCCTAACTGTTCCCTTGCAAGGTTTATTACTTCAATAAATCACAAATTAAGTGCCACTATATTTACATAAACAATTTACCCTTGAAACACCAACTAAATACTAAATTGAAAACAGTAGGGTTATCCTACCATGTGGCTTCTATGCACACCTCACATTACATGTTCATAACCTGCATTCGGCCAGAAATACTGGACCATGTCTCCCATTGCTACTGGATATACTAGTGTGACAACTGAAAATGCAATAGCAGCTGCTCACATATGTCTGGGCATACGAATTTAATATTTAAATTTTTTTTTAACTATTGTGCTGCACTTTGGTTGTTAGAATACTTTCTTGTGCTTTACTTTGGTATCTGCACATTACAGGAACATAGATCTCTTATTATTTGCACTGCAACACGACCCTCCTAAATTAAAATAAACATAATATATTTTACCACACTATTAGCATTTTCAAATTATTTGCATGACTTGTAAAGAAGCATTTGGGAAATAAAAACATGTTACATGCCATGGCATGTCAGCTTTTGTATATACAAAACAAACACATAACCATTATTTTTAATATTCACACAAGACCCTGCAAAAACAAACATATAATAAATCACACGAAATATTGCAGCCCTTTCTTAATGCATAAGTGTAACCAGTGCTCACATACGGAACTTTCGCAACATGGCACATATGAAAAATGGATATTCACTTAATGAATCACTGCATGTAAATAAACAATCAACCGAAAACAAAACAGTGCATATAATATAATATAAACAACATTTATCTACACAACACCAACACATGCACACAAGCACATGTAATCACTGGTTGCTGAACGCTGGTGCCCTCTCGTGGTGGTATGGTGGACTGCAGCAGTTTGACCGGCGATGTGGAGAATGGCCTGCAAGCTGACAAGTGATTCACGTCAAATGCCCCCCCCCCCCAAACAAATCTTTGGGGGCAATTCAATCGCATTTAAAACACTTTAAGTTAATTATTTTAAAATTCAATAATTTTCGGCAAGCAAGAGCCAAGTAGTAGCAGGAAGAAGGCAGAGAGCATAATGTTATCGACTGGCAGGAGAAGAGCTCGCGATTATGTGGGGCCAACGCGACCTTGACCAGGAGAACGTCTAACACTGTGTGTGCGCAGAGACATCCCCACCACCTTTTTTCTGCATGCGCAAAGGACAGGTGGTCGGACAGGCACGTCACAGATGTGAGGCTATCGATGCAATGCGATACACATGTCGGTTACACACCCAAAGCAGAATGAAATTAATGGAAATTCTAACCTCGACAAATATGGAATTTAAAATGTATGGTATTTAATTATAATAGCCACCAATATTTAACAGTATTGTAATTTTTTTATTCTTATGAAACCTACAATTTTACTGTAATGACATAATGGGTGGGGATTTGTACATCCAACCTTAAACTTAAGTTAATTCAACGAGTGTGGAATTCCCGCCAAATTCAGTAATATTTAATACACTGCTTGTTTACTTGGAAGCAGCCAATAAGAGCACAGCAGAGAAGAGAAGTCGTTCGAAACGACTTGTGAAAACTGTTCACTTTGAACGAGAAACAACTATGATCGGAACGCGTTCGAAGGTAATGTAACCTCTTCAATAGTTGAACTTGTTTAAATGAAGTAGTTTTGCATCCCGTGTAACCGTGGCCCTCTTCAATAGCTGAACTTGTTTAAAGTGAAATAGTTCTGTATGCCGTGTATATGCGACCTTTAATTGCACTGCACTGATGCACTATTATAGACACACGGAATGCAGGTTGGTACACTGGTGTAGCACCTGGTCGTACGATGCTTGGGCAGATGTGCTAGCAGCGGGAAGAAAGGTCTGATGCTGACAGTTCACATCATAACCTTTTTTTTAATATGATTTCTATTAGGTAATCGAAATATTTTGTTTCCTAAGCACATGAACAACATAATTTAATTTCCATTTGAATTCTAAATAATAAATGTAATGTGCAGGTATCCTTTATTTTTTTTTTATTTATTTTTTTTTACTCTGCTACAAACACAGGATCTCAAATTGGTTATTTAACTGAAGTTTCATTTTCTGGTATTGGTCAACCATGTATAATTGTCAATGCATGATTATATTGAACTTTATATACTTTAATATATTTTTATATTTGCAAAGCAATTATTACGATGCAAATAATTGTATTTATTACTATCTGGTGCATTCAAATGTCACCAATTGTTTATTTCTGGATATCTTGATATTTATTTTGAAAATATTTAAAGAAAAGAAGCAATAAAAATGAGCAAAAAATATTATTTAAGCTACAAATCCTCAACTCTTTTTATTTAAAAATATTCTTATTTCCTCTGGATCTGTTCTCTTTCTATTATAAATATTTATATTTTATTTGTGAGGTATTTAACCTCCTTTCTTCATTGTTTCCATGTGCGATAACAAAGCATCTCATTAATGCGTTGTTTATAGCTTCCTTGCAATTTCATCACTTTAATTTTTTTTTTTTTTTAACAGCCCTTAAGTTGTTTTAAGTTGAGCCATTTAGGTTATTAACCAACTTGTTTCATGTGGTTTTGGTTATTGTTATTTTACTGACCATTGCAAGGACTAGTTGTTTACAATCATTGAAAGGAATATGTAACCTTTTTCTGCCCCCATGATCGTACATTAGTAACAGTGGTAGGCACTTTGCATCACTCGTACGTGTTTATTTCAGGGATTGCATTGCATTAATTCACTGCACATTATTCGATTACTGTTGAAATTATTTAATAGTGTTTTACTTTATTTAATAAGTTTCTAATAAATTATGTCTGAGATGACGTGTGAGAGTATAAAACAGCTCTGGGGGAAGACGTGGACACTGTCACATATTAAAATTATTGTCGCAGTGAAAATGTGAAGTATGATGTGTCCCAATTCCCTTCACTTATACATGTCCATACTTCACTCCACTTGTGATAATACTACATATATACTAGCAGCTCATCCCAATTTCTAGTATAGCAAACACAGCATCTGTACTTGCCACGTAAACGAAGTTACATACTTGCTTGGTTAATATAAAATTTGAAGCATTCGCCATGTTTGTTTACTCTGTTGTTTCAATTGCATGTTGGATATCGTCAAACTTAAGTTAAAAAAGCAACAAATTCCATACATAAAATGTCGTTAAATCGTAAGGAAAACTGTTTATCTTAGTAATTTAGCTTGTGTTTCTCAGGAGTTGCATAAGCGAAAACAATTTACACAACTATTTGTAGTAAATACAAGGTTAGATTTCGCAACACTGACAATTTTATCTTTAATAAACATATTTTAAGAAGCATGTTCATATAATTTACAAACATTCACTAACTGTTTTGTTTTATGTTCCTAAACACAGTGATTCCCATTTATCTTTTGGGGTTAATTTATGATACCCTAACTCTTTATTCGCCTCAGGTCGGGAAGGTCAATGCTTTTAGTTTGCCACTAGGTAAACACTAGTGTTGCATGTGTATGGGGTTTTCTCTATTTTCTACATTTAAAAAACAAACAAAATAATTGAAATAATCACAAAGAAAAAAAACTCCGCATTTCAGTAAAATATTATTTTTTATTGTTCAGGTAGCTAAAAAAATTTAATTACAAGAAACTTCTTTGTACTGCTCTGCATCTAGCATCGGAAATTTTCCGTATGCCAAACTCATAAGCACTAACCTTACTCTTCTGCAAGTATGCATATGTATATACTTATGTATTTACAATTGGTACACACCCGAAAAGAGGTTAGTGCAATTTTTTTTTTAACACTTTACAATGCCAAAAATTGTAATACTCCTTTTTAAATAAAACATGGTAACAAAGTTTAAAAAACAATATGGCTTCAGATATTCTTGCTTTCTGACCGAAGTAACCAATCACTTTTCACCTGCATAATAATATCTGTAGGTATAAGCAAGATGTTCTTTCCATTGCCACTGACAAAATTACAGAAATACAGGTTGTAGTTGTTGTCATACTTGTTGCATTTATCTGTGATATTTTTATAGTAATTGTTTTCTGTGAAGATATTATAAAGGTGGGTTCAAGGTGGATTTACGATAGACTTTACGGAAAAAGTGTGGCATATGCTTAAGATATAAATCTATGTGCTCAGGATTATTAGTTTATGACTGTCATGTGTGGTTGTGTGCATTTTTGGCAGGATTTATGATTTCGTTATATTTTGGCCACCTTCTGTTACTGCTGATGAGCACTAAAATCACTGAAGCTTATCAGTGTTCGCCAGCAATAAGGGAACAGTCGTCAGTAAGCAGTAAATAGTTTGTCAGTATTTTGATTGTTTCGGAGTGTTTGGCAGTAGTATTCCCGCATTCATGAAAATATAAACAAGAATGGTGAACAGCTGATGTATTGAAAAAGATCTTTAAGATGCAATAAAACAAACAAGCAATCACTAACCTCACTAATTTTCATACAGCATTTGGACTAAAACATTAAAAAATATTACTTTCTACTTTTTTTTGGGCATGTTCTGATGGCTTACAATATTATCAGTGATTGCCTCAGCACCTGTACCCTCTATGAGTATAATTTCCTCTAACATGATTTGAACTTATTGCCAAAACTAGGGTTTACCTAACAACACTGACATTTTTAGCACCATTAAAATCCGTGATCTCAGTTACGGATACGTCTCGGATGCCACCATAAGTGGCCATCCGTGCCTTCATCACTATCGGAACAATATCTGATGATGTTACTGAAATTACTGACCAGTGAAATCCGTGAATAATGGAAGGCTGCCTTTATATCTAAGGCCGTGTCTGAATTGGCCCAGAGAGCGCTCTCTCGTGCTCTCGCACTCGCAATGTCATTATGATGTCAGAGAGAATGCTCTCTGGTCATCTCAATTCGTCGGAGAGAGCGCAAAAGAGCGAGAGCACGAAGTTGTATACTCGCTGGTGCTCTCTCACAGTCACCATATATGTTTACATTATTTCCATATTTGAATAAGGTTATAGTAGCTTTGTGGATCAAAACCACTTTGAATTTTAACTGTATGTGAATAATTTCAAGAGTTTTAAACTGCGAAATAAAATATGGAACACGTATTTATAAAAATATAAAAACCGATTTCGAACTTAAGTCTTGTTTTTTTGTCACTTTGCAGCAACGTTACAATAAAATATATAACAAAAAATTATAGTATTTTATGGGTTAATACTTATTCTGGTAGTGTTATAATTATTTGGAACACACATATGTTACTTACTATAGACACGAACATGATATAAGCTTAACATGATTACCCACCTTTTGGAATCAGCTGTTTGTCTGATGTACGAGAGAAACAAGAGAGTGGTTGTCTCAATTCCTAGAGCGAGAGCATCAGAGAGAGGAAAGCAGTTGATGTTTACTGCACCCCCCACCCTTAAACCCGGTCACCACACTGCCATCTGAAAGCTGCTACAACCATTCTGTACCACTTGAGGTGTTGTGGCAGAAGCCACCATCCCGCGTATGTACACAAAAACATATAGTGCGATGTAATTCGGTGTGAACTATTGTGTTTATTTTGTTTTGTTCAGGGTAATCATTATGAATGTTAAATTCAGTGAGTGTGTTGTCATGATATCGCCCGTGCGATACGGCGTAACTGTGTCATCGTTTGGTTTTGCAGTGCTTATGTTTGCAGTGTTATGTTTTATTTTGAGGGTATTATTATTATTATTTTTATTTTTTAATTCAATGAGTGTGTTGTCATGATATCGCTCGTGTGACCCAGCACATGTGCCATTTTATTGGTTTTGTAGTGTTTAAGTTTTATACCAGTGCAAATGACATGTATATTATTATTATTGTTTTCCCAGTGTAACCTCACCCAATGGATAAGTACTATGGCAGACAGTCTCCTTATTTATTTATCTGAAGGGACATGTGTGTTAATATCTGTAAAATATGTCACGTGCCATAATTGCCTTTGCTCTGAGCGCGACCTCTGTAGTGGACATATGGGAATAGACACACACAGAGTGCAAACCAACATAGTAATCATGTGCTAATATTATATACATTTTAAATGATGTACGAATAATATCATGAAATTCACTAGGACAAAACAAACAAAACCTAACCTCACAGATAGTATTGAAATACTGGCCAGTTCAGGCAACACTCGTGTTCTGCGAGTAAACCAACCGGTGCGCACAGTGTGTCTGACCCTATAGCCGTTAATTTTTAAAGTGTAATAAATTTTATTGCATGTGTTTTTGAGAGTTAAGACTTGTTATAAGATGTTTTGCTATTAATTCTACATGTAGGAATAATACAAGTTGTGAGAGGGGGAAAAGAACTGGCTATTATAAACAGCCTGAATCGAACCCCCTAAAAGTGAGGTTAGTTTGCCATTTGTGTAGAGTGGTCGAACAGGGTTTTGTTTCTGAAAAATATTTTATAAGTAATTAGTTGACTATTCTAAGAGGGTATTTTTATGTTTCCATCCCATCAGCCTCGCGGCTAATCATTTCAATTCATTTTCCATTTTTATATTAATTCTACAAGTCACATGACAAGTTGGCAGCAGTTGCATCCAATTAGAGGGACTCGTGCTCAAACCTAATCAATCTGGAATTCGGCTCAACGTGATGTGGCTCCGGGCAATTCAGGTTGATTTTACCAATCATATTTAATTTCTGTTTGATAATGTAGTATAACCGGAACTATTTTGTCATCTGCTCGCCCGGAGCCAGCGCTGTCTCACAGTCTGGCCGTATTATACATAGCTGGAATCATTTTATTACCATAAATTTATGTAGGCCCACTGCCTTTTCGTACAGTGCAAGAGATCGCCTGACTTTAACGGCGACCCATTCATATAAGTGCTCTGTATAGAGGAATTATATTAAACAAACCACGTGACTGTTTCATTGGTGGGATTGTTTAATTTAGCTGCTTGTCCGTTGTGTATGGTAACCTTAACCTAAATTGACTGTGTAAATAATTATAGTGTTGGGAGGCCACAAAAACCCACTTATGCGTGTGTATTAGCATTTGGGGGAGGTCGAAAGCCCCCACTAGACCAGGCAGAATTGTATGTCGCTCTACACTGCTTGGGGTGTAAGCATGGTAACCACTTGGTTGCCCCTTCACGTCTATCAGTGCAGTTACTACCAGGAATGCAACATGGCACAACGGCCATCACGAACCCAATATACTCTCATGTTTCCAACACTGGCCCCCTTACCCGGAATTTTCCCAGAACTCTTTAAATTTTTCGAATAACCTTTCCCTGGAGTCCTTCCGCCTACAAAGTGCGATCGCTAGGTTGTGCGAAAGAGTACTATCTCGAAAGAGTATTCTATATATTTAGACACGGCCAATCAGAGCCCATTGAAATTTGCTGTTGGTGGGAAACTGTATTTACATCTTGTATTCAGGTAATGTGTTGTGAAATTGTATGCAGATTATTATTTGAATCGATAAACAGTATCATCTTAATTTAAAGAACAGTTAATGGTCATGTCTCATATCTTGGAAGTGTTTATTGAATTTACTCTAATTAACCATTTCTGATGTATTGTTGTAAATGCCCAATCTTGGCATCGGCTTTCCCTTCTATAAGTTATCACGAGTTTTTCAAAACGTTTACACAAGCAGTAACAACAATCAATTAAATGTATATCAAAAATTTTCACTCTTGTTCATATTTCCAGGTTATGTCGGGTACTTTCGTCTTTTACGATTTTGATTGGCTAGACATTGCCCAGTTACATCATCATGGTTCGAAAGTCGATCTGATATAGGATCTAAGATCAACACAGGTAACTGTTGCAACATTCGAATTCAGAACTGGACTCCAGATCGAGATGAAGATTTTTCGAACCGCCAAAATTGGAGGTTCGAAATCACGTTCCGAGATCTGCAGCCATCGTCGACAAATTTAGTTTTAAAATACGCTAGATAGAGCTAAGTACGATATTTTTTTTTTTTTGGAAATTAAAACAACTTTATTCGCACTTGAATATCATTAAGTAAAATTCCTACAACAATAATTCACATAAAACAAATAAAACATCGCAAATCTATTTCTATTTATAGTGAAAAATATGCCTACTTCAATTACATCATATATTATGAACAAACGAGCTATATAGTAAACATTGAGTAGCTGAAGTGTTTCAATATTCAAGCGATTTTAACATCTGTCCACCATTTTCATTTCAATCAAAACCAAGTCAGTGGTAGAGTGTAGTAGTAAGGAATATCATGCATAAATAACCAAAATAATCCACAAATAAAATACAATTGAACATTTCCACGCACTTGCTGGCTGGAAATAAATTGTAATGTGCGGATTTTACTTTGCAAGGTTAAAGATGACATAAAACAAGCCCCTCGGAAGTTGTATAGTGTAGTGTTGTGAATGTTATTTTTGTGAAGAATTGTGTTAATATCAAATCAGCCTGCATGTTTGAGATTGCAGTTTATGAGCCTACGTATGGGATCAGGTAAGCGATTTTTGTATCCATTAAAGAATGCTCAGAAATATTAAAGGTGCAATGGGCTGTGGTGTTTCAGCTGGAAACTGTAATGCAAATAATTTATACACTACAGCAATCTGACAAAAAACCACAAAGTTGGTGGATTGACCTGTAATCAAAATCATTATTTTTATGTATTGAGACAGAAGTGGAAATTATATTTTGAGGGTTCTCATGGAATGCAGGTTCCGGCAAATGTAAACATATCATCGAGTTAATGTAAAGCAGAGAGGCTTCTTCGAGAAAAAAAATCCGGAAATGGTATAAATCAACCTATTATTAATACAGAACCCAAATTTTATGAGTTGCATCAATATTTCACCTGATGGGAATGCTACTAACTGTAGGAATATTGAGGAGTAAAAGTTTATATTGAAAATGTACATATTTTGTATTTTTTTATCCCATAATTTCCCTGGTCTTCATTGCCCTTCCCACTATCAATTTAGGTGTTTGTATTGGTTTGGTTATGTCTTTTTGGCAATTTATGTATATCCAAGTGTAAATATTATTACAACGTATATTTTTTCCACTCGTTTTACTCCACAATTTCCCTGATCAAAAAATTATCATAGGCCTATTTCAAAAACCATTCCGTACGAATATTCACAGTTTTAGGCCTCTAACTTTATTTAGGTCAGCTTCATGATGTTTTAAAAATGCCTGAATTGACAATATTTCTTATGGTTATTTTTAATTAACATATTTTTTTGACGTGAACCATCAGCATCAACCCGTTTTTCCCCCACCAGCACATCTCACCAAGCAACCTACAGCCGTGTTCTATGTCAGTGTACCAACCTGCGTTATGTGTGCCTGTATCAATGCATCAGTTCAGTGCAATCAAAATGTATATGTAGTTTATTTTTTTAATTGCCTTTTGATATTGTTTATTGTGTTTTCAATGTGATACAGTGCGTGTGCCACGTGTGCACTGCAGAGAACACATGTCATGCCTTGTTTTTTTGACATTTTTGAAGGGTAATATTTATGTGTGTTCTTCGTATAATTTTGTGTTTATAAAGTGTCAGTATGTCTGCTAAAGGCGAGTGCCGGGCACATAAGCAGTGTACACGGAACATTTGAGCAAACTGCCACATTAAATTGAAGTGTGCAATATGCTCCTACCCCTATCACCATTTGTCCGGCCGTGACCTGCAATGCCATCGCAACAGGGCTGTACGCTCTACCGACAGGCAGAGGGTGTGGCCGGTCGCAGGAGCGATCAGGAGCAGCGCAGCGCAAGTTCAAGAACACACTGGTGCAGAGCTGCCGGTGGTTGCCATGACGACCAGCGGAAGGAAATGAAATAGGTCCTAATAATAACTGAACTTACTGGCCCAGAGATTATATCAGACATTCCTTATTATGCTCATTAAAGGATTTGTTGATTGTTTTGTTTCTTTTGTTTATAGTGCATTGTTAACATTTCATCATCTCTCTTATCACGCATCTAGTATTTTGTCCATTCCATTCATACATGTTTTTTTTTTTCAACGTTCTTTTTATGATTTTTAATTATGTATGTTCATTTAATAGCATTATGCAAGGTAGAGAGCTGCAAGCTGTAGCATAAAGTAGTGCCGCTTTGGTGCATGAGTAAGCTGAGGCGAGCCCGCACATCACATAGAGAGTTCAGTAAGAAAGTAGCGTCAGACGGAGGTGGAATGCGTGTCGTGAGTTTCGGTGTTTCCATTCACACCGGGCGGTCTTCAACTTTTCATATGGACATTATCTGCAATAGACTGTAATGCAATTCTGAAACCTTTTCTTTCGATTAAAACATCCTGATAAGCCACCTCCTCTTCCCGTGGGATTAGCATTTCCCCGGGAAGCTTCAATTTTTCCGTAATCCATTGTAAGTAGTTAGATCCTTTTTGCAGTTTCACCACAGTGGCCAGTTATAGCCACCATGAGTTAATGTAAGTGCTCTCTTAGGTAGAGATGTAATTGATCGAAATAAATCATTCTATGAACTGTTCCGCGCGACATTTATTTTCGATCGCTCTATGCGGATCAGGGGACGGGCCCTCATAATACTCGCTCAATCAAGTTTCACATTAACCATTCTTTTGCAAGTGTCAGTAAGTATTGTTCCCTACCTTATGGGCGTTTGGTTTGCCCTGACAATCCACGTACACGAGTGTTAAATGTATAGGTAATTTTTCCGCCAAGATGGTATGTAGCCAACCCGCCAACTACCGTTTAACAAACAACTTATCTGGAGCAGTAGTCAATGGGGCAGAAGTCAACAGTATCATCGGCGAGGAGAATGGGTTCATGTGGGCGTTCCGCAACCCCGATGTTAAGAGAATCAGCTTTCATATTGATGTCGCCTAGAAGGCATTTGGTGCCAACCAGGTGTAATCACATCCTAGACCTCACGTTCACTGCCCCCGAAAACCCTTTCTACCCTTTTCCAACTTCCCACATGCGTCCAAATATTATGTTGAATATTGACAGTTGTGTTGTTACCTTTCTGTAATGTCATGTTTTGATATCACTAAATGTGTAATAAAGTCCTCATGTGAATTTGAATAAGGTAAGTGACATGCATGCAAACTGGGTACACAAGATATTATGTAGAAACCTGATTTATTAAGGGCCACTGGGTACACAAGAAATTAAGTAGAAACCTGATTTATTAAGGGCAACTGCACTAACATCGTCCTGATCCGAGATCGAATAATCCTAGTTCAGAATCCATTTTGATCGTGGTTCCAATGTAAAAGTGTTGCACTAACGTAACTTCATGATTCTGGATCTTTGATTCTTCGATCTTGGTTTCATAGTAAGAGATCGAAATTAAGTATGAGACAAATTTTCCATTGGTTCGTAGTATATGACATCATGGAAGTAGGTTTATTTTTCACTATACATAGAAATAGATGTGCGTTTTTTTATCTGTTTTAAGTGAATTATTGTTATAGTATTTTACTGAATAATATTCAAGTGCATATAAAGTTGCTTTAATTTCCCAAGAAAACAATTGTGCATAGTTTATTTGTTGGCGTATTTTCAAATTACATTTGTCGACGGAGGCTCCTGATCTCGGATCGAGATTTCGAACCACCTATTTCGGTGGTTCGAAATGAACTTCATCTCGATCTCCAGTACAGGCCAAAAAAAATAAATTCAAATTCCCCGTCATTAAACTGTATTTGAATTCCCCGCTGCCAGCCGCCATCTTGATCTTTAGTTCATGACCAGTCGCAAGGCACTACAATCGCAATGCGTACTCGGTAAAAGATATTTCTGCGAGTTTAATGGGCCTTCGAATCTTGGATTTTACGAGTTTGTGATGATTTTCTGAATTCTAACGTTTTTGTTGTTTTCGACATTGCTTGTATTAGGAATTAGATGGTTGTATGGCTGTACGGTTTTTATTCCAAGGCCACGTAATTTTGCATGATTAAGATTAAATGGCACTGTTACATGGAATGCATATCTACTCAATTAAACAAGTTCAGCTATTGAAGCGGTTACATTACCTTGGAATGAGTTCCGATTGCAATTGCTTCTCTTTCAAAGTGTTCAGTTTTCATAATTATTTTCAAACGACTTCTCTTCTCTGCTTGGCTCCTATTGACTGCTTTCAAGTAAACAAGCAGCGTAAAAAATATTGCTGAATTTGGCGGGAATTCGTGCATTTGGTTTAAGGTTGCTAATACCCACTCCATATGCCATTACATTACAGTAAAAGTGTATGTTTCATAAGATTAAAAAAGATCGATAGTGATAAATGTTGGAGGCTATTATAATTAAATATCACACATTTAAATTCCATGTTTGTTGAGGTAAGATTTTCCATTGATTTCATTCTGCTTTGGGTGTATAACCGCGAAAACACGTTCTGTTTTTAAACTCCGTCCTGGCTTGGCCTTCGAATCTGCTGGGTGTGCGTGACTTGTCTTCTCAGGTTCTTCACAGCTAACTTGTGGATACAGAGTTCTTGCCGGCCTGTTGCTCTCGACAACAGGCCACCTCGAGTCTAGCCCGTTTGGGTCAGTGGCGGGGCTCTTTTCACAGAACTAGGTTGTAACTGACACAAATATTTAATTTAAACTGTAATTTTTGTTGTGTATTTTCCGACGTTGCTGTTCTAATAACCCACAGGCCCTGGATGGGTCCACAACTCTGGCGACGGGCCATAGCCTCCATCAGCAGGCCACACTGACATCCATTCTTAAAAATGTCCAACCAGGCTCCACTCTGGTTAATTACATAAGCGAACAAACCATCACTGATGAATTGATGCCAGCTGAGCATGAAAACCCACCAGAACACCCTTCCCGCTGAGCTCGACTTTGAGATGGACGGAAGTGACTATGGAATTTGGTAGTGAGTGAACAAGTGAGACGAATGAGCAAGTGCCAGGCAGAAATGAATGTCGACTATGAGAAAGAAACAGTGATTGGAACTCGGAAAATGACTTGCTGTGGCCAGAGAAAGTCAAAAGAAACCACAATCACTCACAACTAGAGGCTGTGAAGTCCATTGTACCAATTTCGAATTGGTTCGACGCCCTGCGAGAAGTCGCAGACACTCAAAAAAACCCCGGTCCCTCAGGCCATCCACCTCAAACAACACAGCTGCACTCCACACCACACACGAATAGAACACATTACAGATTTGTCCTGCGA
Organism: Dryococelus australis; assembly: GCA_029891345.1. Lineage (NCBI taxonomy): Eukaryota > Metazoa > Arthropoda > Insecta > Phasmatodea > Phasmatidae > Dryococelus > Dryococelus australis. The sequence continues at coordinate 107,843,053 of CM056998.1, forward strand.
GAGACATCTCGCTACTCATTCCTCATAACACAACTTCATGTGATCCACGCCTCCGGGTTCACGGTTTCCGTGGCCCGCAACGGCCTACACATTGTGGCTTCCGACATGACACTGTACAATGCAGCGAAAAACCTCCTAAAGGAAAAACACATCCTCTATTTCACATTCAGCCTCAATGTGGATCAACCTCAGAAAGTCGTGTTCGACTTGCAGGAAGACACACCTCTTAACACCATTTGCGATGAGCTCACGGAACGTGGCTACACTGTGCTGGACGTGTACAAGTTCAAAACCCTGCAAGTAGATCCCTCCAACCCCACACAAACACCGCAGCTGGTTCCGCTGCGCCTCTTCAGTGTGACAGCCACTCGCAATGACACCTTGGACCCACTTTTCAAACTCAAACGGCCCAACATGACGATCGTACACCCCCGCCCCTATCGCAAGCGGCTGTTAAACGTAGCCCAATGCAAGAACTGCTTTGTCCTCGATCACACGAAAGCCTACTGCCATCTGCCTACAGTTTGTTCCCACTGCTCTGGCCCACACGCCCTGGATGTTTGCACCAAATCAAACCCCAACCCGACATGTAACTGTCACTGAGTTTATCTTGCCTCCTCTAAGCAGTGTCCGAAGGTAAAAGATATAGTCGAAGGCCAGCAGGTAGTAGTTAAGTGAAAAACTGAACTGAGAGCACAACACAGATTGGCTGCAGCTGCAACCCCTCCCCCGGCCAAGATCTCTCTGCCTACCCCAAACTCTGATTCGCGGACACTGCATCCTGCATTCTCATATGCGAGTGCTACCAGGGGCCACACACAATCCTACACACTTCCCAGACAGGTTCATGTTTAAAAAACACGCTCACCTCTTCTCCCCACACCCAGCTCAATCCACACCTCAGCTGCGCCTTCAATGAGTGAATTTGGAGACACAATGTGAGAGATCCAGGAATTCCTGGTTTTCTTGCGCGAGGCCAACTTCAAGGCTTTGATAGCGCACTTCCGTTCCTTCATGGATGCAGCCAAACGACCACTGATCGCATGGCAAAAACAATGCTGCTCTTAGGGGTCTTCACTACGTTCTGCATCACTCCCCAATGGGTCATAACTCCCAGAAAAACCCTGGTTCCCTGTCCCTTCTATATTGGAACAGCACAGTGTTTTTAATCAGCTTTATGAGTTAGAACGACTACTGGAAAGCATAAAAGTCGCTTTATTGCAGGAGACTATGTTAAAACCCACAAAAAGATGCACAATTAGAAATTATGTAACTTACAGAAATGACCGAGCAACTGAAGGAGACGGTACTATGATATTAATCCATAACAAAATTCGTCACCATTTAAATGCTAATCCAGACTGTAGAAACTTAGAATCCACTTCCATTAATATAAAAACCGATTCCAGGCATATTACATTAATATCAGCATGTCAATCCCCCCCTAAAACAATGTTAGACGCAGATTTAGATAAAATAACCACGCAGCAGTACTCATTCTTACTTGCAGGGGACCTAAATGCAAAGAATACAGCTTGGAATAGCCGTATGATTAATGCGAAAGGCAGGCTTCTCTTACGCCATTCCCAACAAAATAATTACTTAATTCATGCCCCGGACAGGCCCACTCACTATCCACCACAATGCAGATTATAGCCAGATGTACTAGACATCATCTTAACTATCATAGCTAATCCAATACTAGAACTAACAGTCCTGGACAAATTAGATTCTGATCACCAACCGGTATTTTGCAAAATTAGCACTCATTTAGTAAAACACATGGAAGCAATCCTCAATAAACTGCTGCAAACTAACAGAAAATTTTAAAACCGACCTGGATGAAATATTTACGGAGCAACTTATAGATATTAAAAAGAAAACATATAGAACTGGCATTAGAGATCTTTCAAAATTCAACTAAATTACAGCTCTAAAAGAATACCCAATTTATTACCAGAAGGCAATTTTTAAAGCAAAACTATCCAGACATAGATTTTCTGCTAGCTGAGAAACAACAGATGAATATCAAAAATATAGAACCCCTGACTTAAACCAGATATAATAAACTACAGAAAGACCTTCGCAACAAACGATCTCAATTACGTACTAACAAATGGGAAACTTTTATAACAAATTTCAGATAGTATTAAAGGTTTCCGACGAATTTCAAAAATTCTCCGAGGCAAAAAAGATAAAGCAAACTCTACCTCCATCCTAGCTCCGTCATGTTTAAAATATGCGCCAATAGATAAGGCAGAAGCCATAGCAGACTCTCGCCTACCAGTTCACACCAAATTTAGACCTCGGAGGCCCCAGTTTCACTCGCGATATAAATATAACTACTACCGCATTTCTAGCGGGAAAAAAAAAACCTAAGAAAAAAACGGAATTTGTAACTTTATCCGTACTATTACTTATTTTAAAAACAGTCCACCCAAAAAAATCACTGGAGCATGATAAAATAACATACCAGTTACTTAAAAATTTACCATACCAAGCCTTATGCATAATTCTCAATATTTTAAATGCAATTTTAAAGTACAATCATTTCCCCGCGAAATGGAAACTAACTGATGTAATCACAATCCCGAAACCGGGTAACGACCCCTGCCTCCCTCAGAACCGGCACCCGATGTCACTACTAAGTTCACTTAGTAAAATATTTGAATAAGTACTACATGTTGAACACGTGGGTACAAAATTTGGCATCTAGCTGACCAAACAGGTTATATTTCCAAATTTCGAATATATCAGGGAAAGGACGAAGACCTCGAAGGATTCAAAGATTATGGGCTTGGGGAACAAGTGGTTCTAAATTTGACAAAACATGAGTGGGGCAAGAATCATATCATATTTTTTGATAATTATTTCACATCTCTGGCACTTCTGGATAGGTCGTAAGTTGAACACACTCTTGCCTGTAGCACAATTAAGGCGAATAGGAAATGTTTGCCAGCCCTGAAGGAGGACAAGACTTTGCAGCGTGAGGAAAGTGATTTACAGAATTTCACAGTTGGGCATTAGTGTTTTCAAGTGGAAAGACACAAAAGTTGTTTTGGTTGTATAAAACTACCATGGCTCAGAAATGGGCACTGTCACGAGGTAACAAAAAATGGCACCAAGGTAAAGATGCCATGTCCTCTGCAATAGAGGAACACAATTTTATGGAGAGTGTTAATCACGCAGATCAACTGCGCACTGTGTTTGGACTGGGCCGCAAATCTAAAAAGTAGTGGCCCTGCACATTTTGGGGCCTGATTGACATAATGTTCGTGAATGCAAACGTTGTGTACTGCTACATTTTCCTGCAAGTGCCATTCTTGGAGTTCAGACGTGCTGTGGCCACTGGTCTAATGGTGTATAAAACTTTGCTAGCCCCAAAGGCATCACCTGGTGGTGTTCTAGGGCAGAAGAGACTCTCAACTGACAATAGACATTCATCTGGTAAAAGAAAATTGAAAAAACTTGTCCTTTGCAAAGGATGTTGGGGAAGGCAACCAAGGCATCCACTGGCCGAAATTTGTGAAGGAACGAGGACGGTATGAATATTGCAGTGTAAATAATACTCAATCAAGGCCACATTCAAAGTGTTCACACTGCAATGTATACCTTTGTTGCAATGAGAAAAGGAACTGCTTTGCTCTGTATCACTCTTTTGTTGTATTGTTTATTGTGTATGAATTCTAGCTACTTGTATAGCATCTGTAAAATGTGCTTCATTGTGTTTTACTGAATATCTGTCAGGGTCTACTGTGCAAATCTATTGCATATAAGCTACCTGTTGTATGATTTTCAGTTTCTTTAAATAGCTCAGTAAATGAGAAAATATTGCAGAAAAGTCTATAATTCTAGTTACTCATATCAGCATGTGTAAAATTCTGCGTCATTTTTTTACCGAATATCTGTTAGGGTCTGTGCAAATGTGTCGTATGTAAGCTTCCTGTTATATGATTTAAATTTCTTTAGATAGCTATGCAAATGAGACTAAATTGCTGAAAAGTCTGTGATTCTCTACTTGTATCAGCATGTGCAAAATTATGCTTTGTACTGTGTACTGAATATTCATCAGGGTCTGTGCAAATCTGTTGTATATAAACTCGATTCTCAGTTTCTTTAGATAGTTATGCAAATGTGACAAGCTTGTGGTAAAGACTATATATAGGTGTTCGCGTGCATGTGCGCATGCATGTGTGTTCACGTGTGTGTGCCTTTTTTTAACCATAAAGTAGCAGATCTTCAATATTTTGTTTTTTTTCATAGATAAATCTCTTTATTTTGGTAAAGATGTAAAATCTTAACAAATGTACTAGGCTATTCGTAAATAAATTTGGAAAATGAAGGTTGAATGAATTATTTGTAGATGATTTGTATCTGGAAATGATAGCAAAATTAATGCAAAAGTATTAAGGAAAATTTGGATGTATGAAAACTATTTCGGGAAATAGTGATTGCAGTGTTTATCTTTTTACTCTAAACGTAAAATTTCAGTACATTTAGTACTGTTTGCTACTCTCATTCTCTAATCCAGTTTACACTTTTGCACTTAATAATAATAAGGTAATAATGAAATACTTGCTATTGGATGACTACCTGGTAGTAAGTTCATTCACTCTTCCCCTCACTGCCTTTCCAGGCTCTTCCTGAACTTTCCAACACCTTTCAAGGCTCTGCTACCATGAGCTGATCATCTACTGTGCAGTGCAGATGACTGCAGTGCCGATCCCTCAGTTGCTATGTGCTACAAAGAAATGCTGATGGTCAGCTGGTGAGGATAGTTCATTAGGCACAATATGTGGCATGGTAGAACGATCACCAAGTATTTTTAATTGTTTACATTGTTTTGCAAATATTTTTTTCATGTTGTTTGCTTCCGTAAATACAGTATAATTCAATGCAGTTAATGTTTTTAATATTTTCACGTAGTTTAAGAATCAAGAAATTGTAACTTTTTTTTTGTTTCATAAAAGTTTAGTTACGGTTAGCTACTGGCCTTTGTAATGTGTATAATTACTTACACATATGAATTTGTTGCAGCTCTGCTACGAAACCTGCTCGTGCCACAAAGAAAATAAATATTGTACATCAACAGCAGTGTACTCACTTTCGATAATCTATACATACTAGTTTAAAATCGGAATTGTTTAAGGTTTTCCCGCACTTGCTATGCGCATGCACTTTATGAAGCTAAATTTCATTGTTCACAACGTGTCATACACATCCCCTGGCCAATCACAAGCAGAGTGCTGATCTGCTGCCAATCGGCTGCTGACCCGAGATAAAAGTTGAAACTGTTGAGCAGCACAGCACTGCACTCCACTGCACGCCAGTAGTAATGTCACGGTCACTTGGGCCAATCAAATTCGAGGATGGCATGGCAGTGCACTACAGACAATCGGCTTATTGTAGCAGGGCCTTTACTGTCACTACCGTTTCCTACAATAAATTACACTCCCCCACCAACCTCACAAGCATGGATTGTGTACCCCGCTCCGTTCTCCATACCCGCTGTATGTTAAAATTGTTTTCTCTCTCTCTCTCTCTCTGTACACCCCCTAGATGATCAGCAACCCAACTTCCCTCACCCTTCTCTCCATTCACAATCCTGTATAACCTGACCAGCCTCTCCACACTTCTATCCTTCAGTGAACTTGAGTCCATCTCCTCATTACTGATGGTCGAAAGTTCCCTTCATCCCCTGCCTTCACCACCTGCACTTCATCCATCTAGCTGCCCTTCTTTGCACCTTCTCCAGCTTCCTCACCTTCACCTCCATAAACAGATCCCATTCTGCTGCTGCATATTCCAATATATGTCGTACCATCATGCCATAAGAACCTCACTACTCACTCCCTTCAGTATTCACCCCAGCATTCCCAAAATTCTTCTGCCCTATGTAACCACTTGTTCTACCTGCTTTTTCCACCCAAGATCTCCCTGCAATACTACTCCCATGTATTTATATTCTATTACATCCTCTATTTCCTGTCCGTCCCATTTGTAAATGTCCCTGCTCTTTGCTCTCTTTCTCATAAACCTCACTATGTTAGTCTTTCAGATATTGATCATCTTATTCTTCTCAATCCATGACCATATCCAATCAATGTCATTCTGCAAGTTGCTATCCCCACCCATCTCTGCATACAACACACAATCATTAGCAAACAATCTTATTTCTACCCTCCCCAATTCCTATGTAATTTAACATTATGGTAAACAACAAGAGGCCAAGCACACATCCCTGTGGTACCCCTGCACCTTCCTCATCAAAATCCCTTGGGGAACCTTGTCAAAGGCCTTTTCGAATTCAATGAAGTAGGCACCAACCTGCTTCCCTTCATCCACTACCTGTACTAGATCCTCCAGCAGCCCTGTCAGTTGCATCTCACACTAATATCCCTTCCTAATCCATGTTCGTACTCCTGCTGTAAATTTGAGGTTACGAATTCAGATGTGTATACCCCAAAATATTAATTTGGTTACTCTTTTTATGCATATGAATTTTACATTTTTAAATAAATGCCTTCAATATTATTAGTGTTTTATCACAGTGATTTCATTTTCGTCAAATTCTCCACCTGTCCGGTACATACAGCCGGCTTAGCAACATGTTTAAACATTTTATCCAAGCTCTTAATTTCGCAATTTCTTGCAAAATGATACATGCAAAAACACCACGTCGTTTTCCTGCGCTGGCTTGGCCAAAACAGCCACGGTGGATGGTAAAGATGCCATGGATGGTCGTTATGCCACGTACAGAGCCTTACTACCGGTGTGGCGTTGAATTTTCAAGCCCGCCGTTTAGCAGCGCTAGCGTGGCAGTGACATGTTGGAGCGTTGTCTTACAGAGACCACAGCGCAGCATGTGGTGACATTTCCAAGAAAAAGAGACAATTTTCTTATATTTTAGCCCTCTGATTGGCTAAATTAAAAATGTAATGTTTTAAGCCCCTGAATGAGGAGGGGAGTTAAAAAGTTTTGGTGTTATATAAGCTAGGGTAAACTGCAGGCTCATTGAGAAGCAACTCCTAGACTTCAAGTTGGTTATGAGTATTAACAGACCTTTCTGGTCATGGAATTAAAAGGGAACATTTGGGAGTCCCTTAGTAATTTGAAAATATTATTTTTTGTAGAATTTTTGATTGGATAGAGTTTGTTCATTTTATGTATTGCTGTGCCGTTTTGGTGGCACCCGCTTTTGTGTATTTCATTAGTTTCGTCATTTGTATTCCTTTTCTAGAAATATTTTATTTGTCTATTTGGAAAAACCCTGGTGTTCAGTTCCAGCATTTAACCTTTACTTTCATTTTTTTGTAAAGTAATACTGTTATTTGTGGTGACTTTTAAGTTCTCCTAGTCACTGTTACTGTGATACAATTTTGTTTATGCATTTATTTATGTAAATCAGTAATCTTTACTGTTTCGTTATTTTTGCATTTTGAATATTTTTGCATAATTTGTTAAAGGCAGATTACTTTGAGTTTCCTCAAAACTTTGCTTTATGAAACAGATTTGTATGCTTTTGTCACTAATCCTAATGTCACAATCATTCATTAATACTTTTGCGCTAATTAGTACTGATTGTCATTTCTGTACCTTTAAATATTTTGTGTTTACTAGCAAATTCTTTAGTCTAGAGAATTCTCTTCATTCTTTCTTGGCAAAACGAATTGTCAGTGTTGATGGCAATCAGGATGTTGATAGTTAAGCATGAAGTGACTGTAGAGGGTCCAATCTACCTCACTCAGTTTGCCAAGCATTTATACAAAACCGTCCCCCTCCCCCTTTATGCACTGGCAAGGAATGTCAATATAATTAATGTGTTTATGCTGTTGCTTTTAATCTACTTTTATTTAACTTGCAATTAGATATGACATTTACGTTCAATGCACAAAATAATTAAAAATTGAGTCGTTATGAGCATCAATTCCACATGGCCCCGCAAGATATGTTACCAACTCAGTACCAGCAATTGTGCTGAATGTTGACAAGTTCGCAGCTCCGTAGCTCGCCTCCACACTCGAACTCAGCTGGTTTAAGTCAGCTGACAGAGACTGGCCATCTGGATACCTGAAATGAACAGCTCCTTGGTGGCCCCAACGTGACAGTCCACAGCAAGCATAAGGGCCTCGCTGATGTCCGGCAGTGTTCTTCACCAAAGTACAAACCACAGGTGCCATAATTAAATTTTATCCGGCTGCGATATTTTTAGCAACCAACTTATTTTGCAACACGTTAATATTGCACACATTGAGCTCATCACAACGCGAGATTAAACTGTGGCCCATTCTGCTAAACCAATCACTTGCCTGCACTCAGCCGCCACCACACACATGTTTCTCGGCCGAAGACAGCTGGATGACTCCTCTACCTGCCTTGCGTTGCCACCACCCCAAGTGGCCAGCACTGGCATCGCGCATGCTCAGCTGGCTTTTAACATAATTAAATCTACACAAGGCGTAATATAAAAACACATACTAATAAAATATATAATATAAATAGATATTCACCAAGAATATATGTAAATATGGCTGGCCAGCGTATAAAAATACCTATACGAACAGCATTGCCAATCATAAAAGTGCTGCCAAAATTTAAACAAGGCAGTTTAACCATCTCAATGTTTAGTTACAACTTGTTATTCAAAAATTTGTTGTTTTTAAAATTTTAACTAATCTTACTGCTCTTATAATATCATTTTTGTATCGCTGGTTTTCTGAATAATTCCCTACCTATGATTACTTCCAGGAGTGACCACTTCCTTCTTTTTCATCTCATACATGGCTTGACATCTTGTAATTTTTTGACTTCGGCTTGTTCTTCACAATTATGTGATACCTAGTTTCTCGTTTTTAGTCGTGACTGGTGTTTTTTGTGGCATATTTTGTTCGTCGTCTATTGTTCATGGGTTCTTTTTTCCTTCCGGTTCATGCTTACTTGTCCGTTAAACTGTTGTTCAGCAGTCCGCCCGCCTGCTACAAGGATGCTGCCTTGAATTTTGTAGTCATCCAACTTCGTTTCGGGGTGTGGCATCCCATTTTGGGAATTCAAGTTCGAATTTCGTGATGTAATAGGTTCCAGCCACTCCGGGAATGTCCCAACTGGGGACAATTTTCAGATCCATGCATCATCAGGCCAAATTAATATCTTATTTTTGCATGTGCATGGACAGTTAGTAACTACCTTGAAATGACTTCGTAATTTTTAAACTGTTTCACTTGTTTCTGTTGTTTTAAATTTTGAAAAGTGTTTGTTTCAGAAAATCAGAGAATCATTAAAAATAATGTAAAATGATACCATGTAAAAATTTTTGTGCCCTTGGAATGTTAAAGTATGTCGGCAAGATGGCCCTTACAAAACCTAATGAGTAAGCAAATAAATTAAATATAGTTTCATGGGATCCTGGTAACTAGAACAAAGTAACAATTATGAAAAGACAATATTAACTAAAAAATTGAAACAAATAGTAATTATTAAACTTGTGTGAGTCAGCTACTAAATTTATTTGTTGATCATAGCTCTGTTATATTCTGTTAATGTGATGTTGCTTTTGAAAAAATAACAGTGTCCAAATAAAGGTTAAGATGTCACTCCAAATAACTTTTATTTAAAAATTAATTTAGTTACCTCTGTAGTCCCAATGGATTTGTTAGATATGATTATTAGTAACTTAATAGGAATTTTAGCAGAGCTTCAAGTAATTTGCTATAAAAAAAATGAAATGAGGTAGTGTGAAGGGTTGTCAAGATTGTGGTGTATATGCAGTAAAACACGTATAATTTACTTCTAATATATTTATATTGGGTTCCTTAATTTTACTACATATAAGAATACCTTTTGAAATGAATCTGTAATGTGTAAAACGTCATTTACAGGGTATATTACGCCACTGCGATAAGGTTATTCAAGTATACAACACAGGTAACAAACAGTGTCGGAAGATTATGTAAGTTTGGTGAATTACTCAAGGCTTACCTTGTCTATATTGATGAGAAGAGTGTACTTCATAATGTATTACTTGTAGAATAAATATAAAATATACATATAGTACAACATACACAAACAGGTTCAGAGATGGTGTTTATAAGGGTAGACATGTGTGGCCATAATACATTACACTGCATTTGGTGACCAATGACCGGAGAGCACTAGCGTTTTTCAATAGTCACAGTGCATTGTAGGAATTGTCTGATTAGTGGTGATTGTGTAATAGTCGTAGGTGTTCAAAAGAGTGCGTAAAGTGTGTTTTATGGCAATTAATTCAGTTAAACATTTTAAATTACATAATTTTGCAATATGAGGGTTTCTGTTCTATTATAGCATGTGAAAGTTAAATTATAATATTTGTGTAGTGTTAAGTATATGTGTGTGTGTCTAGTGTTGTCAAATGGAACGTTTTCTCTTGCTTAAATCATGTACGTCGTATGAATGGCGATTGATTCTGTGAGTAGTAACCAAATAAAATGTAACTGTACAATAGTCGGTAGGGCTACAAGGATCAGGGAAATTGTGGGGTAGGACAAATATAAAATATGTACGTTTTCATTATAAAAGTTACCCCCATATTTCCTTCCAGTTCATAACCTTCCCCACTGTCGTATTTGTAAAATGTATTGGTAATATTGTCGATTAAGGTATTGTTCAGTTACATCTTTATGCAATTAAATGTGATTTCATGATAAAATATTAAGATTATTTTAGGAATGAACAAACAATACCTACATTCACAATATTATCAATACACACACACCCAAATGTTACTGGATAATGTACGATTTTCAAGCGTAGCCCTCTCGCAGGGAAAAATACAGCACAAGCATAGCCAAACATTATGCACCCAGCCAGAGTCCCAGCACCAGCATGGGAAATCCCCAAAACAGTGTTTCAACCTCGCTGGCAATTTTTTTTGGTGGCGATGCAAAGCGTCATGTATCAGTGAAGATTAGAGTTTCCCCAGTAATGATTTTCAAGCATAGTTCCCTTGCAGGGAAAAATACTGTACAAGTGTAGCCAAACATTATGCACCAAGCCAGTCCCAGTGCCAGCAGGGGACTGTAAGTCCCCTAAACAGTGATTCAATCTCGCCAGCAATTTATTTTATCAGTTTAAAATTGTGGTCTTTAAGGTTTGTTCATTATTATTATCAATTTTTAGCATTGCTAAGAGCATGGTTGTCTTTGTGAGACATACTAAGGAATACCGAAACTGAGTCGTCCATTGTGTCAGGACTGTCCACAAGTGTCTGATGGGTTGGTATTCCACCACTCATCTCAGCCTCCTTAGTAACAGCTTCCAGAGGCAGGAACTCCCTATGAGGCAGGCAGCCATGGTGCCTGTTTTGGAATTTAATCATTTTATAAAACATGTGTTAAGTAATCTTGAAATGCGAAGTGACTACCTATATATTTCTATTGTATACCGATTATTCGTGAATTTTGAAAGTGACGTGTTTTAAACTTAAAGTTGGTTTTCATAGATGTAGTCCATACATGGAGTATTATTGTTTTCTTGGAATATTTCACTTATGTAACTTTTTCTAAATACAGAAATTAATAATCATTTAAACTACTTAATGTATTCATTTCACTTTTCAATTTCATAAAAATTTGTTTTTTCCAATTGTGTTTTGATGCCGGCTAAGAGCCTGCAACAGCTAGGCCATGATGGCCCTTGCCTCCCTCACTGACACATGGGTAGCACGTGTGCACAGCCCGCCACGACTACAGACTTTCCCAGCGGGAAATTATTTCATTGTCATGTACTCTTCTTTCAGGGTAAAAATGTATGTAAAGAAGTTCTTTTCATAAAATTGTGCCATGTTGGCTTTTGAAATTTTAAGTGCGCACTATGCTGAAGAGCTGGACACAGATATTCAGCCATGAATGCCTTCAAAGACATTTCTTTGGTAACAATATTTCTGATTTAAAATTACTTTAATGATTTTGTATTGAAAATAATTTATATGCCATTAAATTTTACGTATTAACATTTTTGCTTGGCGTGCATAGCACTTCTGCTTGTGTGAACCCGTAGGCAGCCATGGTAGGTCCGCGGCACCCCTGCCTCTGTGCAGTTGTTCTAGGATAACTGGTGAGGTAAGACGCTGTCACGTACGCACCTCATTTTTACACTGAGTTCGATTTCCATAGTTTTATGTAGTATACCAGTTTTTGCTTTGCACACGTTTTACCAGACATCCCCAGCATTACGCTTCCGCTTAAGTAATTATTTTGCGCCCTTATGGCTTTTTGAACTTTAACGGAGATAAGGAGAGAATGGCGTACAGTCCACACCGCCCACACACTTTGTAAATCATGCGGCATCTGCCCATGCTAAGGGCTTTACCATCGTAATTTCTGCTTAATTGCTACAAGCAATATTGAGGGTAATTTTGTATGTGCGTATTTTTAGGGTTTTGTCATGTTTAATTATTTTACGGCCACATCAGTTGTGCGATCACGCAGTCACCAGACGCTAGGTCCGTATCTGCGCCATTCTTATGCTTAGAGTATTCTTTGTTGTAATTTCTTGTGCGTCATCATTTTCTCTGGGTAATATGTATTGTTTCAATTAAGGGTTCTTGAAATTTTCTTGTTTGATGCTTGTATGTATGACCACGCGGTCTCTTACCTATGTTGGATTTTCCCGCCATCAGACGAGCTAGAAACTTTTGTATGCTCAAAGCGCACAGAGAATAATTTTCTAAACGTCGCCGTAATTTTGTCCAGCGTGATTTTATTGATTTTCACAGAAAATATTGTGATATTGTGATACCTACTGCACATATGGTCCGCTACGAATTTCATCCAGCGGCATCCACGCCACCTAACATTGTTTTGATGCATTTGTGTGTTTATTCTGCCTGTTCATGTCGTGCCCCACCTTCATTAAGTGCTATTTTGTGTAATTTGTACGGCGATATTATTTTATCCTAGCCTGCTATGTGTTTGACCGTCGCCCATACAACACGTGGATCAGGAACGAGTCCCGACGAGCAAGCGTTAGAGAGAGTAAACGCATGTGGTAAATTCATCTTTTCATTCCCCATTTCCTGTCTCCGGGTAAATCCTACAGTCCACCCTAGCGGCTGTAGACTTCTTTCCGTGTAGAGACTGTGTTTTCTGGCGCCACGAGGAGATCAATCATCTAGGAGTGCGCAAGTTGAGTTACGTGTTGGGGGAATCACACACCTTAACTGGCTAGTCATGTCCGAGGTTAACCATTTCATTTAATTCTGGCACAAATGTGTAACTAGAGCAAAATAAAAACAATTCTACCAGTGTAAATCTATTTGTCTTTGTAGTGTCAGAACCCAGCTTCTACTCCATTTCTATTTCAAAGTGCAATGTTTAGTAATCCAAAGTGTTTTGTAAGTATGCACGGGTGAGATGAACACACAAGAACCCACATCATCCCTGATTCTCAAAAGTGCGGTGTGTAGGACCCATCGCTGGTGCCCATTTACCAGTCAGTAATAGTGTATTCGTTCGTCTCCGCGTCTCACCCGACGGTGTCAGTTTTTATAAATAATTTGGAAAATCATTGCAAAATATAGTCTTTGTAAAATATCCTGTTTTGGCACAACTTTCTCATAATTATATATTTTTTTTAATTTTCCAGGCAATAAACCTCCAAACCGCCACTTTATAGATGGCCATCACTGATGATATAACTTTCTAGCACACACTATTGATGAAGACTGCTCATGCGTATGATGGGCTCTCATCAGACTATGTATTGGTTCCTCATTGTTAACTGCTCCATTTTCACCTCTCTTCCCTACCCCAGTGTTGATCACTATTTGTTCAAATATACCTCTTAATGCAGTTAAAATACACATTTACTGTAAGCTTGAAGGTATAAAGACCTTCCACCTGTGCTGTATTCCAGTGTAACATGCAATTTCAATAACATTTAATCCAAATAATAAAACATGTGTGAACGTAACATTTTGGATCAGTAGTTTTTTGTTAATACAAAATATTATATGATTCATTGCTTTCAGTTAAGTACGAAGCCAGTATGATAACTTTTATTGACATACTTAAATTGTAGCCTCCTTTAGCTCCAATGGACTGGTGTCTAACTCTATGGTCAACAAAATTAATTGAGTGGGCAGACGGGCCGAATTCCCTACGCTGGAAGCTGTTTCACCTGTAACATCATAGTAATGTAAAAAGCGAGCTATAAGCCATGTACTATTTTACCTTAGCTAAATGCATTTTTTACGTTGTAACCATGCTTCAAGACGTTTCAACAGTACATTTATTTTTTAACCCGTGAGACGTTAATGTCACTTGTATATTTTAAACGTAGACTTTAAATGTATGTTAGTGTGCATTCCCATGTGAAATATACCTACATATTGTGTTGGGTCGTAAAAGTGACGCTGCTGTGAAAACAGCTTCCACGCAAGAACCGTGAACTCCAACGTTGGGTCACGTCCTGAATGTTCAGGTAACAATGTAGCATCCATCTCGGAAAATTCTTATGTTGGTAACTGTGCATGTCGTATAAAAACTGGAAAACATTGTTAGTGGCAGATCTATTTCTCTCCTAGAATTAACAATGAAAACAAAAACCTTCACACGACATTGTCGTCCACATACATACGCATATATTACTTGGTTCTGTGGCTGCAAGAAATTTATTAAACTTTTTTGCTGGCCTTTATTATTATTTTCAAAGGAAAAGTCGGTGTGGATTGTAGTAGGGTTTAATGATTTAAATAATCTACAGAAAGAAGAAAAATGGCATAAATAGTCTTTTAACCATATTGTGTGTATAAAAGAACTGAAACAGTTTGGCAAAACACGTATTGAATTTGCAGTAAGCAGTCAGTATCTGATAAGCATTGAAAAGCGTAATGAGAAAATGAGGAAAAACGGGCGGATCGTGAGCCATTTAATAAGAGTGGCATATTTCTTGGCCAAACAGAAATTGGCTTTTCACAGTCATGACGAGTCTGCCACTGCGCTCAACAAACGAACTGGCTGGTTATGACACTAAGCTAAAAATTCTACAGTCATTTCAGGTTTGTTCAGTGATATTCCAAATGATATAATATTTTCATTGTCTGATACAATGATAAGTGAAATTAAAAGTGAAATATCAGAAGCTACTTTCGTTGCACTTATTCTAGAGGATATTTATATTTTGTTGTTAACGTGTCTTCTTCTACAACCACAATTGCACGTTTTAATATTTTTATACACAGACAGGTAGGAGACTATCTGGTCCTCTCTGTAAGTAACACCAAAAAGGGAATTAGTAATTAATGCAGACAAACCAATTCTAAATATTTAGTTTGAGTTGCTAATGGGGCAGTCGAATTCTAATTAAGCTGGGAACTATAAAACATTCGAGATTTTGAGCCTGCTTAAAAGTGTCCCAACCAGTATTAAAACAATTGCATAGTTAACATTAAATATACATTTTGTGAAAAAAAATAAATAAAAAATCAAAATTATTACACACTAAAATTCTATCAACACAGGTGTGTTGCACAGGAGTTCCCATGTGTATTCTTCACCTCATTATGTGCACGAAATTAGCAGGATGACTGAAACAAATCTGTGTGCGTGCGTGAGTGCATGCGTGCATGTGTGTTCATGCGCGCATGTATATTCAAAAACTCAATAATAAAATTAAGCTTATTTCCTTTCATTGGCTTATTAATACCTCTGCTTTTGTGCTGAAATTTTCATATATTTTCAAGATGACACATACTGTACCATACCCAGCACTTGAACCCAGAGCCTCTCGTACCAAAAGTTGGTATTCTTTGCCTTGGAGACAAGCAAGTTGGATTTCAAAACAGTATTAAAAAATTTGTAATTCAAAATATTAAAATTGGGTTGAATTATAAAATGTTATTGGAATATGGGGATGATGGTACCTGCGTGCACTCTCCATGAAGATGACCAACCACAGGCAGGCTGAGTGCATGAAGCACCCTCGGGGAGCAGTTGGACGGCCCTGCACCCATCAAGATCTTGGTGGGGATCCTCAGGGGTGCCAGCAACTCGGCAGGGGGCCTTACGTAGCACTGCTGCATCACTGTCGGGGACTGCTGTAAGACACGAGGTGAGGTGTGGCAGTCCCTTGCCAGTGTTTTCTGATGTAGAACTGCATGCCACAATCTCAGAAGCTACCAGGCTCTTGGAGCCTGCGCAGAGAATTTGTTGGTGTTGAGATAATGCACACTTATCTCTGAACTCTGACCCTCCCAAAACAAACGTAAAAATGTTTGTATGCTGTTTGGACTGACATTTAGGTCGGTATGATTAGGACTGTGTTTTTGAACAAACATCTGGTGTGTTTAAAAAAAAGCTAGTATTTGCATGCTTTCAACTTGTAAGTATGATGGGGAGGTAACAACAGTTGAAGACATACAGAATAATTTCACAAATATAAATATTCATTGAAATCAAGCCAAAGTAAAGGATTTCGCTCTAACTAAATTAAGTACTGTAAACTTCGAATAACTTATTACTCCACTTGGAAATAAACTTTATAAAACAAACATTTGCCATGATAGGTAGAAAATTTATTTTAATATCTTTCCTAACGCAAATCAACTCCATGAAAAGGAAATGTGCCTTGGTGGAATATAATTTTATTTTTCATTCTCCCTTAAAGTTGAGTTTCACATACAGTTTGTATGTTTGTGCAATTCTGATAGAGGCAAAGTTATGATCTATAAAAAGCCTACTGGGGCGTATCCGAGTTTGTGACGTATGGAAATCTTAATATAAATAAAATGACAATTTTATTTCTTAATTTATTTACACCAAATAAAAATACACACATTATTTACGACATTAAACTACCTATCTCTATTAACACTTAATAAATATTCCTATAAGCAATTGTAATATGCAATGCCAATCTTATTATAATCAAAGTCATTATCACTGTCTTTATACTAGTGACAGTCACTTAATTCTCACGTATTAGTTTCATATACATGCTTAAAAAGTCCACTGCCATACTTTAGCATCATTCAAAATGTTTGACTTGTGCATCCAGTCCTATTTTCCCACAGTCCAGCTGGTAGGTCTCACACACTACTCTCTACTCTGCGTCGTCATATATCAGTATCGTACTAATGACTGTACAAAACTCCAGACTCTTAAAACACATAAACACGCCATGGCTTATATAACTGAGTTGATCTGGCCAGAAGATTCTTTGCACCTTGAGTTGCAGAGGGGAGGTGGGGGAGTGTGGGCCTGATGACCAGAAAGTTCTCGCAATGACTACCCAAGTCATTCAGTCTTCCAGAGTGGGTAGTAGTGTCAGCGCCACATATAACAATACTTTAAATGTGGAATTAAGTGTTCTTACAAGAGAACATTACATTTACAGTTTGTAAGTAGGCAAAACCCTATTGCTGTAAGTAACAAAACATTACTTGTGCCACTGATATATTTAACACTTTACCTTACACACAAAGGCACTTTTTTCAAAACACGGCAGGTGTCCCAGCCTTCAATGTGACCAAAGTTTGTTTTATACTTCATAATTCCAGGATTGTCTTCCGTTACGTGTAGCCACACTGCCTTTGATATCTTTAGTTTTGAAGTATTTATGGTTTTTTTGTAGCTTTGTCGAAGTCAAGAAATTTCCCCTCCATATAGAGCACACTGTCTTACTTTCCTTATTATGTTCACAACATCCTTTACCGTCTGTACCTTTTAACACTTCCTTAGTGTTTCTATAAGTGCAAAATCCCTGTCTGAGGCAGAAAAACTGTGCCCCACCATAAAAGTTTTGTTATCTATACTTTCGAAATGTCCAACAGCAACTGAACATTCTGTTTTTGATTTAGCCGCAGCAGTTGTCACCCCAAATGGGGTTTTTCCCCATTAGAGGTATCGGCAATAGGAATCCTGAAGTTGTAACATCCTAATTGCCAGGAATGGTACATGTTCGAGTGGGCTAGCTTGAGGATTTGAAACACTTTTTGTAAGTCCATTTAAATCATACAGATTTTGTTACCAGGTAAAGTGCTGCTGATAAAGTAATTTTTCATCGTCAAAGAAAGTCTTTTCACTAGAGTTGTTCCAATACCGATACTGATTCCCCGATACCAATTCCCTTCGTACTGAATTATAGAAAAAGTATTACTGTTAATAATACATTAAAAAACTTTTCTCCTAGATTGGTTTGAATAAAGAAAATAATGTCTTAAAATACTGTATAAAATTTATTGTAATCCGACACAAAATGCAAACTGACCTAAAACTTTCAAACCTTTTGAAAATGCAAATAATATGACACCAAATACAAGTCAAATTTTAAATTTCTCGCGTGCGCTATCAGCTAAGAGCGCACGAAGAAGTTATCGATCGGGCAGTGTTTTACGAGGGAGTGGGGGGGTTAGCAGCAGGAGGATGACTTCCCCACGCATCTACTTGTTGGCGACACCTTGCATGTGTGGCAAATGTCTGTCTTTTCAAGTAATTAATAATATTTTACTGTAAAGAAAACTTGTAATTTTGAGACACAAAAGAAGCAATTATAATTGATTTCTTCACTGTCTTTAATAATTAATCGTTCAAAACCAGATCCTCTGATTTTCTGTTACGAGTTACACTGCACTCGGCTCGGTGGTTACCTACCCATTATTAGACGACAAATGGTGTCAAATAGGCACTTACATATTATCAGTTTATTCAAAAATGAGTGTTTATTCAAATAAATTAATATAAATCCTCCTATTTCCTGCAAGAAGTTACTGAAAATGAACACTTATAATACCAGTCGCTCGATGTTCCAACAATTTTTTGCTGACAAGTGGTAGAGTGCCGTATTTGCTTGTGTATAGCGCGCACTCATGTATAGGAGGTACCATGATTTTTGCAACAAGTTCCGGAGGAAAATAAACAAATAAAATAAAATTGCACCAATAATTTGTGGCGCCCTGTTAATAAGTATAGAACAAATTATTCTTTTTTGCATTAATGTGTAGTGATTGTGATATGTTTGCAAAATACTTTAATTAAATAACTTGGATGCAAAAAACCGAAATAAAAAACCTTCCGTTATCTTATTCTCCTACTACTCTAACATTTACAGCTTCATTTTTATTTTTCTTCCTTTATCCTTTTAGCAGTGACTGCTCTCTTTTTTTATTTTTTTGACATGCTTGATGTCACACTACCCTTATCTAAAAAAAGAAAGGTCTCCTCATCCCTTCCTCTCCCCCCTCTGCCTTCCAGGAACATGATTCCCTAGCCTCTGCCATAGAAACAAAGAAGGATGGCAGAATTATCGAGGGCAACATCTGGGTGTTATTACAAGGGGGTGGGGGCCCTAAACATACACATAATTGAGGGTTCAATGAGAGAGAAGGGAGGGGAGTGATGTAAGAGCGAGACAATTTATGGCCACCACTCCTTCCTATGTTTTTTTTTTTTTTTTTTTTTTCCCCTTGTATAGAGCACTCCAGAAATTTTTTCCTTTATTTTGAGGAAATAAGGGCGTGCTATACATGAGTAATTAGGGTATTTGTTCTTATTTTTCTTTTTTTAATGTCCAGCATATACACACAAAATATGGTCATTTTTGTGTCTAAAGAAAGTAATAACCTGACTTCATTGCCTATAACAGATACTAAATTATAGGCCCGATAATACCATACCTGATACAGATACATCGGGAAAATGCGAAGTATCGGAACAACTCTACTCATCACTCTTATGATGGACTATTACTAGTTTCTTTTTTCCTGTTGTCCCATCAACTTTGTCTTTGATTTTCATTTCCAGAAAGAGCCTATCACACGTTTTACATGTATTGACTCCGGCTAACAGCCAGCAGAGTTGAGCCCATGACAGCGCTCACCACCCACGTGGCAGGTGAGGAGCACATGTGCAATGAGGCCTTAAATTGAACTTTCCAATAACGAGAAATAGATGTTTTAAGTGTACAACATGTCTTTCTTTATTTCAGGGCTCAGTGTCATAAAATGTTTAATATTTGTATGTTTGATAAGTTTGCACAATGTTTGGTTATGAATTTTAAATGCGTAATGCACGAAGAACATGAACAGTACTATTCTGGTGTGAATGCCATAGTAAAAGACATTGAGAAAATTAACAATCTGAAAATAACATGTAAATATCTGAATTCTTTTTGTGCCATTTCAGTTTTAATATATAAAAGTTTTACTTGGCGTGCACAGCACTTCCTGTTGTATGAACCCTGTAGGCAGCTGTGGTAGGACCGTGCGACGCTTGCCTCTGGACAGTCCGTTGAGGAAAGCTGGCGAGGTAAGACGTCACATACGCACTACAACCTTTGAACACTGATGTAGATTTCAATAGCTCATTTTAGTATACCACTCAACCTTTGCTTTGTGTACGTTAGCCAGACATTTCCCCAGCATTATGCTTCCGCTTAACCTAATTATTTGCGCCTTGCGGCTGTTTGAATTTTAATCGAGGGGAAGAGGAGAAAAATGTCGGAGAGACCACGCAACCCGCATCACTTTGAATCAAGCACCATCCGCCAATGTTAAAGGCGTTTCAGTGTAATTTATGTATAATTGCTACGTGCAATATCAAGGGATATGTTTCTATGTACTTATTCAAAGGTATTTTCCATGTTTTATTGTATTCAAGCCACATCGCCCATGGCCCACGCAGTCAGATATCGCTAAGTCCATATCTGCGCCATCAATGAGCATTCAGGGTCTATTTGTGTAGTTTCATATGTACTTTATTAATGTCAGGGTTCTATGTATGTTTCGTTCAGGGTTCCGTATAATTTCACATAAATTGATGCTTTGTACATGTGACCACGCTGTCACTTTCATATTTGATTTTTCCGCCACCAGGCGAACCACAAGTCTGTATCCACTTAAATCGTCAGAGGAATATTTTTCTGAATACAGCCACTATTTTGTCTGAGAATAATTTGCCGTTTTACGGAGAAATATTGCAACTTCACCTGACCACGTGGTCCGCTACGAACTTTATCCAGCAGCATCCGCACCATCTAAGCTTGCTTTCACGCAAATGCATGTTTATTATGACTACTCATATCGTGCCCTATCTTGTTTCATCCATATTTATTGTGTAATTTTGTATGGTGATATAATTTCCGTCCTAGCCTGGTATGTGTATAGGCCTTCACCACACAAACCACGTGCTGGAGGGAGAGTCCCGACGAGTCCATGCTAGTGATGCCAAATAATCATACGTGTTCATGTGCAGATTCATTTTTGTAATTCTCCGTGTCCTGTCTTCAGAAAACACCTACAGTCCACCCTAGTGACTGTTGACCCCTTTCCTTGTGAAGGCTGTGTTATCAAACACCATGGTAGAAGTCATCAATCTAGGTGTACGCTAGAGTAACTGCAGGCTGGGGAGCACCCAAACGGAGTTGGCTAGACACGACCGAGTTAATCACAAATTTAATTCCTGGCACCATATTTGTATGACGGTAAAATAAAAGTAAGTCTCACAGCGTTACAATCTTTTTCTGTAGTGACAGTATCCTCACCACACAATTTTTCAGTGATAAATGTTTAGTATTGCAAAGTGTATTGTAAGTACGCTTGGGTGAGACGGACACACAGAAGCCACAGCATCCCTGAAAACCCTGAGTCTCAACAGTGCAGTGATTGGGAAGCACCACTGGCGCCCATCATTAGTAAGTAAATTGTGTCTTCGTTCGTCTCGTGTCTCACCTGACGGCCTCAGTATCAGCAAAAAATTTCCTAAAACATACACTTGGAAAGTCTTGAAAGAAAACTGTACAAAATATTTATAGGTCACATAACTGTCTGGATGCTGTATTTTAAATCAGTGTATAATCTGTTTACATTCAAATTGCCACTCACATACTTCTTTTCTGACTTTTTTCTGTTGTAATGGCTTTGTTCTCTGGGTATAAAATTAATATGTACTCTAACCAACACTATCTCAAAAGGTAAATTTGAAGGTTCTCATGCCACCGCACTTGTCTATGTTAACAAATATGCCTTCTTTTTTCGTTTTTATTAATGTCTCACTTCTTTTGGAGGACACACCAAAATTGTTAATAAAATTACTTTTACATACCATCTTGTGGCTCCCTCGTCCATCAGGAAAAGTGTAACTTACAGTTGTTAGCCTTCGACTCTCACATGGGTCATTGTATTGCCCATGGTGGTGTCTTTGAACTGGCAGTATATCTATCAATCCCATCAAGTAATTACCTTGTTCGTTTATGCTTAGTGAACGGTAGCCTTCAAATAACTTGGTTTTCATATCACCCAGTTGTTTGCATGCATAACAGCATTTGCATGTTAGTTGAAAATACATTGTTTCAATAATACAACCTGAAAGAGGAATATAGCCCATTAAACTAAATGTTATTATAATGTTCTGTTTTTCCTGTGAAGTCATCAATCAATTTTTAAATGAATAAACTTTATATAATTACTTGTTGCGGACTGGGGACTTATTTTACATGAATAGACATTGTATTCCTTTTCTAAGATGACGTGTTCAACAATATCCTAAGACGTTCTTTCTGACAATTTATTTGAAATGCAAGGACATATATTTTTGTACATTTTATGTTTTTGTTCTAATACTTAAAGGTTGATTTTGCATAACTTCGTAATTTTAACATCATACAAGCAGTACAACATACATTGGCAAACTCAACAAAGAAATAAAACAT
This sequence comes from Dryococelus australis, assembly GCA_029891345.1. Lineage (NCBI taxonomy): Eukaryota > Metazoa > Arthropoda > Insecta > Phasmatodea > Phasmatidae > Dryococelus > Dryococelus australis. Next base: position 107,865,733 of record CM056998.1, read on the forward strand.
TAACACTAATTTATTGACAGAGTGCTGGTCACACTACTTACCAGATTCACAGGTGGAAACTTTGCATGAATTTCCTTCGTATTTGTAGTCGTGTACCTGTACGACTTTCCACATATTCGTGCAACATGTTGCTTTGATTTCCCTGCATCTGGTTGTTGTTTTACTGTAGCAAAAGCACTAACATTTAAATAATTTTCTTCACCCTCCTCCATTATAATGCACACATCAGTCTCTATGTACAACTATGGCTGCATGTAACAGATAAGGGGATATTGTATTTAGTATTTATATTAAGTGTACATTACCTTTTTGTTTACTTTAATAACATAACCAGAAATTTTTCAGGGGTGGTGGAGGGGGAGGACATATTTGGGATACGTAAGCTTTGGTGAACTGGGCATTAGCAGTGTCAAGTGACACACAAATTAAGTAAAAAATAATTTCTGCTTACACCTTTGAATATAAATATGTAATACATGATGCTTACATTTTTGAAATACTGTACCACATATATTTTACATATAAACATGTATACTTCTTAAAGCTAGACATTAGTCAGGATGGAAACAGTCGCTCGTGTCCATGGGATTCAAGGACAGGAAACACAAGTCCCACCCCTCCATTTTAAGCTAACCCCTCCACGAACCATGGCTTGACAGGTAACAGTCATTGTGATCCTCTTTGCAGAAAGCTTTGGCAGCGGACTCGTGTGACACAATTCACCCTCAACTTAGCAGGCAGCCTGTTACCCACGGGAATCCTTCAAGCGGCTGGCTAAGGTCCCGGGTACGGTGACCACTTGTTTAGTTCTGCTGTACAACAAAGCACGCCATAGATTTGTAATACCATATATATTTTATTTAGCTTTTGGAGCTTATTTGTAACCACAATTTTTAGCTTTGAAATTTGTATGATGATTGCTAACATTTTGTCAAATTTATCACACAATTTTTCCCATGGAACATTCTGTGGTATGATTCAAATGTTATTTTATTTTGTTCTTACAAACAGTGCTCTGCTGACATATTAGACAGATCATGTAAAAGTAGAATTTATAACATATCAACCAAATGGTTAATATCTTCAAGTAATATTATTGATTTTGAATAACTGACATTTAGTGTTTGCAGGAATGCTACTCCACTGGACAGTCACTGGTATCCGAACATTGGGATTCCCAGTTCAATCCCAAGTCTAGCAGGTGGGAAATTTTCGAATGGGGGGATTGTCATGTGTTGAGTATGTTGTACACTGCTGTAGTGTAGGGATTCACATGGGGCATTCATGTTTGATCCACCGTCTTCATTCCGCTGCTGCTCCATCTCCATCTCACCTCGTTCACTCTCCAGGTAGGGCAGCCAGCTTTAGTTAGCAACAGTCTCCTTTTATTCTACACGAAACTAGGCAACTACAACTATGTCTACAAAAAGACAAACGTCAGAAGTGGCTGATGCCCTTTTATGTACCTGTTTAATTGGTTTACCATCAAGTTGGCTTCACCTTACCCCAAGTGAAATCTCGTACATATTTAGCATTTGTTACCTTCTTACTCCATGAGAATATATTTTTCTTTGCACTACAGGTTTGTTAGAAAAATCCTTGTGTTTTCCTATATGGAAAAATAATCAAAGCTAACAGCTAATTGAAAATAATAAATACTGAGAAATTATCTTTAAAAAAAAGAGACAGTACATTATCTTTGTTGTACATTTCATAATTAGACAAGTAAAACTTATTGTACAAGAAACAAATATAATTACAAATTTTTTTTTAAAGAGGTTTGAGAAAATAATTTATTTGTTGTTTTTAATTATATTTTGCAATATATATTGCTATTCTCATACCTTACAACACACATATATACCAAAATGCTACCACACACATTTCAAAATCCTTAACTTGTTCAAACACCATGTTCATGATCGTAGAATCGTAGACACATTGTACAAATTTATGACCGGTACTGTACACAGGCATCAGCGCCAAGTCTCCCTTGTGGCCAACTTGATTTCTGGAATTTTTTACACCTCTTTGACATGAACGGTTCATGCCAATATCATTCAGCAGGCAGCAGAAATTAATGTGTGACCAAATGGTTTCTCTCAGAATGACCAGCTCTGGCATCATGCAATGTAAAAAGGAATTTTTTATTTGACCTTACCATATTTCTCGCACAGAACTTGTCATATTTATCTACTTTCTTTGTATAGAGATCTTTATTGGTCCATATAACAAGAAGACAATGTGTACTTTCTTTCTATGATGTATAGCTACACCTGGATCTGATATATTATTAATTTTGTTTATGACAATTTCGTATATTTGCCTTAACACTTTGACTATGGATATTTGACCTCAATGACACTATCATTGGCAATGAGGCCATTGGGAGAGGTTCTCAAATAAGTCAAATATTTGTCAGTTTGAAGCATACGCCGTCGGATAAGACACAAGACAAACTGTGACACAATAAACTTACGGTAGGTGGGCACCAGCGGTATTTCTCTGTCACCGCACCGTGAGACTCAGGGTTCTCAGGGATGCTGTGGGTTCTGTGTGTCCATCTCACCCGAGCGTACTTACAAAACACTTTTTATTACTAAACATTTTAACACTGAGAAAAGCAAGAGGTTGCCATCACTACAAGGAAATACTTTATGCACTATTAGACTTGCTTTTACTTTACCACTCATACAGAATCGTGCCAGAATGAACTTTATTAAACCGGACATGTCTAGCTAACTCCGTTGGGTGCTCCCCCAGCTTGCAGTTAATCTAGCGCACTCCTAGATGGATGACTTCTCCATGGTGTTAGAGAACACAGTCACCACAAGGAAAGGGGTCAACAGCCGTTAGGATGGACTAGATTTATCCTGAAGACAGGACACGGAGAATTACAAAATGGACATGAACACATGTGATAATTGTACGTCACTAATGCGGACTCATCGGGACGTGTCTCCCAGCACGTGGTGAGTGTGTTGACTGTCTTTACACATAGCCGGCTAGGATGAAAATAATGTCACCGTACAAATTACACAAAAACATATGAGACAACATGGGACACTAGATGAATGGTCATAATAAACACGCAGATGCGTGAAAGCACACTTATATTGTGCAGATGCCGCTGGATGAGATTCGTAGCGGATCACTTGGTGCAGGTAAAATTGCAGTATTTCTCTGTAAAAACTGCAAATCACTGTCAGGCAAATTGTTAGTGATGTTGAGAAAAATATTCCCCTTATGATTTAATCAGATAGGAATTCACAGTGCGCCTAAGGGCGGGAAAATCATACATGAAAAGACAGCGTGGTCATACATACAAAGTATCAATCACGAAAAAATACACGGATCCCTGAAGGAAATGTTACATAGAACCCTGAAATTAACTATGGTGCACATGATATTACACAAATAAACCCTTAAAGTGCATGGATGGTGCAGATATTGACTTGGCAGCTGTCAACCTCATGGTCGCAAACAATGTGGCAGTAAAACCATTTAAACATGACAAAACCCTAAAATACATACATAGAAACAAAGCCATTATTGTATGCAGCAATTAAACAGAAATTACACTAAAGGCCTTTAGCATAGGCAGATGGTTCCTGATTCAAAGTTGTGCAGGCCACGGGGCCTCTCAGACATCTTTCCTCCTTTCTCCTCGAAGTTTAAAAAGTCGCAAGGGTGCAAATTATTAGGTTAATTGAAAGCCTAATGTTGGGGAAATGTCTGGCAAAACGTATGCAAGGGGTGGTTTTATCGATATACTAAAAAGGAGCTATTGTAATCTACATCAGTGCAAAAAGGTTGAAGTGTGTACGTGACAGCATCTTACTTCGCCATCTCTCCTCGATGGACTGCGCAGAGGCTGGGGTTGCACCGACCTACCATGGCTGCCTACGAAGTTCAGACAAGTGGAATTGCTATGCACGCAGAGTAAAACTTTTATCTTTTAAAACATTTAAATTTTGAATCTTGATGTAAGTCCAATTAGATTAACAGTCACGATGGTCGAGGATTCTGTCCGCTAGACCAAAAGCGGGGTTTTTGAGATTAGATAGGCGGCAATAGGTGAGGAGTGTTGGTTATTACTCGCTTATTACACTACTTCTTGGATGCTGTGGTCGTGGTGGGTTTTGTCTAGACATAGTGAGCTTGGATCACACCGAAACTGCGATTCCACAGGTGACATTGGTTGGTCCAGAAGTGGATGTTGTCCCAGCTGAATCTAACTTCTGTACCAGTCGACAGTCCTCTTACCACGGGATGGCATGATGGGTGAATGCGTATACATGGAGATATGAATAATACCACAACTGGAGCAGTCGATGCTGAACTCGTGCCTGAGTTGGGAGGCACGGTCCTGTTCCACCTGCCTGTCCGGTATGGGTTGAGGAAGTGCACTCAACTGTCTGGTGGCAAGGAGCGCTACATGTCGCTCCCTACGTTTTCGACCGTGCCTTTGGCTGAAAGGCATCAAGTTCAGCTCACAGGATAACGGGTACACCTTGATGTGAACAAACTAAAAACAATTTACAGTGTAAGTCCGGTTTTTTCTTGCTGACCAGGCTGTGTAAAGTCTCCACTGATTCCCCACGCTAGGCGGGCAATCAGAGACGGGGAGCTGTTTGGGTCACCAATGCCACCACTGGATGTGCATCCACACAGGAATGGACGGCAGATCTCAAGCCACAGTATATCCCGGCACTGGCAGCAATGCTGTGGGATAAGGCAATAACTTGAGAATGTCGCCCCTCTCTGGGTGAATGTGTTACTAGTGGTTATGGTTCCTCTATTGCGCTCCACCAGCACTGGAAGCAATGCTGTGGTAGTTTGGAAAGCAACAGATGGCTGTCTAATGGGTGTGTGAAACAATGACGGACCTCTAAAGGGCGCCCGTGGCTGAAGTTAATTCGGTAGTTATAAATTCCCCAGTCCTTGTCAAAGGTGTATGTAGCAATCTGTATCCAGCAGGCAAACGGACAGATACTCTAAGAAATAAAAGCTGAAAGGTAGGAAACAACAGTAAGTTTATTGAAGTCTCAATAAACATGTGACGCGTGCTACCTCCTACCAGGCAATTGAGAGCAGAAGGTTACTAAACTAGGCATGTGTAGGCGACCTGGTTCTAATGGAGAACGGAAAAGAATTAGCTCAACGAGAAAATATATAATACTTCTAAACTGTCTAATAAAAATGTCTTGAGAAGAAAAAGTGAATTTAACGTGTTGGTAAGCATGCTCGCTGGTTGTCGGGTTGACTGGTCGTCGGCGGTGAAGTTGCAGCAGGGAGCGTACTCAAAGCTTCGAAGATCTCTGGTGGTCTCAGCACTGACAGCAGTGTTGTGGAATGTCGCAAGAGATGGAACAAGAATGACTCTCAAACTCAGCAGGGTTCTCACATATATAGTGGAAGTTTGTAGGCTGCCGGCGCAGGGTTCGGAGGAGACGTGACGTTGCCCTGCCCTGTTTGGCGTGGGAAAACTCTGCCCAGCGTTTCTGCTTCGTGCCTCGGTGGCGGTCGGACTTGCCCGAGGTCTGGGTAGCTCGTAGGCTCTCAGCGTTTTGAAAAAAAGGGGAGGGGGTGTGGGGTGTTGTGCCTACTGGGTTGCATATCCTACCAGGTCAGAAGGACTCGCACATAAGTTTCAGCTGCCTGTAGGGTACGCAACGTGTCACTCATGTCTGTAGTGGTGGAAGAGGTACTCTTGGCGATGAGTCATAATCGTATTAGATTAGTTGTATGAGCGGCACACTCCAATCTTCTGTATTCGTTAAATGTCTTATGAGTGGGTACATGCCGGAATATAAACGCTCTATTATTCTTCGCGCAGTGCACATTTTGAATTCTTAACCAAATATTGAGCAATTTTTAAAATATACATTTTGAATACTTAAAAACACTTGAAACCTGAAATGATACAAAAGGCATGTTTTACACTCCAAATACATATCCCGTTAAGGGACAGTTCAGGTTATGGCCTGTTTGCGCATGTGCATGGCCATGTGTCACGTGAGTGGTGAGCACTGTCATGGTCTTAAAACGGCTGGCTGTTAGTCGGCGTCAAAGTCCACACAACAGTAAAGAGGAATTTCCTCTTTTCTATTTTCTACAATGCATTTTTTTTTTTAGCCATTTGACGCCGGCTAACAGCTAGCGGCGCTAGAGCCCATGACTTTGCTCACCACGCACGTGTCACGTGTACATGCACATGCGCAAAGAGGCTCAAATCTGAACTTTCCTAACGGAATATTATTTTTCCAGTGTAAAATGTGTCTTATTTTATTTTCAGGGTTTGAAATGTCTTTAAATGTTTTAAAGTGTTTGTTGTCAATTTTAAAATGTTTGGTCATGAATTCAAAGTGCGTGCTGCACAGAGATTAAGAACAGTAATATTCCAGCGTGAATGCTGTCATAAAGAGACACTAAAATAATACAGAAAATTAACAAGAAAATTCTAAAATGTAAAACAATATTTAAATTATTTGTGCCACTTTTATTTTCAATATATAAAAGTTTTACTCGGTGTGCATAGCACTTCTGCTTATGTTAACCTCGTAGGCAGCCTTGGTAGGTCCGTGTGATGCTTGTCTCTGGGCAGTCTATCTAGGAAAGCTGGCGAAGTAAGACACTGTCATGTACGCACTACAACTTTTGAGCCCTGATGTAGGTTTCAATAGCACTTTTAGTATACCAGTTAACCTTTGCTTGCATAGGATTTGCCACACATTTCCCCAGCATTATGCTTCCACATAACAAATTTATTTCGCTCGTGTGGCATTTTTCAACTTAATTGAGGAGAAGGAGGGGAAAGATGTCGGAGAGGTCGTGCAACCCGCAAAACTTGAATCATGCGCCATCTGCTCCTGCTAAGGCATTCCATAGTAATTTCTCTATTATTGATGCATGCAATTTCAAGGGCTTTGTTTTCATGTATGTATTTAAGGGTATTTTTCATGTTCGAGTATTTTACGGCCATATCACATACAACCATGAGGTTAACCACTGCCAAGTGGTTAACCTCATGGTTAACCGCGCCTTCCTTGCTCTTTGAGAGCTTAGTTGTGTAATATCATGTGTGCGATAATTTATTTCAGGGTTATGTTTAACTTTCACATAAATTGATGCTTTTGTGTTTGACCACGCGGTCACTTCAGTGTTTGCTATTGCCGCCATCAGGCCTGCTACAAGTCTGTAACTGTTTTAATTGTAAAGAGGATAATTTTCTCAAAAAGAATAACAATTTGTTAGAGTTTAATTTGCCATTTCCACTCACCTCGTGCTCCATCATCTTCGAAGGGTATTTATGTAATTTTGTATTTGTGTTCGGTAATATTACTTCTGTCCTAGCCGACTATGTGTATAGGCCGTCACCACACTACCCACGTGCTGGAGGGCGAGCCCTGACGAGTTTGCACTAGTGATGCCAAGTAATCACACGGGTTTATGTAACATCAGTTGGTTCATTGTGTAATTCACAGTGTCCTGTCTTCAGGGAAAAATCGTCAGTCCACCCTAGCGGCTGTCGACTCTCTTCCCTTGTAAAGATTGCATTTTCATACACCACGGTGAGATCATTCATTTAGGCGTGCGTTATAGTAATTGCAGGCTGGGGAGCACCCAAGTGGAGAGCTAGACACGACGGAGTTGTATCATTAAATTTCATAGCATGTGATTTGTACAGGCGGTAAAAATAAACCAAGTCTCACAGTGACTCATTCTTTTATTTTGTAGTGACAGTGTCCTTGCCACCTGTGTTTTTCGAGTGTTAAAAATGTTTAGTATTGATGTTTAGTGTTGCAAACGTGTATCATAAGTACGCTTGGGTGATACAGACACACAGAACCCACAGTATCCCTGAGTCTCAACAGCGATAGTGTTATAAACTGTGACGAATGCCGTAAGATGAACTGTGCTGAGATCGTGCCACTGCAAACACCAGAGGTGAAACCCTCGCCGCCATCAGTTGTCCTTACTTACACACCACAGGGCTTAACCAGGCCAGATCACAACATATTACTGCCAACTTTTGCAGGACATAATTCAGAAGATCCGGGCACTTTCCTAGCTGTTTGTGAGAAAAAATTGCATAGGCACCATGTGCATAGAGACAATTGTACCGAAGTAACTGCCAACAGGTTAAGGAGAACCGCTACCACATGGTGGAACGTGGTCAGGGACTATCGAGTTACGTGGGAAGAGTTCTGCAAGAGATTGCTATGTCGGTTCGACACTGACGGAGATGCTATCCAGGCACAAGCACGGCTGTATCACGAACAGAGGGAGCGCAAAGGAATTGAAGAATTCATACAACACAAGTTAGGCTTGTATAAGCTGCTACACCTGGGACAGGCAACCCGTGGATTATTGGAGATAATTGTGGCGTTATCAACACCTGACATTAGGCCATATCTGCGGAGAGCGACACGTGCCAGCATAGAACAGTTTACAAGAGAAGCGTGTTTGTATGACAGGGACGAATGCGCAAACCAAGAATACCAATCACCGCGTCAGAACCACCGCATGTTGACCCCGTCGGGTGAGACACGAGACGAACGATGACAAATACTTACTGGTAATTTGGGCGCCAGCGGTGCTTCCCAATCACTGCACTATTGAGACTAAGGTTCTCAGGGATGTTGTGGATTCTGTGTGTCCGCCTCACCCGTGCATACTTACAAACATGCTGGCAGTACTAAACTTTTCATAAACATCACTGAAATAAACAATAGAGATAAAACATATGTGGCTAGGACACTGTCACTACTGAATAAAAGAATTTATTTCACTGTAGACTTGTTTTTATTGATATTGTTCATACACATCAACGTGCCAATGAAATGATTATCTCGGTCAGGACTAGCCAATTCCACTTGGGTATTCCCCAGTGTGTAATTAATCTAGCGCACACCTAAATGGATGATCTCAAAGAGGTGCGTGAAAGCACAACCTTCACAAGGGAAGAGGGCCGACAACCACTAGGGTGGACTGACGGTTTTCCCGTGAAGACAGGACACTGTGAATTACAAATGAAAACCCTTAATACACATTAACAAGTGTGATTACTCGGCATCACTAACGCAAACTCGTCTGGACTCGCCTTCCAGCACGTGGGTAGTGTGGTGACGGCCTATACACAGAGCCGGCTAGGACTGGAGAAATTGCACCGTACACTAATTTCACAATTACATAGACCCTTGAATGATACATGAAATAATATGGGACACGAGATATTCACAATAAACACACACGTGTGAAAACAAGTGTAGGTGGCGCAGGTACCGCTGGATGAAGTTCGTAGCGGACCACGTGGTGCAGGTGAAATTGCAATATTTCTGCTTGGAAACTGCAAACTAAATTCAGATAAAATATATTTTGTGTTGAGCAAGTGATTCTCTTTACAATTAGCGTTGTTATAGGCTTGTAACATGCCTTATGGCGGTAAAATCAAACATTACTGTGACCGCGTGGTCAAGTACAAACCATCAATTTACGTGAAAAATACATTGAACCCTGAAATAAATGATTGCACATAAGATGTTACATAAAATGCAATGATGGCGTATACAAAGACTTCGCTTCAGTTGGCCATGTGGTTATACGTGATGTTGCTGTAAAGTATTCAAACATGAAAATTACCTTCAAATGTATACATAAAAATAAAGCTCTTAAAATTGCATTTAGCAATTATGCAGAAGTTACAATGAAATGCCATAAACGTAGGCAGATGGCGCCTGATTCAAAATGTGCGGGTCGTGTGGACTCTCCGACATCATTCTCCTCCTCCTCGATTATGCTAAAATTGCCACGAGGGCATAAGAATTGGTCAAGTGGAAGCATAATGCTGGGGAAAATGTCTTGCAAAAACATACGCAAGCAAAGATTAACTGGTAAACTACATTGACTATGGAAACCTAACTGAGCGAACAAAAGATGAAGTGCGTACCTGACAGTGTCTTACCTCAACAGCTCTCCCCGACACACTGTTCAGTACAAGCGTCTCACAGACCTACCATGGCTGCCTACGGGGTTTACATAAGCAGAAGTGCTATGCACGTGAAGTGAAATATTTTATATTGAAGATAAAATGGCACAAATTAAATTAAATATTGTTTTCATTTCTATAATTTTCTTATGAATTTCAATAATATTTTTATGTCTCTTTGTGATGGTGTTCGTGCCGGAATATTAAGTGTTCTTAACCTCGGTGCCGCACGCACTTTGAATATTCATAACCAAACAATTAAAATTAGTACAAACACTTTAAAAATTTTAAGACATACTAAACACTCTAAAGATAATACACATTTTACCCTGAAATTAACATTTATAGGGAAGTTCAAAATTATTGGCCTGCACATGCGTAACAAGCGATGCGTGAGCGCTATGTTGATTTTCCCGCCCTCAGGCGTGAAGTGAATGCCTATCTGCTTAAATCAAAAGGGGAATATTTTTCTCAACATCACTAACAATTTGCCTGACAGTGATTTGCAGTTTTTACAGAGAAATACTGCAATTTTACCTGCACCACGTGATCCGCTACGAATCTCATCCAGCGGCATCTGCACAATATAAGTGTGCTTTCACGCATCTGCGTGTTTATTATGACCATTCATCTAGTGTCCCATGTTGTCTCATATGTTTTTGTGTAATTTGTACGGTGACATTATTTTCATCCTAGCCGGCTATGTGTAAAGACAGTCAACACACTCACCACGTGCTGGGAGACACGTCCCGATGAGTCCGCATTAGTGACGTACAATTATCACATGTGTTCATGTCCATTTTGTAATTCTCCGTGTCCTGTCTTCAGGATAAATCTAGTCCATCCTAACGGCTGTTGACCCCTTTCCTTGTGGTGACTGTGTTCTCTAACACCATGGAGAAGTCATCCATCTAGGAGTGCGCTAGATTAACTGCAAGCTGGGGGAGCACCCAACGGAGTTAGCTAGACATGTCCGGTTTAATAAAGTTCATTCTGGCACGATTCTGTATGAGTGGTAAAGTAAAAGCAAGTCTAATAGTGCATAAAGTATTTCCTTGTAGTGATGGCAACCTCTTGCTTTTCTCAGTGTTAAAATGTTTAGTAATAAAAAGTGTTTTGTAAGTACGCTCGGGTGAGATGGACACACAGAACCCACAGCATCCCTGAGAACCCTGAGTCTCACGGTGCGGTGACAGAGAAATACCGCTGGTGCCCACCTACCGTAAGTTTATTGTGTCACAGTTTGTCTTGTGTCTTATCCGACGGCGTATGCTTCAAACTGACAAATATTTGACTTATTTGAGAACCTCTCCCAATGGCCTCATTGCCAATGATAGTGTCATTGAGGTCAAATATCCATAGTCAAAGTGTTAAGGCAAATATACGAAATTGTCATAAACAAAATTAATAATATATCAGATCCAGGTGTAGCTATACATCATAGAAAGAAAGTACACATTGTCTTCTTGTTATATGGACCAATAAAGATCTCTATACAAAGAAAGTAGATAAATATGACAAGTTCTGTGCGAGAAATATGGTAAGGTCAAATAAAAAATTCCTTTTTACATTGCATGATGCCAGAGCTGGTCATTCTGAGAGAAACCATTTGGTCACACATTAATTTCTGCTGCCTGCTGAATGATATTGGCATGAACCGTTCATGTCAAAGAGGTGTAAAAAATTCCAGAAATCAAGTTGGCCACAAGGGAGACTTGGCGCTGATGCCTGTGTACAGTACCGGTCATAAATTTGTACAATGTGTCTACGATTCTACGATCATGAACATGGTGTTTGAACAAGTTAAGGATTTTGAAATGTGTGTGGTAGCATTTTGGTATATATGTGTGTTGTAAGGTATGAGAATAGCAATATATATTGCAAATATAATTAAAAACAACAAATAAATTATTTTCTCAAACCTCTTTAAAAAAAAATTTGTAATTATATTTGTTTCTTGTACAATAAGTTTTACTTGTCTAATTATGAAATGTACAACAAAGATAATGTACTGTCTCTTTTTTTTAAAGATAATTTCTCAGTATTTATTATTTTCAATTAGCTGTTAGCTTTGATTATTTTTCCATATAGGAAAACACAAGGATTTTTCTAACAAACCTGTAGTGCAAAGAAAAATATATTCTCATGGAGTAAGAAGGTAACAAATGCTAAATATGTACGAGATTTCACTTGGGGTAAGGTGAAGCCAACTTGATGGTAAACCAATTAAACAGGTACATAAAAGGGCATCAGCCACTTCTGACGTTTGTCTTTTTGTAGACATAGTTGTAGTTGCCTAGTTTCGTGTAGAATAAAAGGAGACTGTTGCTAACTAAAGCTGGCTGCCCTACCTGGAGAGTGAACGAGGTGAGATGGAGATGGAGCAGCAGCGGAATGAAGACGGTGGATCAAACATGAATGCCCCATGTGAATCCCTACACTACAGCAGTGTACAACATACTCAACACATGACAATCCCCCCATTCGAAAATTTCCCACCTGCTAGACTTGGGATTGAACTGGGAATCCCAATGTTCGGATACCAGTGACTGTCCAGTGGAGTAGCATTCCTGCAAACACTAAATGTCAGTTATTCAAAATCAATAATATTACTTGAAGATATTAACCATTTGGTTGATATGTTATAAATTCTACTTTTACATGATCTGTCTAATATGTCAGCAGAGCACTGTTTGTAAGAACAAAATAAAATAACATTTGAATCATACCACAGAATGTTCCATGGGAAAAATTGTGTGATAAATTTGACAAAATGTTAGCAATCATCATACAAATTTCAAAGCTAAAAATTGTGGTTACAAATAAGCTCCAAAAGCTAAATAAAATATATATGGTATTACAAATCTATGGCGTGCTTTGTTGTACAGCAGAACTAAACAAGTGGTCACCGTACCCGGGACCTTAGCCAGCCGCTTGAAGGATTCCCGTGGGTAACAGGCTGCCTGCTAAGTTGAGGGTGAATTGTGTCACACGAGTCCGCTGCCAAAGCTTTCTGCAAAGAGGATCACAATGACTGTTACCTGTCAAGCCATGGTTCGTGGAGGGATTAGCTTAAAATGGAGGGGTGGGACTTGTGTTTCGTGTCCTTGAATCTCATGGACACGAGCGACTGTTTCCATCCTGACTAATGTCTAGCTTTAAGAAGTATACATGTTTATATGTAAAATATATGTGGTACAGTATTTCAAAAAGGTAAGCAACATGTATTACATATTTATATTGAAGGTTGTAAGCAGAAATTACTTTTATTTAATTTGTATGTCACTTGACACTGCTAATGCCCAGTTCACCAACGCTTATGTATCCCCAATCTGTCCCCACCCCACACCCCCTCCATCACCTCTGAAAAATGTCTGGTTATGTCACTGATGTAAACAAAAAGGTAATGTGCACTTAATAAAAAAACCACTCAATACATTATTCCTTTGTGGTAAGCTAACAATTAGGTATGAGTGTTTGGAAATTAGAAATGGGTGATTTTAAGAGTACTTCTTAATAAACTAAGATGTTTATAAATTTTACACAGTATGACCGCATATTTGCAGTCTATTGGTTTTTTTGGTTAGGTTTAACAGTTGAGAAAAGATGTAAAAGAATCATCTCTCGTCGAAATGCTGTGACGATGTCTACCTCATTACTGGCAATGAACTATGCACAACTTTGGAGATTACTTTGAAGGATGTTAAATAACTCTTACATGTAAAATACATACCTGTTCAAGCGCATGTATACAGGATGTACGAGTATATATCAATTAAATGGTGATTTCAAACAGCCATGTCTGTCTTTGTTCCTTGCCAGACATTCCTGCATCTGTGTCCATGTGGTGTCACCTTTAAAATGTACTTGTCGTACACTTTCAACTGTACATACAAGAATTCCTGTGTTGGATCATATTCGAGAGACAAACAATAGTTGCCATGACTTCTGAATCAGCCCTTGTGGAAGGTGATTGTTGTGCTGTGAAGGTTTTCATTTATGGTAACATAGTAATGAAATGTTTTGCTAATTCCATAAAATCAGACCTATGAGCAGAAAAATTTACAAATTGGTGAACTTTAAATGCCGTGCAACAGCCACAGCAGAGGCTGGATAAAGACATCCATCATTTTGTGAATACCGCTGTTGTGAATTGTGTGTATTTAAATCCATCTGAGCCTTGTGTTTGAAAGGTTAGAGCGTAACAAACTGACATGTAAAATTGAGAAATATTAGTTGGGCATGAGTAAGATGAAATTTCTAGGGCATTATGTTTCAGGGGACAGACAACACAACACATCCAGCAAATACAGGAAAAACCAACCTCCAGGTCACGAAAACACATGCAAAATTTGTTTGGTTTAATCAATTGGTAGTGGAAGTTCATCCCTAATTTTTCTGTCATTACCACACCACTCACAGAACTGTTAGCAGAAAAGCGTAAATTGAATGGACACCCCAAGCAGACCAAGCATTTCAGGAGATCAAACTTACGTTTCTAAACTGTCAGCCACTAGCTAGATTTAACCCAGAACTTTCGGTTACCGTACAAACGTATGCTAGTCAAGAGGCTATAGGAGCGGTGCTCTACCAGACAGGTGAACAGGGACAGAAATACACAATCAACTACCACAGTGTAAAATTTGGTAACGCAGTTACAAAGTATTATGTGAATGAGCAGGAGTGTTTGGCTATTGTACACGCACTGCGCAAATACATACCATATTTGCTAGGTCGAAAATTCACGTTGAAGACCGATAACAGATGGTTGGTTTGGTTGGAAGGAATGCATAACGGTAAAAGTAAACTCACCCGCTGGCCTTGTTGCTGCAGGAGTTTGACTTCCAGATAGAGTACGTGGCATGAGAAACAAACGAGTTAGCGGATGTGTTGTCGAGAAATTCCTGTTCACAGATAATGGTAACAGACGACACAGAGTGGGAAGAGGCGCTACCACCCTGCCGTACCACCCCAGTAGTAGGATGAACACCGCCACTCGCATTGCAAAACATTGTTGCCAATTGGTTGAGCGAACTTGTATCACTAAATGTCCGTGACGTCTTGAGAAAATTACATGTTGTGCAAGAAAATTCCCCAGATGCCGCACAGCGCCGGCAACACTGTGTGGATAGGTTTTCCAAACACTGGAGGGTAGTAAACCGAGAAATTCAGGTTTGCTCGCCCAGAAATTGTGGGAAATGGAAGACATATATACCGAGGGAAACACGTGAGCTAGTCATGAAATACGGACAATACAGTCTAGAACACTGACACCCGGTGTCAGAGCAGACATGGAGGAATGTGCAAAAACATTTTCATTGGCCAGGTGTGCAGAGAGACAATACATCCAGAATTGCATTACGTGTACAACTAGGAAGCCGCAGAGAACAGACGGCGACGCACCACGACACCACCGCCAACCACGAAGCCTTTAAAAACCGTTGCTCTAGATATCATGGGCCCGTACTCCCGCATCAAAAGTGGGAAACGTTTCCAGACATGTTTATGAAATTGACAGAGGCTTTCCCTGTCAGTAATGTCCGAGCCCACACCGTGGCTCATGTCCTGTAAAGTGAGTTCTTCCTGAGGTGAGGAAACCATGAGTATTTGCTAACCGATAATGACACCCAGTTTGTGGGAAAGAAGTGGAGGGAATATTGTACCGCATGGGCAACCGAACACCGCACCACCCTGGCCTACCACCCCAGGGCAAACCCAATGTAATGCGGAACCATGATGTAAAGATACAGTTGCGAGTCCGGTTAGGAGCCAACCACACGAGGTGGGTGGAACTCATTCCAGAGGTGATGTTTTGTATAAGGAACATAGTGAATACGGCAACTTGGAAGCCACCCGCGGAGATGGTACAAGGCCGCGAATTACGTGCACTAGGAGAATCCCGTAAAAACCCGTCAGTACCGCCAGAAGAAATCATAATTCACCAACAACAGATACATGAGCAGGCGCGGGAAAATCAGGAAAGGTATTGTGCCGCGTGGGTACTGGAGTGTAGGAAGCATCCACCTGAATTGACACCCAGAATGTACGTTCATGTGAGAGAAAACCAGTTGTCCGGTGGAATGTAACACTATTGTACAGGGCTGGCACCCAGGTGGATTGGGCCAGTGAGAGTAATGGAGAAATTGGGAAATTTCACTTTTTTTGGTAAAGTTAGAACTGAGACATGTGATAAAACGACACCGCAAATATCTGGCGTATCGCCTGTACACCTTACGGAAGAGAGGCAAGGAGACACCAATAAGCCAAGTACCACGGATATCGCAGGGCAGCGTACCAGAAGACACATGCGGTGATGTAAATCACACGAGTCTGTAAGCAACAACACCAGTCCCGCAGCTCGTCTGCTCAATGCCACCTCATTCAGGAGTATCGCGCCACCAGAACACTCCACACCTAACAGGGTGGGGAATTACAGTAGAAGTGTCCATGCAGATGTTAGTACAATAAATAACAGTAATTCACCATTTAGGGGTTTCCCATGTCAGTAGAGCAAAACCTGCCAGAACAGAGTAACGTCAAGGGGTTTGAAAACACCCATAGGGAGGACAGTTGCAAAAAAAGTGCTAATGTGAATGTCGGCGCAAGAAGTGAAGAGGATTTTCTGTATCTGTAGGGTAAAGCATCAGAGAACAGACTAGTTTTAGGAGGTTTAAGGAGAGCAGTAGGGAGGCGTGTACGATGGTAAGTGAAAAGTGCCATGTAAACAAATCATGTCACGTCAATTGCAAGAGGAGAAGTGAGCAGCCGCCTAGCCCCAACAACATGGTTCCAGCCAACACCCCACCCCCCTACAAAAGCCGCAGAACACATGTACCTCCAAGGTCATGCCTCACCTGTCCTCGACCGGTGGTCCCGGTTCAGACCCGGGCAGAGCCCAGCAGAGCAGGGTTGAACTGCTTGCACCATCTTGGCCTTCGAGGGTGGGGTCATTTGATGCCGGCTAAGAGCCAGCGGCAGTCAGACCTTGGCGGCGCTCACTGCTAATTTATCATGTGGTGGAAAACACGTGTTCAGTACCGCTGCGTGGACTTTTGCAAAACGGGATAATTTATTTCAGGGCTATGTATTGCTTTTTCAGGGTTAAAATATGTTTGCAAAGTGTAATATGTTTGTTTTCAGAGTTTATGAAATATTTTAATATTCAGATTCAAAGTGCGCGTGGCGCCGAAGAACATGACAATGATATTCAGGCTAAGATGCCTTCAAAGACATTGAAATGATAACAAAAATTCAGTATTAACAATCTATTTGTGAAAATGTATTAAAATGCTTTCTGTGCCATTTAAATTCACATATTAATATTTTTGCTCTGCGTGCATAGCACTTCAGCTTGTGTGAACCCTGTAGCAACCATGGTAGGTCCGCGCAACCCCTGCCTCTGGGCAGTTATTCTAGGAGAGCTGGCGAGGTAAGACACTGCCACGTACACACGTCGTACTTTTGCACTGATGTAGATTTCCATAGTTTCACTTTAGTATACTGGTTAACCTTTACTTCGTGTACATTTTGTCAGACATCCTCCGCATAATGCTATTCGCTTAACTTAATTATTTTGCAGCCCTTGGAGTTTTTTGAACTTAAACAAGATGAGAGGAGAGAATGTCGAAGAGGCCACGTGGCCCGCGCAACTTGTCTATCAGGTGCCATCTGCCCATGTTCAGGGCATTTTCTTGTAACTTCTGCTTAATTACTGCAAATAATCTTAAGGGTAATATTTGTGTGTAATTATTTCAGGGTTTTTGTCATGTTTAATTGTGTTACGGCCACGTGGTTAGCTACCACTAAGTCCGTATCTGCGCCAACAAGTTAATACTTGTTCCATCTTGTGCGCCTTAATTAATCTCGGGGTAATATATATAATTTTCATTCAGGGTTCGTGTATATTTGATGTTTGATTCTTGTATGTATGACCACACGTCATTTCACATGTTTGTATTTTCCCGCCATCCGGCGTCTGATGAGCTATGCTCGCATACTGAAGAAAATAAATTTTCCTAACACAGTTATCATTTTGGCCGGTAACAATTCGCCGATTTTAACGTAAAACAATGCGTTTTTCCATCTGCACACGTGGTCTCTACAAACTTCATCCAACAGCATCCATGCCATTTAATACTGTTGTCACGGATCTGTGTATTCATATCGTGCACTATGTTCATCTATTGATATATATGTAATTGCGTTATTATTTTCTATCCTAACCCGCTGTGTGTATTGACCGTCGCCACACAACACGTGGTTCGGGGATGAGTCTCCGACGAGTAGGCGTTAGCAGCAAAGATAAGCACACGTGGTAGTGTTCATGTTCATACTCCGTGTCCCGTCTCTGGGCAAAATCTATAGTCCATCACAGCAGCTGTAGACCTCTTGCCTTGTGGAGATTGTGTTATCATGCACGCGGAGGATCATCCACCGGAACTGGCTAGTCACGTCCGAGTTGTTAACCGTAAAATCTCATTCTTGGCACAATGTAACTTGCATCAATGAAAACAATCTTACCAGTGTAAAATTATATATTCTTGTAGTGTTGAAACCCAGCTTTCTCCAAGTGTTTTAAAGTGTAATGTTTAGTATTGAAAGTTTTTTGTAAGTACACACTGGTGAGACGAACACATAGAACCCACAGCATCATTGAGATTCTTGAGTCTCGAAGTGCGGTGTGTAGGAACCACCGCTGGTGCTCATCTACTAGATAAAATGGTGTATCGTAATCATCTCGTGTCTCACCCGATGGCGTTAGTTAATGTTTTACAGTTTAATCCCGATAATGAGACTTTATCTATCAGAATCTGCAGTTTAACTATTTTATCTAGATATGCAGGGAAAATTGATATAAGGTGCGTGGTGAAGCATAAAATACAGATAATCAAGTTAATTTGGCATTTAATCTCGATAAACTATCATTATCTTGCGTGGTGAAACCGCCCCTTAGTGTGAAATTGCAGATCAAGATTAATTTTTACCCGACTGTATTTCCTCAAATAGAAATTCTTTGATGCACGGTCAAAGGGACTTAAGTCCAAAAACCTACTTTTTCAGGAGGGAGAAACAAAGTTTGATAGGCTCTGTAAATTCTAAATGTTAATGTAAAAAGAAATCATACATTTTGAATTACACATGTCAACTCCGTCTATTTGGTAGACACATGTCCTTTTGATCATTTGTTGTATATTTATAATCAGACATATCAGTCAACCTAAACCATCTATACATTTAAGAAATTTGAAAACAAAACAACAGAAAAGATTAACGCTGAACAAGAATGAATATGCTACAATATAAAATATCATTTGTCTTACAAGTACCATGAAAATCTCACAAAAGTTGTATTCAGACAAGCTTTACAGCAAAGTCTGTTTGACGCACTCACTTTTCTCTATACCATATCATTGTGTTGATCCTTTTCATCCCTTAACTGGGCATAAGCTCTTAAACTAACAATTCATTCAATTAAGCCCATCATGTATTTAGCAAATACGTAAACCGAAAGGCATACAATATTTTACCCTGAAGACAGAATGTTCATTACAATGTTCCATTATTCTCACAATGACCATGAAAATGTCAAAAAATTGGTATGCAGATTAGCTATACAGCAAAAGCATGCTACTCTAACTCGATTTCATCTAGATGTGGATAATATGTACAGCTGGCTGCAGAATCTGTTTACAGGCTTCTGTAGAAGTTGTGGAACAATGGTGGTATGGGAGGCAGCAGATCCAATAACTTCTTTTTTTTTTTCGTGGAAATGGGTAACATAGATTTGTATTTTCTTTCTACTTGGCCTGTAGAGGGTCGGCCTCTTTGGAATTTCAAAATCTTAAATGATTCATTACCTATGGAGTTCTTATAGTGTACCATTCCTACATCTTGCACATACTGAAGCCATTGAACATCATGTCATGAGAATGGTTCATCATCTATGTTATTTTTTCTAGAAACCAAAGTTGATTTGAGCAATCCAACAGTCATAACCTATTCTTGGTTTACTTCAACAACTTTAAATGCTTGCTTTTTGCCAGTGCTCCGTACCAACTGGGACTAATTGTGTGGGTGATAGATTGGAACCCCACTCAGTTTCTGAATTACTACAGTGCAAAGTTTGGAAAGGCAGAACGCAAATATCATGTTAATGAGCAGGAGTGCTTAGCAATTGTGCATGCACTGAGGAAGTACCGGCCATATCTGTTAGGGAGACAGTTTACATTAAGAACAGACAGCTGTTGTCTCGCATGGTTAGAGTCGTTATTACGGATTTGTTTACAAGATGGACCGAAGCGTTTCCTGTAAGTAATGTACGCATCCACACAGTCGCCCAGACAATGCAAACCAAGTTTATTCCAAGATGGGGTTGTACAGAATTTTTGCTGACCGATAACAGCACACAGTTTGTGGGGAGAAAGTAGATAGTGTACTGTACCACCCCAGCTTACAACCCCTTAGTAAACCCGACCGAGCACCGGAATCAGGATATACAAATTCAGTTGAGAATTCGGCTAGGGGAAGACCACACCAGGTGGGCGGAGTTAATTCCTGAGGTAATGTTTTGCGTAAGAAACCGGGTAAATGCAGCCACCGGGAAAACCCCGGCAGAAATGGTCCACGGCCGCGATTTGCGCGCGCCTGGAGAACTAAGAGAAAACCCCCCAGTACCACCTGAGGAAGCAATAGAACATCAACAACAGATCCACACGGAAGCTAGGGAAAATCAGAAAAGGTACTGTAACTCATGGGTACCGGAGAGTAGGAAATCGCCACCGGAATCACGAACAGGGATGTTTGTGTACTTTAGAGAAAACCCACTATCTGCCGGAACAAAAAAATATTGTACAGGACTGGCAGCTAGGTGGACAGGGTCAGTGCGAGTAGTAGAAAAACTGGGAAATTCTACATTCTTAGTGAAGTTGGAACCAAGACGTGTCACGAAACGGCACCGTGACGACCTGCGTACAGCCCGGCCACCTGCAGGGAAGAGAGATAAGGAGAAGCCGTTACACCCAGTATCTCAACGAACGCGGTGTAGCATACCAGGAAGTACACAGGGAAATATCAATATGTGCACAAATGTAAACAACAACACTAGCATGGGAACCACCAGACCGGAGAACATAAACAACAGTTCTGTAAATAGGATTGTCAGTTAGGGGTTCTGTACCATCGGAACACTCCACACCAAACGGCGAGGGAACAGGCAATGAAAACACACACGCAAAAGTGGGAGAAGAGAGTTGTAGTGCAATGTCGTTCCAGGGCTTCCCCGCGGAAGCAGATAACAGTGTGATCAATCAGAGCAGTTGCAAGTGTTTCACGTGTAACAATAATAAAAAGTGGTAACAACAGTGTACACGTAAGTCATAATACAACCAGTGCCAGTGATCTGAGTTTCAAGGGGTTTCCCCAAGGTACCAGTCAATATGGTTGTAACCAAAGTGAAAATGTAAACAATAGTATCACCAGTGTAAATGGCACACCTTTCAAAGGTTTTCCGGCATCCCAAGGGGATAGCCTATTAGGGCAAGAGAGTTTCAAAGGGTTTGGGGAGTCTAGTAGGAAAGTGAATGTGACGTCAGCTGTCAACACAATGCAACGCACCGCTCACAAGAGGCGAGGCAAGTCGAGTCACCGCTACGTCCCCACAACATGGTTCCGAGCTACATCTCCACCCCCTGCAAACACCGCAGAGTAAGAAGGCTCCTTAGGCCTTGCTTCCTTTGCCCTTAATCGGTGGACACGGTTCACAGCCGGGCAGAGCCCGCCAGAGTAATGTTGAATT
This sequence comes from Dryococelus australis, assembly GCA_029891345.1. NCBI lineage: Eukaryota > Metazoa > Arthropoda > Insecta > Phasmatodea > Phasmatidae > Dryococelus > Dryococelus australis. The sequence continues at coordinate 107,887,518 of CM056998.1, forward strand.
GCTTGCACCGTCTTGGCCTTCGAGGGGTCATTCGACGCTAGTGGCTCTAAGCCCATGGCGGCGCTCACCACTCATGTGTCACGTGGGCATGCACATGCGTAAAGAGGATCCAGTTTGAACTTTTCTATAATGGAATATTTATTTCAAGTGTAAAATTATATCTCTTGATGATTTTCAAGTTTTTCAAGTGTCAAAATTGTTAAGTGTATGTTTTGTAATATTGCACAATGTATGGTTATGATTTTTAAATGCTCGCTGCACGAAAATTATGAACACTATTATTCCGGCGTGAACGCCGTCATAAAAGACATTCGAAGAATACAGAAAATTAATTAATAAATTTCACAATTCTACAATGTAAATCAATATTTCAGTTGCTAATGTGCCATGTATCTTAAAAATATAAAAGTTTTACTTGGCGTGCATAGCACTTCCGGTTGTGTGAACCCCGTAGGCAGCCATGGTAGGTCCGAGCGACCCCTGCCTATGGGCAGTCCATCGAGGAGAGCTGGCGAGGTAAGACACTGTCACGTATGCGCTACAAACTTTTTGCATTGACGTAGATTACAATAGTTTCACTTTAATATACTGGTTAACCTTTGTTTTCCGTACGTTTTGCCAGATATTCCCCAGCATTATGCTTCCACTTAACTTAATGATTTGTGCCCTTGTGACTTTCGAAATTTAATTGAGGAGAAAGGGGGGAAAAATGTCTGAGAGTCCACACGGCCCGTGCAACTTGAATCAGGTGTCATCTGCCTATGCTACAGGCATTTCAGTGTAATTTCTGTATTATTGCTGCATGCAATTTTAAGAACTTTAGTTTCATGTATGTATTCCAGGGTAGTTTTCATGTTTCATTGTTTTACAGCCACATCACTTGCGACCACGTGGTTAACAGCCGCCAAGTCAATGTCCGCACCATCCATGTACTTTAAGGGTTTATTTGTGTAAAATCATGTGCACCATAATTTATTTCAGGGTTCTATGTAATTTTTATTCAGGATTTCATGTAATTTTTCACATAATTGATGATTTCTATGATTGACCACACTGTCATTTTAATGTTTGTTTTTCTTGCCATCCGGCATGTCACAAGCTCAAAACCAATTCAATCTGCAAAAGAATAAATTGTCCATTACAAATAATAATTAATCTGTACAGAATTTTCCGTTTTTACGAAAGAAACTGAGAATTCGTCTTCTGCACCACGTAATCTGCTACGAGACCTATCCAGCGGCATCCAAGCCATCTAAGTTTGCTTTCACGCATCTGCGTGTTTATTGTGGCCACTCATGTCGTGTCCCATCATATGTCAAGGATATTTATGTAATGAATACGGTGATATTATTTCCGTCCTAGCCGGCTATGTGTTAAGGCCATCACCTCACTAACCACGTGCTGCAAGACGAGCCCAGATGAGTCTGTGTTAGTGATGCTAAATAATCACACATGTTTGTGCAATTTGTTCATTTTGTTTCATCTCGTAATTCTCTGCACCCTAACTTCAGGGAAAATCGTCAGTCCACCCTAGCGGCTGTCGACCGCTTCCCTTGTGGAGATTGTGTTTTCTAACACCACAGAGAAGTCATCCATCTAGGAGCGCACTAGATTAATTGCGGACTGGGGAGCACCCGAACTGAGTTAGCTAGACACGTTCGAGTCTTTCATAAGAGTAATGTTGGCACGATCTTGTATGGTTAACACAATAAAAGTAAATACACAGTGCTCTGTATTTCTTTTGCAGTGACAGCAACCTCTCGTCCAGTTTTATAAGTGATCCAAATTTATTAAAGTTGTGTAGTAATGCAAAGTGTTTTGTAAGTACGCTCGGGTGAGACAGACACACAGAACCCACAGCATCCCTGAGAACCCTGAGTCTCAACAATGTGGTGACAGAAACACTGCTGGCGCCCACCTACCGTAAGTTTATTGTGTCACCATTTGTATCGTGTCTCACCCGACTGCGTCAACTTTAATGTGTGGGAAATCAGTCATGGATTTCATGAACATAGCAGCAGTATGAGAGTTTTTATTCTGACCTCTGCAGGTGTCAGAATAAAATGTTATTTCCTACCTGTGAAGCGGCATGTTAGTATATAAGCATGAATCTATTTCATTTATACCTCTACTGAGGGCTTATGTCGACATACACAGTTAATACTGACCAAGCGTTGGGACATTTGACTTAATGCATGTTGATCAGTTGCTTTATTCGGGCCTGTATTCTACCTAGACAAAAGCCCATTATACCAAACGAAAGCTGACTTTTCCTTGTCAGTAACTTATGGAAACTCAAAGTGATGATATTCTGACTTAAACCCATATGACCATGCATCAAAGAATTGCTCTCAAACATCATTGTTTTCAAATATATCACTAAGTTTAAAAATAGATGGTGAACAAAATATCACAGACAGACTGGACCTGGGAAGTTATCCGGAATGGGCTAGCTCTTAATACACTCAGATAAAACATTTGCTCCCTGATAATTCCTCATAATTTCATGCAAATTCCTTAAAGATTATACAAAGAGAATATTTTGCTGTAGGAGTTAACGGTTTTGGGTGGTCTGGAGAACTGATGAGGATGAAATGTGGTGAGAATGGAGCAGCGCTGGAATACAAGGGCGGGGGAAACGGGATCCCCGAGAAGTCCCGGCAACCAGTGGCATCGTTTGGTACAATTCCCATTTGCGAAAATCCGGGAGTGGCCTAGCCGGGGATTGAACCCAGTTCACCTGGGGAGGTAAGCAGTCTAACCACTCAGCCACCGTGGCCTCTATGCTGTAGGAAATCTGGACTAAAGTGTTTACTGATCTGTAAGCATTGTAGTAGATTTTTTAATATTGATTTCAATATAAAAATGGGAATGTAATCATTCTGTCCTCAAAAGAATTTTGCTTTATACTATTTCTTATTTTTCTTATTCACTTGTGTCTCTGTTCCCATTTATAATGTCCTGCACTGTTAATTTGTAATATATCTTCCCCTCCTGTAGATTGGTCTATTTATATTCAAAATATGTAACAATATCTCTGGAAATTGGCAATTTAGCTTCAAAATTATGCATAGAATCCTCACTGGATCGACTGATTGAAAGGATATAAAACTGTCTTAAGCATTCATCCACTGCTCCCATGTTTCCATATTATGTAAGTTATTTTCAACAAGTATCAAATCAATGAGTTGGTCTTTGCAGACTTGTTGTGACATCATAGTACCCTCTTTTAACAATACCATTACTATTTTGTGGATGATGTTGAACATTTTTACAACTACATTAAGTAAGAAGCTTAAGTTACAATGGTACGAGCATACACACACAAAATCAGTGGCGGCTGGTGACTTTTGAAACTGGGAGGGCTGTAGCTATCCTAACTCGTATCATTACAAATATCATTTTTTAAATAGGCACAGTGATAAATATATTGCGTACGACAGGCTTAAGTAAGTGTAGCTTATATAGCTAAATACAAAGAATAAGTATGGTTGGTTGAAGAAAAATGTATCATTGCCCGATTAGTAATGTTCAACATACTGTGGCTTCTGGTTCAGATCTAATCACTACCACAGGTATGTATTTGTTTTAAGTTTGTTTAGGTTATATGCCTTCCAACCAGTACCTACATGGTGTGCTACATTACACGAGACGACGAGAGATAACATAATAATACCAATTCTACCATACTAATGATGATAATAACGTAAATATACTAAAACAAATATTTTAAAAACCAAATACTAATTTACATAGCCTACAGTAAATACAAAATTCATGTAAAATTTAAATTAGAAGATGAAAGTGGCATATCTTAATTAATATATTTGTAAAAAAAAAATACATTCGTCAACTTGTATGTGCTATCTAACTGACAATGTATATTCACCTTACCAAGCAATTAAAATTTTATGGCATTTTTTATATGTTGTGAACATGATTTATGTCTTTTAACTTTGTCTCCCAAATGTTTTAAATCTTTTACCCCATTGACAGTCCACGTAAGATCATTAGGTTTCATTAGCAAAAAAAATTAAACAAAACAACACATTTCCAACTTCACACCCGCATAGTCAGTCTGCGAAATTGTATGTACTTACGTCAAATTTTCTCATATACGAACCATTTACTACCTTGGCTTTGTTGTTTAATTATATTTAGCCGTGGCCTTGCTGGTCCCAGATTCTGTAGCTCTAGTTTATTGTCGTAGTTGAGAATCTTTATCGTAATAAGGTTTAAAATGTTACTCACCTAGTTAATAACTATTTACAAGTTTACACATGACATTAACAACAATTCAACCCTACTTCTGACCGATGTTCATAGCTCATCATTAATTAACAACAAACTTATTCAGAGTATTAAACACTATATTTGAAGCTCATGCGAGTTTGAACAATATCTATAAATAAAAAATATTCGAAATAAATACAAGCATTGTTAAAATGTGTTTGAAAACTGCAAAAGGGTGGAGCGCGAAAGTGTGCTTACAAAACATTTAGTTTTGGTAGCTTTGTCAAGTGCCAGGAAACCATTTTTTTTGTTTGAGCAGGGGCACGCTCAGCTCTCTCCGATTTACAGCATGCGATTGGCTGAAAAGGGCAGAGCCCCTGAAGTCTTCCCTCCCTCCCGTAGCACCCCTACTCCTATTTTACGGTCATCTCTCTCTACTAGCTCTACCCACTTCAGGGCGAAGAATCTGCTGCCCCACCACTCAACATTTCCAAAAAACATTTCTCTCGTGACATGAGTCTCGTCCATCTCAAAAACATTAGCTGCGAAATAACCTCCGTATTCGTACAAAGTATCATTTACTGAGTAGCAGATAAGTAGAGGTATGCGTTCTGAGATTTTATTAGGAAGGCTGCGCCCCGCAGCCGCCACTGCTGTGAAGCATTTTTAATCAAGGTTAATAATATTTTGGATGAAATTCATAAAAAAAATTTCTGTGGTGTTGATATAAGGATTTTTTAATTTAAAAAATGTACAAAATTATTCCTTGACAGTCTGTATCATATATCACTTCTGGAAATTATCCTCAATACCATTCTAATCTCTGAAAAGTTTTGAAATCTTTTTTGTAGGAGTAGGTGAACACACAGAGGATTTTATTTTGGGAGGTGCTGAACCTCAATTTCAAAAAGGAAACACTTTGCACTTGAAAAACTCCTTTTTCCCATTGTAAAATGTATTTTAATTTCAAATGCACTCTCAAGTGAAGTTTATAGCAATTGTTTATAATTCAATTTTCAGTATGTAATTTTCCATTAATTTTCTACAATTTTTTAAAAATATTTTAATATATTTATATTTTGACTTCTTTGGGACAGTTTGCAGTCCCCTCAACTCCCCTCTTGCATACACCCCTGTCCAGGAGCATAATAACTTGTATTATTTTGGTTTGGAAAAAGACTTAATTTTTGTGATTCCGCCTTTTTATTTGTTACGTGAATTTGTTTCTGTTTCTTTCAGTTTCTTTCTGCATCTTCAGTTCCAATTTACTCTTGTTACTTGCCTTTGCCAGTGAAATTATTTTTTATTTCACTCCATTCCTTTTAATTCCATTGACTTTCTTTCTAGTGAGTGTTCCAAACCTAAGCATTGTCATTCATTTGCCTTCACCTTTTGTCTGTCTTATCTAAGCCTTTTGAGTTTCTTTATTCTTTTCCATCATGATCTTAGGAAAGATTGAAATATTAGTATAAAATAATTGTTTTCATATGTAATCAAAAAACAAACTTTTATACTTTTTGAATTATATATGGGGAGGGAAAACAACTTGAAGCAGCAAACTCTGGTCTACATACCGCTTAGGGTTTTTGAGCTTTTGGATGTCTAAGGGAATCTAATTAATATATTTTATTTTTTCTTAAATAATTAGTAATCATGTTAGTTTCTCTTGGCTGTTACCATGATAGTCCTAACAACACTTTAGTATCATCTTAATCACCTTAACATCTTACACAATTACAGTCGTGGTATGCATCTGCCGAACCCGACGCCATACTGTCCCTTGGTAACCTTCACATCAAATACTACTCACTACAACATGTCTCCCTTTGAGACATCCATTATCATCTCGTGTTACAGATTCATTTTAATGGGAACGTTTATTACATGCACTGACCTTGTTACTATTGTATGCCCCTTCAGTTATGTCACTGTTACACCTCATGTGGGTAACATCTTCAAAGCCCTGAATCCATTCACTATTCTCTTCACAGTGACCTCTTGATTCCCTGTAGCTGTGTTTCCTGTTACCTGAGAGTGTTTTGCAAGTGTTCACTGTTCTCTGGTATGTTGATGTATCTGGAGCTGTGTCGTCTCCAGTGCTCCTCGATTCTTTAAGATAGGTTTTGTTTCATCTCAGTATCTTGCCCCTTGCGTTCCTTATTATGTAGGACCTTGGGGCTTAATGCATGTTTTCTTACAATTGTAGCTGGTTGCCAGTTTTCATGCTTGCTTGTTTTGACAACCACCCTGTCTTCTGTCGTGAATTCGCTTACTCTCTTCAGGGCTGACTTGTATTGTCTCTTGTATCTCTTCTGATTCCCTACCATCCTTGTGTGTGCATCTTTTGTACTCTGGGTTGTAAGGCTTGGCTCATCACTGGGAGTAAAATTCTTATTTGTCAGCTCATCAGAAGTTGGCATCGGGATATGTTCACACTTGAGAAGGGCGTGTTTCTGTACTCTCGCAGTAGGTCTCTGAAGTCCTTCTGCTGCTCAATACTTTTCTTTAGTACCATTTCTGCTATATGAGTGCCCTTTTCTGTTAGACTGTTGTTTCTGATTCAATTTCATATGATTGTGCAAACCGTGAGAATACCTGGAACGAGAATGGCATATTGTCTGCTCTTATTACCTTTGGTATGCCATGGGTGCAGAATAGATCCTTTAGTTTTTCACATACAGTTTCTGCAGTTTTCTGCCTTATTGGTATGATTTTGAGCCACTTTGAATATAGGTCGACAACAATCAGGTAATTCCTGCTACCACTCTCTTAGTATGTCACAGATGCAGCACCCTTCTACCCACTCTGCAATGTCCGAGTGCATGTTCCTCCAGTAGTACACAGCCTTTACTTTCATTATGGACTTATCTCTTCCACTGTGACTCTCGTGGATCAAATTCAGAACCAAGTTTTTCAATTGTTTAGGAACTAGGAGCTTGTCATTATAAAGCACTAACTCACAGTCCACATAAATGCCATTTCATATTGGCCAGGCCCACCTGATGCGTTCCGGAACTTGTTCCTTGTGTTTGGGCCATCCTCTGGCATACACTTCTTTAAAAGCTGATAATTTTGCATCTTTAGCAGTTTCTTTGATGAATAGTACTTTTTTTTCTTCAGACATCGGTAAGTGCCGAACAATCTCTTGTATGAGTTCTTTCATCTTTGGTTTTTCTTCACTTGGCTTGCAGCACACTGAATGATTATTTCCTTATTCTGTGAAAAGTTTGCTAAGACTAGGGCATGTGATAACAGGGTTTTCATCTCGTTGAATGCATCTTCATAGGCTGGTAGCCACTGTAAGTTCACTCAATATGATTGTAATGTATGCTCGAATTGTATATTCAAATGTTGGCAGTAGGCCAGGGTAATGTTATGTTTAGTAGGTTGGCGACAGAGATGGCGAGGTAAGAGGTGAACCTGTGTGTGATTGTATTTGATATTGAATGGGATGTGTAATAGAGAACACAACAATGATAATACCTGTCTTACTGGTGCTGTTACCGCTGACAAGTTGGGGATGAACTGTCAAACAAAGTTGAACATACCCATACATCTTTAGAGTTCATTTTTCGACAGTGGAGCTTTCATTTCCACCAGTGCCCGAACACGTTCTGTGTCAACTCCCATTCTTTGCTTGCTAAATTTGATCCATACATAAGTGACCTCTTTTTTCTTGTACTGTACCTCCTTTGCATTAAACTTTATGTTTCTTACTTTTGCCCATTTAACCAATAGTTTAAGTACTCTGTCGTGTTCCTCTTATGTCTTCCCATACACATTCCCATACACATAGACATTCTTTTAAACTTGTATACTCCATAGGGAGTCGAAAAGCAGCACAAATTACTTGATGTCTCATCCAGCTCTATTTGATGATATCCTTCTTAGAGGTTCAGCACAGTGAAGTATTCATTAAATACCAGCATCTCTGCTATTTCGGCTACTGTTGGCAGTACGTTAAGTGATGTTCGGTAACAACGATTTTGTTAAGGTCTTGTGGATCGAGGCAGAATCTGAGATCACCGTTTGGTTTTTCTGCTGTCACTAATCAATTGATGTTCCCAACTTGGATTTTCTACCTTTTCGATTACTCTTCTGTTTTCCATTGAAGCCATTGCGTTTTTTTTTATATGGGTTTCACTGAGGTTAGGATTCGTTGAGGAGGTTCATTAACCAATTTGGCACCATTTTCAATTTTAGTGGTATAATAGGGGCCAGGAAATTTTCCTACGCCTTTAAACATTTGTGGGTTCTTGCTGACAAATTCACACATGTCACTTCTTCTTGATTGGTTTTTATCATCTGTACTTTTTAAATTAGATCTAATTCTTCACATTTTTGTAGATCTAGCAGTGGTGTTTTCTGCAGGTTCACGACTACAAACTTCAGGTTGACCTCCATCTTCTCTTTACTCCGCATATGAGGTTTACTACTCCTTTTGTTTTAATTATAGATCCTCCAAATACTTCCTATGTGATGTTTGTTGGCATTTTGGTAACATTTCAGCTACTATATTGCTTAGTATGGTGTTGACTGCTGCACCAGTGTCGAGTTTGAAGTTTATCCTTTTATTTTCTACCCAGACATCTTGTCGCGACTTTTTCTCTCTCTGGGTCCTCACTGAGTCGATTCCTTCTGCAGTTGTGGTTTCTTGGTTTACTTTGATTCCATACATAAATGCTACATCATCACTGCCCCCACGTTACTCTTCAACTTCATTTGTTCCAATTACTTGCATATGTTTTTGGGTTCCGCACACTACAGAACAAATGATCAAGTTTGTGACACTTGTAACACTTTCTTCCATAGGCTGGGCGCTGTCTCTGAGGATGTTTCCTTCCACAGTAATGACAGTTCGAGTTCTGTGATTTTGACTCAATTGTTCGTACCTTGCCTTGTTTTCTTGTTCTTGAGTTTCATAGTTCTGACGCGTTGCTTTTGTGGTCCTCTCTAGGCTGGCTTTACCTAGATACACTGCATCTACCATTGATGTATTGGTCAATAGGCTCACCTTAAGCCTGATTTTGGTGGTTGAAAACATATATCTTGGGTGTGGTGAGTTCTTCAAAAGCTTGTAACACTTTTGCATATTTCTGCCTGTCTTCACTTGGCAGATCTATTGTGTTGTACAGTCAACTGCCTACTTACCCTATTATTTTCAGTAACAGGGCAATTTTGACGTGTGTGTTTTAGCATCGTTTCCACTGGCGATCAAATTTTGTTTAAAAATTTTCCAGTGGGCTACTATGTTGCTTGTGAGGGTTATTGGTGCAGGTATATTTACAGTACTCGCCATGTTTAGGTTAGGTGCTGTGTTTGTGCTTCGGAAAATATTTAGGTTCATTATTTTGTGTTGCTTCTCATCTTGCACATGACCCGTTGCCTACTGCGATTAGTTTACCATTTCATTTCGTCACTATGGCATCGGCTATTCTTGCCGCACTCAGTTTTTCACACTCGTCTTTTTCTGCTGTTGTTATTTTCATGATCATTGACATCTTGAAGACTGCGCCATGCTTTAGTTCTTTGGTTGTCACTGTGAAAGTCCTAACAACACTTCAGTATCATCTCAATTATTTTAACATCTTACATGATTACAGTCACATTATGCTAGAATCACAATAGTGGGACAGATGCAATACAAAGGGCACGACGCGACAACAAAAATTTGCGTTTATGTGAACACTAGATTTTACCGCCTCGTGATCAATATTTTAAAATATTTTTTTATAAATTGTTTCTTGCCGCTACATACTACTGTATCATTTTACGATGGCCATTAATGTTTCAATTATTTTCTTATTTTACAATCCTTTCAAAAAATTATTTCCATGTCTGCTGGTACTTTGAGCATGAAAATATGATTGTAATTACATCCAGGTATAAAAATGCACTGCTTTGCTTATTAATATGGTAAATAATAGCGCACGTAAAACTTTAGCACCAAAAATATGGCGGGTTAGACAAATTTACAGACTTGTCGTGCCCACGGCGTAAATAAATTAGAAATATTTTCTATTTGGAAATCTTGTCACACTGGTGATTTTTGTCGCGTTGACTTCACAGAAGTCTCAATCCTGATTGGCTGGCAAATTATTTTATTTGTATCGTGCCCATCGCGTCACGTCTGTCGCAGTATTATGATTCTAGCATTACGCATCTGCCGAACCCGATGCCATACTGTCCCTTGCCAACCTTCACATTCTGTATTACTCACTACAACAGTTCTAAACTGAACTTATATTGTAACATCTTGTACAGTATAAAATAAATAGGTTGTATGCTTGGAAATATTTTATTAGCTTGTATTAAAGAAATGTATAGGGGTCTGGCAAAAAGTGTATCATAACAAAGGAGTCCTCGAAATCACAAAATTTAAGAACCCCTGAAAGGTTTCTTTTACTGGTGAACCATTTTGTATTAGTGTTTTCTCTTCACAAATTTACAAAGTACAAATGTTAATGGTGAAACCTACAGGAAAATGCACAAGCCATATATGACTAGTATTTATCTTAAGAAGTGCCAGTCATACAGACTTACTCATAATTTTACATGAGTATGTAGAATACACAAAAATTAAAATTAAGAAAGGAAATAGTATTATTTTACTTAAGACTTTGGTGCTTATTAAAGGTTTTTAACCAAGTATTCATTTAAAGTTACTTTTTTTAGACTTTTACTTTTTGAAAATGACTGTTTTATATCTGAAATATGATCATTCGACTATTTTTTTGTGCACGGCAAATATTTATTTTACTTTGCTGCTGTTCAGAAGTTGAGCAGCTATATCCGTAGGTGGCAACTCAGTATTCCAATGTAAATTGTTTTGTAAGAGATGCATAGCATTTTGTCTGGCATAGATTGCCTGGGGCTTTGAGACTAAGGCCATGTTCGAATTGGCACTTTTAGTTCTTTATTAAAAGGTCACATCACCAGAATGAGTAAACTAAAATGATGATGTATTTGGTATTTTAGTATTTAGGTTTTACCAAATTGCAACAGTCTTTGAACAAGTGACTAGGTGTCCGAATTGAATGCTATTGAATAGTAAAATACTAATATACTAAAAGGTTAATTTGAACACAGCCGAAGATCCATCTCATTTACTTCCATATTGTGAATATTTAAACTTTTAAAATCAAGTTAGTTTGAAGGATGATTAACAGTTTCGCAGCTGCTCCTGTGAGGCCAAATGAGTTACGAGTTACCTATAGATATAAGATGCAACAACAGGAAGGATTATTTCGCCTCGCCCAGTGAAAGAGCATAAGCTTAGCTTATCTACAATTTTGGCATCTCTAAACTGTGATTCTCATGTAAACATTGGCTGTGATGTAAAAAGAAAAATTCAAATTGTAAACACAAGAAGTAATTTAATGTAATTAAGTGTGAATGTAAATTTATAATATTTTCGGCTGTAAATTAGTAACAATAATATTCGTGTTATATTTCTGTAGAGAAAAGTTTATTTAATTAAATTCTTCAGTATAAATAAAAAATATATTTTTTATTTCATTTTGTTTAGTTATGTTTTGTTACATTTATATAACGAACAGCTTTTTACATTATCCAAAGTATCTATGACGTTTAAAATGTGAATCAGTTGCACTATATCAATTTCCACATACCGGGTAGCTGTTTGTTCTGTATAAACTGATATTATCATGGTGTTATCTTCCCGTTCACCAAAAACAATCGACAAACTGAATGTTTTTGCAACAGTCGTGCACTGTACAATGATACAGTGGCTGCGGCAAACCAAACGAGTGTAGCGGATCGCGTGTAATGTTTTGACGTGTTTTATAATTCCCACATTCCCTCGCCGGGGCGCGAGCCAATGAGCGGGCGGGCGCGCTGTCCCCACTTCTCCTTAGAATCCAAGATGGCCACTTGTTGCGTCTTGGCAGGCAAGGCAGGCAGGCAGGCACAGACAAGTGTTAGTCGCGACGGCGGGACAGCGCAGCGAAGGCAGTGTGTGGCAGTTGGCTGCGTGAGTGTCGTGCAGCTGGCAGCTGGCCAGCGTCGCGCAATAACACGCCGATAACAAGTGACAAACAGCGAGGAGGCGAGTCTTGTCGCAGCGCACGCGTGGTGGGTGTTTGTGCCGGCGGGGAAAGTGTTTTGAAACGGCGGCGTGGTGGCAACGCACTGGTGCTGCAGCTGGCTCAGGATGACAATGGAGAACTGAAAAGGGGATTCCGGGGACGGAAATAGATATCTGAACCCAGTCAACCTTTCCATTGCGCTGGCGGGCAGTTTGTGGCCCCAGGATTATGAGGTAGGATTTTAAATATCAGCTCAAATATTTGTTATTTAGACTCCCCATCGTGTGGAAGTTTACGAAGTTCTTGTTTTGTTTTCACTTACCGGTGAAGGATACCGAACTTTTACTCAACTTATGTACAAACTAAAATGGAATAAACAAGTGTGGTAAACGTGAGTTGTCTTCAGGAGTACAGACAGGGTAAAAACGAAATACTCATACGAGTAGACAAAAATATCATTGAATTTCCCCCCCCCCCCCATTTCCCCCCCCCCTTTTTATAGCGCAGTGTTGCGTGTTTAAACATGCATTACATATATATATTTTTATTGGAAGTATCCAACAGGCTTATCTTTTATATGTTTCAGAAATATTAAGTTTAGAATATAGGGTCTAATAGTAAAATATGCAGATGTTTTGCTTAACTTAAATGAATACGTATTAGATGTGAAACATGCTATTGAGGAACCATAAAAATTAATTAATAGTACTATGCTATGTAGGTACTGTTTGATTGGCCATGTTGTTGCTGTGTTGTATCGGTTAGTGTTTATTTCGTGCGGCGGCGTGCAACTCGCATGTTGACAAGTAATCCGTAGTTACAAATATTTATAAAATGTATTACATGAAACTCAACATGTCATATCTGTTTTGTCTATATACGTAATTGGGTAGTTGCTCGTAGTTATTGGCTTCAGTTCGGATGTTACGATTTGTTACGGTTTCGTCATAGTATCGCCTGAGGGATAAGTTGTTCAATTTATTTTGCAATCTTTCATTTGTAAGGTTTTATTTCTAATAGATCTGTGTACTTATGACGTTTCTTAGATCAGCACACATCGACACGTTATGATAAAAATTGAGAAATGCAAACTTAAGTGATACCCATGCTTACGTAATTATTTTTATAATTTTTTCAGTATCCCCAAAGGTTTATAATTGTAGGCCTAAGTAAATGTTAGTGTTGCGTACATCCATTTTTCTTTACATACAAAATACCTAGTTACGAAACATTATTAGGTGTATTTGTGAAAATCGGCTCGCGTGCTCGTGACTATTTTACTACAAAAATGTTGGCATATTTATTTCGCTGTATAGAAGAGTTAATTTACGTTAGTAAAATTAGGCTAAGTGGCTGAATGATCCATATTCAAATTGCTTGTAGGTTTATATTTCCTGCCAGTTAACGTTTTGGCTCTGATTTCCTCTCTTCCGAAAGCTCACTATCTTGACCACATTTAATTAAACGCTAACAAAAGTCTTGCACATAATGCTGATCGCAACCTTCGTCTTTGTCAATAGGACTTTCTACAGCATATTTAATAAGAACTGGCCTTCATGCTCCGAAAGACGACCAAGAATAGGGTCCCTACCGAATTTTTGGGCTAGACTTTAACCAGTGATTTCTCATGTTACATTTTGTTATTAGCCTACTTTACACTTGCTTCACATCTAAATCATTGTGCCTGAAAGTCTATTGGGGGAATTTATTCCGTGTTAATTATTTTTTTAAAATTGCAGTCTTTGCGGGACTCGAATCAATGACACCAATGCATTTGAAATATTTTGTTCTAGTAATCACTATTAGATGACAAAAAATTTAGGTCACGTCAGAATTTTTGTGGCGTACAAAAAAAAAACCCAACCGAGTAGGTACAGAGTCATACTTGTCACGATATTTGCTGATAAGTTAATTTTAAATTAAAATATGTAGTTTGATTAATATATCCCACTAAAATTGTCCTGCGTTAACAGGTCACAGTTTACTTTGTCGTGAATTTATGCTTGTTATAATGTCTGTCATACCGTATGACAAATTGAGGGTGGGGGGGATAGAAATTGTTTCATCCCAACTATTAGGCTACAATGAACACACGTATAGGCTGTTCACGATAAAATGAGCACTTTTGAAAGCCCTGCTTAAGATCTACTTGTATGCACTTTGTGTCTTCTTCCACCTTATCTAAAATTAGCATTGCCTGGGCTTCATCACTTTATTCAAGCGTCGGTCAAGAAAATCTGTACAATTTTTAGGAAAGTAAATATTTTACAAATCTGCTCATTTTTACACTTCCATGCATTAAAAAAGCAGAAAGCGAAAGGAATAGTTTAAGTTATCACAAATGGTTACCTAACACCGTTTATTCGTCGTAAAAAATTGGAATTACGTTACATCATTTACTAACTTTACTGGGTGCATGTCACTCAGTGCGTCCGTTAAAATATATGCAGGCAGGACCAGTGACAATTCTAAAGTTGATTTCAAAAGTGCTCAGTGTGCCGTGAACAGCATATAGGGCCAGTACGCTACAAGAAGTTTACTTTTGTAGGATTCTATGTTCTCATTTTAGATAGTAGGTGTGTCATATTCGCAGTATGTTTGGATCGCCGCTTGTGTTGCTAGTACAACACTAATGCGCAGTGTAGCCTCTTATTCCACGAACTCCAGGCGCACACGCCAGCAAAATGTCGGCACTGGCCAGCAACGTTTGCTAATCAGCGCCTTGGTAACTTACTTACAGTCTTGCAGCCTAGCCATTAGGGGAACCTATCGCAGCACTCAGCAGTAACTGACTGGACACAGGGTCCGTTCACAGTCCCGCGCAGCCAATCGGAGAATGGAAGCTCTCACGTCAAAAGGAACTGCCACGCCAGTTCGTTTCTTTGCACGCACCTACCTGTTCCGTGATGTATGTACCTACCGTAAACTACAGACGAGGTAGATCGATCTCGCTGACTGCGCACAACCAATCTCCGTGCCCAAACATTGAACTGCTCGCCTGCCAACACGTCTAGCGAAAACGGTATGCTTTGGATCTTAGGTTAGGAAACTTATTTGTAAACAAACGTTTTGAGATGTATGTATACTTCCTCTAACCAATTTGTAATGCAGTTTGGTTAAATTCAATTTGGTATAAGTATTTTATTCATATAATAGTTCTTATCATTAAAAAAATACAAGATATAAACAAACACGTTCATCACTGTTGACCATGTGATTCTGACAGTTGTGTTCCTTTGGGGTAGGTCAATGTTGAGTACATGCGCAGAAGACGAACAAGCGGTCTACCTCATATTTAGTCTATGTTCTTCGTCTTCTGCTAATGTATCCAACATTGACCTACCCGAAACCAACCCAACTGTCAAAATCACATGGTCCACAGTGATGAATGTGTTTGTTTATATCTTAATTTTCAAAAGACAAGCACTTTTGCATGAATCTGGCCATGACTATTCCAACTATCGCAATCCGACCTCAGTGATAATCCCACGGTTTTCGAGATACCACGACTTTTTCAATTGTTTCGAAATTCATATATTTGGTATTTTGCGTTCCATTGCTACAAATAAATAAATAATTAATATGGTTCATTTTGCCCCTCCTCTTCTCCCCTTCTAATTACGTTTCTCTGTTCTGTTCTTTTTATCTATGGAATAGTAATAATGAACATATTAAAAAAGTATTAATTTAACAGTTTAACGATTCCACTGAATATTGTCATCGGGCCCTTGGTATTGTTAATTTTGCACGTGGGGAAGTACTCGAAATGGATTGAAAAGTAGTTCCCTAAGGCCTAACAGGTAACAACGTATACACTAGTGCGTGTGAACTCGCCATACAGCGGCGGAGTGTAGGAAACGGGAGAGTAGTGGAGTGAGCTGGTGCCCATTATGATGTGCTCTCGTGAAAAGGGGGGCAGGTGCCGGAGATCAGCTGGCGCTCGGGGCCACAGGCCCACACCTGCCTGCCTGGGTTGCCGCTACTCAGGACGCGCTACAAACTCGCAACAGCCAGCTAGCACATAGGTATAGGCTAGGCTGTACGGTTAACTGGGTACTTTTGAAATCAACCTTTGAAAAATGTCACTGATCCTACTAGCATGTACTTGAACGGGCGCCCTGAGTGATGTCCGAACAGTAAAGTTGGTAACGACGGAGGGAAAGTAGTTCCACGTTTTAACTGTGAATTAAAAGTGTTAGGTAAAGATTTGTGAAAACTGAAATGTTTTTATAATGGATATAAGTTTGACTTGCCCGACACTTGGGTAAAGTGATCAGTCCCATGGCAGTGTTAATGTTACATATGGTGGAAGAATACACAATGTCCATACAAGTAGATCTTAAGCAGGGTTTTCAATACTGCTCAGTTTACCGCGAACAACCCATAAACCCATCTGTGATGAATAAGCTTGAATATAATCTTACATCGTATTTTTAATATCGTAAATACGGATCTCCATTTAGCAATTTGCAGCCCCCCCCCCCCTCCCAATTGCCTAACTCTGCGTACGCCTATGATTTCGTTTCTTTCTGCGCATGTCGTCGCTCATCGCCAATATAACTGCCAAAGTCACGTGGTCAACAGCGGTGAACATGTTTGTTTACATTTAAATGCTTTGTCTGAAATATATTCTAGTTGCATTAACCTTTCAGTCAACACGTCCGCTATTGTTGCGAACATGTTGCACATGGATGATATTTCTAACCGGAACTGTACACAGCTAGGAACCAGTGTCCAGTACTTTCAGAGTCTTCCTTATGACTAATATGATTTATGGAATTTAACACCTCTTCGGCGTGAATGGTTAAAGCGGATTCCCGCCCGCCATCTTGAATTTAAGGACTTTTTGCTAACTCTAGCAATAGAGTTTTGTATCACGTTTATTTATTTATTTATTAGAATGACAGACCACAGAGTATTGCCTAATGCATTTTCTGAAGTCTGTATTTTTCTATTGCTGCTGATACTGTCGCTCCTATAACTGTATGCAAGAAATGATCTTCTGTTTCACCTCGACAGCTACCAGCTAAAAATTAATCACCTTTGGGAAGCTCTTATTTAGGATGTCATGCGGGAATTTTAAAGTCGGAAAAAGCCGCGTTTCGGGCGCTTACATAGCTTACGCTGACTAAACCATAAGATATACATCAAATTATTGTACTTCAGAATTGTAGACCTCAGAAAGGCCTACAAAAAAGTCCGTGTCAGCATGTTTATCTTTTAAGGATGACCTACGGTAACCATTTTTTTTTTTAATTTGATTTTAAAAAATAGGCCTTCACTTACGAAGACATTTTGAACAACACAGTATTAATCCTATATTAGTTACCTTAAGCATTTAGTGTATATCCTTGCTGTAAACCTAAACAACTCCATATTTGTAAATCGCACCCGAGCGCGGCCCGGGAGTGGTCGCTAGTTCTTATATAAACAACGTGCTGAACCGCTGAACTAATATACTGTCAACGTTGATTTTGATAGTTCTAGTGGCAGAAAAGCAGTTCTATGTCGGAACATGCAGAGCGACTACAGCGCGGCATGCATGCACACTCTGCCCCATAATTACCTTTCCAAGCTAGCACAAAGAACAGGCTGACGACCATATTCCAGCTCACCAGGCACCTGCGTGAAAGGATGAAGGTTAGTCGTCGCACAATTAATACATTATCGTGTACGCACATAATGCATTTTGGAGCCCACCCAGGCAGTGCGCGCGTTTTAAATGCTCGCCCGTCTTGGTTAAAAAATGTTTCGCCCGAATCCCCCGAAAATGGTTATTTTTGGGAAAATAAGACAGGCGACCTCTCTTTCGCTAATTTCTACACGCTAATAAAAAATACGCAGTTGAAAAACTGTGACGGAGTTTCAATTTATATATTACTCAGTGTTCACAATACCCCGACGAAATCTGCCTGGCAGGTGTGTTGATTGGCTGTTGGAAAATTCTAAAACGACAAGTTATCCTTGTAATATCCAATATTTACTTTTTAAAATTCGCTATAAAGAGAGTGATAATTTTGCTTTTGTCAATATTTGAATTTACACGAGATATAAAAAGTATTTAAAAACGAACTGGAACATTATTTTGGCTGCAAGTTAGTTTATTATTTACTACAGTGGGGAAATAAGCAAGCACGAAATTTTGTTTTCTCATGTTATATTTACATTTTTTGCGAGCCCCGAAGAGTCCGACATCGGCAGAAAGTAGAAACAGAATCTACTTTTGTCGGGCTGTCGGTGCTGCGATTTTATCTGACTTACGTCACAGTAACCTTACTTTTCATTGGCTGCTACTCAGATTTCGTCGTGTCGGGGTTATCGTGTCGGGTTAATCGGGGTATTGTGACTACAGCTTTATAGTCTTAATTCTAATCCATGAATGAAATCTCGTCCCACCGCGGAAGGGATTTTTTTTTTTACTGGAGAGTTGTTTTCTGCTGTATGTTAAATCCACATCACGTGCAATGTCCGATATGTCGGCCATCGTGCTTGAAAGAATTAAGGCCCCCGTCTGCCTGCCTGCTGATTTAACTGTGTTTCACGGTGTGAGAAATACTCGATTTTTTCATGAACCTATTAAATGTGCGTCCAATGTGCTCATCTACAATCAGAACATTCACCTTAGGCGAAGCCTGTTGACTGCTTTCAAGACTTCACGCACATCAGAAACACCATTTAGAGTACTCAAAAATTGCTAAGAACGGCTTTATCAAAGCGCTGTATCTCAAAATATATGCGTCAGATACATACCAAACTACTGGAGGGCTCTCCATTGAACCTTCCTTCAGACTTTGTATAAATAAAGTAATAGTCGCATAGGTATACGCAGCACGGCGAGAACACTGCACGTCAGTTGAGAGCCTTATCGCTCCCACGCCTTTCGGCCTTATGTGCACTCTTGCTGTCTTCCTTTGACTATTGGCCGCTTGTCATTGTATGAAGACGGTCTGTTACATGAGTGAGCCAAACGGAATTAAGTTTCTCCGATACTGACCCGTGATTCGCGGGCAGACAGATACTACGCGTAACAAAATCAAATGATCCAATCATTAAAGCTGTTCTGTACTAACGTTCGTTGGAACACAACTAGTTCTGAAATCTTTTCGCGAAAAACAGGTACCCCTACCATGGACTTTTTGAGCAGAAAGATATGTGCTTCTTCTCATTGAAGCCTTTTGCACCATTAATGTATAGTCGGTTTCCTGGAAAGATTAAAAAATTAATAACTACATAGAAAATACTGAAAAACAATATTACTATATTTGCCTCGATACACAGCTGAAGAGTATTATTTCTCACACTCGGGTTTTTGTTCCAAGTTTATTTCTTCAGAATTGGCTTTAAAAAGCCGAACTTCATTAACATGTATTTCCTTATACCAAATGCCCACTGCCTTCAAACTAGGCGCGGCGTCATTCGCCCAGTGTGGGGAAGGAAGACCGTTCAGGAGAAATCCTGCCATAGTGTAGCCGGGCGGAATCGGACCCGCGATCTCCGGAATGCGACACGGCCGTGCTGGCCGCACACCCGCAGTGAAACTGCATTCTTTCTCGGTAGTATCGAAGGCCGGCGGAAGCAAAACCACTCGGCGGGAAATGATTCGACCGTGTTCGGCGCGGAGTTGAGGTCAGCTCCTCCGCGCGGGTCTTGTCCCGATTGACAACTGGCTCGTCAAAGGTCGGAAGCGTAGGAGGGAGGCTTGAATATATTGATTTATGTAATTGGTATTAATATCCGTGTCGCGTTCGACCGACTTTCTAGTGGAGCGGCAGTAAATTGAAGATCAGCCGGCTGCTGCGTTGCAGCCTGAATACCATTCGCTCGCAGTCTGCTCGATGTTCTCCGACAGCTGCTTCTCGTTTCGTCACAACGTGTGGTGGTCACAGAGTAGAGAGAATACAGAGGCGAGACAGCTGCCGCGAACATCAGCCGCGCACACGCCAGCAAGATGGCGTCCATGGCCAGAAACACGTCAGAATGCTGTTCGCCAATCAGTGCCTGGTAAACTCTTGATTGGCTTGTTTGTGGTTTCTGTACTTTTTGACGTGAATACGTCTTTAAATTTGCAACCGTAGCGGGAGGCAATCAAGAAAATCCGATGATAACAAAATTGGGAGATAGAGTTTGGCATTCCAGCTCCGAATCTATCGTCTACATTCAAAATTCAATTACACCACTCGATTGCCAAAGGATCAAAGAATATGTTACGTCGAGTGAGGACTGCGAAGCGTCGCGCACGGCGACGTCAAGTGCAGGGGGGTGGGGGGGTGGGGGAGATAATTTTGAGTTCGTTTCGCCGCGTCTCGTAACTTCCAGGTAGTATATAATGTTTGACTAGGAGAAGTTACGATGCTCGTGTAACTTTTAATCGACAGCTCTCGTCAAGATCAATCAGTTGCGTGTTTAACAACATTTGTGTGGCGTGGTTATGGTGAAATTGCATGAGTTTAATGTAAAAAATTAAGAAAAGAGAGCTTAACACAATGTCGACCTGTAGGCCTACTCGTCAAAAAGCCAAGTCGAAATACAGAAATCGTATACCGCTGGAAAGATAATCTCAAAAGCAATCCCGTGATGCCCATAAAACCCCATATGATCGAGTGAAACGGTGCCGGGAACGTAAAAAAAAAAAAAACTCCAAGGCGTCCGAGCGCGTCAACATAGACGTATTCACGCAAAACAGACGGTCGTGTCCACAACACATCCAAACCCCATTTTTTGCTGCGGATTTATTTTGTCGGCGAGGGCGTGTCAGCTTCCCGATAGTCCAGTTATATAAAGCGGTACATCAATATTGTCCATTTCATGTAAGTGGGGTAAATTTTGACAGTTCTAGAAAAGTAACACGGCCACAATGTAACCTTCCACCACAGTTGTTGTCACTCAAGAAAAATACGTTTGTAACCAAATGTTTTGAGTCCAATGCACACTTGCATTTTCCACTTTCCTCGTGTTTCCTGTCATGGCAGACACTGAAAGACTGGCATTAGCTAACTTCCGTCCAGTAATCAATGTAGGATATTATTATAACTAGGTTGGCATTCTAGCCCATTTTATTTTTGTAATTGCGAAGTTAAATTTGATGGGGTTGTGTTTATTTCATTTCGAGGGAAAAAAAGGAAACGGTGAAGGGTGGGAGCTTTAATTTAACGTCTTTGGGAGACGGAATTGTTTTGACGTTCTTACTAGAATGTGGCATTTTGAGTCGCATATTCTTTTGATGGAGCAGTGGAAAATTTTGCTTGTATGGAAATAACATTCAAGATATTGTAACTTCGAAAATTTTAACTTTAATGGAAAAACAAAACGCGATACATACGTCGTTGTTCGTATTCGTACAGATGCAGCAATATATACACACACTTTGATGTAAGTTAACCTTAAACTCGTTTAATTTACGATATAGACAAATTAATATTATTCACTCACTACAAAAGTTTGGAAAGTGCGGTTTTTTCATGCCATGTGCATTGCAATAATTATATTGACGGTTTACAAATAAATTTATAAAACATGCAAACTTACTGTTTGTAAAATTTGCGACCTCTTGAACACGTGTTTTTCTATGGAAATCCTTACGAGTTTACTTCCCTAAAATCACGTTTGTTCATCACTAGTATTAAATAATTTATTTGCAGAATTATTCAGTAAAATCAACACTGCGCACGTTTTCTGAAACAAACAAACTTAAACATAGATACATAAATTATATTCGTGTCACTTCATTGCGGACGGCGGTTAATGAAAATGGCGGAACGAGCAGTTTTAGGAAGCTGTAAACACGTGCCAATTAATATTAAATTACACTCAAGAAAACGCACTACAGCGGTACCTACAACCAACTATGCTTGAAGAAAACAAATAAAAAAAAATTAACTACCGATTAAATATTACGACAACACCAACAAGATATTCGTATAATAAAAACAATGAAAAAATGGCACACACACGACGGCGTTCACCGGGCTGGACACTGGAAACATAAACACATGACTAGCCATTGGCTGGAAACGTTTACTGTTCGTATGTGTTGTCATGCTCTGTCATAGTTTCAAAACATGTTTTTAAGTTCATTCACTAAAAGTCGAAATATTTAATATTACTTAAAAACATATTTTAAACCATAAATGTTGCAAGTAGGCCTATAATTAAAAATTCAAATTACAACTCTTAGTTCTGAGTACTAGTTTCTTCTAAAGCCGTCATCAAAAATGCCAACTTAACAATATGCATTCCGCAGCATTTCATCATCTGATACAATACTTTACAAACGAGAACATTTGCTGTTTACATAGTGTGTAGGTTGGTCACATTGTCTGTCAGATTTTATCCTACTTATATGTAATGGACAATACAAGTGTTGGGAGGTAAGCGTGGTGCCAAGCAATTCTTTGTATTTCCTATTCATTCTCTATATACTCGGTAAAGGTATAATTGAATACTCTCTGAAAGCATAACACCTCCTTCTTCATTTGTCCACTTATATCGTTTGTCCGCTTTATGGGGATCAGACCCCGCAATCTTGGATTTACGGAATTTTTTCCTGTGACTTGCAAAACCGATTTTATGATTTTCTTATTTCTTGCCGGCAGCCACTAGTAAAAATAAATAAATAAACGTGGTAGAGTTGTAATAGTTTCATAAAGCTTTAGTATAACTATTATTTATGCCATGTCGTGCGAAAAATTTTGTAGAACATTCTTAAATGGAACTTATGGCACAAATAGTGAAAATTCAAGATGGCAAGGTGTATTCCCACTGAAAATTTAACCTTTTCGTGAACAAGTAGGTAGTTAGGTCTGAACGTCTCGTCAAGGCCTGAGACGGAGCAAGTGACTTAGGCTGATGTCATACTATGCGTTTGTGCCACTGCAACTAAATGGGATGCGAGGTGTGACACTAGTGCGGCGTCCACTAGTGTCACACCTCGCATTTACATCAACGTGTTGTGCCCATCCCGTCGAACTAGAGCGTTTTAGCCGCAGCGGCAATAACGCACAGCATGACACCGACCTTAACAGACACAGGAACGACGAACGGCGAAGGAACTTTCCCAGCCGTTACCACCGAGACTTCTCAGAATTTGCCTGCTGAAGTTGTTTCTGGATACCATGGAAAACTGAGATAAGAATGGTCATATCGGGTTTCGAACCCAGATACTCCCGAATGCGAGTCGGAAGTTTTACCACTGCACCACCTTGCCTGGTTATCCGTTGACATAATATGGATGAGTCATCACGTGGTAGGGGCCACGGTGGCTGAGCGGTTAGCCTGCTCGCCTCCCACCAAAGCGAACCGGGCTCAATCCCCGGCCGGGTCACTCCCGGATTTTCGCATGTGGGAATCATGCCGGACGATGCCTCCCGTTTCCCCCGCCCTTTCATTCCAGCGCTGCTTCGTACTCACTTCAATCACCCTCACCCTCTCTCAAAACCTCGATGTTAAGAGCTGCCCAAATTTCTTCGCTCACTCATCACGTGATTCTGTACAATCGTTAGAAACACGAATATGTTATGATTGTGCAGATTATTACAATAAAGTGTATGTAACAAACGAATCCAATTCTAGTTGCCACCACAATTTAAACATCACAAGTTTAATGAGACTTTTGCGATCTTTATGACTAAGCCCGATTCCAGCTGAGGCAACAGTAGTCTAACGAATTTTTGTGCCTTTGGAGACAAAACTCGCACGGTAATGATTTTGGAATTTTCGTGAGTAAAAAAATTAAAGTTTTTGTCCATTTTCCGAAGGAAAAAAAACTAGATGTGCTGCACATGACAAGTAAACTATAACTGGAACGCAGCTCACCAATTCGTTGGCCAACAGCCACCCAATAATGAAACTTGTCAGTATGGTAAGAATGTCCGGTGTAATTTGGACCAATAGGACTCATGTAAGTGGAAATACACAAACCAAAAGAGTTGGTTCTCCTGTAGCGGCATGAGCACCAAATGTAAATATACCTGAAAGTGTTTTGACATTACCGTGTTTTACAGTAAGTTGCTCTCAGTATCATTGCTAAGGGGCCCGCCTGACTGCATGGTTTTTCTCCTCTTTTTTACTGCTCGCTTCCCTCCAAGACGGCCCGGCCAGGTTACTCCCGGATTTTCGCAAGTGAGAATCGTGCCCGACGATGCCGCTGGTTGGGCGGGTTTTCTCGGGTATCACCCCTTTCCCCTGCCCTTGCATTCCGGCGCTACTTCATTCTCACCTCATTTTACCCGCATCGACTCTCAACACCTCGTTGTTAAGGAGCCTCCCTAGCAAGATCGTCTCGTTTCAAGCTATTTTTTTTTTGTAAAATTTCTCAATATCCAAGTAGCATCTGAAGAAAATATTTTTTTTTTCGGGGCGAAACTGAAATTATGTTCTTCGTTGAAATGTCACTGGTATGCGAAAACTATTATTAAAAATTACGCTTTCTACAAGGAACTGCAGTGCAAATTCCTTGTTTTAATGCAACATTTCTTTGGCGAAATAATATATTTTTCTTTAACAACAGTGCAGCATCTTTCATTAGTACATCGCAGTAGTAAAATCTTTTATCGCATTTCATTTGCATGAGAAAATTGAATAAAAGCGAACCTTGTTTTCTCAGTTTTCCACTCCCGACGCGCATGTTTCTCCAGCTGCTTTGTTCCCGCAGCGGTGCGCGGTGAGGACAGTTCGGGGTAGTGGAGTGGGGAGAAAGCTGCCCCTGAAGTGCAAAGGAGGTCACGAGGGGAAGTACTATGGTGAGTTGGGTAGGGGGTGGGAGTAGGGCGGGGCGTTGCGTGGAATCTGTCCAGCAAGGGGAGGGAAGGGTCTGTGTTTTTGTCCGATTTCGAGACCGCCTGGAGGGAAATTGCTGTTTATGAAGGAGTGTGAAGAGGTCAGCAGGTCGCTGTGCGCAATTCGGTTTGTTTTGCTATAGGCTATTCACGGTAAAGTGAGCACTTTTAAAGGCCGTGCTAAATTTTTCCTCTCGCACAATTTCTATTTTCCGCCACTTCTTAATATAATCATTTACCATGTAACTAATAAACAGTGTGTATACATTTCACCTCTCTCAAAAGTTAACGCCCGAGGATGCAATAGAATACATTTCTTAGAAGTCAATACCTGGTGGAAGGGCCTTAAAAAGTGCTCACTTTATCATGAATAGCCTGTACCATGGATGATACAGGCAAGGACTGGAGATTTTCGAAAGAAGAAACGAATGCTCCTTAGTCTTGGAGTTATCGCATAGTGTGTATTATTATAGTTTGTTTACGAGAACCCTAGTTAATAGTTATGAAATTATTACTTGTAGGTCCATAAAAAATCAGTGATTACGAAAACTAAATAGAACTAGCCTAAAATGATACATCTACAAATATGGCAATAAAAGTCAGCAAGTGCATTCGACAGAGTAACACTTCCCTTTAAAAATGGAAACTGACTTCTTAATTCACCGAATACAGATACATGCTGAAATGGAAGGTTTCAGCCTGAATGCAGCAGCTATCATAGCCCTACACATTTAGCAATGACACACGGGCCATGAGTCGCAGACTGCAGACAAAGTTCCCGTTGGAACCAACGCTGGCCTCTCCATCCTCCCTTCTAGGTGATCGATACCTATTCACGTGGGATACGATAGTTGTTTACGACTTGGAACTACTCAACACATTGATGTCCTCGGTGTTGCCAGAACCAAGGGCCGGCCGTGGTATTCCACTTCAGTTAGACATGTACCGGACAGTCGCAAGACGACTGCACCACTCTTTGTACCATTTGATTTTCTGATGTTTTCTCTACATTGTAAGCTGAGAAACCCCATTAAGCCCCGATATAAGCCTCGAATTGTGCGACTTGATTTATATGAAAGTTTGGGTCAAAAGTGGTTTGAGGTTGAATTCATTATAGTTATAGAGAATATCAAAGAAGAAAATGCAAGTGCAGATATAAGCGAAATATTCAAATGGTTGTAACTAACACGGTCGAGGATTATTAGTGCGCCTGAAATCACTAAGAGCTCTCAATTTATGTCAAAAGCAGTGAGCTTATCAGTCCACGACATTTAAAAATACTATCCTCATGTGTAGAAAGAATACAACCTGTTGAACACGTCGTGTTAATTTCATTTAAAAATAAAGTGGTCGATTTTTAGATTTTGCCACCATGGTGATTTAAATAGGCCCATGTGCGAAGATATTAAGGGAAAAAACTTTGAAATCTGCCATACATTACACATTTTACACTTGAAGGTTAGTAAACTGCAACATCCAAGTCGTCGTTCACCATTAAGATGCATATCTTGGAAAGTGCAGTTGAATAGTTTATGACAACTAATAGCCTCGATATTCTGAAGT
Organism: Dryococelus australis; assembly: GCA_029891345.1. NCBI lineage: Eukaryota > Metazoa > Arthropoda > Insecta > Phasmatodea > Phasmatidae > Dryococelus > Dryococelus australis. The sequence goes on from CM056998.1 coordinate 107,914,135, forward strand.
AAATGGTGTATAATAGTTATTCTTCGACACTCTAAGGTAATTTCTGGAAGGTCGTTGCAATGCTATTCCATTTCCTTCATCACAGCCTGCACCAATATTTCTGGGAAATAATCATGGGAAATTAGAATATTTGATTTGAACTAAGATGATTTATCGCAATCAGTATTACGTACATGCTCTCATAATGAGCTACGTCTTGTAATTTGAAACAATAAAATTAAACTAATTTTCTTTCTTTGAGGTGATAAAGTGATAAAGATACGATAAAGTGATAAAGTGAGCACTTTTGAAAACAACCTTAGAAAAATGTCACTGCTCCTACTTGCATACATTTTAACATGCGCACTGAGTGACGTGTGCCCAGTAAAGTTGGTAAGGACGGAGGGAAAGTAGATCCATGTTTTAACGTTGAATAATAAATGTTAAGTAAACATTAGTTGTTTAACTTAAATAATTTTCGCTTTCTGTTTTATTTCAATACATCGAAGTGTAATAATCAGCATGTTTGTAAAGTATTTATTTTTCTAATAATTTCACAGTTTTAGTTGACCGACGTTTGAATAAAGTGACGAGGTCCATGTCAATGTTAATTTTACATCAGGCGGAAGAATACACAACGTGCACACAAGTAGATCTTAAACATGGCTTACAAAAGTGCTCATTTTACCGTGAACAGCTTATGTTTTTTTTGCGCTTAACTTTCTTTTGCCGTTTATTGTATTTAGACAAGACAATATTACCACAAGCTTAGCCCCCAGGATACTGAAAATACTGAAAATATAATCGCCTCATGGTAAAACAGGTATATAATATACTCCTTCCACCTAACCTCTAACTGATTTGTAGCAAAATAGCTACTTGATTTTAAGTGGTAACAAGTGTCGATTTTGTCTTTTACTCATGTCCCCTACATACTCACCCATCGCCAATAGAACTGTCGAAATCGCATGATCAATAGTGACGAACGTATCTGTTTACATTCGGTTTTGCAGCGGACGCGCCATTTTAAGTGAATAAATTATTTTTACAAACATCACTGTATTCTAGGCCAGAATAATTTGTGGAAAAAAAGGGGGGGGGGGGCGTTTCAAAGCACTTGTCTGCGTAAGTACTTATCTACCTCAAATACTATCCACGCTTGTTTTGATGATAGTGTTTTATCAAAAAAGCAGGTCAGTATTGAAACACGGAGAGTGTATGCTGCGCACCTTGCCCACGCATTCTACCCTGTGCTCCTTCTGCGGTAGCTCGCTTCTTGCACGTGACTGATCCCAGTAGTATGCCTTGAAACCAAGCACCGGCCGCCACAGGTAGTTGTAATAGATTATCCCCTTGCCACGTGCGCTGAAACCGAGGTCCAGTGGCGACCTTTAAATTGATATAGTAGAGAAAATAATCTTCGTGCAGCTTTGTGGCTGGGAAGGTAGTGTTGGGGGGGGGGGGGGGGCAGTGTTGGTGAGGGCTCTCCAAAATGCTCGCTGCTGGAGGAAGGGGAACCACGTGACACTGTTTGCGCTATACATACACACCAAACTGATAATATCCGCCGTCATGTAAGGTTCGTATTTTTGAACCTTGGCGTCGAGGTTGCGACGTCCCTTTGTGTGTGTGCCGTTTGACGATTTGGCGAGTTTAATGAACTTTCGACTTGTGATATTTCGTATTATGAAGAAATAGAGCTCTTGAGATTTATTCGCTTTTTTTGGTATTCACTGGCCGTGCAGGGTTTTAATTCCTAAGGCCAGGCGCTTTTGCGCTGCATTAGAAGAACAGGAAGGAAAAAAATCGCTCTGTACTACCGCGATGTTACAGCAGCTCTCGCCGAACCGTACTCGGCCGCTGTCACTACTAAAGAGAACAACCCCACCCTTTACAGAGCGAGGTGGCGCAGTGGTATCTCACTCGACTCGCATTCGGGAGGACACGGGTTCGATTCCCGGTCCGGGCATCCTGACTTATATTTTCCATGGTTTTCCCAAACAAAGGCCATAGCCGATTCCTTCCCCATCCTTCCCCAATCCCCCTTCCCTGCGCAACTTGCACCGTATCTAATGAACTCGCTGTCGACGAGACGTTAAGCACAACTACCTACCAACCCCACCCCTTCGTGCAGCGGCAATCGACTCGCCCGACGCGTTTTCGATTTGTGCGTTTATTTTCTCATTCGGATTTCACTTTAACACGTGGGATGGATGCTTGCCCAGAGCTTCACTCATGAACCTAACCACTGCTGCGTTGGGTAAGCGAGAGGCTAGCAATGCGATCTGCAAAACTTGTAAACCAAGCTTCGCTATTTCATAAGCCAGGTGTAAAAAAAAAAGTTTGTGGATCGTTATTAGAGATTCTTATAATTTCGCATTACACTTCGATGACAATTACATGTTGGTTCTAGATGTCATTCGACCTTCGTTCATTCTATGGGCCCCGCAGAACATTGAACCTCGTGTGGCCGAGTCGAACAGGATACTGAATTCTTACTTTGCCAACAATGTGTGAACAAAATTACTGCTGTTCGAGTATGCACAAGGACGAGAAGTCTAGATCGTACTTTTCCGTAACTTGAAACGATAAGGTCTCTACTGATAAACCTTTTCGCATTACAATTCGGCAACAGGCTACGCACGATCCCCCCCCCCCCCTCACTTGTGAAATTTATCCTCTGTTCACGCGATCTGCCTGGGAAGATTCTGAGCCAACGGCAGACAGTTCTTAATTGACAGGATTTCGTGTGTCTGAACAACAACGAGACTGGGCTCTGGTGAAGGTACCGACCTAATTTTCTATCAGTTAGTAAAGAAATAAAAATGACAGCCGATGCAGTTTGTAAAGGACCTGATGTCTCGGCTAAAAATGGCGGTATCGCTAGTAATCGGTCACGAGACGTCTGGTGAATGCGGTTACAGGGATGTTGAAACTGGAGCTAATCCTTTAATTTGGATGCGTAGCTGAACCGTATCTTGAAGCGTGAAACTAATGTTTGATGGCACTTTGTGGAGCTAAGAAGATTAATAACTGAACGTGCGGTGGACAGGCGTAGCTTAGAACGGGGGTAGCACACTTCGAATTGACAGCGCACTTTTTGTCATTAGGAACCGTACAGGCAATTGTTGCCCGTCATGATGAAACCCGAAGCGATGGAATACTGCTCAAGGGGAACAGGGCGCATACCCCGAGAAAACCCATCTGACCTGGCCAATACGAGCCGAAAATTCCAGGTTGGCGTACTACCTGGAATCGAACTCCTCGATCACTACGCTGAAGGAAACAAAACTCTATTCTGAAGTTGAGATAGGAGGAACCTCGATAACCGTTTTCGTTGAGACGTTGCATTTATGTTCCGAGGAAACCGGTCCTTTGAATGAATAAATTGGTTTTGAACGTCCTCGATTTAACTCATTCAACCCAGTGTACACATTTGTGTACATAACACACATTATAGTTTATTTTTAGCCGGTACTGTATAGTGCGAGGCTTAATGCCTGTAGGCTGTTCACTCTAAAGTGAGCACTTTTGAGGCTCTAGTTAGTTTTTCCTTTCGGCCATTTTTTATCCTTGAACCACATTTTTCATCTAAATATTGTAATGTAAGTAATCAACACAGTGTTTATATTCCACCGCACTCGGAAGTTAATGTCAAAGGCTGAAATAAAATATATTTATAGTTTGTTATTTAAAATGAGAGGGTTTTCAAAAGTGCTCACTTTACTGTAACAGCCTATAATGATCATGCTTGTGAGTGATTTTTAAACTGCGTTGCTGTTCTGTAGGTTATAGATATTTATTATTTCAGCAGAGGAGCACAGTCTTCAGTTCATAGGTTGTGATAACGAAACAAGTTCTGCGTCGGCATTAGGCAGCCTACAACACCCATCATAAAATTTCTAATCTGCAACATCCGAAACCATACATTAACATTTAGAACACATGCCCGAGTATGATTCGGGTTACACTGGAAACGAAAATTTCTCTGCCATTGAAAACAAAGTTCGCGTGGATATTTTCTTTTTTGGTTTTTCGATACTTGTCGGAATGTCAAAAGAACTTCACAGCACATAAACACTAATAACCTCGCGAAAAAATATGAATATTTTATAATAACAATTTTATTGTAGTGAACAATTTAGATTAAATGTGTTACTCATGAATCATGCTAGTCAAGAACGGAAGTTTTCGACACGAAAACGCCATTTTTGGGGACCTACTGAAGAGGGAGAGGGCCATGGCCCCCTCCCCCCAACTCTTTCACACTTCACCCGTCATTCCTCTGCCAAACCTCTCCCTGACACGCCGCTTGGAAGGAATTCCCGGACACGGAGGGTAGGCTATGTTTCTGCTGTTACGTCACCACAGGTTGGGCTAGGGCATCGCGGGTTCGGCTATTGAAGTTTACGTCAACGTCTTCTTTCACGTCTCCAGATTCACCCGCGCAGAGCGCCCGCCCCTGCATCGAGTTTGTCCGACGGCGTTCGCGGCGGGCAACAGCTGAAGCTGGTGGCCTCAGGCGCCTCCGATGGCGCGCATGCTCGGCTCGGATGTAAATAGTTGTGATTAGTTGATGGCCCGCGCGGGCCGAGTGGCCGGGCCAGTACAACAGTGCCTCCTCCTTAGAGCGGGGGGGGGGGGGGGGGGGCTGGAAACAGACCGCGCCGCCAGCAACCGGTTCCAGCCGGCGTCCCAGCCTGCCCCCCCCCCCCCTCAAACCCTTTGGTAGCTGTTGTCCCTGCTGATCGCTGGCAGGCCCGGCAAGGGCGCCTCCACAAAGCAAGTAAGATAAAGAGACTGAGCTCAATGCTATTTTGGTGGGTCGTTATTTTCCTTTATGTTTGGGATATTAGGTAGAATTTGCTGCCAACCGTACAACTCTTAAACATAATTATTTCAATTTTCAGACAGACGTTTTAGTTACTACTAATAACAATTTGGTAAAAATGTTATAATTAAATGCTGTATTTACAAACGGTAAGATGGAACTAAATGTGTGTTTAACAATTGATGGTAGAGAATACATAGGTTGACTACTCTGTTAACTGCATAATAATTTATTAAGTTGCTAATTGTACATACTTATTTCTTTAAAAAGGCATTGTCGCTGATATCAATAACTCTTGTACCATTTATAACTCTTGCACCATTTATTCTTGGGCAATCAGCATTTGAAAGTTCAATAAAGCTCAATTATTCCAATTCCCATAATTGGTTGCAAACATCAACTCCACCTTCTCTAGCAACGAACATAACGGAAACAAAACAAGTGAACAACTCAACGCTCAGGCACTGGCAGTGCATGCCTGCATAAAAATTATATATTTTATGAATGATGATGAGAGTAATTAAACTTAATTTACTTGTGAGTTAAATACATTTAAAAATAAAATTATATTGTTTATAAAATATACAACTTTCTTTATTAAAGAGCATTATTTACATTTTTTCAACAGTTGGCGAAGTCATTCTACCGAATAATTTAGTGGCCCACGAAATCCCTTTAGAGCTTCGACCCCCTGGGCGCCTCAACTGCCTTCCGAAACCTAAGCCCCGTTTACACCGTGGCAAACAGAAGCTAACACGTGCGAACTAGTATCAACGGACCGAGCTTCCTCACATGTGTAAACAGTACACAAGCAGCCTTTCGCCGTGTTTTTTCAGGTTCGCTTTCGTTGATGATCCGTTCGTTGGGCTTCCGCCGAGTCACCTACCCGGGCGAACAGTTCCGAATCAAACAGGAGCGAATGGTAGCAAACATCTGTGTATTGCCGCCATTGCTTGTGCGCTGTTCGCATGTGTCCTCGTCTGTTTGCTTCGGCGTGACCTGGGCTTTATAAGGCTGATTTACACAGGTGCAAGGTGTGCACGCTGTAGGAGCGCAGATGGAAATGCTCTGTTATAAACACCGATCGCCACAGCTGTATGAATAGACCCGGAAAATTTGCGAGTTGAACATTTCTCGTTATACCTACTCCATCAGCTGGCGTTGCTTCGTTGGTTTTTGTGCCTGTTCAGCCCTCTGTGAAATATGTATTAGCGTATGTTCTTTTTACACTTTAACAAAAGAAAGTTGATAAATCACTAATCACTTTTAGTCAGCTGGGATAGTAGGCGAACCAATATTTTGTCACTTTTTACCCGTTAACTATCGAGATAATTTTAAAGTTTTGTGTTAGCTCGTTAATTTTAAATTTTATTTCATGATATATTTCTACTTCCTTTTTTATAATCCTTTACACTGCCAGTTATTTTTAAAGACGTCAATTGAATTTAATAACCTCCCCTTGCAGAACCGAGAATTTAATTTTCACACAGTTTCTTGATTTTACACAGCAGAACTGAATTTGTACTTGTTTTCAAGTTAGTTACTTAATATATGGAACGGGAGGTGTGGGGGTGCATATACACAATGTCAGGTAGCAATGATTTGTTTTCATAAGCATTACATTCCACTTTACTGCAGTTAGTCATATAGGCAAAGGCAGTTTATACCCGCTATGATGGTATATATTTCCGCTGCTAGATGTCAGCCACTTCGCTCGAAAACGCGAATAGAATTTCTAGCTTGTAGTTGCCAGTAAATATGCACATATGTACACCAACGTGTTGAGATTAGAAAGCGTACTGATTAAGCATTTTTGCATAAGTGTACAAAGGCACGTGGATTGTTTACTGGACACTACTGCAAATACCTTTTACAACTAGACGTTATGAGGAAACCAGTATAGCCCATTACAGACAACAAGTAAACACAAAGGTGCCGCCGCATTCTTCGAGACGTCTGTACTTGACGTCCTGTGCACGTGAACAACGTGTAGAAAGGCCGGTCAGTGCAGTTTGGCCCCTACGCGGGTCTCCGCAGTGTGTCATGTAGATAGTAAGATACCTCGGCGGACATGTGGGATCGGTAAAAGCACGGTGAATTGAGAAGATGAAAGTCTCGACTGATGGCATTCTGCGCCGCAACTACACTATCTGATAAGAAGTATCTATATATCCCTGTGTAAACCTAAACTCTTTGCTAGATGCTACGACCGCCGCTGCTGCTATAAAATAAGGCATGGGGCTCGATGTTGGTCAGTTTTTTCATTCACCATTTAAGTAACAGTTACTAGCAACAGTTATCATGTATATTTCTACCTCAACATTCACACATTCTAACACAATAATTCGCGGAAATTAACATCACGACACATTAAAATAAATTAAATCAGATATTGTAGGGCCTATCTAAATCGCCCCAGTTATGTTAAATACACCATTAAACCGTTTTTAACATTAATTAATTTTGGCTATTAACCTCCGCGTTTTGTTTTACCAACTATTGCTAGCCCCTTCAGGGATTAGCAATGGATTTAAAGCCCTGAATTATTCAAAATTTCGGCATTATTAAATTCATCGTCTCCCTTTTATCTCCCCTCAGACAGGGGAAAAGGAAGGTAAAACAGTATTGGGAACATATCCTAGGCGCTACCCTGGGATACTGGGTAAAATTGTAGCCCAGCAGCAATTAATTATGTTGATGGTAGTGCGGAGGGGTGAGAGGGTTAGTTTCTCTTTCCCCGCCGCAGATTACATTAAAACCGTCTGGATGGACAAGGGCTCTTACAAGAGCCTGTACCACCCCCGCGCTGAGGGAGTAGCGTCCCAGTGATGTGACAGCGGCGGCGGTGTTGGTCAGCTCTAGGCGATGCCGGCAGAATGGGTGGAGAAATCTGCCAGGGCCACTTTCGCCCTTCTCGAGTTGCTCAAGTGGAGTCAGGGATGTGATTGTGAAGTGGAAACGGAAAGGCAAAACCACGGCCGGGTAGGCCACGTGTGTGGACAGACAGGGACCATCGAGAATTGAAGAAGGTGGTACGGGAACATCGTATGTCACCGTGTGATACCATCACCCGTGAATTCCGCAGTGCCACTAACTGTGCATCTAGAACTAGGATTGTAAGCGGGAGTCACTAGGACTGTGGTTCAAAGCCTAGTAAAGTGCAAATAAACCGCACATTTTGCGTGTGTACGCGAAGCGCCGCTCTCGGTGGTGTAAAGAGAGTGACTCTACTGGAATGTGGACGACTGGAGACGCGTGATTTGGAGTTACGAATCACGCTATACCTGCCATGTGGCAGTCCGGTGGGAGGGTTTGGGTGTGGCGAATGCCAGGTGAACCCGGCCTGTATAGTACCCACGGTGAAATTCGGCGGTGGTGTGGTCACAGCGTGGGAGTGTTATTCATTAAATGGACTTGGTCCTCTCATAATACTACGGGAGATTTTGACCGTCTGCGTGTTTTCAACGGTATAACATTTTTGGAGATGATAACTGTGTGTTTCAGCGTGACAAAGTTCCCTACGACAAAGCGCAGACTGTTCGTGAGTGGTTTGTGGTCAATAAACAGTACGTTTATAAGGTCAGCTGAAACTCAGAATTCCGGTAAGCAGAGTTTGTGTGCGGTATAAATGGTGCGAATGTCAGGTTTCGCCGTATCTAGAAACCAAGGTTTGTAATTCAAATTTCGTATTGCATGTTAGGTTTCGCGTGCGGTATAAACAACACTTCGGTTTCGTCAATAAGTATGGTATGAAATGTAATAGTAGTAGCTGTTAAAGTGCAAAACAAGATGTTTAACTGGTTAAAAATAATGTGCCAAAATTTCAAAGTGATTATATAATTGTGGTATAAGTACGAAAATAACTAACACACAATAAGTGTGTGACATCTTAAAAAAAAAATACGAATTACCATATAGGGCCTACAGATAATGTTTTATAAAGCAATGAATGCAAGTTTAAATTATTTTTTGGTCATATTTATGATTTTTCTGTCAAATGTATATCCTTTTCGTATCAGCATTAAAAACATTATTATTTTCATTGTTGTGATACCACTGATTTCCGTTTACAATAAAGCACGAAACACAAGTTTCGAAACCGGAGTATCGTGTGATGGTATAAATAATTAACTGAAACTTAGTTTGGAAAGTTGGGTTACCGAAACTGAAGTTTTGGCTGACGGTATAAACGGACTGATAAAGTTCCGGATGTGTACTTATCAGCCCAGAGCCCCGACCTCAATCCCATCGAACACCTGTGGGGTTAAATGGAACGACGACTGCGCTGCAGGAAGAAATCTCCCCGGAGATGATCCGACACCCGTATTAATGTCCGCTACAGTATACCGAGGGACACTAAATATGACAGTTTCCCATTGGTATCCGAATAATTTTGATCCTATTGTTTATGTGGGGCTTAAGTTAACATACGCTTTCACCTTAACAGTTAAGATGTATGAATTGTAAAATATTTCTGGCGACAGAACGCGTGGCGTAACGCTGCTCGCCCTCCACCATGGTGAACCGGGTTCGATTCTCGGCGGGGTCACTCTGGATTTACACACGAGGAACTCCTGGCTGAATTTGCTGTTGTCCTGTGGGTTCTCTCGTGGTATCCCCATTTCCTACATCATTGCATTCCGTCGCTACTCCATCCGCATCTCATATCACCCTCACCGGAACTGCAAGACTTCATCAATTAAATGCCTCCACAGCCGAAACCCCTCACTCTATCACTAGTAACAATTAAATTGCTTGAAGTCTATACTGACACCTCGTGTACTTGCCAAATATGCGTTTCTGATTGTAGGTATCCAGGAAAATGAACACATTGGGACTCCTTCCTACAAAACACACTCATATGAATATTTATTTTTAATCGAGACTCAAATTAGTATTAACGTTTTTCTTGCCAAATATGCATTTTCTGTTAACACATATTTAGAGTTTAGTGTGAAATGTATTTGAAAACAGGTCACAACATGCATAGATTATCATGGGTCCCTACGCTTGTAGGACAACTGACCATCAGTCTTGCCCCCAAACTGTGTTCTTAAGACATAGCGCGTATTACTGCACGTAACTCCTCTGATTTTACGGCTCGTCAGTCCAATGTCCCAGATTTCATTTTTACTCATTGACCATCCTAAGTTATGTTCCAGACTAACTATGGTACAAGAATAATTTACTGATTTTCTACAGAATGCAGCAGCCTACGTTAAAATAAATATCCATACTTTAACTCAAAACTTAACGCTTAAAATATTTCATAAATTGAGATAAATTATATTTTAACTGTGAATAAAAATTACATGAAACTAATACAATATATCGAAAAACGTGCTGATTAGGCATACTACCCATAAATTAAGTTAAAATTTTAAATTATGGCGATTTCTTAAATCACTTATACGAGCAGGCATTATCAAAATAATCTAAAACAAATAAAATGATCACCCTATTTTCTATACTCTCGAACCAGCTTTTGTAAGCTCAATTTCGAACAAGTTCGAACCTAGAAATTGTAAACATGTAGGTATCTCATTATGATATGATGTCGTTTCTGTTGAGGCATGCCGTAAGACAATGAGTGTTGTAGATAGTTGATAATTCAAGTAAGGGAGAATTTCTTACCAGAGAGTTTCTAGTTTCTGTTGTACATAAACCTAAGACGTGAAAATTTCGCGAGTTCATGCAACAGCATGATAGGCAGTAAGGCGGTCGCCTGCCTAGTGCTTGAATTGCCTTTACAATGTGTTTGAAATAAGCCTACGATTTTTTTTGACGAAACTATTAAACTTGTCCCCAATATGTTTGCCTACAAAAAGAAAATATACGTACCGCAGACGAGTAGAGATTAGTACTTCCAAGATATCATGCATGCTATAAATATTATTTTTAACGACTTCTTCAGACTGCTGTAACTTAACAAACCTACAACACGGAGGAGCGTGTATTGAACCTTGCTACAGATATTCCACCAATAAAATGATGGGGTGAGGGGTGTTTGTCACCGCTGTTACGATAGCGTGAACAGGCCTTAATTCGACGGCCTGCCTGAACACGCCATCACTCATGAGCAGTAATCAGGACAGCCCAGTTGCCGCAATTGGGACTCGCACTGCCCAAAACCTCGGTAAGCAGGAATCCTCTCTACCAGTCAGGGAATGAGGCCACGTTTGTGTTATGCCTCGCCGATATGAGGGCAATGCATTGTGACCGCAGGGGCCTTTCGCCATGTGACGCCGACCGAGGTGGACATCACAAGAAGCCTGCTGTGCCGACCGCAGTAACTCGTCATACTATCAGCCTCCGGTTACTTCTCTAGGTGGGACAATCACAGTACACTAATGTGGCTCTCCATAAGGTAGTTTATGTAGTTGACTTAACAATGCTCCCCCGACCTTATAGTATTTTTTGTAATCTTCATATTTTTAATTATATAACTATATGGTACCCTATACCTTCTTAAGTGTATTTACCTGACATGTTCTACCATCATGAGATTCCCACAATCTTAAAAAGTACGGTTTGACAATAATATAAACAAGATATAACACCGCTTGATAGGAACGGTGCATGAAAGCAGCATATTTACCCGACTTTTGATATAAGCCGTTTTCCAAAGGATTTATCGAAATTTATTGGCTCGACAAGACGTAAATAATAATTTTCAACACATTTTTGCGTTCTTAGATATTCACCGTCTTCATTATTCTCGGAGCACTAATGGAAGAAAATAAACAATTTTTTCCCCCGTTATCTTCAATCAGTGCTCCGAGAATAACAAACAGTTAATTTGTAACAATTCAAGAAGGCGTTCAGAATTGTTATTTACGTCTTGTCGACCCAAAGATTTCGAAAAATCCTCTGTAAAACAAGTTCTGGCAAAAATGGTATAAATATATGGTTTTCGTGCACCATTCCCATAAAGTCTCCTAGGTACAACCACGCAAAACATTGCACGCTAATTCAGCAGCATCTTGCGAGTAGTGGCGATGGTGCACTTGATGCACGTGACAGTATAGCCGTTATCGCCCCTGCGCTTCTCAACCTCAAACGCGAAAATATCTCCATGGGCAGGCGACCTCCCTAAGTTCTTGTTGTATACTGTACCGTTTGTGGTGGGGCCCCGAATCGACACGCCATCGTGCGTGCTTTGTCATGCAGTAGCGTGCCTGACTCGCAATCGGGAAATCTCGATCTCGACCGAATTCTCTTGATGGGGGATGGTTTTTCCCGAAGCCATTTTACATCGTGACTGCAGGCAAATACCGGCACTTCTTTTATGTTAACCTCTCCAGTTGTTCACACCATACTTTGAAATAATATTTAGTCTTGATGCATTAAAGGAAAATATCACTATAATAATAATAATAATTATTATTATTATTATCTGATACGACTTGGAGTAGCAGTTGAATACATATCAATTGAATAAAGCATAAAAAAACTACTCAGTTTACAAAACGAAAAGTGGTGAATTAAAACCAATAGAACTAGCAGAACTAACAGAACTGTTTATTGTAGCTTTATAGTCAAATGAATGCACGTGCTAAAACCAACTAACTTAGTCTACATAATTACAACCTCAACTTGTTGGAAATATGTGGTTTCTCTCCATAAAATATTGTGGGAAAACGTGGTTTCGTTTGTGTGATGAAATTCTTATGATAGTAGCACAGTCATATTGGCTATTTCCGCTGTTTGTGCCACGTGTATTAAAATTCCTATTAGTTTCGCTTCACATAAAGTATAGAGACGTACTGTTTTTGCGTCAGTTTTTTATGTGTATTTTCTGGAAGATGCATTTGTGGCGGAAAGTAATGGCGTAAGAGTAAGTTTGTCCAGAAAACGTGGACTTATCATAAAATGAAAACGTCCAGGCGCGCATTTGTACAGACAAATTACTTTACCAATACCATGCACATCTTTGTATACCAGCATGAGAAAATAAAAATGTTGGTTTAGTACACGTTATAACGTGGATAATACAGTAGGCTATAAACTACTACTGCAAACAGTTCGTTGGTATAGGGTTAATTTATTTTACTGCCAACTCGCAACTCTCCGTGTTGCTGCGTGGTGGGTGTTTTCCACATCAATAACGGGATTGGTTGTCATATTCTGAGTTTGTAACTCATTGGACAATTGTAACGTGAGCAAGCAGTAGCTCCCGTGCAGAGTAGAGCGCGACATTAACCCTAAAAAATTCACTCCACTCAAAACTGGCAGTAGCCATAAAGTTAGTAGTACTTCAATAACTTTAAAATTATTCTTATTCTGCTAGTGACGGTTACCCGCGCAGAGGTGGAAAACAATCTGTCTTATATAGGCTGTTCACGGTATAGTGAGCACTTTCGAGGCCCTAGTTACTTTCTCCTTTCAGCCATATTTAATATATTTAACCACATTTTAAAACAAATATTGCCATTTAAGTAATAAACACAGCCCGTATATTCCACAGCACTCAGAAATTAACGTCTAAAGGTGAAATAAAATATATTTATTGACTATTATACAAAATGAGAGGGCTTTCAAAAGTGATCACTTTACCTTGAATAGCCTATACCACGTTGTTGCTAAGGTTAATGCTTACTGAGAAGTATAGGGCCTATTCTCGATTGGAAATATTAGTTAGTAATTTTGAAGGCAATGTATTACAAATGCATATAAGTAGATTACAGTCGCTTGTAGTTCTTCCAATCATTTGGAATACATGAAAAAAAATACGTTGAATCAAAAATGTATGAATTGATGATTACAGAAAGGTGTGTCGAGAACACCGAGCACGTGAGAAAGTGCAGGAAAGCCTTGTTTCTAAGTAAGCCATTATGATATATATGCGTGTGTGTGTTTAATCCTTTTAGCACGTTTTCTTCGTAGTGTCACATTTATAAAGTGTGAAAAGGAGCCATACCGAATGAAACAGTGAATGGATGGTAAAGGTAACGGATTCAGGCTCTTTCCGCAATCAACAGGTATAAGGGGTAATATTTTGTTAAGAAAGTCTATTAATGGCTGTTCACGATAAAGTGAAATCAACCTTAGAAAAAGTCACTGGCCATGCCTCCATATACTTTAATGGGCGCCCTGAGTGACATGCCGCCCAGTAAAATATATAACGAAGGATGGAAAGTAAGTTCATATATTAACTTCTAATTAAAAGTATTAGGTAACCATTTGTGATCATTTAAATTATTTCTTTTCCTTCCTCTTTTTTTTTAATGTATGTAAATGTTTACTTTTCTAATAATTCCTCAGTTTCACTTGACCGACGCATGAATAAAGTGATGAGGCCCATGGCAATGTTAATTCTACATAGGGAGGAACAATGCACAAAGTGTATATAAGTAGATCTTAAGCAGAGCTTTATCAAAGTGCTCATTTTATGGTGAACAACCTGTACTAAACCGTCAACACGTGGTTTATAGTTATATTATATGTTATCTTGTTTGTATAACAAACTAAATCAAAGAAAGTTAAAGTGAGCCACGTTGTTTCATACAGTTGGTTATCCCTTTTAAGCCTACTTTCCGAAAGAAAGGCTTATGCAATCACCTGTATGTCTATCTGGAATGTATGTCCCCCCCTCTCCCCCCCCCCCCCAAATAATAACTTTTAAATCCCGACCACCGAATTTCACCAAACTACGTTCACATATTGCATTTCGTGATGACATTGTACGTTTATAGCTTTTGATCACGCTGGGTACTTATTTTCAAAATGGCGGTGATTTAAATATTTAGGGCTCTATGTTACATCTCGGGAACTATGACCAAATTTAGTAAGTTGAAAGTGCATGATATAAAACTTGAAATAAGAAAGCAATGATATTATTGGTCTGCCATTTTGGAAGCTAGTGCATATTGAAAATAAAACTTTTGTGTTATATCTTGGGAACCATTTAACCGATTTAAACCAAATTTTCTACCTTAATAGTGCTTGAGGTAGGTGTTGAATCAAAACATTTACAATTATAATTAATCCGCCATTTTGCAAGATGGTAAGACATGAATAATAAAGCTTTTAACTTTATATATCGGTAACTACACGACCGATTCCTGCTATATTTGACATATGAGTAATACTATTGTAGGCCATGTTCATACATGCAATTTAAATTGACAAGACAAGTAATGTATTTACAAGGTGGCGCTGGCTATATATATATATATATATATATATATATATATATATATATATATATATATATATATATATAGTTTCACTTGAGTGGTTATGTCGGTTCAGGCACCCGCATCATGTATCAGGATCCAGGATCCGTCCGCCATCTCGGATGATGTCACGAATTTTCCAGTTTTTCCCTCAAAATTTCCTGTTTTTTTTCTCTTAAAAACATACAAAGTTCCCAGAATTTCTCTCGAAATTTCTCTTTTTTCCCTATAAAAAAAAAGCCGATTTACCAGAATATGCATAAGCGAGTCCCCCGAAAACCAATCTTCGAGCCATTTGAAAAAAGGGGGGGGGCTCGCTTAGTACTTGTAGGCCACCACCCCCTCAACCCACCCCTAGCCAAACTCAAAACTCACCCCTCCTTTTCCCATCCCCACCCCCTAGAAATTACTATAAAAAATTACAAATTTTTTTTTAGAAAATCGAAGAACATATAACGTTACCCCACGCTACCAATCGCTCATTCTACCACCCTCCCCTCATATCTATCCCATCCCCACCTCCTAGAAATTATTATAAAATCTGGAAAAACCGCAAAAAAATTTCTACAAATCGAAGAACATAGACGCTACACTACCCTACCCATTGCTCATTCCACCACCTTTACCTCACCCTTTCAACTAGCCCCTGGAAATTATTATCAAAATTCACTAAACATCGCAAAAAAAAGATAAAAAATTCTATGGATATATAACGTTGCACTACTCTACCCCTTTCTCACCCCCACCACCCTAACCAATCACTCAACCCCTCACAACAATCTACCCAGGCACAAAAATTCGAGAATGATCGCAAAAAAAATTGAAAAATTTAATTTAAACTCGAAGAACATAAAACGTTAGATCCCACCCCACTAACCTTACTTCCTCTCCACCTTACCCCCTAGATAAGTTTGTCATATCTATTAAACAATTTAACCGCTTTCAATTTAACTAAGTATGCTGAGAGTAGCCAACTGAAGCATAAAGTATGCGTACGAGATCATCTTTTGCTGACTTTTTGTAATATAGTGCCAGGTGATGAAATGTAACATTTATGCCATATCTTGGGAGCTAGTCATCGAATCCACCGAATTTTGCACACGAGCACTACTGCAGTAGTCCATGTAAACTTGCATGATTTATGTGATTCACGTATTTGTTTTTCACAATTATGCCCCTGTAGATATTTGAAGTTGCTAAACCGAGTCTACGTAAACTTTAGACTGATTACTACCAAAGTTGATGCCCCGAATCCTATCTCTGCAATGTAATTGGCTACACGCCAACTTACGGTACGAGCTGTTCTGTGTTCGAGTCCCAGGTAAGGCACGTGTGTATTTGTAATTGTCTCACTACAATTGCATTTGTTTCTGGTTGCATCTCTGATGATATCACTATTAACGAGACGTCAAGACCTACCTACCACGTGACTCTTTAAAAACTTCATCTAAACTATTCTCATCCATGAAGAGGAAAGTAGGCTGATTAGTTATGTCGATAACTTATTGTTTTTAAAAGGAAACCAACGACGCTTACACTTAGAAAAATACAAATCAAGTAGCAATATTAACTGTTAAGAAAAATGTCTCGTTGCACTTCAGTCATTCGCGTGTATATATATATATATATATATATATATATATATATATATATATATATATATATATATTATATATATATATATATATATATATATATATATATATATATATATAGCCCCTAGAATATTGCAAAGCAAGAAAGAAAGATGTCACATTTAGAAATCTGATGACACAAATTCGTATGCTTGTGTTGATTGACCTCGCCATACGCCATCGTACAGAGTTTCTAATTTCTTTAAGCACAAAGCGTTCTTCATTAATTAGTCCATAATGTTTTCTAATGCAATAACTAAGTATAACTTTTAAACCTGCGTGTTTAAAATTTGTGATATTTAAAGTATATTTTTTTTATTCTTTGGGAATTTTTTGTTTCCAGTGTTTCCTATAGGTAAGCAAGGGGGTTTTTTTTTTGTATAAATTGGGCTCGTATGACGTAAAGTCTATGATTTCTTCTGTGGACAGTAAACTTAGGTCGATAACTGGATTGCACAACGAGTTTGTAATCGTGAAGTGTGTACACGCGGTCGGTACTGGCGCAGCTTTCTCTCTCTCGACTATTCTGTTAAGATCATTTGGGAGGAACGACTGAACCATCGAGGGGAAATACACGGAAAGCTGTAATTCCAATGAAACATACACCTTTATGTAGGCAAGTTACAATGATTAGGTGGACTTCTTGCGGTCTTTGCCTATCTCTTTCTTCGTGATAAAGGTAAACGGCAGACTTGGGTCTACCAGTTGTGTTGTGAACTCTGAAGACTTTTGCAATTACCTTAAAACAAATCTTGGACCGGAACTTAGGGTAAACTTAGGTTTTAGGTGTGGTCGAACGTTATGCCAAGAACATCTTGTTTATATTTATATTCCGCCAGTGAGGATTTATAGCAGTTATAAAATCTGATAAATGGTCGATTGTGAACCGAGAGTTCTAAGACTGCAACATATTTTGCCGTATCGTTTAGGTTTTATACTTCTTTTATTGGAAAGTTCTTCACGTGTCTACTTGTACAAAAGCAAGATCAAAGTTTTCTCGCCGGCACAGTAAGCAGGATGGTTTTCTCGAACAAGGCATGCATTATTGTCTTAACTGTATTGTCACTGTTAAAATGTAGCATCTTGTTTGTTGAATTGTACGAAATGAGAATATGTGTTTAATATATCAATTAATGCTTGTCTGCTTTTATCCTTTCGAACAATTGCAGTTTCGTCCTCTTTTAGAAGCCGTCCAAGAAATTTTAACACGTTTTTCAACAACTGCACACATACTCTAAAAAAACGCTTTTCGGCAGGCTGGTACACATGCAAATCCTATTAAGCACGGCTTTGTCAACGGAGTGGAGTGTGGAGTGGAGATATTTGGGCGGTCCTGAGAGCCGATGAGGGTGAAACGAAGTGAGCATGGAGCAACGCCGGAACGAAGGGCCGAGGGAAACGGGACCAACCATCGGTATCGTCAGGCACAATTCCCACATGCGAAAATCCGGGAATCGAACCCGGTTCATCTAGGTGGGAGGCGAGTGCTCTAACCACTACACCACCGGCGGCCCCTTTATGAACGGATTAGCACCTTCCTTCTTAGGTTAGTGGGGATTAGGATTAACATACTAAGGCCTAGTTTCACAATGTATATTTAAGTTCTGGTTATCTAATCAATTGATTAATTTAAACAGAACTTGTAAGTACTGATTAGTATTGAAGTGTTTCTCATCATGATTTGATCTGATGGTTAGGTAACCATGGGTTAAGGTAAGTGTGACAACCATGCCATGACGTCTCGATTCGTGATTGGCCGCAATGAAAACTTCGTTTGTTTATTTACCGACGCTGGTTAAGTGTTTAACATGGATAAAAATTAGTAACCACGTGCAGAGAATTTTGTTTCCTCGGAAACTGAAGTCCTTATTTCTCTTGCAGAGAAATATTCTGGTATTATTGAATGCAAAAGAGCTTATGCTGTTATCTGGAAACAGAGAGCAGAGGCATGGCGAAGAATTATTCAACTAGAATTCAATTCAGCTTGTGGTGTGTTTCCGCGGAGCTTGAACACTCTCAAAGCAAAGTATAATAATATTAGAAATTGTGTGGACGTGTGTACAGTGCATGGCTCCTATGACTTTCAGGAACCTTGCCACATTGTAAACTTCTTGCTTTAGCTGTATAGTCTTCATCAATTTCTGGGAACTTTATATATTATCTCCAAAGCATTGCCATTATAGTTACTATACGGCACACAGTACTTTTGTGTAAGCCAAAGTTATCTCCCACAGCTATGTAATAGCCATCCAATGCATAAAATCTCAAGCCTATTCGCAGTTGGTCAGTAGGAAGTACAGAATGATTACTGAAAACAAAGGCAGGCAAGTAGCCTGTATAAGAACCTACACATTTATGTAACCCACCCTACAAAAGTACATAACATAACCTACAAAAAGATTTAACATCTGAGTATTCAACATAAACCTAAAATAGCAAATAACATAACCTACAAAATTATGTACAGATCCAACATAACTGAACTGAATTTACGTTACAATGATGTGACACGTGATGATGTGACTACAACTAACATTGAAAGTTACAATAATGCAAATCGTTATTGTATCGTATAAAAGTTAGGTCAACTTGCAAGTCTTTACATTAAACACTACGTATTCAAAGTCTGGTGTCTGAAGCAAATTGTGTCTACATTCACTTACAGACCTAACATTGTCATCATAACTACTGTATCAACTAATTCATTGATTTCAGTATCACAAAACAAATCAATTACATAATGTGAATTTATTTGGGATTAATTAGTTACATATGTGAATGTTGGCATGTGGTTTTAAAATCAAAAGAAAAATTAACTGCAGAAATAATCATACGTAAATGATTAACAATATTTATGTATTATGAAACTACAGAAAATTATTTTTGTCATTTTTCTATTTGTTAATATCACATGTAGTCATCCAAATTTTCTTGTGGCTCTACATCAAACTGTAAACAGGGCTTAACATAACTTCCAAAAATATACAGCATTGCCTACAAATGCGTATAAAAATCCAGCAAGGAAATATGCCTATAACAACACACAGCAGTATGATAAATATTTTACACGAGTAAGTTAAGTGACAACCTACAAAGGCAAGACACCAAATTTTATAACATAACCTTGTTTATTTACTAGTGTAGGCCTAGGTCTAGCATTAATCAAATGTAGGTCAATTCAGTATACCAAAAACATTGAAGAAGGGCTAGGACAGTGTTTTTATTCAGGCAAAACCTCGTAATAATTCTTTGTCATTCATTTCGGGCGATCCCGACATATTATTGGCCTATTTATGAAATCTACTATTTCTTCGTCATCATCTTCAAACAAATAATTCAAATCATCTCAAAGCAAAAGAAAAAAAAAAGGATTATTTAGCAATTGTATTGTCACTTTACAAACTTTCGTGCCTATTTATTTATACTGTTAATTTTTAGTTGTATTTTCTAACGTGAAAATGCTCATTAAACCTGCAACAACAGTCCAGAATTAATACGATGTTCAGATAACCTGATATATAAACACATTCGACTTCATGAATAATTCTTTTAACATCACGTACGATTTGATGAACTCACATAACCTCAAGTGTTTGTTATGAATGTTCTGATTAGCCCGCTAATTGGAAACTCTTCTTGTGTTTAACTTAACCATTGGTTACAGTCAGATAATCGACCGATTAATGTCAACCGTATATTGGGAAATAAAAAATGGTCGTAACCAGCACTTAGCATTTAATCATTGTGAAACCGGCACTAAATATGTCCATGTTGAAATACGTTCTGTTTATCTTTGTCGTGTTCGTACTAAGAATGAATTAAAAATGAGAGCTCTGTCAACTTCATCTATTTTCTCGAAACTTTTTTTTGTGTTTCCTTTGCGCCGGCTTTCAGTATGCACTACATGTTGCGGGTATAAAGTTGCCAACATTAATGAGAATTAATACCAAATAATAATCACGTATCATACTATTAGCCTGATACTTCTTTCTCAACATGATCACAATAGAACATATTATGTCAGCAGCACTACCAAGAGCAGCAACAATTATAAGTAAAATAACGATGATATAGGCCTAAACAGTGTCGCCGACTTTCCCTTGTCAGCAGCAGATCTACCCACGCAAAACATTACGTAGAGTGGTTGGTACCCCAATCTGTAGTCTATCGAGTGCAGAACTACCCGAGTCTGGAACACTGAGTCTATCGAGTGCAGAACTACCCGAGTCTGGAACACTGGACCTTCCGCAGAAAACATGAAGGTCACTAACTGTGCAACTCAAGCCGTTTGTGTGCTCAAGATACGTTTTTACACTACATAACAACAGCCCAACGTGAAGTCATATTGGTGAAAAAGTGGACTGAGGTATTGTCTGTACTAGTCGATTAATAATGGACCTAATTAAATGACTGACGCCTCTTGAGATTCTCATGTGTGACCCTGTCATTTCTATGTGTAATAATATAGAGAAAAGTTTGCTCCACGCTCCTCGGCAACTTTATATATCTTGAACAAGTGTTTTCGTGCCTGAAAATGATTGTGGAAAACGCCCGTTCCATCCATTTCCACTAGAAAAAATTCACGTTTATAAACGCAAATATAAAAACTGAAATTTGTCGGGTATGGCATGTTTTTTTAAATGCTGTTCCTAGGTGGACATATTTTTCACACGCGGGACAGTTTTCGAATAAAGCTTGATTCACATTTATACCGACCATCGCCAGACAGACAGACAAGAGCAGACAGAAATTGTGGTTGTTCGCATGTAAGCGGATTTTCTGCGTTACCGTTTTGGCCTTTAGTCGGTAGCTCAATTTACGACCACGCTTGTTCGTTACGTTATATTGGATACCAGTTTTTTTTTTAAAGTAAGTGGTGGACAACAAATAAGATGCTGTGTTTTTTTCTCTATGTTAGTAATTTCAGTGTGGTACGAATTTCATCGAATTATTTTTAAGTGTCTATAATTTTTTTTATAGTTTCGAAAGAAATGTTTATGCTACCTATCGGTTCATTTCCAAACAATATTTGATTATTAATACATGTAGTTAACAGTCGTGGACTGTTACACCAGTATTCATTGATAATCCATCAAGTAACTGGTATAAAACACGTGAAATAGTGGACCTCTGGGAAATATCGGCGAGCGAAAACTTCAGCGCGACCTCAATTTTCCGGCGCGGCTTGTGTGCGCAAACGAGGACGGTTTCTGGTTGGTTGCTCCAGCTTGCCGCTTTGTCTGTTCGACAAATTCAGTGTATATGAACCAGTCATAAGAAGTTTCTGCCTGAAGCTTTGCGCACTGTTTAGCGGCCAAGCCAGGTGCCAGTACTCACTCCAGAGCATATAGAAGAAAAATAAACCAATTTTAGTGGCCACTGATTGAAATATTACACTTTTAATGATACATGGTTGTAAATGGCAGTCAGTATTTGCCGAAGGGGGGGGGGGGGTACTTTTCTAGAGTTTAATTACAAAAGTGTAAGGTTGAAGTAAAGCAACTGCCTAAGGAGCACTGCACCTGGCTGTACAATGTGAAGAACTCATTTAAAAAAAAGTAGTACAGACACCATGAAAATTGTCAGAAAAGGGCAGTTTTTCCTGTATATGAAAAAAAAAAGTATGTGTTTTTCAGCATTATAAAATATTTTATTAACATATACTTTTTAAATGTAAAAAAAAAAAAAATCGGTTAAATAGTCTTCTGTATTTGTAACCAAATTTAATATATTTTCATTCTGGGTGTTTCAGAAAGCAGAATTTACAAGAAAATTTTCTTCAAGAAAGATCGTCCTAATATTTACTCTGATTGTGTGTAAGAAAATCATTTAATGTATCGTATTAATTTTATAACTAACTTTACTTACGCCAGTTTCAGTCATAAATGTTTGTGACAAATGGGTGCACATAAAATCAATTATAAAAATTATTTCCTACACTACTATTAGGTACTATTTTCGTACACACAATCACAGTAAATATTGTGACAATCTTTCTTGAAGAAGATTTTCTTGTAAATTCTGCTTTCTGAAGCATCCAGAATAGAAATATGCCTAACTGTTGTTAAAAGTACAGAAGACTATTTCAATCGATTATTTTTTACATTAAAAATGTATATTTAAAACTAAAAAATTTTATAATATCGCAAAATATATACATTCTTTCATATATAGGATAAATCACACTTTTCTGACAGTTTGTGGTGTCTGTACTACTTTTTTTTTACGAGTTCTTCACATAGTACAGTCAGGTGCAGTGCTGCATAGGCAGTTACTTTACTTCGACCCTAATGAACCGTGAAGGATGTGTTAGGCGGGGACCGAGATGCTCGGTGTACAGTACAGACACCCTGGAAGCGGCGCGGCGGTGTTACAGATAAGCCGTCTAAGTCAGCGCTTTCGGTCGGCAAATAAGGAAACGAGTTCTCTAAATATTGCCACGGGCGATAGTGTAAACATTTGCGCGCGGGGGCGTGTGACGCACATTAGTCATCTTTTGTTTAAATTACCCAAATCGCTTGGAAACCGGTTGGGCGCGTGTGGTTATAAACGAGCGAGCGTGGAAAGAAAAAAAAAAACTCAGCGGGAGCGAACTTTCGCTGCCTTACTTCGCCACATAATTTAGCATTTTTTTCTGCGTAATTTAAAAATTTAATTTTCAGCGTTGCCACACACGAAGTCGTCCCGCTACTTTATTATCTAGTTGGTTAACGTTTAATTGCGCACTATGGTAAGCTATACTTAGCTGTTCCTTCAGCAACATCTTCTGTGTATTCCATGTATTTGTTTCCGAGCGACACAGAAATTGTGACAAACTAAAATTTATAACTTTTGCACTAGTTACAACTGAAGCTTGCAGAGAACACAGTAACTTTGACTTGATGCCAATTAAAAAATATACACTTTCAGTAAGACATTAAAACATGGAATGACGTATATTATGCTTGGTTCACATGTACGCCGATCACGCCGAACAGATATGAAAACTAGAACAGCCAATCAGGAGCCGACCTCGGTTTCTGCGCTACTCGCGCGGAAACCGAGGACGTCTTCTGATTGGCTGTTGTAGTTGTAATTTTCCGCTCTGTCTGTTCAGCGTGTTTGGCCTACGTGCTGCGAACCAATATTTAGTTGTCTTGCAACATTACTGAAAGTACTACGGCAGAGTGCCTATTTATGAATTGAGAGGCGAAACAGTCGCTTGTATCGCGAACACCAGCTGCCCACGCTCTGGCCGGGAACACAGCACTATTCAAGACTCGCAGTTTAAACGGGGCGTGTCTAAACAACTACCGTCCAATCACAGTAGTAGTAAAAAATAACAAGTGTTTGAAGTCTACCTCGGTACCGCACGACCTCCCGAAATACTCGGGTCTCTACTTACTCGCCACCCGCCAACCTTTCCTCAGCTCGCAGTAGCCAATCAGACACAAGGTCTGTTGCAGGACTGCGTGCAGCTACATGGACGAGTTTATTTATTTATACACACGCATACTTCTTCAGTGTTGGTTTCGAAACTGTAACGTGACCATGAACCTGCAATGGTATTATTTCGCCCGTACTAAGATTTGTCGGTGCACGTCACAAGAAAATGCACAAAACGTACCATACATACAAAATAGGTTCACGAAGATTTGAAAATAAATCTGCTATGTTCCTTTCGGTGGTGCCACTTGGTTCACACCCCGGAAACAGCAATACAGTAGATCAGTTCTCACAATGTATGTTGTTGACTGGTTATGCCTCGGCTAGCCCGTTATTAACTTGGTCTTATGTTGAAAAGACGATGGAGATGTGCCAGTTTATATTGGTTCCGTATTAACTGGTATTTGCGAAGCCACGCAACACGATCGGATAGTCCTGTTAGTCGTGTAAGTATTTACGATTGGTTTCTATTACGAGCGCGGTCTGCGATAACCAATCCTCGCTGGCGTACGGGCATCGTCGCTACGAAATTCGACTTGACGATTGGAAACGGTCGCGATTACAAGTGTCAAAAGCGCTGACTATATAGTCCATTCTCGGTTACTTCCAACAGTCCTAGAGCCTTGCTAAAGTTCTACTTCCAGAATATCTCTCCGCCTCGTGCAATCAGAGTCTAGACCAGGGACAACGCACGGCATTCGTGCGCACTCAGTGTAATAATATTTTCCGTAAAAACTATTTCTTACTAGGCATTACCAATGCACCTATTTTCTCTCTGTTTTTATTCGTAGATACTTGGAAGTTACGAGTGCAATTTAACCAAAAGTAATTTGATTTTATGTTAACAGACGTATAGAACGCTTGTGATAAATGAGACAATTAGGAAACAACAAAACAAGTCATACATGGAGTGATTTTTTTAAAGGTTTGTTTCAAAAAATATGAAAAAATCGTGAATAGACCTCTTACGTTTAGGTTTTGAGAGGGTAAGTCGCTTCCTTCCCTCCAAACTGCACTAAGCAACGCTCCCCCTCCATTTGCCACTGAAATGCTTTCTGTATCACTGTAATACTGATTAGATCCGCTGATACTGAATACGCAGATATTGAAAAAAAAAAAAAAATATGATTGCAATTGTTACAAGCTTTTATAAAAAGAAGCTTGCATTGTTAGTTTGTTTGTACGTTCGGGTGAAATCTTTTATATACTAAATATAAAATGATACAAACATATTAATTTGTAGTAAAGTTTATTACGGCTGTTCGACCACATCTTACAAGTTCTACAAATTGTGTAACTATTATAATTATTTTTCTCTTTTTAGTGAATTTATAAATAAAAGGTTGGTTTCAAAAGTTTTTTTTTTTACATTTATTTTATTTTTTACATTCAATACACTGTACAGGTTGTATACCTTCAAATACTTCATTATTATTACTTGTTCTTTAATTTATTTGAAGACTCCGCTGCAAGATGGCCGGGAGCAAAAAATAGGGGCTGGGGCGGAGGGGTGAGAGTCTCCCTGGCTGCCTGGTTCACGTGTACCGGAAGTGGCTGGCCTTTCCCTTCTTAGTACATGCTGCTTGAAATTGGGCCAAAAATCTTATATTTCATATATTTAATATTATGTTGAAAACAATGTAATATTGTGAAAGCCGGAGCGATGGTGATAATGATTTCAAACAAATACTATTATTATAAGTATTACAAATTTACTCACCTGTCATATATTATCCTCCCAAGGGCGGATCCAGGAGTCAGTCTAGCGTGATTGGGGGGGGGGGGGGGGCTTTGTAGTGAATTTTAAAATATCCAACATGTGGACATTTTATCTTTTTACTCAATTTCACCGTGTAAATAATACATAAAGTTATTACTGCTACTATTTCAAATGCATTATATACAAGTTATTTTTTTTTAATTACGTAACTTCGCTGTTCAGTACTATATTATACACACATATAGGCTGCTCACAGTCAAGTGAGAATTTTTGAAAGCCCTCTCATTTGGAATAATAGTAAACAAATGTATTTTATTTTAGACTAAGACATTAACTTCCGAGTGCGGTGGCATATAGACACTGTTTATTACTTACATGGCAATATTTATTTACGAAATATGGTTAAAGGATTGGCTCAATGGAAAAAATAATGTACATTGAAGTGTTTTATTTCCTTAGTGGAGTGACAAAAATATGCAATGCTCTAACATTTCCTCTTTTTTTTTTGCATTTTGCAGTTTATTTTTAGGTATATAAGACATTCTTTTTTAGTCAGTACTGAATGTAGGTGGTCCAAGCGTAAGGAATGTAAACAAGACATAACATTTTACTTTGGAATTGACAGTGCTATCACACTTGGTGTTGAGGAATTCCCTTAAAATACCCTACGAGACCCATATCACCCCACTCATTCTTGAGGCAGGTCAGTAACCACAGGCGTGTTCCTTGGTTTGGGCTGGGTGGTGGGGGGATGACATTACATAGGGCCTACAGTGTTTTTATTGGGCACTAACGATTAGTTCTATACCAACATTGGAACAATATACAGACTGACATAATTTAGACAGTTAATTAAATTTCTGGCGAAGCAATTCCTTCTTACAATATGAATAAAATTAATTTAGCTTATATAAATGTTATGAAGAAAATACTATGGTATACCATTTTCTGTTTATGAAGTGTGGTGTCACAGTTAATCTGTTTTGTGGCGTCTCTGTTATTTGAAAATGATACCCGTTTCGTTTCATTGGACATTATTGTATATTTAAACTACGTTTTAAAAAGTTACGATAGGTTCGTTAACAATTCTTAAATATGTTTGTCACACTTAATGTATGAAAATAGGTAAGTACTATGATTCTGAGTACTTCGTTTAGGAAATTCTAACCCCAACGTAAGTGTGAAAATTAACACCTTCTTTAGCATGCACTGTTACAGACTCGTGGTTTCTTAAATATTTGACTTCAGTCCTTTCATAGACGTTACTGGAGATAAACGTAGTTCGCAATAAATTGTTCATTTTTATCAGCCTAGCATACCATACGTGCTGTCTTGCAGACACAGAGTATTTCCTCCTTTAAGTGTTTTGAAAAACGTTTTCTTAAAAAATAGCTAATTACGTATGAACTCTTTTAATTTTTTCGCACAATATAATTCTCTGATTCTGCAAGTTAGGAACGGAAGTTCGGAAAATTACTAACAATTAGATATCATGTAGCGTAGTTTGCAACACATGATCGTTAGTGCCCGTAAATACGGCTATAGGCTATTTACGGTAAAGTTAGCACTTTCGAAAGCCCTCTCATTAGGAATAATATTTTTAATTATTTTAGCCTCAGATGTTAACTTCCTAGTGCGGTGGAATATACACGCTGTGTATTACTTACATGACAATATTTTTTTAAAAGGTGGTTAAAGGATAAAAAATGGCTGGAAGGAAAAAGTAAGTAGGACCTCAAAAGTGCTCACTTTACCGTGAATTCTATTTCAAATAAGACTCGCGGTCTAACCTAAGAATGCGAACTCTTCCTCTTAAGTGAACCTTGGTTTGGGCATTCGGCTTCGTTTAGAGCCAGCTCATACTGACCATGCTTCAAGCCGCAAAAACACATAGATGTAGTTTTTTATTTTAACCTCCCCGTTACACGAAAATGAACGTAACTGTTTGTACTCGTGGTATTCAATCTTTGTACACAGGGTTTTAGATAAAGCATGTCATGAAGACGAAGTATGATACTGCGTTCGTATTGACAGCAACATTTCTTCACATCTGTTTGTTTTTAGTCTTAAAATATAATCACAAGAAAAACCGGACAGCTGGGTGTTTACCTTTACTACAATCCTCATTTTCGTGATTTTCATTGTTAATTAAGCACATTGAAACTAACATTCCAGAAAATTCTCTGTTTGTAACTCCTTACATTTTAACGTAGGCACATCTGCCGTAGGGGCCGCGGTGGCTGAGAGTTTAGACCGCTCGCCTCCCACTCAGGCGAACCGAGTTCAATCCCCGGCGGGGCCACTCCCGAATTTTTGCAAGTGGGAATCGTGCCGGATTATGCTGTTGGTCGGCGGGTTTTCTCGGGGATCTTCCGTTTCCCCGCCCCTACATTCTGGCGCTGCTCCATTCTCACCTCATTTCACCATCATCGACTCTAAAACATCATTGCTAAGAGCCACCCAAATCTCTAAACTCAACTCAACAAACCGTACTTACAAGTTAAGTTGCCAGCGAGATGGGAAAAGCAGTGAAATATTATAATTAGTAGCAACTGGATGTTTTTCTAGTTTTGTACCCATCTGCGTTAAGTATTGGCCTCACAAGTGAAATGGAGCTTTTAAAAGTTATGTTTTAACCGCGAAATACTTATAAACATTATTTTGTAATATTAGGTTGTCCCTGATGAAATAAAAGTCTTAAAAAGCTCTGTTCTGAAAATAATGATTTTTCATAATTTGGCGCGCTGGTCGGTGGGTTTTCATGTGAAATCTCCCGTTTCCCCCGCCCTTTCATCCCGGCGCTGCCGCAGGCTCTCCTAGCTTCACCCTCATTGGCTCTCAAGACCTCTATGTTACGAGCCGTCCAGCTCTCTTCACTCACTCGCTCACTCTTAATTTTTTGGGTGACGTGAAGCTGGTGTATTTGAATTCTGTTCACATTTCACCACTATTGACGAAGCAGACTGTGTACCGGAAGTGAAGTTTGGACCTAGCGGTGACTTCTTTATCTGCCTCGTGAGTAGATCAAAGATACCCGAACAACCATCTCTTGAAAGGAGAGTGGACAAGATTGCACACACTACAAGAAATATTTACCAAAAAATAATATTTGTAGGACTTCTGGTGAGGAAGGAGACTGTGGACTGCGAGCTGTTTTATTAGGTATAGCCTGGACAAAATAATTTCTCAGCACCTTCTCTCATTGCTAGTATGTGTCGCATACCCTGCACCCTCCGTGCGTATACATACACCTTGTGATGTTAAGTAATGTTCCCATGTGCTATCTGCCCTTCTGCTGGAATAAACCACGGAGGTTTTTTTTTTTTTTTTTTTTTTTTGCGAATAAAAGTTTGGAAATAAGTTCTCGATAAGTTCACATGACGTGCGTAAACCGAGGTTACATTTTACAATTCTGGGAAAATTTTTAACTGCCCATTTTTTTTTGCACTTGGCAAACGAACAACCGAACTGTAGCTGTTTATTTGAAATGGTCATAATTACACCCAGGAAATGTTTGGTATTAATTTACCGAATTACACGAAAAAAAAAAAACATTTAGAGTAGTTTTTTTTTATACATATTTAGTTAAGGTAAAAACTGTTACCTGGCCATTTATTAAACAGCAGTCAATTCAAACTGTTTACTTGTAGCGCGTTCTTTTATATTATCAACGGCTACCAACATTCTCCAAACATAAATAAATGGAATCTGTGTCAGGGAACCTGTTCACAGAAAAATGTGTAGTGTTGTGCAACAGTATAAAGTTACTACGCAGTAACTTTTGCTATCTGTAAGCATCAGTAACTAATGTTGTGGTTATGTAACATTAAGTACTTTTTTAATTTCGCAGTAACACAAAGTATTGGTTCTTCTTGTATTTTTGCGTTAACAGTCAGGTGCAGTGCTGCATAGGCAGTTGCTTTACTTCGACCCTAATGAACAGTGAAGGATGTGTTAGGCGGGGACCGAGATGCTCGGTGTACAGTACAGACACCCTGGAAGCGTTTAACGTTTAAAGAAATGCCTCATACTAATTGTTTTGTTGCAAGAATGTTATACTTTGTTTAGCCAGCAAGCTCTCATAGACCTTAAGAGAGCTGGGTAGGTGACATACGTCAGTTGTTCACTGAAGTTTTGTAAAATCGTTCCGTCTTACCCACACGACTGTGACTATTAAGTGTGTGTGTGTTGGGGGGGGGGGGGGATACTGTAGATTTACGAAAGACGACTTTGCGAATGAACAGAATAATGTTAAAACAACATATGTCAGTTCAACAATAATATACCAGTTACAGTTACAAAAAAATTGTTATGGTGCACAGCAGCTATCCTCCAATGGTAGTCTTAACAAGATGTAACATTATGCATTAGTTCATGTTGCTTTTTTTTAACAGAGTAGCCAACACGGCGCTTCTCGCATAACGTAAACAAGATTTAAAAATTATTAAATTTTAATTTTCTAACTTAAGTAAATATGAGTTACGTGTGAGTTTCATACTTACTCGTCTACATCACGAGCTTCATCATGCTATCCATTACGGCTATCGATACACTGTATCGTTCCTCGAAAATATCCTAAATATACGGCTGTATATCAGTAATAGTAATAATTTGTGAGTTACAATAGGCGATGCCATTCGCCCGTATCGCAGTATCGCGAATATTGTTATTTGTTATATATTTCCAGAACTTTGATAGAAAACACTTTGTGATATTCTCAAGTATCGTATCGTGAGTGGTGTATCGAAGTATTGTTCTATGGCCGCATAGTACTAGTATTATCATACACCACAAGGGTCCTTCCCCTTCATGTTTTGTCAGTATAAAATTGATTCATTGAACGAAAAGTTAAAGTATTGGCACTATCCAGCTAAATATTTTCTCAGCAATCCTCAGCTTTTGGTTCTAGTGAATGCTACCAATGGCTGATGGCATTGTGAAGACAGCGCACCCTCAAACCATCCTTATACTCGTAGGTTGCCTTACCCAGCATCGGTTCTCCACTACTCATAGTTGGTTTTATCCCACTTCATTATAATTTAGTTACTTGGGTTCATTTTTAATTTTTATCCACATTTTTCTGGCTTTGGCCTATAGTATTTGAGACTTAAATAATTGCTTGCAAAGTAAAAGATGTAGAGAAACAAGAAAGAAATCCTTCATTTATCGTCAGGAGCAACCACTGCCAATAATATTGTCATGAATGCGAAATAAATTGTGAGGTTATATATGTAATGATAATTTTTGTTTCTTCCATGTATTCTTATTAAATATTGAAAGCCTGTAATTCTTAAACATATTGAAAAAAGTAAAGGAAAACTTGCAGTTTATTTAATTTTATTAATTATATTGTTTGAAACGTACTGCAAAATAAGCTAAGGAACTTGTACAATAAATGGACCCGAGCGACGCCCTCCTATTCTTAATATTGCTACCTACTTCTTTCGGCAACCACGCACAAGTTTCCCATTAAACCTGGACCACAGTGGATACGAACCGTGCCGTCAAAATAGTGTTGCAAATGCCGGACATGACCAGTTTCGTGACGGGATGGAAGTCTTTAATTAAATAAAAGAGCTAATTTTTACTTCTTGAATTACACTCACATACAAAAAAGTTAAATATCTAGAAGGAGTAGTGGAAGTGAAATTAAACTGCTCGTGTTCGAAAGATACGTTACTTTATTGCAATTGTTGCAATACCAGATCGTCCTACGTCAAAAGGATATAGCACCCCGTCGGGCCTGGATACATGTGCAGATTAGGTTCGGGAAGGAGTCGTATAGCCGTTATATGCTCCCCTGAGGGAAGTTGTTGCACATCTGTTGTGACTGACGCTCGAGTAGTATAAGAATACAGTTTCTAACTACCCAGGCTGCAGGCTGAGGACTGCCGCAGCGTCCCAGGCGCCGAGGTGCGGACGCCCAAGGTTATCGTCAAACATTTCCCTTTTTCCCGTCCAAAGTGATCGATTTCGCGTACAGAAACGCAATATTTTTCCTTTCTCCCCGCATAATTTCCCTCCCTCCGACGGCGGCCATCTTGGCAACCATCTTGGCAATCCTTCTTAGCATAATTCGGCGGGTGTCTCCTCAAGGTGACAAATGACTCAAGCCCATGCTCCCATCGTAGTCGTGTACCTGATCGAGCGAGACCACATTTATTTCACTCGTGTTGTTGTTTGCTGTTCACGGTAAAATGAGCACTTTTTAAAGCCCTGCTTAAGATCTACTTGTATGTGCATCGTGTATTCTTCCACCATATGTACAATTAACGTTGCCACGGACCTGATCACTTTAATCGTGCCTCGGTCAAGAGCAACTGTAAAATTTTTATAAAAGTAAATATTTGACAAAATGTTTTTATTCTTACACTAATATGCATTAAAAACAAAAATTTAAATAAGATATTTTATCATTCGCAAATGTTTATTCAACACTTGAAATTTAACGTCAACACATGGAACTACTTTCTCTCCGTCGTTGCCAACTTTACTGGACGCGTGAGAGTCAGTGTGCCCGTCAAAATATACACAGGTAAAGGTTGTTCGCAATAAAGTGAGCACTTTTGAAATCAACCTTAGAAAAAAGTCACTGCCCCTACCTGCATATATTTTAACGAGCACAATGAGTGACATGTGCCCAGTAAAGTTGGTAAAGATAGAGGTGAAAGTAGTTCCATATATTAACGTCAAATAAAAAGTGTTAGGTAACCATTTGTGACAACTTAAAATATTTTTCTCGCTGTCTGTATTAAAAAAAAAAACGAAGTGTAAAAATCAGCAGATTTATACAATATTTACTTTTCTTATAATTTCACGGTTTTACTTCACCGACGCATGAATGTTAATTAAGGCGGAAGAACACACGCAACCTGTATACAAGTATATCTTAAGCAGGGCTTTCAAAAGTGTTCATATTACCGAGAACAGCCTATAGGAGCAATGCCATTTTTCAAAGGATGCTTTCAAAAATGCTCACTTTACCGTGAGCAGACTTTAGTCACGAAGTTATGGTGTTGGAATGGATCACCCTGCAAACGTTTTCGTCCTGCTAACCCGTGCGTCGCCGGTCTAATTTTAAAGGTACATTCACGTCGAACCCGATTCAAGCCGTAGGTTTGGTTTAATTCGTGAACTCTCCCTCTCCCGCTCCCCCGATCGCCCGCCGGCACGAAAGCTAGAGGGGTGTTAATAAGCCCAATAAAACAAATGGAACGAGGGACCTCCTGTGTTTGTAGCCGGGCGGCGTGCTAGTCTACGTGTGTGCGGCGAACCAAGTTTACACGAGCGCTGGCAGTTATTTTCGTTCCCTCCCGCACGTCGTTGTCGCGGGTTCCTCAACAGCTCCCTTCCTTCCTCCCTCTCTCGTTACTGAGTTATTCGCCGCAGTCTGCGGCGGCATACATTTTTAAAGCGCGGCTGTCAAAGCGGTGGCAAGCGGCCCCATCGATCCCTACCGAATATGTTAACTTGGCGGCGGCCGCGAATTGGGCTAAGAGCATTGTAAATCTATGTGCATGACTTTAGTCCCCCCCCCCCCCCCCCAAGACATAATGTGGATGTACGATCTCGGAAGGGCAAATCTTGGACACTCGCCTATTCTCCCACACCACAGAAAGCTGGCACCCTTTTTGTTTTCGTTATTTCACATGATCAGCCGTCAACCATGTGTCTTAATGGTCCGATTTTTAACTCTGCCATTCCCCCAAATGAATTTATAATATCCAGTGTTACATTTTTTTTTTATGCGCGGGGAACTCGAGCTGTCTAAAAACTTGTTTCGTTATCACAACCAATAAGATGTAGGCTCTGTGCTCGGTAATCAGTGCTATGAACGTATTTCAGTAGCACGGCTTACGATTCACACAGTTAACACCGTGATAAGGACCTGCCATAACCACCAGAGGTAGGGTACACTGCTCGGAGTGTCTTCATCTCTGCGATACATTATATTGGACATCCAAGTGATTTGCCATTCGACTGGCGCCTTAATGTACTGCGTGGACAGCCTCCGGAACTAATATGCTATTCTTCGAAGGTACTAGTGACTTTCCTGACTACTGGCGCCCAAGAAAACTCTTTGAACACAATTAACTTCAAAGTAGTACTGCTTTGAAGATACAAGTTATTTCCTGGACAGCCTTTTGCACTGTGTACTGCTTCGAATATACAGATAACTGGGTACTGAGCCTCACGGTGCACAGTACATACCAGTCAAATATAACCTTCCTGTGCAACTTGTAAACAATTGTTTACAATGTGTATGGAAGAGTATTGAGCACCTTTTGTTACCACATAAGTATAATGTTAATGACTCGCATCTATAAATATGCTGAATAAGAACCATTAGCAAAGTGAAAACCTGTAATAAAGAAATTAATTTAATTTCCTTTGTTTTAAATAGTGTCGTTAGTTTTTTAAAGCTGTGTTGTGTTAATTTTTTTTCTGACGACAAAAAGTTTAGTTATTATTAAGTGTTATTTTAATATTACAAATACATATTAATAAAAGAGCGAATCGGTAAACTTAATTAATAATCGGTACTCTCACCAATCAGTTCTTTGAATAATACTTGCAACTGGAGTAAGCGGATATACGTTGCTGCAGCGTTATGTTGCCAAGGAAAAAACGGAGGGTGGCATTAATAACATTCGCTAGAAAAAGCCGAGATTAGCTGGGAAATATTCAAAAACTGAAGATGTTATTTGAAAGTGAGTTGTAAGGTTTTGTCTCAGACATAAGAATTCTTCATTTTTTTACATATTTATTTAATTATGAAAGTTGAAAATTTCTTCCGGCAACTTCAATGAATTTTGTAAGTTGTTGGAAATTTTGCAATCATGTTTTTATTGCACGTTATCTGGTAACTACTTATAGATCTCACAAACAACCTTGCGCCATCTGGATTTCTTAGTTACTAGGTCGCTCACAGCCCAGGAGAAAGTATGGGGTGAAGATTCACAGTATCTGTAAACAATATCACGACAGATTTTACACATGTCTTGGGGCCGCGGTGGTGAAGTTGTTAGACTACTCACCTCCCACCTAGGCGAACCGGGCTCGATTCCCGGCGGGGTCACTCCCTGGATTTTCGCATGTGGCAATCGTGCCGGACGATGCCACTGGTCGGCGGGTTTTCTCGGAGATCTCCCGTTTCTCCCGCCCCCTCATTCCGACGCTGCTCCATACACACTTCGCTTCACCTTCATCGGCTCTCAAGACCTCGACGTTAAGAGCCGCCCAAATCTCTTCATTCGCTCGCATGTCTTTTTTGTAATTTCCCAGAGAACGTACTTCATGTGCAAATAATTACAGGTGGAAAAATGTTTTTGGTGTATATAAAACGGCGCAAACGTGTTATTAATATAATGCCAGGGGATTGATTTCTTCCTATTGCACTGCGTGACCTTTTCCGTAAGTGCTTTACCATCCCCGTTCCAGGAAAATGTTGGAACACTTCGTTAATATGAAACTTACCAAGTTGAATCAGACGATGTGCGAGTCCTTTTAAACCGTGGTCGCTTATGTAGCGACGAGGCCAAACCGGAAATCTTTAGAATTTATTCCCCGCCATGACGTGATTTATGAACATTAAGTTTGTTTCTTCAACCTTACAGTGTACAACCCAACAGCGCAGCGGCCTTTAATAGTCCTATAAAACACCACGGTATGTGAGCTGTGTATGAACATGGACCTCATCATGTCAATATTAAAACACACGTAAAGCCTCTTAGTTAATTGCGTTTTACTTCAAGTCCTGTAATTATGTGGTTATTCTTAATTTATTTTTGAGAGTTAGGTAGGTAGGTGGGCTTGACGTCTCGTCGACAGCGAGGTCATTAGAGACGGTGTAAGTTGCACAGGGAAGATAAATTGGGGAAGGAATGGGAAGGAATCGGTCATGGCCTTTGTTAGGGACCCATACCAGCATTCGCCGAGAATGATTTTGGAAAGCCATGGAAAACCGAAATCAGGATGGGCGGACCGAGAATCGAACCCAGGTCCTTCCGAATGCGAGTCCAGTTAGTTACCACTGTGCCACCTCGCTCGGTAATTTTTTTTTTTTTTACAGAAATTGCTATTTGAGTACGGAAATTTTTAATGAGCTAAAGTATCTCTTCCATTAATTTTTTTTTTTTTTTTTTTTTTTTTTTTTTTTTTTTTACAATCGAAATTCAGAATCGGACATTTTAAATCAAAGCTTCACGTGACACAGAGGACTTCTTAGCGGAATTTTTTAAAATTTGTATGGTTTCAGGTATATCTGTATTTTCCCATGTGGAGCTGAAATTAGTAAAATAATGAGGCAGTTCAATGAATATATATATATATATATATATATTTTAACAATAATCCACAATTAGAGACCGAGAGAGTCAACTGAATTTTCTTGAAGTGTGCCGATAATTCGTCAATTACCCCAACATATTATCGGCAAATTCCGTGATAATCAGGAGCAGATGGTACCCGCAACGCACGATTTCTATGTGTTTGTGCCTTGCTGAATACATTAGGCGAAGTCTATGTTTGCAGTGTGTTGTCACTCGCAACTTGGCGTGTTAGCTCAGCTTGTGTAGCTGCCTGAGAACATAAATAAAGTAAGCATGTAGTGTGCAGAGAAGGGAGAAGTCAAAATTGGTTCACGAAGAACACAGGAAAGATCAATGATCTTATAAAAGGGGTTAAATTGACGTATAATTCCAGTAGCGCCTCTGGTAATCATGAAAAACGCCCTGTTTATACTACTAAATAAATTTATTTTACGATCATCCTTAAGCCATCAAATAAGTGTGGAGGCAACTAAGAGCGGCGTGTAACTTATTTTAAGTTAAAAGGTTGAAAAATAACAGCATAATACTAAGTTAAGTTTGTGGTGATGGGACTCCCTTTGCTAGTTGTTCTCTTCAATTTTTTCGTAATGGGCGCCATAATGTTCATTTTAATACTTGTACACTGTGGTAGATTATGTATACAGGAAATACATTTGTGTAGCTTGGGTGAATTACTTCTGCTACTGTTGGTTGCGCCAAATATTTATGTGATTATAGTAGTGTGTGACTTTTATCCAAGAAGCTTACTTCATGTAATAGTGTGAGAACGACTGAGACACAGGACATATTTGTACATGAATATCACACATTTACCGTACGTAGAACATCTCTTAGAAAATGGAACTCTGAAATATTCATGAAAGTCAAACTCATGCATATAACACTATATAGATGCAGTTAAATGAAAAAAATACCAATGGGATAAACTTATTTTAATAAAATTTAAAATGAACCAGAAAATAACAATTGGTCATTAAAATGAACTTGTCTGAAAATAAACTTTAATACAATAAAAATTGTGTTTCTTTCAAGATTAGACCAGATGTGATAAAATAAGTTAAATATTACGGCAAGTAGGATTGTTGTAAATTAGGATTTATACCACTATCCTCTCAAGATAAAACTTACTGGAAATTTGTAAAATGAATTTAAAATAAAATACAAAATACTGCCACAAAATAAATTAAACTTGAAAATAAAATTAATTTAGATCATTATTTCCCAGAAGTAGTTTCCAATCAGTGCTTTCTCTCCTACAACGAGTTTACTGAGCTCCATATTAAATAAGTGCAAATCACTGTCTCAATTCTCGTATTCACTTTAACTTGAAACTTCCTTATCATCAAAACACTAAATCTCAAATAAATGTTAATTTTATTGAAAGTTTACTACTATTAAAAAAAATTGGATTCTTCAATTAATTACTGCGCCGGTGCTTAGCTCGTGAGTAGAGCGGAACTACTGGTTTCTACTTCTCAAGAAGATGTAAATTACAAGAGAAATGTTGTGCCAATATCTCATCCTAAAAGTAGGATTACTTAAGTCTCTATACATCACTTTACTTTGGAAATAAATAAGCTGATGATTTCAAAAATACGAAGGCGTCACCTGGATATAGACCAGACCATTAGCCTGTTACATGACGTCGTTAAAGTTTATCGGTGGCTCTTCTTAGGCCGGACTCCACTAATAAGATAGCTAATAATTAAAGAGACTCTGCCCTCTTCTTGACTTGGCTGGCTCTACAAAGTTTAACTGTAACCTCTGGGGTTGAAAAACCTAATTGTCCTTAAGAAGATTCTGGGGATTTTCCTACCGAAAATCCCAGCGAATATCACGCTGTTGGACCCTTCAAAGGTCCCTCCTCAGAAGTAATCACTAACGGCAACTATCTCAAAACCTGATGTGATAGAGAATCTACTTCCGGTAACATAAACGGTAAGATAAATTAAACATTAATCCTCTCTCAAAATTACAAATAAAAGAAACAATTATGCTTTAAAATGACAGAAAATAATTATACAAACATATAAATTATGCAAGAAATTTAAATTAACATATTTAGGTTATCACCGCTTAGAGTACATATCAGCATCTCATAGAATAATACAAATAAGAATAAAAATATAAATAATTTAGGATTGGCGGTTTACAGTAAAAATATTACGTGTTTTTAATGAAATAATCACACACCTAGGCGGGGTTAAAATAATTAACATTACTCAAAATAATATGTAAATAGACGTGTGCTGGAATCAAAACACATATGTAAATAATAATAACTGTCAACAAACATAATTACGTATTCTACTTGAAACCATCATAGCACATATACTTATGACACTGAAGACATGCTTAAATGCATCAATGTTGGTTTGTATTCTCACATTTCCTGCTGACACAAAACACCTGACACAATACACAGTGTTCGGATACTCAGTGCCCAAACCCCAGACACAGTTTCTTTAGGCCAATTAGTAACCCAAAAGTCCTATTCATTTACATCCGGAAATGTACTTTTATATTAAATAATTGTTTTCAAAGTTGCGACGTACAACAGCTGCGGAACAAGGCTGTGCGATCGTGCATGTAGGACAAGTTGCATAGAGCGTAGGCGTTCGACACTCAATACACAGCGTCGCGCGCCGCCTTCTAAGTTGATGGGTTGAAGTACCCTTCTCACATCTTGATAAATATTGTCGAAACGATTTAAGTATAGTCGTAATGAAGAGAAATTTAAACTCTTGCACGTCCCGATGATCTACTCCCGGGCACAGTGCTCAAAAGTGTCGGAATGGCGATCGCGTGTAAGAAATATTGTACAACATGGAGCGTGCGTCATGAAGCACAGTGGTTCTTCTGTAGCAGGCTACAAATGTGTCACGTCTATCGTACCACACTAGGTAGCCATTGTTTCCGATGCCGCTGGAAACAATCGCTGACGCATGCCACAGTTCCGTCTCTGCAATGGAGAGGTCGAACGATAAGGATCGTTTCTCATTGAAGACTACGGGAAAGGTGACTTGTTTGTGGGTGTTCGGAAACCAGCGCATCAGATTAATGGAAACAGTTGTATGAAGCAAGAATTAGCCAGGAAGTATGACGTAGCTGTTGACTTGGTTGGAAAGAGTATAAATCTGTTCTGTGTTTTTTCATCGCAAACACAAATAACAATTCCGAAGAAAAAGGGATAAGCCGTTCGCATGCGAAACTCGGTATTATTTTTTATTTTACTGGGCGTGGATACTGTAGAGGATAATCTTTGGA
Organism: Dryococelus australis; assembly: GCA_029891345.1. NCBI lineage: Eukaryota > Metazoa > Arthropoda > Insecta > Phasmatodea > Phasmatidae > Dryococelus > Dryococelus australis. The sequence goes on from CM056998.1 coordinate 107,953,500, forward strand.
TGAGAATTTTTTAACTGGGATATCACTTTACAGTTGTTTGTTGTGGCTTGGATATTTTAGTTTGGCATTTTGATTACTTACTATCGGGAATTAAGAAAGTCCGGTTTTGTAGAACATCAGAGTGCTTCAGAACACAGAAGTGAAACAGCTGTCTATGCCACACATATAAAAATCTAATGTGACAACAGTATTAATGTTACTTCTACAGTAATTCTTTGTTATATGCGAGCCACCAGTAACTAATGTTGCTGTTAATTTAATATACTCTTATTAAACTCTTAAGGTAAATTTAACATTAAGTACTTTTGTAACAATGTTATCTCCTTACTGTACTGTCAACATTAAAGTGGTGTTTATGTTGCGGAAAAATTAATTTAATGTTGAATAAATGTTAACATTCGCGTAAAAAAAATTTCTTTGCTTTAAAAAACATTCCTAAGTAAAATTAATTATGTAGAAATAATTCTTCATAAAATAAATATTAATAACTAAGAAGAAAATTAAGAATGGGGGGAAAAGGGGGGTTAAACCCGTGCGTGTAGTGCTTGACTTTCTCCACTTTATGCTACCTTACGTTCCGTCAGTAATAGAGCAATTATTGCTGTATTTTAACATGTCTAACTGCGTTTCATACTGTGGGTTTTCAATACAATATTACGACAAACTGCAGTTCTCTGTCGTTGTGTGGAAATAGTTAATGCTCTAGAAATATTTACACACATTTTGCAAGGCTGGAGAGCTTGGCTAAGTTATACTTAGTTCTCGTACAATGCTTCAAAACAGTGGTTTCATTTTACGAGGGTATCGCTGCTCATAACTATCTTCCATTTAACAACGTTAAGTCAGTATAAACTTGTGTTGGAAGGACATTACTTTAATGTCGCAGTAACACAAACTATTTTGTCTTTCCTATAATTTTTAGCGGAATACTTACAACATTTGGTTGCGGCAACACTACTTAGAGGCTTCATTAAGAGTGGGATGGTCCCCCGCATTTTTTATGATATAGTTGTTTGAGCGAATATGCGTACTTCGGTAAATAAATGTTCTACAAATGTCTTTTTGTCATAAAAGATAAAAAAAAAAAACAATTATTTATGTCTTTATTTGTTTACTTTTGTGATATTAAGTGTACTCTTGGAGGGAAAAAATCGTGAAAATGGTTAAATATCGCATTTTTAAATCTTGCCTATGCAGTTTCCTTAAGCGGCAAGAGAAAAGTACTAAGACATCGACATTGTTTAATCTGTGGTCTTTCATCGCGTGTAATAAAACCCCATTGTTACAGATCTAATTTGCACAATACAGCGTTACGACGGAAACACTGCTCGCCTTGCGCGTAGGAGCGATGAGGCGTTAGAAGTGCGTGTTAGTGTCACCCGTATCGCTCCCTCGCTTCTTGACCTTGGACACGGGGTTCCCACGAGGGTTCATCCCACTATTAACATCAACACTTTAATACTATTTGCATTACAGTAATATAAGACTTCGAAGATGGTTAACATTATTAACATTGTCGCAGCATTGTTAATTTTACTATACATAAACGTTTAAAGAAATGCCTCAATAGTATTTTTTTTTTGTTTTTGTTGCAACAACATTATACTTTTTTTGTGTGCGCGAAGTACATCTGCAGAGGCCAGCGAAATGGCGTCACTTGCCAGCAGAATTTTGGAATGCCGTCCGCCAATCAGGACATAGCCAGCTGGCAACCCAGCCAATTGGGAACTGTCCGTAGCATGTAGTAGCCAATCAGATACAACGATCAGAGAGTAGGTTCAACTCGAGTTCTCATTATTATTTAAAAATAATACTGGTATTAATATTTATTTGTGATTTTATTTACTTTTTGCAAACGTATTTAATTTAAAAAAAAAAATCCAGTCTATCTAGTTTTGGCAACAGTTACAAAAAAATTATTTTCATATATTCGTTCAGTAAAAAAATATACCATTCTTACATATTTAGCCTATTTTCCGAAGGAAAGAAAGGTTTATGAGATCACTTTCTTGGCGGTGTATGTGCGTGTATGTGTGTATGTAAGTGTGTTTGTGTGTGCGTCTGAGCGTGTGTTCCCCCATTTTTTCAATTTTTGAACGCGTGAACCGAATTTAAGTAATTATATCTGACTTTTTTTTTTTTTCGACCACGCCAAACACTTTCAAAATGGCGGCCATTTGTGTGTTATGTTATATCTTGGAAACATTCAACTGATTTAAACCAAATTTTATGTGCTGACAGCGTTAAGTTATAAGCATTGAATTCAGAGGTCAATATTATTTTTGGTGTACCGTTTTGGAAGATAGCGCCACATGCGTGTCTGACCCTGTCAAAGTTCATTTTCCGAATGGTGCCCATAAAAACATTTTAGCTTAGTGTGCTTATATGTACGAATCTGTGTAACAGCTCTACTTTTAACCTTGTGTATTGTATATTTGACAATCATCGAATGTGATAATACATTAACTTTTTGTCCTCCATTTACGAAGATTGTCACATAAACAATGAAGGTTTTATGCCATATCTCGAGGACTGATCAATCTATTAATACCAATATTTCACTAACTATTGCTACAATACGGTACGTAAATTAACATTTGCTATGTGCGTCAGGAATTTTTTTTTTGGGTTTATATAAATACTAATGTATACTTTGTTATATCTAGTAAACGTTTCAACAAAATTCAACCAGATTTTGTATGCAAACAGAATTAATTAGAAGTACAATTTATGCATACAGAAATCCTCTTTCACCAGATTTCTTTTTGCAAAATACATCAGGTGAATAAATGGAACTTTTTGCCATATTTCCGCGACAATTCAACTAATTTCCACCAAATTTTGCACAACTGCAGAAGTCCATGTTAAGTTTCATGATTTAAATAGGTCGAGACAAGTTTGGGATATCTATTTAACAATTGGACCAAATTCATTCAAACTTGTTATGCTTCTAGTATCGATTAGAAACATCCTATAGACAGAGACTCTTTAGAATTTGTTTTTATAAGATATCCCTTTTTAAAAAAATTAAGTGTTTATGCCACATCTCGGAGACTATCACCCGATTTCCACCAAATTTTCCACACAAGTGGCGGTATGGTAGGCCATGTAAATTTATTTGTTTTAAGTGGCCGAGAGACGTTATTTTCAAAATGATGGCCTTGTAAATATTTCAGGTTAGTGAACCGTGTCATTCAAAACATTAGACTGATTACTTCCGAAGTTGATGCTCCGGATCCTATCTCTGTGATCCAGTTGATTGATCGCTTGCTTAATTCTACGGGTTTTTGTGATTTCGAATCCCGGGTAAGTCACTCGTGTGTTTTAATTGTCTTGGTACTGTTTGACATGTTACTAGTTTCATCTGTAATGATTTTACTACCAGCCAGACGTCAACGCTTACCTGCCATCTAAGCTTTTAAGAATTTCACTAAAAAATGTTTGCAACCATGTGGAGGAACGTAGGCTCATTAGTTATCAGTAACTTCTTGTTAGTGTTGTTGCAGTTGGACTTAAAACTTTAACAGGGAAGTGAAGAATACAGAATATTATATTCAGTTTATGTTACTTAGTATAAGATTCTGCTTTTTGTTTAATTATGTGGGGAAAAAACCACTCAACATAAAATTTTAATTATACTTACAGTCTTTAAACTTAGTAAAATACCTTCTTGTTGGTGTAAGAAAATGAAGCGCTCGCACATGAAGGTTGAGTTGAGTTATTTTGAAAGAGGAGACTTTTATTAACAAAACATACCATTCTTTCAATTCATGTTTTTGAATCCAGTAGTAATTATTTTGCTAGAAAACATTTCCTGCCTCTAAAAACAGTTGTTTGAATTCATCCCTCATTGTTTACCTGTTGGAGTGATAACATAGGCAACCATTGAAAATTAACTTCTGTTTGTACGAACTAGTAATCGTAATATGCTGCGTTCCGTTATTCGAAGTGCCTGGATCACAGTGTATGAACCTTGAAAAGAATCTTTCCAGCACGATGTCGCTGTTCTAACATCTAGTGAATTTTCTAGGCCAACTAACACTGTGATGTTTCAGAAATATGCGGAAAGTTATAAACAGCAGGGCAGATTTGCTTTCAGTGATTCTTCAGACTCGATCATGTTAATCAGTTATTTTATGCTAATGCTAACTTACTTATGGCAATTTTCCTAATAGACGTACGTCTACGTTCGTTTTTAGTAATGCTAACATAAATGGAAAGTCAATGTGCGTAAATCGCGTTATGTGAAAGTGAGCATGTGTCCGCTTAAAATTTAGAAGGAGATAAGTAAAGCATACGATCCTGTAACTTGTAATAAAAAGTATATTTTCACCGAATACCAGTCCATCCGAAATTTTATTTTGTATCAACGTGGGCCTACTTTAAATCTGCTGTTGCCATCCACACTGTAAAGTAAGTTATTTTATTATTTTATAACTATAAAATTGGCCATTAATTTTGGCATAGCAAAGCATAATTTATGTTCAGAGGATCTGTGTGTTGGAGGTAATTCCAGTGCAATTTGAAATTTCTGTCGTATTTTCAACAGTTTCTCTGTGCGAAATCTCGGAGATAAGAGGGAGGCGAGAAAGTTTCCATCGTTGCACGCCTTCATAATTATAAAATGCATTGAATTTGAAACCGAATTTGACATTTCGCAAAACAAATTCGTAAAGTATTTCATTTAATTTCTGGCTAAATAATTGGATTCTTTCCTATGACGCAGTTTGTTTTGGCAAACGATATCATTCATTTAATTGTAAACAGTCGTGTATTTTTTTTTTAAACTGTAATGTAAAGTTTTTTTTTTTTTTTCTTGTGGTTATAGGATGAAGATATAGCATATAGCGGCCATCCGGCCCATTTGAAGTTTAAATTCCACGACCACTTACTTGTTTGGTAATTTTAAGACACGTACACGTCAACATAAGAAAAAAATCTTTATGTCAACGATTGTGATCGGAATAAACTAGCGCAATCTTAAGGGAACGTTAGCCAACGAAGTAAATATTTCGACTGCCAGCTCAGAAGTTTATATAACGCGTCGTATTGACAGAATTTAAGTGACGCGAATTTGGGGACGTTTAACGAAGCTGCACCACAGTTATCGCAGGTATTCAGACTGTGGGTGGCCCTGAAACTTTAATTAAGATGTCATGCGCTGCTACACAGGAAGAAGGCTGTTCTGCGTGCGACGGAGTTACAAAAGGAGGATCACATGCCCCAATGTCAGAGCTGTCTGTGGAAGAGAATGAGATTTGCTTTTACCTTGGTGTTGTCTGTAATGATCTAACAACGAACACAGGACTTGTGCATATACTTTGCTTGTCATTTATTCAAAACTTGTGAACAGTGAGTTTATGTTACATCAATCGAGTTGCCCTAAAATAGGTTCATTAGTTATATCGATAACTTCCTTTTTTTGTACGCGTTAGAATACGAATTGCCATATTGGTAATACTTTTGGCTCCTAACAGTTTCACATTTCCACATGACTAGCTCATCAAGAAATTTACAAGGCGCATGGAAACGTAAATTTTTCATATAGCGATCTCAAGAGATCGCTGTTAAGAGCCTCTTAAATCACTTCACCCTTCACCATCTTTACATACGGCGGAAGAATACAAAACCAGGGGATAAATTGTTTTAGCAGAGTATTCTAAAGAGATAATTAATCGCGAACCACTTTTAGCAGAAATTGGAATCTCATGGTCGTAACCAGTCAGACTAAGCTCGTGAAACAGCAATGGCGTTACCATCGAGCAGGACAGTGAGGCTCGCTTGCAGGAGGAGGCCCTTCACTGCTGGATGTCTCGCTAAAGTCCCTGTCACACTTTCAATGTCAAATTATTGCCTACAACTGTATTTCACAATAAAATCTGAAGACAAACTACTGCCATCTAATTTTTTCTTCCAACTAATCTTATCAAATAATCTTGAATGTGTTTGAAAATGTGTCACACTGTCAATTATTTTTTACTCGGAGAATTTAATTTGAATTATTATTTAGAAATTATTTTCATAGTGAGATATTGCTTTTGTTTTCGATGCAGCCAATCACAGGAAGAAATGTAAGGAATGTTATAATTTATTTTCGCTTCTTTACTAAATTCAAGTTTTATTTATCAGAGATGGTTCCTGCACAATGAAATTGAATGCCTCTGAGTTGATAATTTTATGTGCAATATTTGCTTAAAATAGCATTCATGTCCAAAAAGCTTCTACATAAAATAAATATCTTCATAACCTACTTCGTTTCCAGCAATTGTTCGTTATTTAAAAATATTTTTGTCGTGAACGATTCTGATTGGCTGAGACCGTCAAACATCAAAGAAATTTTAGAACTGGTCCAATCTTCAAATATTTGATGGGAACTGAAGCCATCCATCTTTCTCAGGCAGATATGGTGGCGTTTATGACGTTTCGATGACGTCATAACTGTCGAACTTTATTTGACTAAACTTATTGGAATCAGTATGGCGGAAAAAATTGACAGTGTGACAGGGGCTTAAAAGGCAGGCCAGGCCAGTTCAGCCGTGATAGGCTCAGCCAGTCAGCGTATGGCAAACACACGTCTGTCCAGCGGGCGCGCGGTCAACCGACGTTGTTAGTCGTGGCTCGTAAATCATCTTTCCCTCTTCACTCCTTCAGCACCTTCTACCCTACTTCACTTCACACCTGGCTGGTTGCGCTTTTCGGGGCTGAAGGCGATGCTCGGAAAAGGCGAGCGAGGGGAAAGGAAATAGGAACAATAGAACGGCCATTGTGCGTGCTGGCGCAGCGCACGGAAATTAGCAACCGTGTCTGTTACGGCGCCACGGGAGCGACACGTTTACAGCAGCGGCGCCGTACAAAGTCGCGCCATATTTGTGTTCCCGAGTAAAGTGACTGAAATCTAGCGGCGGATTTATGCACTTGTACTCGTCGAGGTATTCCTACTAAACTCAACAAATGTTGTGGGAAGACTGTTAAGTTTACACCAGTGAATATAGTAGTAAATTGGATTTTAGGTCATACCTGTAAATAAAGGGTATTTTTGAAACAATCCTCTATAATTGTGAATACGGCCTCCTATTGGAATTGACCAACAACATAATAAGTGTAATGTAAGGTAATATCGATTGATGAATTTGCTATTGCTGATATGTAATTTGTATGAAAATGGACGACTTATAGCTGACATTATGTAAATGTGTTTTCGCATACATTGAGTAACTTACTCGAACAAATATTGTTCAGTTCCGCTGTGTAAAATCAAGCAAATACCTTATAAAGTATTTGTATCGAGACAGGATATGCTGCGTTTGTACACAAATTTTCGAAGGCAAATGTGATGAAAAAATGCTGGTAAAACAATGCTATGAAGGATTATGAAAAATAAAGAGGTGCTTTCATAGATACATGTAATAATAAAACCAAAATTTAACTTCAATGAAATAACAAAAAGTTTTAAAAAAATCGTAATTGTAAACGAGTAAAAAGTGAGAAAAATATTGGTTCGCTACTGTCCAAGTCGACTAAAGAGTGATTTGTCAACTTCCTTCGTTAAAGTGCGAAAAATAACGTAAATACAAACACGCATATATGTAATAATGCTTCGGCATTTCAGCATACTTCGTAAGCCAAAAAATGCAGTTCCCAGATATTTTTTCCCGTTTCTCGAAAAGGTGCAATTCTTTATAATTTCCGAGCTGTATATATGTATACCTGCATATCCCAATGAAACATGAATTTGTAATATGCTCGTACAAATACTGACGTAACTGTAATCAGTGTAGTGACTTATTGGTTTCGTTTTCCCTTTGCTAAACAATGTCGCACTCCATCAAATATGATCTTAATAGTTTTCAAACATTCAACAAATATAAGCATATAAAATCCCCGACACGTACAATTAGTTCATGAAATTCAACTACAAACTCGAATATTCCTGTTTCTTGGCCAAATATTTATAAACGAATAAAACATTCACGTTTTACTGTAACATTCGGTGCAATTGTCGCTTTCTTTATGCCCTCTATACCGGCCGTTTTCGTCGATACAGTGCTGTACTCTGGAGACATCGGAACCACGAAATTCACAGCAAGTCTTCTCAGATGTATAGGCTGTTCACGGTAAATTGAGCACTTTTTAAGGCCCTTTCAACAGCCATTAACCAATAATAAATATATTATATTGCAGTTCTAGACGTTAACTTTTGGGAGTGGTGAAATGTATTGTGTTTATTAGTCACATGGCAATGTTTATATTAAAAAGTGACAGGAATATAGAAATGTGATGAAAAGAAAAATCCAGTAAGACCTTAAAAAGTACTCACTTTACCGTGAATCGCCTATAGACATTATACAAAACGAATTTTTTCTCTGACAGTTATTTCGGTGACGTCATCCCGCACGTATTGGACTCGGCTCTCCCAAGTCTTATTAAATTCCTAAGTTTTTCGACAACTCTTTTTGCTAATTTTGCATCCTTCTCTCTCCACAATTGTTTTAATTTAGTTTTTGTATTTTTTGCCAGGGCAGTGACACGCTTTGCTCAACTATTTAATGTGATCTAGAAATGCCCATGCCAACATTCCGAGTGGGAATTTTTAAAATGTTATGTATTTACCAACTTTTATTTATTTATTTAATTTTTTTTGAGGGGGTGCTTGTTGGATTGCCTTCTCTTAACAACATAATTTGTTAACATAAATCGTATAATCGTTCGGCACATTTTATTTTCGAATTGTATTTACCTTGACAACTCTTGTTGTGTGTGCATGCTACCTATCACCGTGAAGGTCCTCGGAGCTCGTGACTAAGGCATCATGCTCACGTTAGCGAGAAGGCTAAACGCGTGATCATTCATACCCACCCACACCATGACTCAAGTTTACGAGCAACGATTTGGTCACAAGTGGTTCGCAGCCCACCGTAACCTTGCAGATAGTACCGTCCTTAGCTTCCCAGTACTAAGGTCGTGTCCGACTTCAGGTATGTACTGGTGTACTTATATCCTTGCATACTTTACTTGGTACCAAACTTGATTAGATTCGAACAGGCAGTCTTGTTGGTTTCGGCAACTGTTAGCCAGCTATAGGCCTTTCACAGTAAAGTGCGTACTTTTGAGGCCCTAGTCCCCCCCCCCCCCCCCCCCCAACAATTAGCCATTTTTATCCTTCAACTACTTTTAAAAATAAATTTCGCCTTGTAAGTATTAAACACAGTGTACATACAATAAAATATATTTGTTGAGTATTATTTCAAATGACACTGCTTTAAAACGTGCTCACTTGACCGTAAATAGTCTAATTATATCACTTTGAATGAACGCGTATTCAGCGAAGAACAACTTGATACGTACCGAAAGTTACAGGGTTAAATCAGTTTTATTTACATAACATTTATTGTCATGCTGAGCGGTTAGCCTGCTCGCCTCCCAGCTTGTGTGGGTTGTAGTGGTAGCAGTGGGAAAGCCCCACGATTGGGTTGCCTCTGTGAAGTTTTGTACATCTCTGACTAATAGTGTTGTTTATACTAATCGTACAAATGTCTGCATGGACTTGCTATACTCCGAAAGCACCTCTTCCAATTCAAACAGAACACATGAATGTCACTGTAATAATGATAAGAATTCTGCTACTTCACAAAACTACCAACTAAAAAAACAATCCAATGATTGGCAAGCATTTAATTATTACTAATAAAAAAGTTAGTACAAAACATAAAAACTCAGGCTTCAGCAAAATACTGTATGCAGCACAAATTCAATAGAAAGCTCTACTCAGAAAATTATTTAAATAGTTGACATTTGGTAGCATAGTGGAGTGCTTTAATACAAGCGATAGTTTAATACAGTATATATTTAAATATCTCTCTCCCTTTAGTTAACTTTATCAGTCCATATTTTTAATGCCTCGCCTTAGCTGAATTAACAAAGTTAATCTGTAGATACATTTGAACTCCGATTCTGAGGGAAGCGTGGGGAAAGTTCAAAGGAAATTCAGTAGGACTATAATCGTAGCAACTTTACTGCTATACGCCAGGAACTGCGCGATTTGGAAAGTCCTTTTCCGCCAATAATACTGATCAAGGCACTCTATTTGCGCCACGCGCTCGCCGTCTGCCTTAATTGTCAGTTTAAAAACGTCTTGACGCTAGGATCACCTTAATATCAACTGTTTACTACATTTCCAATAAGCTGGATCAACAGTCCTGGCTGAACAGCTAAGACGTCCAGGATACAATCTGTCGCTGATAAAATTCGAAACAGGTAACTTTGTACGACGCAGTCCAATTTGAATTTACCAAAGCAATGTTAGGGCTTAAACTTGAAGCACTCTCAAAAATCCCTCTTATAAACTACATTGTGTACCATTCTGCCAACTATTGAACAATGTTTACATTTAAATAGGTATTACATTACAATTTTTTTAATACTGCTACTTCAAAATGCTGCGTTAAAACATTACGTTAACAGTAATTTAACAATTCTGAAAATATTTTAATGATTGATCATTAGAAAATTTAGCACTGCAATTAAAAGAAATAACAAGATAATATACCAATATTTACCAAACATTACACGCATGTAGCGTAACTAAATAACAATGATTTTTGCCACAAATAGAACTCTCATGTAAATAGTAAACATAAATATTTGAGATTATAATAAAATAAAGTGTGCAGTGGAAGTAAAAATAATAAGTGTGCAAAATACAATATCGCCATACGTCACCGTTGTGTATTATTTTTCATGCTGAAGTGTTAATTTTTATTGAAGTAAATGAGTTACTGTCAGAATTAACATGCTTTTTAACACATACTCGTAAGTAAAGCGCACTTTTAGAGAATTCTCCTTCATATACGACCATGGACAAAGAGAGAGAAAAAAAAAACGTTCAACCAAGTAACTAAGTATTGCGTCAACCGGGCGATGGAGTGAAAATATTAAAATCATAAATGTGTTACAATCACGCCAAATGTTATTATTTGCACACAACAAAAATAAACTAAATGTTTAACTTTACTTCTAGGAAGGCATTAGGGGGCCTCGTTGGGAAAAATTAAGCGGCCTATAAGAGAGAAATTAGGGTGCCTCGTTGGGAAAAATTAGGGGACTTCGTTGGGAGAAAATAGGGGACCTCGGTGGGAAAAATTAGGGGGCCTCGTTGGGAGAAATTAGGGGGCCTCGTTGGGAGAAATTAGGGGGCCTCGTTGGGAGAAATTAGAGGGCCTGGTTGGAGAAATTAGGGACCTCGTTGGGAGAAATTAGGGGTCCTCGGTGGGAAAAATTAGGGGGCTTCGTTGGGAGAAAATAGGGGACTCGTTGGGTGAAATTAGGGGGCCTCATTGGGAGAAATTTGGGGGCATCGTCGGGAGAAATATGGGGGCCTCGTTGGGAGAAATTAGGGGTCCTCGTTGTGAGAAATTAGAGGGCCTGGTTGGAGAAATTAGGGACCTCGTTGGGAAAAATTAGGGGGCCTCGTTGGGAGAAATTAGGGGGCCTCGTTGGGAGAAATTAGGGGGCCTCGTTGGGAGAAATTAGAGGGCCTGGTTGGAGAAATTAGGGACCTCGTTGGGAGAAATTAGGGGGCCTCGTTGGGAGAAATTAGAGGGCCTTGTTCGAGAAATTAGGGACCTCGGGAGAAATTAGAGGGCCTGGTTGGAGAAATTAGGGACCTCGTTGGGAGAAATTAGGGGACCTCGGTGGGAGAAATTCGCCTCAAGGTCATGTCCGCAACGACGATGGAAAAATAGCATAAACAAGCTTCGCGTGTGTTCTCTTTTCTAGGAAGGTATTGCGGTGACCGAGCGGTTAGCCTGCTCGCCTCCCACCAATACGAACCGGTTTCAATCCCCGGCCTGGTCACTCCCAGATTTTCGCATACGGGAATCGTGCCGGACGATGCCGCTGGTCGGTGGGTTTTCTCGGTAACCTCCCGTTTCCCCCTGCTCCTTCATTCCAGCGTGTCTTCATTCTCACTTCTCACCTCAATCAAGACCTCGCTGTTAAGAGCCGCCCAGATCTCTTCACACGTTCACTCTTTCCTCGTAATTTAAAGCGGTGTCTATAAGATTTTTAATACAGCAATATGTTTAGGATAGCCTGTTCACGGTAAAATGAGCACTTTTGAAAGCCCTACTTAAGATCTACTTGAATACACGTTGTGTGTTCTTCCGCATTATGTAAGATTAACATTATCATGGGCGTCATCACTTTATTCATGCGTCGGTCAAGTGAAACTATGAAATTATTAGAAAATTAATATTTTACAAATCTGCTAATTTTTACACTTCGTTGCATTAAAAAAAAACAAAGCGAAAGAAATGATTTAAGTTAGCAGAAATAGTTACCTAACACTTTTTCTTCGATGTTAAAATACGGAACTATTTTCCCATCCATCGTTAGCAACTTTACTTGGCGCAAGTCACCGAGTGCGCCCGTTAAAATATGTGCACGTAGGAGCAGTTACTATTTTCTAAGGTTGATTTTAAAAGTGCTCACTTTATCGTGAACAGACTGTAGAAAAGATACAGCAATGTCGCTATAGTTTGAAACACTGTTTGCAGAAGAATGTATATATCGTAAACAGTGGGCTACTTATAGCGATTACCGCAGTCTGTGACACCTTTCAACGATCATATTTATGTTTCAATGATCAAGTTTATGAATTGACAACACACAACTTTTATTTCCGTCCTGAAAAAATATTTTCATTTAAATATTCCACGGTTTTTATATTTATATGTATAGGCCTATATTTATAATATATACAATTTCTTACAATGAAACCCATACGAAAACTAGGAGGGAGGCCTCTTATAACATGGAACTACTTCTTGTAGTTCGCTGCTAAATGAGAGCATCGTGGTCGTTGCTTACGTGAAAATCAATGCAGTTAGGGGCAGTGATATTTTCAGAGGTTGATTTTTCAAAAGTGTTTACTTGATCGCGAAGCACCTACACTATAACGAGGCTGGTCAGGCTGACATAGGCACCGGCGGCAGGGAACAGCTGAATGAGCTGATCGCTGGCCGCTTGTCGTGTGGGTAGCAGAGCTGGTCCCTCGCCAGTATTTCACCGTGTTATCTCGGCGTCCCCTGCCTTGCCAGCGCTATTACCGCGCTGTTGTCCCTCGGTTGGGGTCGGGTACGAACTGGCGTAAGAGCGAGCGGATAGGAGAGACGATGCCGGCACCAGATACAGCCGGCCCTTCTCGGACATCACCTACCACTGCTCTAGTATAGGCTATCCACGGTGAACTGACCTCTCCTCAGAGTCCTGCTTAACCCTAGAACTCATGTCTGTTAAAATTTCCTTATCACTCTACCTGGGGTCATAATTGACCCCAGCCTATAAATTATTTACTATATATATAGTACGGATATTAATCATCCAGCTTACCACTCATTGTAAACACTATTTATTTACATTTACAAGACATGTTAAAGCCATTTGTGTAGGTATTTGTATAGTACAAACTCAAAGAAAAAAAATACTAAGAATATGTATCTAACTGCACTGTAAACATCTTTCAGACGCCTTCAGAATTTATTACATATCCATGATCACAATTTTTGCATGTCGTAAATGTTTTATAGTGTTCCTTATTTGCAATTACAAGATTCGTTAGCCATTCGAGTACATTTCTATATAGTGCAAATTCAAAGAAAAAGAGACTTGGAAGATTTATGTAACCGAACTGCAAACATCATTCAAACACTAACAGAAAATGTTCCATAATCATGTTCACAGTTTTTGCATGTTGTAGATGTTTCATAAGGTTCATTATATACAATTGCAAGACATGTTACAGCTATTTGAGTAGATATTTATATGGTTCAAATTAAAAGAAAAAGAGACTAAGAAGGTAAATGCAACTGAACTGCAAACTTCATTCAAACATCTTCATCAAAATTTGTTTCATAGTCATGTTCACAGTTTTTGCATGTTGTAAATGTTTCGGAATGTTCCTTGCCGACAAATATATTACATCTTTTGCAGATTGAACAGTATTTGGTATCCTTTGATCGGGGGGGGGGGGGGGGGGGAATGGACCATCTTCCTCGTTTTTTTCCTTTGATTGTTGGGAGTTGGCTCTAGATGCCCTTTTTCTAGAAGATCACCAAATCCACACATTTTGATGCTACTAACAATTTCCTTGTTTCTTCCATGTGGTAAACTCAAACGACACTCCGCTTGCGGTTTTGCCATTTCTTTAGGCAACTTCATTAGAAACAGACGTATCTCTGTTTTCTCTAAGGCAATGCAGAACAATCTGTAGGCGTTGAGCGTGGCTAGGTCTACAAGATCATAAAATACTGCTAACGGCCAACGTTTTGTACCATTTTTCACAGAATAATGACGGCTCACTTGATCAAGTGTATCAACACCTGATTTGGTTGAGTTGTAAAACAATACAACTTCCGGTTTCCTTTTCAAGTTGCTTTCTACGGGCACTGTGAATGATTGATGTTGTATAGACAGGAGAGGCACAGTCCTATTTTTTTGTGAACATAGGAAACTAATAGTGTATTGCCACTCTGTGCAAATTTGGTGGAATTTTCTTCTCTAGTTTTTGAAGGCAACATCTCTTTCGAGATTTATTTTCGTGAAGAGCGTAGAGTGCCTACGAGAGTTATGTTCATTTCCAACAGTTCTTGACCTAAATCAAAGCTCGGTGAAAAAGTTGTCAGTCGTAATGTTCCTTCCTCTCTGAGCCAGATAATGCACTAAATCTAAGACCAATCTCTTGCCTTAATTCACTTCCCTCACATCACCTCTTTTTCCAGTGTAAATCTGAAGATTAACTAGATAACCATGTTCACAGTCTACTGTACACAAAATTTTCATGCCATATTTGCCTGGCTTGGAAGGAATGTAAACCTTGAAACTACATCGACCTCTGTATAAACAAAGATGTTCATCTACAGTAATGTTGTTGGAAGGTATAAATTATCGTCACAACGAAGGGAACGCAAAATTGCCTGAAATCGTACCCATGAGAAAAGAGGAATGCCATATTCAGATTGCCAAAATTCTTCCTTAGGTTTCCCACAACCCTTTTGTACACCATACATAATCAACAAACTTAAAAATTAAATTAGCTCGCGCCTGTCTATATCACGTCATTCAAGTAGTTTTCCACATATTTTCAATTCATTTCCTCGTTGATTCGTGTACCGAACTATAATATCTAACATTTCATCAGTATTGAACTGTTTGAAGCAATCAGTAGCCGAGTTAACTACAACTGTATTAGGAATACCACATACAAATCTTTTACAGGATGAGTATAAAAGAATAACCCAACTTTGATAGTCTATAATATCGAAACTAAACAACCTACAACCTTGGTTGACTAATCAAATGAACCTTGAAACCGTGACGTTTGTTTACCATATCTTCATAAATGCTCATTCAATGTGACCACCACGAGCGGCCCCGAACGATATTACGCGATACTCAAACTCGTTCCACACTCTTGTCAGCATGTCTCGTGTTACGGTTTGGATGGAGTCCGTAATCCTCGTTTTGAGGTTGTCAATGTTATCCGGCAACAGTGGACAAAACACTTGATCCTTTATGTAATCCCATAGAAAAGAAATCATACGGGGTAAGATCCGGGCTTCTTGGGGGCCATTGATGAAGAGCCTGGTCACCAGCTGCTCCGCGACTAATCCAGCGTTGCGGCAACATCTAGTTCAGGTATCAGTGACGTTCTATACAAATGGTAAGGTGAACCGGCACAACGTGAGGATATGGGGCCAGGAGCATCCACATGATACCACCGAACACGAGCGTGCTTCCCCCAAAATGAACATGTTTTGCACTGCATTTAAACCCTATTTTCGGCCCTTTCTTTTTTCCCAAGCCCACTCTTACTGGAATTCCTTATTTGGACATGCTCACAGATTGGTTGTTTCCTCAGTTAGAAGAGGTGGCAGGGGACTTCGTTTTTCAGCAGGATGGTGTGTCACCCCATTGAGCTGTTCGCGGATATCTGAAAGAGATGTTGCCGCAATGCTGGTTTGGTCGCGGAGCAGCTGGTGACCAGGCTCTTCATCAGTGGACCCCAAGAAGCCCGGATCTTACCCCGTGCTATTTTTTCTATAGGGGTACATAAGGGCTCTAGTGTTTTGTCTACCATTGCCAGCTAACATTGACGACCAAAAAACGAGAATTACGGACGCTGTCCAAACCGTAACACCGGGCATGCTGAAAAGAGTGTCGAACGAGTTCGAGTATCGCGTAAATTTCGTTCGGGTCACTCATGGTCACATTGAACATTTATGAATATATGGTAGACAAACTTCACGGTTCCATGGTTCATTTTATTGGTCAATCAAGGTTGTAGGTTGTAGGTTGTTTGATTTCGATATTATAGACCTTCAAAGTTGGGGTATTCTTTTATAATCACCCTGAATGTTGCGAGATGGTAACTTACGAACTTTTGGTTCTTTAGTAGTCCATTCAATATTTCTACGCTTGGTTACCAGTTTTGCCTCTTCTTCTTCTTCATCCTCATTTCCCTCCGAAATATTTTCTTCCAGTTCAAGTTCATTCAGACAACTTCATTATTTTTTTCAATCTGTGTCTCTGTTCCATCGTGGTCATCATCAACATCACTGCCATCTGAATCACTGCTGATATGAAATAAGTCTTCCATAGCTTGTTCTACACTGTAGTCAGGAGCAAAAGTTATATAATCCATAATGGAATTGCAGCGAAACACAGTATGCACACAACATAAATCAGTGAGGTAAGCTAACAATAAGTTCAACATTGAGGTTAGCATCCAAGAACAACTGAGCTCAGTATCGCCAACTCATGTTTACTAAAATCAGTGTCACTAACATACGTTTACTAAAATCTGTGTTGCCAACTCACATTTACTAAAATCTCAAGTTGCATTTAATCTATCTGGGGTTATAATTGACCCATTCAAAACTTTTTATTGGTTATGTATAAAACAAGTGCATCAAACTTGCTGCAAATTTTAGTGAGCAATATGTACACTTGTCTAGTAAAATTCATAAAATTTCAGAATTAAACAATACATTTTAGATATAGTTTCAACCATAGAAACATGCTTGGGGTCACCTATGACCCCAGACAGAGTTCTAGGGAAGCGGTATTCACAATAGAGCGCCGCGATGCGGCGCGTCGCGTCCGACGCCCGTCGCCAGCGACGAGCGTTATTTGCGACTTCATAATAGAGCGATGTTCTGAGGCCGGCGATACAGACCGTGCTGCCATCTGTAATGCTGCAAGGAAGCTCGCAATGAAATGATAAAAACGAACGAAATGCAGTGAAGTTTCTTGCCATTTAGTTAGTAAAATTGTTAGTGATATACACTTTTCTTTAGTAAAAGTATTTTATTAAAATTCAAAATGATGTTTTAGAACATGAACGACTTTTCAGGCATCGTAAAACATACTTTTGTTTTCCTAATGGTAGGTAAAATTTATATAAATTTGCACTCTAATTTGTATCTCTGCAAACCGCTTATGTATATTATATGTTCTTTATTTCAGCTTCTCGCCAGTTTATTATGAATTACGGTAATGTTATTCTTCTTGTTCCCCGACGCTGGCGACGAGCGTCAAAACCAATGTTCGTCGCTCGTGCAACATTCTCGACGCTAGGCGCCACGGCTTTGATTGGCTGATGCTCGACGCGATGCGTCGCAACGCTCTATTGTGAATACCATTAAACGTGCCCCCAGTATGTTTAACAACGAAAAGACATCACACCTCATACGAGGAAGGAATGGTATTTTAAAGTTACCATGCATGCTGTTAATATTATTTGGGAGCCCTCCAATAAAAAAAAAAACTTTTTTGAGACTGTCGTATCTTAAAACATAGTAGCCGGACACGAATCAAACTGCGATAAAAGCCTGTATAAACTTTGTTACAGACTTTTCATCAATAAAATGATACGGCTACCGCTGAAAGTCCCATAGGTACACGCAGCACTAGGAAAACACTGCACGCCAGTTCAGGACTCTGCACAGAGCGGCGATGGCGCTTTTGTAGCGCGTGCCAGTGTAACCCTTATATAGCTCCCGTGTTTCTCGGCCAAAAAAGGAGAAAAACGATGCAGGCAGGCGGGACCCTTAATATCTTCTTGTATGCACATTGCGTATTCTTCCACTATGTGCCAAATTAAAATTGCCACGGGCCCGATAACTTTGTTCATGCGTCGGTCAAGTGAAGCTATTAAATTATTAAGAAAGTTAATATTTTACAAATTTACTAACTATTACACTAATGTACATTTAAAACAGGAAGCAAATAAAACTATTTTAGTATTCATAAATGTTTACCTAACGTTTTATTTCCGTTATTACCAACTTTACTGGGTGCATCGCACTCGATGTGCCCGTTAAAATATATGCATGTAGCGACTGTGACATTTTTCAAAGGTTGATTTCACAAGTGCTTAATTAACCGTGAACAGACTATATCCTCTCTTTCTGTGCCTCGCCGATCCCGCGTTCGCTGAAGGCACTGCACTTTGCGACCTCATTCCTGATTGAACTACAACGCTACCGAGGTCAGTTTTCAGCAGTAAACCATGCGAGACTCGGAAACTGTCATATACATTTTACGTTCAATGAATTTAAAGTTTCCAGGTTAATATGTTATTTTAATTTACTGGACGATGTGTTTCGAAACTACCTTCACGTCACGAACTTTTTTTAATTACAAATGCCTACATTTAAATATTTCGTACTTGATGGGTGAGGTGGCGTTCTAATTGGCTGTTCGACTGTCCGTTTACTTCGTTCAGTATTATCGGCGTCACGTGTAAACCGGGCTTTATATATTTTGTAAATAATTATGTTCCCGCCTACTTGACAATTAAAATGTTTTGTGATATTAACAGAAATGCGCTGAACGTATTCCTAACTGTATTTGTTCAGTGCTGCCTTACCTACGACAAGAACACGTGCTTCAAATACCACAGGGAAGTTATTTTTATGAAATGTTGCTTTTAAATACGTTTTCAAAAGCAATGTAACATAGATTAAGGTTGAAGTAAAGCGACTGTCTATGAAACACTGCACCTGACTGTACAATGTGAAGAACTCATAAAAAATCAGTATAGACACCATAAAAATTGACAGAAAAGTGTGATTTATGCTGGATATGAAAGAATGTATATATTTCTCAACATTATAAAATATTTTACTAAAATATAATTTTTTAATCTAAAACAGTTAATCGATCCATAGAGTCAGTATTTTTAACAAAATTTAAGCGCATTTCCGTTTCGGATGCTTCGAAAAGCATAATTTACAAGAGAATCTTCTTCAAGAAATATCGCCATAGTATTTACTGCGATTATGTGTAATAAAATCATAGTAATAATGTATTATATCAATTTTATAATTAACTTTATTTACGTCAGTTTCAGCCGTAAATGTTTGTGACTAATGGACACACATAAGTTCGATTATAAAATTTATTTCCTACATTATTATTATTACAATTTTCTTACACACAATCATAGTAAACATAATGACGATATTCCATGAGGAAGATTTTCTTGCAAATTCTGTTTTCTGAAGCATCCAGAATGGAAATATGCTTAAATTTTGTTAAAAAATACAGACTATTTTAATCAATTATTTTTCCCCATTTAGAAAGTATATGTTAATAAAATATTTTATTATGTTGCAAAATATATAATATATTCTTCTTTCATATACAGCACAGATCGCATTTTTCTGACAACTTTTATGGTCTCTATATTACTGCTTTAATGAGCTTTTTAAGGTTGATTATTCGGGTGCAGTGCTCCATAGGCAGTTGCTTTACTTCAATTTTAACTGCCGTTCCAGAAGCTATGTCCGAAATTATACTAACCTGGCATAGAATTAAAATGGAAAACTTCCATCAGTAAGTTGCTTCAAGTTCATAGTTGCATGCTGCATGCCAGTTCAGTGCCTCGCGCGTAGAGGCGATACAGCATTAGTAGTGTCGACCATGGTCAACTTTAGCGCTCCTTTTATAATGTGCTTCCCACGCGCAAACAACCCGTAGGCAGGCGATCATCTTTGTAACCGAGATTGCTAAGGCGTTATTTTCAAGCCGCAAGATTTCGGTTTGAATGCCGGGTAAGCCGTAGCCACAGAATACGTAAGTACAAAAAAATGAAATGGAGTTGCTGTTTTTTTTATGAGCGGGGCCATGGTTATTGAGCGGTTAGACTTCTCGCCTTCCACCAAGGCGAACAGGGTTCAATCCCCGGTCGGCGATTCACTCCGGGATTTTCGGAAGTGGAAATCGTGCCAGACAATACCATTGGTCGGCCGTATTTCTCGGGGATCTCCCATTTCCCCGTCCTTACTTTCCGGCTCTGTTCCATTCTCACCCCATTTCGCCCTCATAGGTTTTCAAGACCGACCTAATCGCTCTACTCGACTCAACTCAACTTGTTTGATGTGGGCGTGTCCAATCGCTGATAAGCTCCCCGAGTTTACCGGAAGGGGCTCTGTGTCCGATTGGCTACTGCGTGCTGCGGAAAGTTCGCTATTCGCTGGACTGCCGGATGACATGTAAGTTACCAAGCGCTGATTGGCGAGCGGCGCGGCGCTGCGACATGTTCCAGGCCAGTTGCGCAGGTGTGCGGGGCTGGAGTTGGGCGGTGTCGAGTGTGAAGGAGCAGTGGTAAACATTTGGACTCGCATTCCTGAGGACCTGGGTTCGGGATCCCTGCTCGGCCGTCCTGGTTTCCATGGTTTCCCGAGATCGCGCCAGCAGAATGCTCACTTCCTGTCACTTCTTAATATAAATATCGCCATCAGACTAATAAACACCGTGCATACATTTCATCACTCCCAAAAGTCAACGTCTAGAGCTGCAATAAAATATATTTATTAGTGGTTAATGTCTGTCGAAAGGGCCTTAAAAATTGCTCACTTTATCGTGAACAGCCTATACAGGCTATGGCTGGTTTCTTCCCCAATCCTGCTTGTGTGGGCAACTTGTTCTGATTGTATTGATCATAGCTGTTATAAGGCTGTTCACAGTAAACTGAGCACTTTGGAAAGTCCTGCTTAAGATCTACTTGTAGGCACGTTGTGTAGTCTTCCACTTTATGTAAAATTAACATTACCAAGGGCCTCATCACTTTAAAAATCCGTCGGCCGAGTGAAAATGTGAAATAATCAGACACGTAAATATATACCAATTTTCTTATTATTGCATATATATGCATTAAAAAAGCGGAAACAAAATACATTATTTTAGCACTCACAACTGTTTAGTTAACACTTTGAATTCATCTGTAAGACGTGGAACTACTTTCCGCCAGACATTACTAACCTAACTGAGCACATGCTACTCAGTGCGCCAGTTATAATATATGCAGGTTGGGGCAGTGACGTTTTCCAGAGGTTGATTTCAAAAGTGCTCACTTTACCGTTAACAGCCTTTAACGAGGCGTTAAGCCGTACCCACGTGGCACATCTACTCCAAACAAGAGTAGGAACAATGCATAATGGCTAGCAGTAATTACTTGCCTGCCTGCACGACGATGCCAGAAGCATACGGAAACGACACTACAGAACCACAGGAAACTAGCGTCAAAACACGAGGAATTTTTCAAGTGGCGTCGATCCTTGTGTAGTATTCTTCACGTTCAGCACCAGCTCTCGCCAGCTGCTACAAGTAGACAGGACGAGGTTTATCGGTTGCCGGCGCGGGTGGGAGGGCAGTTCTCGCCCCCTCTCGGAGGTAAATGGCCGGAAGCTGCTGAAGACAACAGGAAGACAGGAAGAGAGAAGGCGTTGGCCGCCCCCACCACCCTCGCACGGGGGGGGGGGGGACCAGGTAATTTGTCATCGCGTGGCCCAATTAAGAGCCGCGCGAGGCGAGGTGTCGGCAGGTCGCGCCACAACGGTAGCGACCACGGGCAAGCGTCCTTATCCTCTCCCCGCGTCGCCGCTCACAGTCAGGTCGACACAGAACAGGCGCGTGTGCAGAACTGAAAATGCGTGGCGATTCCTTTGATGTAGACGTACGCATTCTTTGATTAGCTGCATAATACCTGCTTTGCATGTACGCTGATCACGCAGAACAGACAGAGCGGTAAACTAGAACAGCCACTGAGAAGCTGTCCTCGGTTTCCGCAGAAAAGTTGAGTTCACGCCGATATTTTCTGCCCCCGGAAAGAGCAGACTTCGCCGATATAACCCAGAAGTCAACTAGTTCACATATTTTATACTACTAATGTTCTTGAATAATCGACGTGTATTGATGTAAATGTATAGAATAGTTCAGTGTACGTATTTATAATGAAATACATGGGCATAAACGTCAATTTTATTCAACATTTGTATTAAATAAACGTAGTTTGAAATTGAACCTACAGGTAGCACTGAAGTGTAAAATATTTTTGGATGTAAAAATAACATTACTATCTCTTGAAAATCATTTAATAATTAATCGCACTATAATGGAATTAATAAACTAGAGAAGAAAGAAAGACGACAGCATCTATTTTGTTATCTGTAATTTGTTTTAGAATCTTGACGTTAAAAATCACGATTTCAACGGCAAAGTGACTACGTAGAAAATCTACTTACATGTGAACAACCATCGATTCTGCCTGCCCTGTCTGTTTTGCGTGATCAGAGTACATGTACCCGACCACCATCCAAAACCTACCCCAGTAATCAAGACAACTGGACGACTCAGTGTGTGGCCCCCGTGGGCAGATATGTATAGGAGTGGCCCCCGAGGGGCGCAACCGAGTGCGTGTCATGGCCTTTCGTCTCCCACACCACCTGCATCAAGTGTGTAAATATGTAAGGTAGCCATGTATATATTAGCTATAAGAGCGTAATATCTGTTCCCATCTAAGTAGTAGGGGCCAAGGGCATGGGGCGTTGGAGCCAGAGCCGTGTGACCTTTGACCTGACCCCTAGAACTTTTGACCTCAAAAACACTAAACAAACCTAAAAAAAAATTCAAAAAATCTAAAAGATTCTAAAAAGTTCCGAAAAAAATATTATTAAAAGTCATTAAAAAATTATTTGAAAGATCCTTATAAATGACCCATTTTTTCCCAGAAATGCCGAGGGTACAGCGACTCCGGTGACTGGGATCTGTGACTCCGAACCAGGTGACCGGAATCAGGGCCTTTGACCTTGACCTTTGGCCTTGAAAATGCAAAAGTCCAAAAGAAAATTAAAAAAAAAATTAAAAAATCTATTAAAAAAAATTGTGAAGAATTATGATTAAAAAATCGTTTAAAATTTATTTGTATAAAATCTTATTAAAAAATTTCTTAATTAAAATGGCTTCAACCACGGCGCTCATTTTCCCCTTTTTCCTTCGGAATTTCTCTTTTTCCCTAAATATTTCCCTTTTTCCCTTAAGAATTTATAGAAATTTAATTAAAATACTTGCATTTCCGGAAGTATCCCCCTCCTCCCCCCACACTCCCAATTACTCACCTCTATTCGAATTCACCAGACGACTGACTCCCTCGCACACACTCCCCTCACTTATACTCATTCCACCATCTTGATTTTTTCGTTCGTAATTTGTTTACATGCTACTGGAGGCCGCCATACTTCTTTTTTCGTTCGTCATTTTTTTATACGTTACTGGAGGCCGGAATCTTGGTAGCCATCTCCCATCCGCCGTATTGGAAGCCAATGACCATTACCTTGGCCCCATGACCTTGAATGACCTTGAAAACAAAAACTTGAGGAAAAATACATTTAAGTCAACAAGCGAAATACATTACAGACTACTACCACCATATCAGATGCAGACTATCTCGACCTTGACCCCAGGAACTTGAATGACCTTGAAAATAAAAAACTCGAGAAATAATACATGAAAGTCAACAAACATAATACATTACAGACTACAGCCACCATATTAGATGCAGACTGCCTTGGCCTTAACAATATGACCTTGAATGGCCTTAAAACAAAAACTCGAGAAAAAATCTACGTGAAGAGGCAGAAGCTAGTCGAGACGATCCATCTTCCACTCAGCTGTTGTCAAACTAAACCTCTCGGCTTACCTCCCTACTGCTTATAATATACAAGTAGGCAAGCCTTATGGCTTTATACTGACTTTGAACCAATCGTACTGCACCATTAATACATTGTGCAGACACCGACCAGCCAGTCACCAAGTTACCACGTGATTGCAGCTAACCAATCACATACGAGCATTGATACATCACACACAGGCAGATAGCAGGCTTTAGATGCTAGTTCCGTGATCACATTAGTATGCAGTTATATCTTCAGCAGTTTCTTCCTGACAAGTTCTTCGCTCATTTATAAATCATGGTTACACTTAAAGTAGACAACTGACTCCTGTTGTCGGACCGACCCCTCACAAGTCTGACCCCATCGTCCCCAGACCCTTTGACCCATTGACCCCATTGACCCATAATGCTAATTGCGGTCCTGCAGTTCTAATTGCGGTGCTGCTGTGCGGATTGCGATGCTGCAGTGCTAATTACAGTGTGTGTGTAGGTCTCAAGTAAAAAAATCCATGTGTAATAAAACTAAATAGTCCTACCACCAAAAGCTGAAATGCGAACATTTTAGTTAATAATGTAGCTTTATAAAAGTATATATCTAGGTCCCACCCTGCTTTGCCATTGGTCGATGCGCAACATGGACTTTGTACTGAACAATACCGCACCACGACAAGCCATCGCCATGCTTCCCAGTTGGTCGTAGTCGCGTAAAAAGGACTCTTCGTACGGACCGACCTCTCATGACGACTTGCATTTTTTGAAGAGAGGTGAAAATCGGATCTCAGAATCGTTACTGGTGACAACCAGTTAGTGATGATGCAGGTTCACTGCTCCATGTTCGTCGAAATCAAATGCAGCCCTTCATATTGCGCAATTCATCTTCTCGGTATGGCAGCACTCTGAGGAAACCCACATATTCGTTCCCATTAAGCACATTACGAAAAGGAATATTACTATTTTTTTTTCTTTCTTCAAATTAATTGTGATATTAGGCCTTTTTTTTTGTCATAGACATCTGCTGAGCGCAGAAATTTATCGCCTTCGGTATTTTACTATTATTATGTATTGTGCAGTTATGACGACTTTGATGTGCTGACAGATGTTAACGCTGCTGGACGTGGAAATCGCTACACTCTGTTTCCTTACGTGATATTTTACTACACCATCACAGGTGTATACATCTTCCACGAATATACGACGCGTTGTTTAGCATCCACACGGTAAATATGGATCAGAGGCACCTCTCGCGACGATACCGGCAGCGATGCGGCGAGGAATTCCATCATACAGATGGTGGATAGTGTCCTGGGGCACATATTACCATGCTTCCTGCAACTGCACGCACAGATCAGCCAGTGTTTTGGCAAGTTGTTGAAGGTGGTGTAAACGTCGCCCCATTATCTATACAAAGTATAAAACAAAGTCGCCCGGCCGCGTGTGTATTCGGCTTAGGCTTCTAAACTACTTAATGGATTTTGGTGCGGTTTTCACCATCATTAATTTCTTGAGGAAGGTTTGAGTATATAATATATTCATGTTTAATGTAACGATAGTAGAGAAATGTCGACGTTTTATAATCAAGTCGGAAAAAGCCGCTTTTTGGCCGCTTACGTGGCTTACTCTGACTAAACCATGAGAGGTACACCAAATTAATTCACTACAGAAATCAGAAATGTACATCTCAAAAAGGTCTACAAAAAATTCCGTGACAGCTTATGTTTTATCTTTTAAGGATGACCTACAGCAACCATTTTTCTCTTTTAGGGGTTCACTTACGAAGAATTTATGGATAACACAGTATTAATCCTGTGTTAGTTACCTTAGTGTATATACTAGCTATAATCCTAAACAACGCCATATTTGTAAATCACACCCGAGCGAGGCTGGGGGCGGGTCGCTAGTTCATTACGTGTACTTGTTCAATAGGGGACAAATATTGAGACTTAGCAGGCCAACGTATTGTGTCCACATTTTGTTGGGCCGGTTTGGGTGATGTGAGCCGTATGGGGACGAGCATTATCTTGCTGCATGATAGCGTTGGATATACCGCGCAAAAGTGGCAGAAAGCGCGACCGCAGAACCTCGTTGACATACGGTGTTCTCTGCGTGCCTTCAGCAACCACGAGAAGTGACCGGCAGTTCAGGATCGTTGCGTTGCCATCATCTGCATAAAGGTTGAAGCGGTATCCATCGGAGAACACAATGCGTCGCCATTCCTTTGTCCAATGAGACGTTCCCGGCACCCTTGAGGGCGTGCCGCGCGTTGTCGAGGGGACCAAGGCAAACGGCATAGTGGACGCGGTGCCTGTCACTATAAATCTGAATCATTGAGAATTTCACTGTTTCAATCAGTGAAACGTATTTGACTGATTCATCAGTCACCTCATTGAATTTAACTGATGAGTCAGTGCAAAAATGCGAGATTTCCTCCACTTATTCAGTGACATTTTCCACTGATTCATCAGTCATTTTTTTTCACTGTTTACCCAGTGGTTTATTTTTGACTGATGGATCAGTTAAACAGCGTGAAAAAAAAGACCTTTAAGCCAATTGTATCAAATGAAATAACAACGATTAAACTAATAAAACCAATACAAAATACTTTTAAAATATGTTTTGTCTTTCAAAACGCCATTTTATGAGGTAATAGGAATCCGCGGCCTTTCATTTCGATTTACGTCTTTTATTTAGTTTTCATGTAATCTTTACATCACTCTGAAGTTTTATACTCCATATAATGTGATGAAGAGAGGGCACTCATATAAACAATTCGTTTTAACAATCCTAACAGTACCAATTAAACCAAAAACAAAAGTATGACATATATTTTCCTCTCAGTTTTGAACTTGCCGTGGTAGCGCAGATTGTAAGGTAACGTACTAGAGTCGGATGGTGGGAGAGTTCAATCCCGGCTACTTCCGCTTTTTTTTTTTTTACTTTTTTTAATTACGTTAAACAGCGCAATATAAATAGTAAACTATTGTAAATATGTTTATTTCAATTATTTGGCTAAATTCAATAGAAACAATATTTAATTCACCACTGTAGACGGCCGTCACTTATTCAATCAGAGAAAAAAAATTCTTGTCACTAATTCATCAATGGAAATTTTTCACTGAAACAGTCAGTGGTTTTCCACTGATTGTAAAAGAAGCCATTTTCACTGATTCGAGTAATTGAGTTTCACTGCGAATCAGTGGTTTCGCACTGATTCGAATTTAGAGTGAGACCAACCTCATTGAAACGATGACGAATGGTTCTTGTTGAGACCGTAAATTGCAGTGCAGGTCCCACAGCCTGCAGGATCTCTTTCGATGTGGTCCCACGTTCTGCTACTAAGACCTTGTCTATCTGTAGTGCGTCTGGCTGGACCAATACCTACTCTACGCATGTGCCGTACGACCTGTATGTATCCACGCCTACACACATCGTGTCGCAGTGGTGACTGCTCGGTCAAGATGAATGAATAGCTACGTATACGACGAGCCGACCATCCGGCTGCGTGCAGTCGGACTACACGACCCCATTCAAATGGTTTTGGGTGGTGACATCCTTGGCGAACACGACGCCGTGGTACTGATATGTCTCTTAACATGCAGACTTCTGCCTTTCTAGCGTGTTGAAGTACTGGGAACTGGCCACAAACGCCCCCGAGGTTACGTGTTGTAGTAACGTTTCTGCGACGTCGCTTTAACCATTTGTATTGCGCAGTTGGTACTGCATGTGGTCTTGAATTTATTGCAAATGGACAACATCTTATGAATGTAGAAATTTTCTTATTTAGCAGTATTAGGCATAGCTATATAAATTTACTGTATCCGTAACTTTATTTCTTTTCAAGTTACAGAGGGCCATTTGAAAGTTCTGTGGGTTTGGAAATGGCTTTTTTTTACGTGTACTATTCTGAGTGGCCGAAGTCTTAAAAATTGAAATAAGTTTTATAACTGGTCTAATATACATAATGTGTGATGGAAACAGGAGCCATATAGCTTTTTCAGACTAACGTGTTGGTTCCATGACGTTTCGGTGACGTCACAACTTTGCAAATTTCTTTGTCCAACTTTATGTGAAGCAGTTTTATGGAAAAATTTGACGGTGTGAAGTGGGCTTAGCGGCACGTACTTTAAGCGTCTTATCGCCTGCCTCTACGCTCAAGACACTGCACTGGGTGTAATTTTTGTGATCGGCAAAGCTCCTTGCTCGTTCTTTCAGCGCTCACCATGTCATTTTATGACAGAATAGTATTTTCACTTTCAAAATTGCACATTAGGGACGGAATGATAAAATGAAAATGAAAAAAAAAATTATAAATTGTTTAGAAATATATTATAGTTCTAAATAAAACTATTGAAATTCAGCACATGTTTGGCATATTCATTTGCTCGGCTCATTCTCTCTTACTCTTCTGCACATATTTACAACATAACATCATGTGTATTTTGTTACGTTGTCGGTACATTTATCTGTTCCATCGGGTTTATTGACGATATCACTTGCTTTCAGCAAGTCACAGATAGATGCACGAAGAGGCTAATGTGTTCATGCCACACTACACTTCTATAATCATTTGTTTTCACTTGCCTTTAAATATACTCGCTCCAGCGATTTGGGCAGTAAATAATTTATTTGTGTTCTACTGGTCGGACTATATGGCAGAGAAAACTTTTATCACATTTCTTAGAACTGTTTAATAAATAATAACTTGTGATCTAAAATAGCTTAATAACTTTAACAGTACTGTGAAGGTATTCCTAGAGTTTTAGTTTATGATTTAAATATCTTTTAGTGGTCAGTAATAGTAGTATGGGTGTGCCGATTTCACCCCACCTGGGATTAATTAGTATTCGTTGCTGGATTATCGATTTGAATTAAAAGGGTTAATTATTAATCCGTTTTAACCAGATCAGAAACTTAAAGGATTAAATATAATTGAAAGGGTTAAATTGATTGAAAGGGTAAAATGTATTGAATAGTTCATTTTTATCAAAAAAAATTTCTTTCTTTTTGGGTCGGGGGGGGGGGGGGGCGAGGCAGCAGGAGATCTGTACGATGTTGACGGTGTAGTGTCCTGGAGGAGACTGACCAGAGTGGTGGGTTGCAATGTCTTATATAGGTGTAGAGATTAGTGCAAGAGTGTGCTAAGGCAATTTTTTTTCTAGTTCTAATTTTGAGGTGTTTTTAGAGATGATGGTGGTAGATAGTCAATTCTTACGAATATATTTAACACATGAGAGAAATTCAGAGTGTTTAAACAATTTATAAGAGTGGCCTAAGTGTAAATTTTATGTTTTTTGGTGCATATTGCTTGTAGACTGTAGATAGGCGACATCGAAAGCTACGATTTACGTGTAAAACAATCTATTTTCGGAATGCAATTAAATGTTAGAGAATTTCAGAGTGTTCTACTTATGAATAAATTACACACATCGAATCGGAAATTTCAAACGACTATGTGAATAATATGTGGAATTACGCGAGACTTAAACATAATGTGAGTCTCGAGCTTAGAAATATAATTTACATGAGAGAGAATTTTAACTACGTGAATACCATCTGATGTCGACAAGTGCAAACTCACTAAACGAAATCCAGCTATGAAATTTACACAAGGTACAGCCTTTAAACGAGTTCTATGTATGAATGAATAACATGGGAGACAAGTATAACTAACAATTACTGTCATTAAGCAAAATCCAGTTAGTCAGTATGAATAAATGACACATTAACAAATTTACACATACAAATTACACATGTCTTACACGATCCAGCCTGGTGAATGGTATCTTACGGCAAAAAAACTCTGAATACGATTTAAACCAGACACATTAGTGTACGTCTATTCTGATAAGTAAAATATGTAACGATAGAAAAAATCGTACCCCATATTATATTAAAATACGTCCATTCGATGTATGAATGAGTAGCACTTACATCGAGCTGTGAGTAGATACGTCCAGCACAGCCAATAGACAACTGTGTTCCAATTACGGAGAAAACTCGTAAATGAAGGATTTTTTTAATGTTTATGAAATTCACTGCAGTGGTTAACACCAACAGTATTTCCGTAGAAAGAACACAGAAATGAATTACTTATCACAAACACAGTATATCGATCCAAAAAAAAAATAGTTAACACACGAATATTTATATTTTCCCCATAAACTACTTTTATATTAAATCACGGATATCGCTAGAGATGGCCCGTAGCTATGGTAACCCCTGATCGCAAGCTCATCGGCCACCAAGTGTCTAGAGGTGCGATTTTTATGAAGATGCTGACAACTAGCACGTCTGCCTTCCACAAACGTTGATGAACGACTGAAGATGGTGGAGAGATAGCTGAGATCACTTCGCTCCAAAACTCCCTGCACCTCCTTTTCTCTCCCACCAGACCGTTTCTGCGGGACTCTGAGGTCAAGAAACTAGCTTGCACTCCCTTTCCCCTCCCCACCCCTCATCAGTGCTTGCTGTCCCGAGTCGCCCACAATCGTCAAATGTTTTCGGTAATTTCTCAAGATGGCATCAACAGATTGGTTGTGCTCAAATTGGAGGAAGCCTGCCTGCCACCCCTCCCACGCTGCACCCCTGAGAGCTGGTCCGACTCCATGATGCCAGCCACCCCTAAGACCCCTACCACCTCTCACTTGAGTGCTAGATCCTAGGGGTCAGTCACCCATCTGTCCTCGATTGTCAATTTTCTACACATATTTAAGATGGCGACAACTGCCTACTTGTGTGCATATTGGGAGCAGGCTGCTCGTAGCCGCCCTGCCCTTCGCCCTAGGAAACCGGCCCGACTCCACAATGCCAGCCACATCCTACCACCTACAACCTTCAGAACTGGCCCCTGTCCAGAGGAACTTGCCCCCCTACTACTACTACTCCCGAAGGTGACTTTTCTGAAGACCTCTGCTATCGATCAAGCCTGCTGCATGCAAAAACCAGTTTGTACGCATCCCAGTGTCAGCCCTGAGAATGCTTTTTTGTATATTTAGTGAGTTGGCATCCCTGCATTACGTGTTACGAAACAAGGAGCCCTCCCCACTAGAGTATTCAGAACATGTTTTTTCTAGTGTTGGCTTCCCTGCTTCATGTCGCCGACCCTCTGGCTGCATACCCCAAGAGATTCATTTTAATTTATGTGAGAAGTGAGGCTGGTGAGGGTATAAATAGCCCCTCCCAACTACTGGAGCTTATGCTTCTGTAACTCCATGGAGGTAACACCTCCCCTCCAATGTGCGGGTGTATCGTCTCAACTGTGAACTGGTCCGCAGTGCCTAGGTCAAGGGCACCGGTCGCCCGTCCACCAGCCACTACCGGGACCTGATGCGACTATCAAGATACCCGCTTGCCCGCTCATCGCTTCTTCAGCGACTGTGAAAACAACCCTCCTCGCCTGCCGGACAAGTTACCCGCTTTCTCGGGATTTCGGACAGCCACACGTCTGCTGGAGCAAACTCCTAGGACTTTCGCCTGCCTGTCGTGGTAGGCTCGCACAGAACTCCCAAGAGGATTGCGAGCACCTGCCCGCCTGCCACAATGCTCACCTCGCAGAGCAGGATAGCACTCATACTGCTTGACCTGGGTTCAGGTCTCTTTCATCAACCAACATCTTTGCTACAAGGGTTTAAGTAAGTGAATAATTTTTAATATAAAAAAGTTAGGATTTTTGGAATTATATTTAAATTTTTTCTTCGTTTGAAGCATTCTTAGAATCTTTCAAACTTTTAACAAATTTGTTACAACTTGTAAAACATTTTAATGAATTTTCTTTAAAATCGTTAAAATCAATTAAATGTCTTCAAACATCACTACGACTGAATGATGTTTCTTTGGGAATTGTTAGACCCAAATGAAATATTTATCAAACTGAATGATTGGTCTTCAAATTGTGAAACATTTTAATAAAATCACTGTACCTGAATGAATTAACTTAAAAATCAATTAAATTTCTTTAAAAAATCATTGTGACTGAATGATTTCTCATTGAAAATCATTAGACCTGAATGATTTTTCTTTAAAATCAAGGAAATTTCTTTAAAATCAAATTAAATTGTTTCACGCTGAAGAATATTTGTTAAGTTAGGTATTTTTAAGATTTTAAGGGTGTTTAGCAATGTTAAAGGATGGGTTTTGCTTATAAATTGGTATGAGTGTGAATGTGGGGGAAGTGTCATGTAAATTTAATTCCAGATGTAATTTTTTCATGTACTTTTGAGTTTATTTAGCAGAGCTGAGGGGAGAGGTATACCACCATTAAATGCATCCTTGCTCTATATGGAATAAGGTTCGTGTCATTAACATGTTTAAATATTCGTACAAGTAAGTGAAAAAGCATCTAGGAAGTATGGCCAAGTACTCTGAGAATTTGTTTTGGTTAGGTAGTTCAATGACTGTGTGTGTGAGTACAGGGGAAAATTTATATAAAATTTAGCTAGTTTTACTTAGTTATGATATGTTTAAGGGAGGGATGCTGTTTATGAGGTATGAACTATGGAACAGCTAAAACAAGGGAAGAACAAAGCTGGATACGCCTAGCGTATTCAGAGGGTGCATAACCTCAGATTCCTAGCTTGTTCAGTATGAGTTGACTGGAGAAGGATGTATGATGATGAATATGTGAGACGTGAGTATTTCTAATGGATGAAATGTTTTCAAGTGTATGTGGTGAGATGGTTTGGGTAATTAGGTTAATTTTTATATCTTTCCTTTTCAAAGTTGATGAGTAAATGTGAGTGTGAATGAGAGAGAGAGATTTTTTTTTTTTAGTTTCAGAAAATTTTCTTCTAAAATGCTTGATTTTTATTTGTAAAACTATTGAATGGGTATGTAGGTTTCCTTTAAGTATTTCATATTTGGTTTATAGTGTATAATGTTCGAATTTTAAGTATTTTTTTAAATGTTAAGTTTATAGCATAAAATGTTTGGATTTTAGAAAAGTCTTTTATATTATTAGAGTGTAACAGAGTAATTCCCCTTGCTAAAATTCTTGTTATTAAACTTATTTTCGAAAAATTTATAAAATCCATAAAAAAAATTTATGGCGTAAAACTACTTAATAGTATTTGACGGTGTAAGATTTAAAAAGTAATTTTTCTCACAAAAGTAATGTTTAAAGTAGGCATAACCTGGAATGCAATATCATAAATGCAGTCCCCTCGCTTTTTACAAAATGTAAAAGCTTTATGCTGGCAAAAATAGGTGAGGTGAGACAAGCTGCAAAGCACGGTCAATTCATTACTGGAGATGGGCTGGTGACTGAAAAATTGGAGGAGGTCTGGGCTGGAGGCTAAGTGCCCAGTCTCCCACGATTGCGCATGCGTGCCCATAGGCTTTGCATGACAGTGATGGCGAAGGGGAAGTTTTTGGGTGGGGTTGGGGGGAAGTGCCCAGTATCTTCCTTTCCCCTCCCTCGTAGCAATGTAGACACCTGCAGGATCTACGCAATTTCTCATTGGAGGGGAAAGGAAGCGGGCAGGGGTTGGAGGGGAGAGCAACCATATGTTTGCGCATGTGGGCGCTAGCAGCCGTTTATTGTACTAGAGGTCTCATACACCTGCTAACACAGCTCTGCACACCCTGTGCTTCTCGCCTTGTTTCACTCTCACCGTGCATGCAGCCCATTGGGGTGCTAATATCTTGGGCTGTGTAATGTGTTTCTCCTCACCTGCTAGCTACCTGACTGTCGACAAACATTTCAAAATATTCGGGCTTCGCTGCCTTTTTATTCACAGATCTTGCTGCTGTTTTTCCCCAACATACATAAAATTAAGAAAAACATTTTGTCTAGGATGTTATTAATAATAAAATTATATTTTCACTTATATTGTGTATGTGTGTGTGTGTTATTAAGAGTGTTTTCTTTTTTCCGGACAAGAGGTTACTTCAGTTTATTTATTATGGTGTTTAAACTTTTATATGGGGGAAACTAAAGAAAGTTTTTAGTTAGGTGAAATTGGGTGGCCATAAGGGATCCTATATTGACATCTTACTTGAAGATTTTTATGTAAGTGATTCCGATTCGGAATCGCAGATAGAAGGACAAACAAGCTGTCGAGACAATGTCCCTTTGTCTAAGTGGACACGAGTTAATCTTTCGGAGGATGATCTCTACTTAAGCAATTCGAGCACGGATTCGCTTACGGACAGATTGTCAAAACCAAAAGGTTAAAACATGAGAAGGTTGATCTTTTGGATGACGTCTTATTTATATCAGACATGGAAGATTCTTGTAACTCGGAAAGTGCTCCAACCATTTCACAACCAATTTTCGAGTCGATTAGAGATATTTCACCAAGGGAGCCGGGAAATAATTAATTTTCCGATTCACAGCCTCATTGGAAGCTTTGCCAGATCTGATGTATCAGCTATTGGCTACAGCATTCAGAGGAAGTCTTAATGATGTGCAGATATGTAATGATCAATTAGAGTCTGATTCAGATTTTTGTTGTTTCTTTGAGAGGTGTAAAGTCCCTGTATTAAGCTTATTAATGGCATCACCCTTGACAGTTAGATTATGCATTTCTGTAGCAGGTAAGTACTTCCAGATCCCTTACAGTAGAAGAATGTGCTACAGAGACTTTTTATTTTCAAAGCAAAGCATTCCCTGTCCTCCATTCATCCAATGTGGGTTTAATCTACAGTAAGGATATCATTCCTTATCTCACTAACAGACATGCGGAGTTTAGTGTGTATGGTTCTGGCTCGAGTCTGCAAATGTTGACGTACATGGACATTCATGTGAGTCAATATCGGCCATTCACCGATGGTGCTGCGCAAACTAAACTACTCTAGTTTATTGTTGCTAGGAAAGCTTGTGTCACTGTAGCCTGCCGGATGGAGTGTGTTTCCATTACACTGTCGTAGCATCTTTGTTTCCTGCCACATAACATGCTGAGAGAATCACTTATTATTCAAAATCTCATGATATTTAGAACATCGAAGGTCTACCGACACCTGTAGTCATGCAGGATATTCTTAAGTTTGAGGAGAACAATTCTATTTCTATCAATGTCTACTGTGTAGTAGACAAAGATAGCAATATAGTTGTCGAAACTTGTGAAATGGGTGGGGTTGTAATACCCATGCGTATTTCTCGTATACGCCATGACAAACATGTAAATATTTTGGCGTTTTGTGGGCGTGGAAATGCCACTCATTCGCATTTGTCACAGCTGGTTGGTAGTCAGCTGAGTAAATATTGCCATAAGAAATTTGTTTGTGAGCATTGTCTTCAGTATTTCAGAACTGAGGAGAAACTTGCTACCCGCACTATTCGTTGCCAGCAACAAAAGGCTATTCGCAGTACTTTCCCCACTGGGAACGACAAGTACTTGGAATTTAAAGATTACAGCAAACAGAAGAGATTGATTTTTGTTGCCTATTGCGACGTAAAAGTTGCCTGAGACCCATGTCCACTTGCTTGCCTAATGATGAAACAAGTAATACAACTAACTTCAACCAATATGTTCCATATGCTTGTAGCATTTTGTTGGTTTGTTCATTCAATCTAAGTTTATCTCAGTATTTCGAGTTTTTGGGTGCTGATTGTATGTACAAATTAGTTGATAAATTAGTCGAACCTACAAATTGGGTTGCAGGAGTTTACAGTGTCATTGTTTCAACAAAGCCAAAAACCCTTGCTTATAAAGCTAGTTCGGCAGCTCAGAAAAGTTGTCACATTTGTTAAGAAAAGCTCGGCACAGATGATATTGTGGTCTGGTCGACCATGACCAACTGATGGGTGAAATCAGAGGTCATGCACATAATTAGTGCAACTTGAATTTCAGAGTGCCCAAAAAACAACTTGTGGCTGTTTTCTATAACCTGCAGAATTACGAGGCTCACTTTCTTATAAAGTCGTTGACTGAATGCC
The DNA here is from genome assembly GCA_029891345.1 of Dryococelus australis. Taxonomy (NCBI): domain Eukaryota; kingdom Metazoa; phylum Arthropoda; class Insecta; order Phasmatodea; family Phasmatidae; genus Dryococelus; species Dryococelus australis. The sequence continues at coordinate 107,989,385 of CM056998.1, forward strand.
ACGTAACGTTACACGACGGAACCATGGTAATTTAAAATCCTGGAAAAATTCATGTGATTAGAATGACCCTTGAAAAATACAAATGTATCACAAAACGGATTCCCAATCGGACTGATTGCAATGGAAGGTGCAGTATTTCAAGCTAAGATTTATTGATTCAGTCCAATTTATGAGCACCTGGGATGCATTCAACTGCATAAACTTGCTGCAGTATGCTATTAAATACTTACATGTGGACACTTGTTTGCTGGCTGATGGTTTTTGAGAAATTCAGTACCATATGTTTGGCATATTATTGTCTTGACCCCACCATGTGCGTTACAGCACTGTCTCTTTTGTGGGATGCTTTATTGTCAATGACACATGCGTGGCAGGAGCTGTTGATTGATCCCGATGTGTATCTTTTTGTAGAATGCCGGGTTAGTGGCGGCATTACCCAGGTTTCAAAAAGACGCGAGGACACTAATAATATTTACATGGGTGAGGACTACGACCCCTGTGTGGCATCGAAATATGTATGCTATTTCGATGTCAATGGGCTGTATAGTCATACGATACAGCCCAAACTTCCGATTGGTAATTTCGAGTGGGTTGAGGCTGACGTGTTCTCTTCATGAGATTTTGCGGCAAACACGTGAATGACGGTGACATTTGTTTTTCTCACGGAAGTTGGTCTGTCAATTCCAGAGGAGTGTAATGATAAACTATCTGATGTGTCTTGGACCCCAGAAAGTGGTGTACCCCCGAACGGCTCACATGACAAACTTATTTTGACACTCGCACCACACAAGAAATATGTTATACACGGGGAAACACTGAGGCAGTACTTGATGTACGGGGTCAAACTTGACTCTGTTCGTCGGATTATGCGCTTTAAGCAAAATACATGGTTGGCTCTGTACATCGACTTTAAGCCCAGGCTACGAACACATTCGAAAAATCGTTTTTCAAGTTGAATAATTCGGTTTATGGAAAATCATTGCAGAATGTCTGCCGGGAAAGGGACATCAGAGTCGTTTTAAGGTATGACACGATCTATGGGGCTGCAGAGCAAATGGGATGTCCAACATTCCAGGTGCTGCATATTATCGATGAAAACTTAGTCCTCATAGAACTGTCAAAGAGTTCTGTTGCGTTCAACAAACCTTTGTACACTGGTATTGCCATTCTCGACCTTTTAAAATTATCACTCTATGAATTTCACTATCAGTACATGTGTACAAAATTTCTTCCGCCGGCTTTGCACATCCTGTATTGTGACACCGATTCCTTGGTATACTCTATTACTTGTGATGACGTATATAAAGTAATCACCCCAGATTTAAAGGTGCGAGGATTCCGCACAGGAATAAAGGCTGTACCGGGGTGATGAAAGATGAATAATCACACACTTTGTAGGTTTATGCCCTAAACTTTACGCATATGTTGTTGCGAATGAGCTATGAATTTGTAAGGCGAAGGGTGTAAAACCCAACATGTTGCAATCACTCAGGTACAAGGATTATCGAGATTGCCTCGAAAATTGCACAAGGCTTTTGCAAACCCAATATCAGTTCTGTTCATGTGCTCATCAAGTCTACACCGAACGCGTAACAAAGGTAGTGTTGTCAGGTATGGATGATAAGGGGTACATTGAAGCAGATGGAATATTAACCTTACCTTGGGGGCACCATCAAATACCTCAGTAAATTATTATTTTTTATTTTCCTCCCTATAACTTAATTTACCAACTACAAATATTTACAACACCTCTTGAATCATCATCAATGCTGTTGCTCCCTATTTGCCTACATGTAAGGCATTACATAACTTCAGTAACAACTCTCTTGATGCAAGTGTCTTCGAACCAATTTCCCTTGTCAAAGAAGAAAATCAAATACCCAGTGGAAACTGCCTGCGTGTGAGTATTTTGCCTCAGTCGCTTGGCATGTGTGAGTGAGAATTACCAGGATGTGACAAATAAACGCCCCTCTGTGTGTGTCTACGAACACACCTCCCGAATATGTTAGGGAAAATATTGTACGTATTTAGGAAAGAGAGACGTCAACCATAGTGCTCTGAAAATTTCTTTTTGTATATCAATCTCTTCAATTGGGTTTTAGTTTGTGTAAATATTTTTTGATCTTGTAATATATGTCAAACAGTTTTGTAAGAGTAGTAGTAACAGTAGTGTAGCAATAGTAATGGTAGTTTTATTAACAGTAGTTGTATTGCTAAGTTCCACATGTAAAAAAAGTATGATGTAATGTTTGTAAATGTCGTTGATGAGCTGTCTTTTATTTTGTAAGTTGATTGTTGTTAAAATGTTATTGATTAAATATCTTGTTTTGTAAAAATGACTTGTTTTTGTAAGAATTTTGTAATTGAAAGATGTAGTGCAGATGTTTGTTGTAAATTCAATATTTTTTGTGTGATATTGTAAATATTTAGTTTTAAGGATGATTTTGAAAATAATTTTTTTAGTGAAGTGTTAAAAATGAATAGCGTGCGACTTTTTATTTGTTTTTCTTAATGCCTCTTTTCACTAGCTTTTTTTTCAATGTCTTATTTATTTATAAAGAGTGGTGGTTTAATAGTAGTGAAGAGAAATGAGTAGGTGTCTATTAGTAATGGTGAGCTGATGGCTTGTATTTAAAAAAATCAGTATAACTGTTTGTTTGCTTTCACGAAGAAGAAAATGTAATTTTCTTAACTTATAAAAAATTTTACAATAATTTAAACTAAAACTTGATAAAAAAAAACTAACTTACTTTGAAGGGCTGAGGGAAAATTACAAAAAATTATGGAGAGAATCAAACATAGCGGAATGAATAAATGAAAGAAAGAAACTAGGCAACAGGTTAGTATCTTGAGAGAACCTGTGTCCAGTTCAGCTATTCAAGTTGAAAGTTGGAGTTAGACACAATGCCATGCTGACCAACTTTTGTGACACCCCAGGGGAATATATTGAAAGCGAAGTCCGAATACCTTCACAGAGGCAGGTAGCGCTGTCCCTTCTTGCCTACAATCTACAACTGCACCAAACACAGTCCAGCAAACATTTTAAATATTTAATTTCACATACAAGCACAAAAATTACAAGAGTTTCTGTTCAAGATACAACACGAAGATGATGTCTGGAGAAGAAGATAAACATAATATATTTAAACTAGTTTTTAAATAAAACAAGTTATGTAAAAATAGCACTATGAAGGGGGGAGGGGAAAAGGGGTGCAAGCTGGTTTCTTGGCCTCATGTTTCCGCAGACATGGTCTTGTGGGGGAGGGAAAAGGGGGTGCAGGGAGTTTTGTAGCGAAGTGACCTCAACTATCCCACTCTCAGCCATCTTAAGTTGTTCATCAACGTTTGTGGGAGTCAGACATGCTAGTCATCAGCTTCTTCATAAACATCGCACCTCTAGACACTTGGCGGCCGACGAGCTTACGATCGGGGGTTACCGCAGTTACGGACCATCTCTAGTGATAGCCGCAATTTAATATAAAAGTATTTTATCAGGAAAATATTAATTTTTGTTTGTTAAATTTTTTTCCGGATTGATATACTGTTTTTGTGATAAGTAATTGATTTCTGTGTTCTTTCTACGAAAATACTATTTGCATTAACAATTGCAATGAATTTCATAAACATCAAAAAAGTATTTCCTTCGTTTACGAGTTTTTACTGGTTAGACATGAATCGCATCTTTCAAAGTCGCCATTCTACCGTCTACGATCAATATCCACAAAAAAACTACACTTAGACCATGCTTAGAATTTAAACACTCTGCATTTCTACCATGTGTTAAATATATTCGTAAAAATCGACTATCTACTGCCAAAATCCCTACAAACACCTCAAAATTAAAAAATTTGAATAATTAGAATTAGCATAATCTTGCACTCAACTCTACACCAATATAAGACATTGCAACCCACCACTCTGACCAGTCGCCTCTAGGGCACCACACCGTCAACATCGTACAAAGCTCCTGCTACCCCCTCCCCCATCCAAAAAGAAAGAAAGAAAAATTGTTTCCGATTAAAAATTAACCCTTTCAATCCATGTAACGCTTTCGATCAATTTAACCCTCTCAATAAAATTAAACCTTTCAATTAAATTTAACCCTTTAAATTTTGGATCGGATTAAAATCGGATTAAGGAATAACCATTTCAATCAAATCTATTATCCATAAATTAATTCCAGTTGGGGTGAAATCGGCACGCCCCTACTACTGGTAATAACAGATTTGGCAACCACGTATACGTACAATAAGTAAGCTACATCATTTACATGTCATTGATGTAGCCCCTATTTACTTCATTATGAATCCAGACAGCCGTGGTAATTAGTAACGGAAAAGGCGAGGACATGTATGGAGTTCTGTGCACTTTGAGAGAATTCACATACGACCATATTTTGCGATTTGATCTGTTTTCGCTACATGCACGTAAAGTCTAAACTATGATGGTACCACCAGCTATACCGGGAAGTTGATCTGTGGACACTAGTAGGATAACTATGTGGTTTTGACGGAGTTTTGTATCTTTGTTTTGTAGCCCTATGTAGTTGCGATTTGGCCACGTATGCGTGGAAGTTAGTTTATTTATATAAGATGCTCGATGACCGTCCAGTGAGGTCGGGATATTGGTGGTTCGCTCCCGATCTACCGCAACACAGTTTATGAGAAACGAGTTCAGCATGTGGTTCGGAGCACAATGAAACTATGGAGGCCCGCTGTGTGGATCCCTCACTTTCATAACATCTGTAATACAAGTCGTTAGTTCCTATGCAGTCTGTTATAAATTTGATGTGAAATCTGTATCCAAGATTGTTGTAACTCAAAGTTCTAGTTTTATTTATTGAAGAAAATAAGTATCGTTAGACTGTGGGGGATAGTTGTAACACTCTATTTACATCTACTGGTCGTAGGGGCCGCGGTAGTGTAGTGGTCAGACTACTCATCTCCCGCCAAGACGAACCGGGTTCGATTCACAGTGGGGTAACTCCCGGATTTCCGCACATGGGAATCGTGCCGGACGCTGGTCGGCCGGTTTTCTAGGGAATCTCCTGTTTCTCCCGCCCCTTCATTCAGGCGCTATTCCATACTCACCTCGCTTCACGTTCATCGGAAAATCTCTCCACTCCACTCGACTGGTTGTACAATAAATGATATAGCGTTGCATTTGCTCATGTGAGCATTTTAAAAACATTTCAGTGCGTAAACTTGGCTTTGCTAACACAGTGCTTGATTTCAAACTTTGCCATGTAAGCTTATAATTACCTAATAAGACTGTTGAGCTACCGTAGCCTTGCATTCAGGGCGCGATATTTTCTTTCCAAATACCACTAAAATATGATGTATATCAACTGAAACATTTATAGTTGTTGGGAAGGACCAAGTATTTGTAAAGTTTCGAAATGTTTCTGAGGCAAAGGGCAGAGATGATAAAACGAATAGATGCTGAGGAATGGTACTGAAGGGAGGGTGAAAAGGAACGGGACCTACCAAAGGCAATAAGAAAGTAGAAAGCTGTTTGGATAGGCTACATATTGAGAAGGGGGCTGCTCACTGAAACTACTGAAGGAGGGAAAGATTGATGGAAAGAAGGGAAAGGAAGCAGTATGGTCGGAATGCTGACAGCGTATGCGCCTTAGCGAAGGCGGGCTTTCGGGGATATGTATGCGTAGAGAACATTTGTATCTGTCAACGGATAGTTTCGCATGCATGATTATTACCGATGTTGTAGGCTATGTGTTAAATGAATTCCGCAACGATCTGTGTATGTTATGTGGAGATTGGTGGTATGCAGAGCTTGTAATTTCTTGGTGACCAAGAAACTGACAAGTTTTCGGTATAACAGATTAAATTATGTTCCTCCAATGTACACGTATCTTCAAGTAATTTTTATGGAGTTTTCAGAAGTGTAGGTTGTAGTTTAAAAAAAAAAATAGATTTAACAGGCGGCATTTCCCACAAAATTTACCAGGGATCCATACAGTGTTTATTTAAAATAACCGTTATTACTTAGACGTTGTTACCTTCAAAAATGGCGGACAATTGAAAACATAGTGAATTCAATGTAGACATTAGGTACTTCAAAACAATACATTTGTTTCAGAATTCTTTAATGGTTCCGAAAATATGGTATATAATATTAAAGCATTAAGACAAAGACTGCAAGTTCGAAAATAAATGGTTGCTCTATAAAAATGTATTTTAGATGGCCTTCCATAGTGCTACTCCTATGCTAGATATGGTGTAACTCGTACGAGAAATTACAAAGATACCTTAATTTTCCATATTATGTTATCTTACATAATGACGGATTAAAGAGGTCGACAATGAGTATTTAGTGCACAATGTAGGCACCGCCACCGTACAAGTTAGGTTCATAGTTCCAGAGATATGTCATGCAAAACTAAAAGTATGAGACGCCATTTTTTAAAATAAATATCTTGCTCATTTCAATTTCTGTAGTTCGGGTGGATTGATATATTGTTGTTTGTACGCCCGTTTTCTGAGATTTGTGGGAATTGTTCCTTAGTTATAAATGTATATTTTCTATGTGACACTGTCTTACAAAATGGTGAACAAAGCGGCTTCGGATTTGTGGATTCAATGCCTGCAGCATATACTGCCCGTATACGTTTGGTTTGAATAATTGTAATAGACCTAGTTCGGCACAAGTGGACTACGTGCCTAAAGAAAGTATTTGTAACGCCGTAGCACTGTCGAGTAGTTAATGTGGTTTGATGTGTAAGCTGTATTGGCTCAGGTGGCGTCAGTTTACAAAGTAGCCGATGAAAAGGTTGGAATTGCGCATTTAATGCTTGCAATAAATCCTGCCACCATAGAGAGTTGATTTCAGAAAGTTACAATTTCGGTGTATATGTATAACTAACGTATAACTCTATAATCTGCCTTTTTTTTTAATAGGTGTATCGTCTACTGAAATCATACCTGTTTACGTGGCTTACCGTAGAAATAATTTTATGCCAAATTTGTCGGTTAGTAGTTCAGTAGTTTCTGTGATGTGAGGTATAAGCTTTACTCTTCCCAAAATATGTAAGCTTCGCTGTTTTCAAAAAATAGCCAAACAGCGAGGCTGCAAATTCCTGAATTCACTGCGTACCTACATGCCAGTTTTATCTTATATAGGTTAAATGATTCCTGAAGTGTGGCATAACACTCATAATTTTAGATAAAACAGCAATTTTGAAAATAAACACCTGGCACTGTCGTACATTTTAATAAAAATAGGTATTCCTTACACGGTACTGTAAGGGTTTGGAAAAAATTTGATGCAAGGTTTGGGGGGGGGGGGGGGTTACTTGCACACACACACAGTCACACAAGACAGCGAGTTTCTTTCCTTCGGAAAATAGATTAAAAATAGTTCTGTCATCAGAAATTTTTAATTCTAAAAAATATATATAGTCTCACGTTAAAGGCCATAGTTTCATTTACTTTTTTCCCGTATGATCCTGCACTTTTTATACGGCATGTAGTTTAACAGCCTTGTAGACAACAAAGCTCGCACCTGGCTGTGTGTTCAGATGCTGTAGACTTTAGTGCCACCTAGCGGCAGACCCGGATGCAATGCCGTCCTACTTAACTGGCTGGAGAGTATGGTAAAAGTGACAGTTTTGCAAGTTCGTCGACTTGTTATTGTCAAACTTAACTGTCCTTTGATGCCTTCTGGCCACGATTTTTTTTTCTGCCGGAACGCACCGGAACGTCGGTCTAGCACCTTTTTTCGGTTAAAAAAAACTTTATTTTCCTTAATTAACACATAAAAATTTTTCCACGATAACCTGTGATTCGGTGATTCGGTGCTTTCCAAGCGTGGGCTATCTTCTGGGCGACATAGTTTTCCTTCCTGGAAATTGAACATCTGCTTCCATAGATAGGTTACACGTTATTTGTTTCTGTAAACGAACGAGCGGTACGACTGAATTAATTCAATTGAAAAATGCGGTTTGATCACAGCAGCAAAAATAAATTAACGGCTATAAATCTTACACAAAACCGACAGAGGGAGCAGGCATGGCGCCTATATTTAATATAATTAAATAACGAGTTTTTCGCTCTCTAAACACAAATCAAATGATATTATAGCATGTTATCGAAGAAAAACCCACATTTACATTTCTAGGCATTGTCTAATTGTACACTAAAAATATCGGTTTATTTCCTGACTTTACCGAACGGTTCACTTGTTTACTGTTTACTGTAAAGGAATTGAATGGTTAAACTGGAGGAAATTATGATGTTGGTTGGACTGCATTACGCCGTAAATAAGATTTTGGTTTTTATTTTGTCTAAAAATCATAATATTTTTCTCCTAGTCAATATGAGTTAAAAACACAGGGAAGAGCATTAGATTTTGTTGTTAATGTTAAGTAAGAAATAGTTCTTTATGGCGCGTTGTTTTAAATTAAACATTTCTGATTGGCATACTTATGTTTTCAACTAAAACTGGTGAAAACATTTCATTGTTATGTATAAAAATACTATTTTTATTAATATTATGTAATTAGTATCATTTATTACTGACGAATATTAGGTTTTCAAAAGTAAGTTTATTGCACATGAGTTCTGCCATGAGTTCTGCCATATTTCCATCCATAAAAAAGGCCGGTCCATGCTATGTTATTTACGGTAATTTATGAGAAGCGATTTATCTGGACCGGGGACTTGCGATTCAGTTTATCTTTTGTCTACGGTTTTGTTATTGGCGGAGTTCTCCAGGGCGTGTCGGATAACATAAATAATTGTTTTCTTTCTTTTTATGCCCTGCGGCAAACCAGTATCTTAATCTAATGACTGCGGAGGTGGGAATGTTTTGATGAAGGAACTACGATGGCACTTTCCTAGAAAAGGAATTGAAAGCAAGTTGGCGGAATAAAAACACCCCTAGTGCAGTCGTCGAGATGTAATCCAGGACCTCCTTAATGGGAATCAGGCACACTACTGCTTGGCCAAATATTCATTGCTCGATAAATGTGTGCTTCTTTCGTCAGCCTGTGAAAGGTAAAACTCATATGAGTATTCTACGTGTTGTATTTGTAATCTTACCTACATTAAAAAGGGAGTGATTCGTGAATAAATCACACTTATTATATTACAGGGACGTCGTAACAGGGGGGGGGGGAAGAAGGGGTCAGCAAGGGCGACTCGCCCCCGCAATAATAAGCGTGGGAGGGTAGAAAACGCATTTTGCCCCTCCATTCCCTCCTAGACTTCTGTGTTTAAAAATTCAATGAAATATGGCGAAGGTTCATTTAAGAACATCTAAGTTAGGCACATGTTTAACAATAACTTCTGCTGTTGCTCAAGTTTCATGAAAATTTTGCTACAGCAGTAGAACACGAAGAAGAGAGTAGGCAGATGGGCCTTCCGTGGTTCTAAAATAACTAGCAATTAGAGCCATCCTAGATGATTCCAGCGGCAAGCACTTGGAAGTGAGGGGTTGGGGGGGGGGGCGGTTCTCTGTTGTGCTATGTTTCCGTCAATAGGCGGGCCCCATAAACTTAGAAACCATCCCCCGTCTGCCGGAATTACCGTTATCTGGGCGGACACTGCGGCGGTGGCCTTCCACGCAGTGTCTGGAGACGATCGACTAAGCTAAAGGCTGTTCACGATAAAGTTAGCAAAATTGAAATCAATCTTATAAAAATTCGCTGCCCCAGCCTGCATATATATTAACGGGCGCACTGAGTGACATACACCCAGTAAAGTTGGTAGTGATGAATGGGAAATAGTTCCATATCTTAACGTCAAATTAATAGTGTTAGGTAACAATTTGTGCAAACTGTACCAGTTCTTTCCTTCTGTTTTTTTTTTTATATAAGAATGAGCAGATTCGTAACATATTTACTTTCCTAATAATTCCAGTTTCATTTGGCCGACGCTTGAATAAAGTGATGAGGCCCACGGCAATTTTAATGTTACATAAGGCGAAGGACTACACAACTTGCTTACAAGTAGATCTTAAGCAGGGTTTTCAAAAGTGCTCATTTTACAGCGAACAGCCAATAGTAAAAGTTCCGACGGTCAAACAGCTCGTCTTCGTGCCATGACTGCGTGGGAACTGTTTGGCAACTTTTCTTCTGTTACTATGCCATGTATTTACGTAGTAATGCTACAAGCAAGAATTTATTTCGTGATATTTGAATGTTCCGCTTATGCACCGATATCGCATTACGATTGTGATTTCTGTTTTTCTTTAGAAGACTGAACTAGCGATACGTGAATCAGGTATGAAACACATACTATTTCGTTAATAGGTTTCGTGTCTAACGCACTGTCCTGTAATGTCACACGTCTAATCAAAAATTCATAAATATTTGAAATACACATTTTTAAGGAAATCGCCCTGTCAACTTACAAAGTTGTTTTTATTAATGCCGATTGCCGTGGATTTTTTTTGTGCATTCTTCGTGCAATTTTTTTACTATATTCACCCGTTTTAATAACATTTATTGCGGATATTATAAGTGTTTTAATCATTTGCTGTAATTTTCGTCAGTTACAACTCAATTTTGTTACAATATTTCTCGAAAACTGCAATGGTTGTAAAAGCATAATAAAACATAAACTGTTTTTTTAACAACAAATAATTTATACCGTCTTATTCCAAGTTTTTCGTTACAATTAAATATTCTTACTTCTTGATTCTCGCTTGGTCTCGACAGTCCCTATTACAGTTTTTCTGAGACGTCCCTTTAAGCTTCTAATGTTTAATAATGTACGTACGACGATATTACGACGTCTTAACTTTCTGTATATACTGTACAATTATTTATTATTTTGTATGGAAACAATCATTTCATAAAGCAAACATTTGAAATACTCCTTCAAATAATCAATCTTTTTTGCATTTATGTACATCACTTTTTACATCGAGGGGGAAAATTATTTTGCAGCCTGTGAAATGTGGATAGTTATTTTGTTTTTCGTCAAATTATTTAAATGATTGTGCTTAAATTTGTATAGCATATTAACAATGTTTATGAAATCAAACAACTAAAAAACTAGATAACTATGTTATTTAATTCACAATTACTCCTTTTACAAAGTTAGAGCGCATACTATCGCGTGATTAAAACACATTGTATATATTTGACCGCTCTAAAAGATAAACGTCGTAAACCATAATTAAATGCATTAATATTCCCATTTTATAAGGGCCTTAATAAAGTGCTCACTGTATTGTAAACAGTCTATAAAAGTAATTATTTTTACCAATATCGTAAACAAAATATAAAATATGTAATAAATGTTTCGGTATCAACTTTACGGGTCTGAGAATTATTTATAATGTATCTTTGTATTAAATGTGTGTCTGCTGCAGAGCTATTGGTAGAGTGGTCTGCTATAATAACACTTTCGCCTCCCCCTTCCTTCTTCTATAATGTTCGGACGTCCGTTATATTAAGAAAATGTGTAAGTGGGAAAACGCAACGTATCATCACTACTGTTGAGCTCAAAAAAAAATAAATGGCTCTTGTATTGGTTTTGGTTGTGTCTTCGCTACAAAAACAGCCTTGATTTAAGTCCGGTGTAAGAGTGCGCAATTCACCACTTGACCTGAATAATTAAAAATGTTATATCACAAAATTTTCTTCTTAATCCAAACGAAACTATACTTCTCGCAGTTTGTATCACATACAATTTTTGGGGGTCGAATCGAAAAAAATAATAGTTTTTTCTTGCCAAACACTAACTTGTAGGCATTGCATTGGTCACGTCCAGTATTTTATTTTAAGTTACAAATTTGTACCTGATTACACGTCAGTGTGAAAATTTAATTCAAAATATAATCACAGTTCAATCGCTGCATCTGAAAGACACGAATTATAAAAACTTAAAAGTCACCTTAATAAATGAAATTACATATGTTGGAAAATGTCATGCCTCAAGACATACATTAAAAATCATAAAAATGAGATACATATCTATTTTGAATTCTATAAGTTTTTGGATATTAGGCAACTGTTTTGATTTAACGTGCTATACTGTTAGTTAGTTTTTATTAAAGAGCCCTCTAACTATTTTTAAAATCGTGTAATAACATCATGTAAACGTGAATATGCGGGTTCACTCCCGGCTTCTCGCGGTGCTCCCGGTTCCCCCGCCCTTGCATTCCATCGCCGCTCCATACAATGGTCTCATTTCATTTCATGTCATGCCCGGGCATGACGGGCACCTACGGGTCCCAGTTTCAAAGCCCTTCATTGGGAGGGTGTCGCCTTGTGCACTCCCCACACGCAATTTATTTATTTATTTAAGAGTGGCATGGCCCTCGCGTTTTGAAAATAGTTGTTTGCTTGAATACGTGTGTCTCGGTAAATAAATGTTTTGCAAATACGACTTTTTTGTCAGAAAATATGAAAAACAATTTTCTATGCCCCCCCTTTTTTTTTACTTTTGTCATATAGCCCTAAGTGTATTCTTGGGAGAAAAAAAATAGTAAAAGTGGTCACAAATCGCATTTTTAAAGCTTGCCTATGCAGTTTCATTAAACGGTAAGGCAAAATTACAAAGTTACGGGCGTAGTTTTAATCTATGGTCTTTCATCGCGTGTAATAAAACTCCACTGTTACAGATCTAATTTGCACAGTACAGCGTCACGGCAGAGACACTGCACGCCTTGCACGTAGGAGCGATGAGGCACTAGGCGTGCATGTTATTGTCGCCCGTATCGCTCTCTCGCTTCTTGACCTAGGACGCGGGTTCCCACGGGAGTCCATCCAACTCTTAATTTATTTATTTAACGTGAATAGTTTTTTTCTGCACCACTCAAAGATTAAAAATCATGATTCTGAGTTTTGTTTTGAATAAATAATACACTCAACATAAAAAAGTTATTGTAAAAAGAATAGAAGGGATCCGCTTGGATTGTGGCAGAAAGTGAGTTGTGTTAGTGTTGTATAGGTGGGCGGGCGCCGTGCTATTCCCCCCGGAGCCGAACTCTGGCAGATCGATATACATGTTCCCGGCCCCGGAATGGGCTCAAGGATGAAGGCGACGCAGCGGCTTTCCTTCCCTTAACGTCGGAGGGAAAAAAAATTAAATAAAAGAGCGAAAACGAACACGGGTGAAGGGGAGGAGGCGTTTTCTGGATATAAATAAACTAACGAGATCTCCTTTCTTTCGTCGTGGCGGTTTGTTTGTGCTCTGTCGCAACAAGTTCGGAGTGTAGCAACCCGTAAAAACGGTGTTGCCATGTTTCTATCCCACTGCTCCCCCCCTTTTTTTTCTCCTCTTCTTTATACTACCCAAAAAAAAATGTCTGTCGTAGTTTATCGCTTCGGCCTAGAAATACAAGAGAAATTTACGTTTAAACTACAATTCTCTGCTCACGTTAGAGTGGTGGTCTTGGAGCACACTGCGAAAATTTCAACCTGGTGCATATGGTCCTATTTTTTAAAACCACTGAATGAATTTATGTATGCTTAGGAATAGGAAAATTTCGCGAGTTCAATGACCTGTATGCTGGAATTCACAATCCTTTGTACAGTCGATCCTCAGATGGTTGTTCACTGGCTGCTGCCCACGCCTGACAGTACGGGATTAGCTTCTTGTTTCCTTGCAAGTCTGCTATTGGCTCAGAGTCGTACAGGGCGTGACCAATAATCTGTGATCCAATTGCAAAGGTGACTCCAGTGTACAAGCGTTTTAAATCTATATTGTCCTCAAATGAATTCGTAATTTTTTTCCTTTATATATATATATGTATATATATACACATGATGTGTGTGAATATGGTCACTGAAAGTATATTGTTTCCTGGAATTGTAATATGATCCCAGAAATCCACCTCTTTAGAGATCAGACTGTATGTAGAATTATAATTAACTCCAGCCAGAACACTTCGAGATGAATTTTTAAGACAGAATGTGAATAATTGTCAAGGGGGTACCCGTCCTCGAAAATTAATTTTCAAATTACTTATTTTAAAAAAATGTATTAGTTACTACATGTGTAGAAACAAGTTACTGGTAGAGTAGTGATTTCTTGAATTGAATCCTGTTATTTGCGACATGTAATATCATCCGCTTCTATTAAGACAAAGCGTGTTGCATAGCTGGTAGCGTTTGCACCAATTCAAACTTAGTAACTCTTTATAGAACCAGAACGAACTTCTGCACTTACCAGCATGAAAGTGGCTTGTAAGGTATTAAGATTTCCCTATTCTCAATTGGAGGGTGTAAAATACGCTGTTTCCGATATCGTTTTGTCGCATTCGGATGTTAGTTTTAAGGTTCACGTGATGACAATTTATTGACACTGCAATCATGCTACTTTCGTAGGAGTGTCTAAAAATTATAAGGCTGTACACGAATCCATTTAATATGTTTAGGTAGCATTGTTGTTTGTTCTCTTTGTAAAATATTTTCAGTTTTACAAAATATATATTTCTTTTAAAACCAGATTCGATTGTTTTCAAAGTACATTGTTGTTCTGTACATAATCTCATTTGAGGAAAACTGTAAAACATGTGAATATTGCACTAAGTCATTTTGAATTACTATTAATATGTTATGTATACATTTTATAAGTATTGTCGATAAAGTTTTGTGCGATGACTATGTTTTTATTTTGCGAGAAGAAAATTTAACACCATTCATAACAACAGTGCAATCAATTATTGGCAGGGGTGCTGTTTCATGTATCCTGAAAATTCCAGTTTTTTTTAGTTAAGGACTTGTTATTTAAGTATAATTACTAATAATATGAAAAACATCCAGTAAGCAAATATACAAATAATTACTCTCATACAGATAGACGGTAGACACAACCAACTTTTAAGAGAAGCCTAAGTTACCTATGTAATGAAGACTGTATAAGACTTCGAAAAATAAAACTGATAGAATAACGGAGTTTTGAAATCGGAACATTTATAACACTTTGTAACTGCGCTTTATAACAGTTATGGGCCGTAGTAAAAATTAAAAGCGTATATTTGACAATGCCACAGCGCCGCGTAGTTTTAGTCATATTTATTGTCCTCCTATTAATATTTTGAGGCTATTCGAAAAGTGTAAGGATATTATAGATAGCAATAAATTTAATTAATCATATAAATACAATTTATGAATTCCGTAATTTACACATAAAGGGATATATGCGTTGTTTGGTTTGTTTTACTCGCTTCGCGTGTCATGCCATAGTGACTATTAACGTCCGTTATCATAAGATAAATTTAGCTGAGCGAAGCGGGACGCCATTAAACTTCGATGAGCGTGTGTATGTGATGAATATATATCGCTTAAATAATCGTAATCACCTAATTATATTAATGCGAAACGGTCAATCGATCGTCATCGCATTGCGATAGATCGCTTGAATGTTCGTAATTAGGGCGCTGGTCCGGCAGATGGTGCAGCCTTTAGTATTAAAAGTTTATTCACAAACTGCGCTCTATATTTTACTGTTGCCGGTTAGTAATGTCATTGAAGAATTATTATTACATGTGTGAGTGTTAGTTAATCTATTTTTCTCGAAAACGTTTTTTTCTTGTTAGTGAGTGAAAGTGGTTAAATAGGTGTTTTCTTAATAATTTTTAGGGTATTACAATTTTTGTAAAGGTTTTTTTATTTTCTTTTTTCTATACAATGGCTACATGTAGCGCGCATTTGTGTTTTATTATTGCGACATGAATTAATAGGGTTACCACCTAAAATCAATAAAAACGCTTCGCCAAGATTGCATGCCAGTTAAGTGCGCGTATAGAGGTGACGAGATACACGATATGCATGCCTTCATTTCCCTTAAAGCTCTCGCCTTGAACACGCGAAATACTCCCAATCAGGCGGACATCCTAAACGTAACAAGTATTCTTTTCGTTTTTGATCGACTCCAGTCGCTGGATACAACCAGGAGCAGTAAGACAGTGCAGGTCTCAGTGTAGATTCTACAGCGTTCAGTGAAAACTATCAGGTCGTCGCAAACGAGTATTATAGAGGGGCACGGTGGCTGAGCCGTTAAGACTTTTTTTTTAAATTTATTTCAGCAACCCTACTTAGAAGTACAGCCATCCAGGGTATTCAATTCTATCATGACTACTACTATTTAACAAACAGTATATTAATTATATAGATTCTAATTTTGTTTTGTGGGAGGGCGGCTGTTCGTCAGAGCTCCCGTAATTTAAGCTACAAATTCTATTAGGAAGGTGGTGAGCTATTCTGCCCCGACCAAGACAGCTCCCCGACGGGTATCCTGTCCCCCCCCCCCCGTACCGCCGCCCCCGCCGGAACAGACCAGGGACCGGGATTCCCACGAATCCGCCCGCGCGACCAGACGCCGTCGGGCCCGCACACAGCTAACTAGCCTTACGGCCGGTCCGTCATGGCACCCAACGGTCGAATTGCCCCGCCCATGAACCCGAAGGCCCCCAGCCCCCTCCCTATCTGTACTATTCTATTTTGTTCTTGTTATTTTTTCCCTTCGCCCACCGTTCTGCTCCAACCTGAGCATCGTCCAGGTCATCGAAGTACCCCTTCTGGACACCCAGGCCTTCGTTTCCCGGCGGACGAGGGAATGGAGCTCCGCTTCTACGCCCCCCCCCCCATTTTTTTTACACAAACATCAACCAACATATTATCACAAATCACATCTTTCCCTCATTTATATTTTCTTCTCCGCAGTTCCTTCCGTTCTTCTTTCATCCGTTTCAGATCTTGTCTTTGTTCTTATTTTTCTTGTTGCTTCTCCTGCTCTCTTCTGTCGTTCTTCTACTTTCCTTCTCTGGTCTTATCATTTTCTTTTCTCTTCTTCTTTATCTTCTTTTTCTTCTCTTCCTCCTTCTTGTTCTTCTATTTTTCTCCATACGTATTCCCTTCAATTCTTTTTGCATTCATTTCAGATCTTGTGTTCTTCTTTACAACTTTTTCGTGTTTGGAGTTTTTCAAATTTTCTTCCCCACTGTTATTCTGCAAAACTTCAATGTTTGCTGAAAATTCTGTTTCTTATCTTAAAGAGAGAGTTATTTATAGTTTTTATTTAATTTAAATTATAAAACACTAGACAAACGCAAACACACACTCAATAATTCCCTTACTTCCAGCACTCGCTCATCCGCTCCCTAGACTACTCAGTTAAATCATTGTTCATAGTTTTTGCCAAATCATATATTTTACTAATACTTTCATTTATTATTTCTACAATTTCCTTGTCATATATATCATGTTTTTGTAATGGCCATTTGTCATTAAAAGGTTTTTATTTATGTTTTAATTATTTCCTTTCTTCTTTAAACATGTCACACAAGTACAGAATATGGTCTACCGTCTGAGCCCCCTTTTCACATTGACAACTGCCGTCTTTAATGTGTGTATTTTCAATTTTATTTTTGTAACAAGTGCTAGCATATTGTATAATATTACGGTATAATGCCTGGTATATTATTATTTTCTTGTTCTTATTATTATAATTTTTGATATTCCATACCGTTTGTTTTAATTTTTTTTAAATATTCTTAACTTTTTCGGTTATATATTTAACATGTGGGACAAAACTTAATCTATTATCCAAAATAATGCCCAAGTATACAATTTACTTCCTAACTTCTATTGTTTGTTTGTTATACTTTATCAGTGGCGGTCTTTTATCTAATTTTCCTTTAAAATTATGGCAACTGTTTTCTTTACTGATAATTTAAGTTTTTTCTCTTTCATCCATATTAAAGTTGTATCCATTATTTTTTGTGTCCGTTCTTCTATTTCCTTTCTTGTATTACCTTCTATCAAAATTATACAACCATCCGCGAATGCCACAAATTTTTGAATCCTCGTTATTGTTTTCCTCATTATTGTTTTGTACTACGTAATCATTTATTACTAAATTCCATAGACTTGGCCCTATTACTGATCCTTGTGGACAGCCGCGATTTATTTCCCTTTTTAACGTTATCTGATTATCTTTTACTATTATGTTCCGGTTATTCAAATAGCCCCATAAAATTTCTTTCCATTTGTTCCCTTTTGGTATTTTATTAACCTGTTCTTTAATGTCGTTCCATATCACTGTTGAAAATGCGTTGCTTAGTCTATTGAAATGCCAATAAAATATTTTTTGTACTTGTTTCTATCAAATTTAATACCTTATTTATTGTCTGTTCGGTTGGTTTTTTTTTTCCTCTAAATCCAAATTGACTATCGTGAAGCGTTTTTTCTATATCTGATATAATTTTACTATGTATTATCTTTTCGTATATTTTGCCCAACGTTGATAAGAGACATATTGGTCTGTGGGATGAAACCTCTGTTTTTCATTTATTCTTATTTTTGTATAAAAACACTATCTTTCGTATTTTCCATATTTCCGGATATCTGCTTAATGTATATCAATTATTTATAATCTTTGTTAGTGTTCATTTAATTGTTTCCCAGCTATTATTTATTGCTTCGATTGTTATCCGATTGATTCCCGGTGCTTTTTTAATGCTGCATCTTTTAATTGCATTTTCGATGTTCTTCTTTAATTTCTTCAGATTCTTTTTTCTCATCTTCCAAGTATGTATTTCTATTTCTTCTTCCGTTCCTTCAAGATTAGGTAGTAGTTTGTCCAGCATAACTTTATATGTTTCCTGAATTGTTGTGTGTTTTTCTCCAATTTTTATGCTACTGATGGTTTCTTTTTTCGTCAACTTCTTACTTGCCAGTTCATCTAATAAATTCCATGGTCTCTTTCTCGCTTCTTCTTTAACAAATTCAATGCATTTATTATTCATGTTTGTCCTGATTCACCATTTATATTCCCGTCTAATTTTTTCGTAATCTTCCTTATAAATCAATTTAGCATTACATTCACAACAGCTCCTATATTTCCTATGTTTATTTGTTACTTTATTTCTCATCATTTTTAGTTTGCTATTGCTTCCTGTAATTTATCTATTGTTTCTTCAAATTGTATCATCTTCGATTTTGTCATCTATCATGTTAACGTTTTTTAATTCTTCAATAACCTTTTCCCAGTTAGTAACTTTTAAATGTAATCTTTTCTTTATCTTGATTTCCTGTTGAGTTCCAATTTCTATCTCAAAATTTATTTTGTTGTGATCACTTATACTATGGTTTACTATCCACTTTATAATTTTTCCTTCCATATATTTTGTAGTTATAGTTAAATCAATATTATCATGTCTGTTCATGCTGTTAAGTGTATATAAATTACCTTCTTCGTTACAAATTATTCAATTGTTTTTGTTTATTATTTCAATTACCTCTTCTCCCTGCGTGTCTCATATTTTTTAATACAATAGTCCAGATTTCGCGTTAAAGTCACCGGCAATCATTAGTTTATTAGTACCTAGTTCTACTATTATTTTATTAGATGGTTTCAATATATTTTTTATTTCCCGTTGTGGTGGCAGATATATTGAAATTATTGTCAGTTGTTCATTACTAATCATAACTTTTGCTACTGCTCTTTCTTCCGTTATTAGAGTTGGAAATTTAATATTTTATATTTATTAGCTAATATTATTGCTGCTAATGATTGCCCTTTCTCGTTTTTAATAATTTGGTAGTTGCTATTTGAATTTGTATAATTGCTATTAAATAAATATGGCTCTTGTATAAATGCAATTTCGTATTTATCGTCTATTAATTGATAATTTAAGTCTAATGTTACCGTATGGGCCTTTTGCAGATTTTATTGTGCCACTCTAATCCCCATAATCTGTTTCCTTTTTTAGTCTTTCTCTTGCCAAATTGTAAAATGGGTCGTCCTTATCGAATACCGTGTGGTTTCTTTCTTCTCCTTTCTTTTGTCCCCGTATACAGTTTATACATTTATTATGTTCTTCTTTACATCTTCTTGCTGTATGTCCCTCTTCTCAGCATTTCTCACAAATTTCTCCTTTTGTCTGCATCGTTTTTCGGTGTGTCCATATCTGTGGTATTTTTTGCATCTCAGGGCGACACAAATTCTTTAACATTGTATGCTTCCCATCCGCGGTATATTATTTTCTTATTCATTATTCGTTTATAAATTTTCGGGCTTGTCTCTATTACTATGTTTTTTGATCTGTTTGCCCCCCTTGTTTCAAAGCAGATTTTTGTTTCTTTTTTTATGTTCGTCTAAGTCGAAATCCTCACTCAAATTTTGATTATATATATTCTTTCCAAAAAAATATTTAATACCTAATTCCGCTCTTACTCCATATACCAGTATTTTTGGGTTTCTCTTCTGTAGTCTGTCAAATTTCATTTTCACTTCTTTATTCCTTATTTCTCCTTCTAATTTTTTCTGTTTGCTCTTCATTTGGCATCTCAATCATTATGGCATGAGAATTTGTTTTGATAAACATAATTATTTTAATGTTCTTTTCATTTGGTCTGATGTATTGTGTTAATTCCCTTTTGGTTTCTGCGCTTCTACCGTCCTTATGCATTTGTTCTGGCTATATTATAATTTTTACTGGTTCCATTTTCTTTTACCTAATCCATTGTTTTCTTCTTCTTGTTTTTCTAGTATTTTTTTTTCTTCTCTTGCTCTATTCTTTCTTGTTTAATTCCCTTCATTTCAGCTTTTAATACCGCTATTTCTAATTTCTGCTGCCAAACTCCATCCTGTACTTCTGATAATTTTGTAATGATTTCCACGTATTCCAATTTTTTTTTGTTCTTAGTATCGTTTCCAGCTCTTGAAAAATTTCTTTTAATCTTTTGCAATGTACATCTCCTTCTTCTTCTATTTCTAGTGCGGTTTTTTATGATACTCTTCTTGGTTTTTTTCCTTGGTTTTCTTGCAATATCCTGTCTTGATCTACAGTTGGTTCTCTACTGTTCGGTGGTGTTCTTAGTGTTTTTGCTGATTTAGAAAATGGTGATGTTAAACCACTCGCTTCCCACTAAGGCGAACCGGGTTCAATCCCCGGGCTGGTTCACTCCGAATTTTCGCAATTAGGAATCGTACCGGATGATACCGCTGGCCGGAGGGTTTTCTCGGGGATCTCGTGTTTCCCCGCCCTTTCATTCCGTCGCTGCTCCATGCTCACTTCGGCTCTCAAGACCTCGTTGTTAACAACCGTCTAAATCTCTTCATTCTTCATTCTCTATTAGCTACTGTACTGAATGGCGTAGCACCGGCCCGTAAAGTAGTTTGTTTTTAAGGCGGATTGCCACCCGCCATCTTGGACTTATCAAATTTTCGCCAAAGCCTCTATTTCAGAAGGTGTATTTAAATTTCTCACACGACATAGGGCTATCGTAAATAACAGCTTCCCAAACTTTATCATAACTGCCACAGCTTCACTACATTTATTAATTTTTAGCTGGTAACTGTCGAGGCGAAACGCAGGATTATTTTCTTGCGTACGATTACAAAGGCGACGATATCAACAGTAATCAATAAATACTTTTGTCAGGTACTTTTTCCGTACGATTAAGGAATCGTACTTTACTTGTGATGTGAATTTACTCTACATTTAAAACGTAATTTTAGCTTACATTTAGAGGTAATTAACTTCCCACACATGTAAGGGAATTTTACCTCAATTTTTTTTACAGTGCACTTTCATGGACTGCCGCTGGCTGATGTGGGGAATCTGCAGTGTTAGGAATGATATTTTTTCGGGTAGAAATATTTCTCGGAAACACGCACGAAAAACGTTCTGTTCTCTGGAAAAATTGTTGCTGTTTACGGAACAGGCATTGGCATATTTCAGAAATGTACAACACGAACGGACGGTTACAGACCAAGGACTCAAGCCTATTTACCATCAGAATGAACCTGTTTCAGATCGTTCTCTATCGGCATCTTTAAAGCGCAACTGAGGTTGTGTTCGAAATGGCAGATTTTGTTGACAAATGATCACGTGGCCCGATTTCGTATACAAAAAATGGTGACGTATTTGGTAATTTGGTATTTCATATTTTGTAATCTAGCTGCTGTTAGCAAACATGCAAAATGACATAATCATTGCCACGCTGGTTTTGATCTTCAAATTATATACGCGAATGCGTAATTAAAAAGTTTTCTAAAACACAAGTGTTAATGAAATACTCTTTAGATATGTTTTAGAAAGCAAGGAAGTGTTGTGTTTTCTTTATATTATATATTTCTCAACAAAATATTTTTTAAGTCGTTATTGCAAAAATAATTATTCTCGTATTTATTTACATATTCGCAGCATTTCAGTGATGATTGTAGAAATATCACGTGCCTTTTAAGGATTAAATTTAGATAAAAATAATTTTCAATGTTAATGTAAAAATGCGTGGTCGCGTATACTAGCTAAACAATTGACTGTCGACAACTTCTGAATTGAAACTTACGAAATGACAAATCACAAAATACCGAAATTTTCGTTACGGACAAGGCCAGACAAACATTTTGCGGGACTGGCACTGGCCACTTGAGTAATGCGAATTAGGCAACAGCGTGCATTTGTAACTAGTGTAGTCGTTGCAAATCAACTTGTATTTATCATATTATTCTGACTGGGTATACGCGAAACGTAAGAGTAATTTATATCTTTGAAAGGTTCGATTCACTCTAAATCAGTACCGATCACTAAGACTTAAAGTGATACGCAGGTTTTCCTGGTCTTCAGTGGCTCGGATCTGACTGACTGAGCTGTTTTTCCAGATATGGACCTGAATTTCACGGGTTCAGATTTGGAAAGCACCATCAAATGTAGCTCGACATTTCACATCGCACTGTACTACACACGGGTTTTAGGTCCCACGATAACGCGCAGACATTACTGAAGATGGCGAAACCTGCTGATGTTGACATACTGAGTCACGCCGCACTTAGAACAGTGGTGAAGTGTTTTGGTTTGTTGCAAGAGAAACGGTGCCTGCTGAGAACTGTACACAGTTCCGAGCAATTCGTTTGGCTAATAACCTGCAAGGAGCAAAACTTTGAGAGGAAAAAATCCCCGTCTATATGATTATGCAAGAAACGAGGAGAGAGTACTGCAATAAAATGGCCTAGAGAATTGTAACAGTCTTAACTCATTCAACGCCAGTGTACAAATTATGTACACGTTGCACACGAAGGTAATGTTTTGCTGGTACTGTACACTTCAATGCTCAATGATCGCTCTATGGGTGACAGGCCTACCAAGAGAAATTCTGGGCCGTTGAGCAATGTGTGCTGTGGGGACTCCCCTATCCCCTCCAAGCCAAAAAAAAAAAAAAGACCATTTACAACAACATAAATAGTCGTCAGGCATGCAAAAATATTAAAATAAGTTTTGAGTGTCGAAATTTGATTTTTACGTAATGCTTCGTTTTTTAAATAGACATTTACGAGTCGGGCCCTCCGGGGATCCGGGCCCTTGAGCATTGCACCCGCCTCTCTTCCCCTCCCCCCTTCACTTCTTGGTGGGCCTGATGGGAGATAAGTCAACTTGTAAGAACCTCTAAATTTTCCTTACCATTTCGTGAAATGGTAGAATTCACTGTCCTATGAATACTTGAGTACATTCCATGATATAATTTGCTGCTAATATTTAAACAATTGCATTGCACGAGTTGGGTCGCTCTACCGTTGAACTGTTGTTATTGGCTAAAAGTACTTCTGAACGTGCCACATAAATTGTCGACTGGCGGCAGAATACAAATGAGCTCAAAACAATTTAGAGTTTAGATGATAGCGTGAATTTTGAAGGTGCCTTGTGATTTGCAAACGGTTTATATCACTACTGCATCACAAACCCACAGCTCTTTGGCTGTGATAACATATTCAGTAGAGTATACACAGAAGTTCTCCTATTTGCAACACCCGAAGTATTAATTAAAATGGATATGATATGGTTAAATTATTTGCGGCCGCACACACGTCTGTCAAGGAATGATACCCTGACTTCGAAGAGTAAAGTTGTGACCAAATACTGCCACAGTAAAAAAGTTTTGATTAAAAATTCCCTTACATGCAAGGGAAGCTAATTATCTCTACATGTAAGGTAAAATTACCTCTTAATGTAGAGTAAAGTTACATAAGTAAAGTACTATTCCCTTATTGTATGGAAAAAGTACCTGACAAAAGTGGGGGGATAATCCCATCAAGTAAGGGAAAAGCAACTACATTGTATACTAAAGTTATATTTAAAGATACCCCGGAGTATTAATACTGTTAATTTTTTTATTCCCTATATTCTCTAACAAAGACTAACCGAAACCTCAACACTAACATCCTCGATACTTGCTGGTGGATGATCGCGAATCATCGTCCTCTATCACGATAGGCCGATGCGCTATCAATTACACCACACCGACAGCGTGACAGTATCAGTGAATATTAGTGTGTTACAGGATTGTTTATTCCGCCCATCCCCCCACTTAGTTGTAGAGACAATGCTGAAGAGATGCATGTGTCGTAAGGTAATATTTCCCATCCATTTATGGAATTTTTCACCGCTGTGTACCTGAATTTTGCTCCAGAGTGTACCGGTAAGGAAAACTATGTTTCCCCAACAAGTTAGCGAATATTACCTTACACATGTCAGGTAATTTACCCATAATTTTTTACAATGTGCTTCCGTTGCAGGATACCCAAGCAACTCCACTGGCGTGGATCATCTCTCTAGTTGGGCGTCTTGTTCGCGCAAGCATAACGACGTAGCGTGCCTGACCACAGACGACTGAAACCGCCTTAAAGGGACGACGGGCTGCACACGGATCTCCTCGTAAGGGTCATATTACACGGTGCCAGGTTCCGTAAAAGCTTTTGTAAAATCTGCCATAGCAGCCGTCATACCGGCTGGTGTAGCACTTTGTACTGCCAGATTTCATACCAGGTTTGGTAATTGGTCATGTCCTATTTTTCGTGGCAAGTTCCATGCCAACTTTCGTAGCTGGTCAATCACATTTGCAGATCGTAGGGCCCTCCCCGTGGCAGCTACTTCAAACGAGTCGATGAAGAAACCAAATAGGATGTCCCCATCTTGATTATACGTCCGTGTAGTTGAAACTCTTTCAGATGGATTTAAAATTCGACAAAGACGAATTACATTGACGATGAAAACTTTTAATTAGTGTTTAAAACTGTACAAAATATTTAAAACATACGCACTGAAAATTTAGTACCAGTGGTTTTACACATATACCCATACTTGTTTATTTAAATACACAGCGGCGCATGTAAAGTCGTAGAGCAAGGGAAAGTTGCGTTGATTGGATTGGAGCGATACTTTTGGACATGGGTTCGAGTTTCTGGTACCCGATTTATTGTCCTATAACTTTTTATGCGGATAATAACTGGGTACGTTAAGAAAAAAAACTGGATTTTGCGACCCCTTAAAAATGTTCGTCAAAATAAAAAATATTTCTCCTTTACTCTATTGACTTTACATGATAATTTTCAAAGTAGTAATGCAGTCACGTCAGTAAGAAATGAATTGATGTAACGGCCAACAGTAATAAAGCAATATTAAGAGGTGCTAACTAGTTTTTTTATAGGCCTGGACAGACAAGTTACTGACTAGTAAAGGCTGTTCACGATAAAGTGAGCACTTTTGAAATGAACCTTAGGAAAAAAGTCACTGCCCCTGATCGCATATGTTTTAATTGGCGCGCCGAGTGACAATTGCCCAGTAAAGGTAGTAACGACGGATGGAAAATGGTTCCATATCTTAGCATCTAATAAAAAGTGTAAGGTAACGATTGGTGATAGCTGAAATTAATTCTTTCGTTTTTTTTCCCCCATCGAAGTGTGAAAATGAGCACATTTGTGTAATATTTACGTTCCGAAAAAATTTCCCAGTTTTACTTGACCGATATAAAATGATGAGACCCATGGCAATGTTAATTTTACATAATGCGGAAGCATACATAATGTGCATACAAGTAGATCTTAAGCAGACATTTCAAAAGTGCTCATTTTACCGTGAACAGCGTATAGCAGTTCTACGAGTGGAGCTCATATTTACTCGTAACCATACGTTGTGCACCCACCATTTGTGTTTCAAATGCTAGTGCGCCAACTGGTGTCGTGTAATAGGAATCATCCATGCCGGGTCGAATAGAGTGTGGTACATCGGCTCGTGCACCAAGCCCTGTAGAAGCTTGTATGTACGAGACCCAGTACGGCAGCAGGTATCGTGTAGTAATGGCTTAAGGAAAGGAGACTGTGCATCTTGGGCCACCAGTCTCGCAGCAAAGAAAGGGAGGAAGCACGTCTTCCGGCCTACTGTAGAGGCCTCTTCCTCCTCCTAAGGGAAGACAAATACACGGCTTCCCCGATGCATCAGAACAATTTTCTTACCCGTTGGAATAAGCCGACGCGAGCATCGGCATCAGCCTGTTATCTTTGAAATACACTGCGTAACGGAGTGGCATGCATCGTACTGACTGTAACCTACGTATGAAACCTGGCATTGCAGTCATTTTCCTGGTAAGCCCTGTTCTTCGATAAAGTGAGCACTTTTTAAATTAACCTTTGATAAAGCTGGTAACGACGGAAGTAAATTAGTTACATGTCTTAACGTTTAATTAAAAGTGTAAGGTAAACAGTTGTGCAGACTTTTTTTTTTTTTTTTAGTGCATGTAAGTGTAAGAATTAGCAAATATGTAAAATATTTACTTTTTTATTAATTTCAAAGGTTCCACTTCACCGACGCACGAATAAAGTGACGAGTCTCAGAGCAATGTTAATTTTACATATGGCGGAAGAATACATAATGTGCATGCAAGTAGAACCTAAGCAGGACTTTCAAACCATAGACTAAAGATGACGTAGACCGATCTCGCTGGCTGCGCACAACCAATCTCCGTGTCCCAATATTGAACTACTTTTCTGCCAACACGTCTAGCGAAAACGGCATGGTTTGGATTTTAGGTTAAAAAACTAATTTGTAAACAAATGTCTTGAGATGTTTTCAAACATTTTCTAACCAATTTGTAATGCGGTTAGATTAAATTCAAATTGGTAAAAATATTTTGTTGATATCATAATGCTTTTCATGTAAAATATAATATATAAACAAACACGTTCATAATAGTTGACTATTTGATCATTATTGTGTTCCTTTTGGGCAAGTCAATGTTGGGTACATGCGCAGAAGACGAATAAGCGGCCTAACTCATCTTTAGTCTATGTTTCAAAACGGTTTAGTTTGCCGTGAACAGCCTTTAATGCACATTGCTGCCGCTTTCCAGATAGTGTCAAAAGTATAGTTAGTCGTATAACGTTTATTTCCCTCCAGATACTGGTAAAAGTCAGTATGGATGAGATGGGCTGGCATCAAGTGTAGCAGCCTTCTTTACGTGAGTGATATGCCTGTATGGTTAGTGTCACTAAGTACAGTAAATTTTGAAAGTAATTGTGACCAACATAAACAGCATATGTAGAAAATAAATCAGTTCATTCTTTGGGCACGTAGAGTGGCTGTTGTGCTGCTGGCATGTACACTCTACTCCATGTTCCCTCTAAGGTAGGAACTATAGATATAGTTAAAGAAACAGTCACCAGTAGGACTCTGCTGTGCTGGGAATTTTGCCTTTTGCCTACATTTAACAATATTTCAGATAGTACAGACAACCTGCCGGACTGCAATCCCTATTAACGGAACTACCTGCTCTTACTCCACACGTATTTTTTCCTCAGCGTGGATTGCAGTCGGAACCAGTGCCCGGAAGAGTGTAAATTAACTTCCAGCATAATATTCATCTAATTGGCAGAGTTGAGTCACTGTAACAGAGAGCTGTCAGTGACTCCAATAGAGCAGTTTTTCACTCGTTTGCTATCAAATTTGAAGTGCCCATCGCATTTTTAAGCAAGTAACTTGGAAGCCCTACATTCGTACTTAATGCTATGCTCTAAGACGACCCAGACAAGCGTGTAGAATTTTGTGAGTGGGCAGTGAACATGTGCAATTACAACGAACATGTTACTAACGTGATTGTTTGAATCGATGAGGCAAACTAGATTGAATGGAACTGTCAACAGCCACAAGTGTATGTTCTGGGCCGATGGAAATCGCTATATTATGGTAGAACAAGCAGCTGATCTTCCTGTGATAATATTGCGGTGCGGTATGTCTACCACGGAACTTGCAAGGCCATTCTTCTCAGACAGAACAGTGACAGGTGAATGTTACCTTACCATGTTGCAGAAAAACATTGTGCCTTTTTTTTCAGGCGATGCACCGCCACATTGCCATCTAGACGTTTGGCCTCTCCTCGATCAAACATTTGTTGGGAGGTGGATAGGTCAACGAGGAAGTGTTGGGTGTTCACCCAGATCTCCAGATTTAACGCCGTTCGATTTTTATTCGTGGGGAACTTTGAATAACACAGAGCCACGGACACTGGCTGCCTCGAGAGGCACCATTGTGACTGCTTGTGACTCCTCTCCCACGGAAACTGTAGCTACTCTTTGTCGTTCTGTTCTGCAGCATTGCAGATAATGACTTGATACTCATGGCGAGCATTTTAAACATCTTTATAGGGTGTTCACTATAAAGTGAGCACTTTTGAAGTCAACCTTAGAAAAAAGTCACTGACCCCGTCTACATTTATTTTAACGAGTACACTGAGTGATATGTGCCCAGTAAAGTTGGCAACGATGAATGAAAAGTAGTTCCAAATCATAACATCGAATAAGAAAGTGTTAGTTAACCATTTGTGATAGCTTAAATTATTTATTTCGCTTTCCGTTTTTATTAATGCATCGAAGTGTAAAATGAGTAGATTTGTAAAGTGTTTACTTTTCTATTAATTTCACAGTTTCACTTGACCGACGCATGAATAAAGTGATGAGGCCTATGGCAGTGTTAATATACATAAGGAGAAAGAATACACAACGTGCATCCAATTAGATCTTAAGCAGGGCTTTCAGTAGTGCTCATTTTACCATAAACAGCCTTTAACTGTTATTAACATGTGTAGGCCACACGCTCAGCATTGCCTTTATAACGTCAAATACAAGGAGTCCATAACATATTCTTTATAAGTTTCTGTGGAATTCCCGTTTAAATAATATAAACATTAATTCAGAGTATCTGGTATTTACAGTAATACTAGGGATTTTTTTAAAATTCCCTTTCTAAAATGTACAGTTAAAAGTGAACCAGCTTTTTTTTTGACCGAGCTCCATGTGATGCGACGCCCACCTGTCTGGTCCGTGGACATCGAGGGCAGTAGCGTGGTTCACCTCCTCGCCGACAGAGGCGCTGACGAAAACATCAGACTAGCGCGCTCACAATAACTCATTATACTGTCCGTCATGCTACCTAATCCGTTCCCTTTCTTGCGCCGAGAAGCTTGATCGAGTTAACCAGTTCCTTTGCTCTATTAGTTCGGAGGAGTCGTCGCTTCTGCCTAAACATTAATAAAATTCACAATCGTTTGCTTAATATTTCAAATACCAAATTTTTATGAGAGTTAAGAAATTGAAAATACATAGCGATCAATTGCTCCGTTTTTTGGGCTAGGTAAAACTGGACTCACAACCATCCGTTTCATCCGTCAGTCGCCCGTCCGTCCGTCGATCACGTGATCGACAACCATCGCAGGGCAACTTTTTTCTCCATCCGTCAATCCGTAAAATATATCTCAAACTTTAACTTCCGACGGACGGACGGACGGATAGGCCACCGCCTTGTAATATCGTTCCTTGAACATGGCTGTCGGGAAACAGTCACTTGTTTCTTTGTTTGAACATTTTTCTTTTTAAACACACAAGGCAGTGAAGTTGTTTACTTTTTTACGTTTCTCCTTTGAATTGAATTGAAGATGACGTGTAGATTTTCAGAGGAAATGCTGATAAATTATGTTAGGGAAAAACAATATATTTATGACAATCGTTAAAACATTGGTTTCTGCGCGAGAAAGTTCGTGTTGTTGGGTGGTAACACTGCACATTTTCTGGCCGACGGATCGACGGATGACGGACTGTTGTGAGACGCTTTCAATAGACGGACGAAAAAATCAAAGGATGGCTGACTGACGGACGGGCGACTAACGGAAGCGACGGATGGTTGTGAGCCAAGTTTAACTCTCCCGCTTTTATCCGGAATGCCAAGTAGGGCTTCATAAAGTGGTCATCTTTCATACGTAACTAGCTTAATGTAAAAATTAAACTTTCACCCTTGGTTTCCCCTGGGTTCGTACCCAGAACTTCACTGTCAGGAGTTAACGCCTTGGCGACTTTGGCCACGAGAGGTCGCGTAATGACAGTACTTATGAAACCTCGTAATTTGTTATATAAATATATTTATTTCTAACTGAAATGATATTCTATGAGTATATTCTACATTGTTTTAAAAGTTCCAGCTTAATATTACTTTAAACCTTTTTCTTTACGGGGCAGCGGTGGCTAAGCGGTTAGCCTATTCGCCTCCCAATTGGAACCGGATTCAATCCCTGGCCGAGTCATTCCGGATTTTCGTAAGTGGGAATCGAACCGGACGCTGGTCGGTGGGTCTTCTCTGGGATCTCCCATTTCTCCCGCCCTCTCATTCCGGCGCTACGTCATTGAACTCAACTCATTTCACCGGCATCGGCGTTCAAGACCTCGTTCATTAACAGCCGTCCAAATAATTGAACTCGACTTTTTCTTTACAAGCCTTGTTGGAATATTATTATAAATTTTTTTTTTTTATGTCTCATCCCACGTTTTCACTGAAATTTTGAAGGGGTGAGGGGAGGGAACTATTATTAGGAAGGCGTTGCACACCGTACTGGGCGAGTAACGGAATGTGTCTTCAATGTCGGAGAAGTTGATGCGACTAAGAGATAAATGGGAGACAGGCACACTGGTAACTACGGTTGTGTTTTGTCTCTGGACGTGACACTTCATGAAAGGGAGCTAAGCGAAACAAACGATAATGTTTAACTCTTCTGCTAATCTGTTGGCAATCTTAACCAAGCATAGTTTCTTATGAGCTGGAAGTATTGACCACAGTCAAAGGCACTAATTTATATCCATACAGAAAAAGAATCGCGAACTTCAGTAAATGGTCACAGACCAATATTATTTACTGAAATTAACGTGTACGTGTTTATAGTGCTGATTTGCAATATTTATTACTTTTCGTTGTTTAGTTAATGCGATGTAAACACCAGCTGAAAGTCAGGTGTCAGTGTTTATTTCGATAGGTACGCGGTAAGATACACAACCAATCGGGCTGAAAGTAGTAACTTAGCAGGGCTTTAAATAGTTCTCACTTTACCTGGAGCAGCCTTTATTTAATATCATACTAAACGTCACAGTCCTGTATGTTCTCGAGCCGACGTCGTTTGTTCATTGGCTGCTGGCTAGGTGTTACGTCATACCTCTTCTGACTGGACAACACACGATCATCCGTGCACACCATTATAAAGTGTTTGCTCATTGGCACAGAGTTATAGGCTGTTCACGGTAAAATGAGCACTTTTGGATACCCTGCTTAAGATTTACTTGTATGCACGTTGTGTATTCTTCCGCCTTATGTAAAATTAACATTACCATGGGCCTCGTCACTTTATTCGTGCGCCGGTCATGTGAAACTGAAATTATTAGAAAAGTAAAAATTATACAAATCTGCTTTTGTTTTTACACTTTGATGTATTAAAAAAACAGAGAGAGAAAGAAATATTTTTAATGGTCACAAATGATTGCCTAACACGTTTTATGTGACTTTAAGATATGGAACTACTTTCCATCCATCGTTACCAACTTTACTGGGCGCGTGTACCTCAGTGCGCATGTTAAAGAAATGCAGGTAGGAGCAGTGACTTTTTTCTAAGGTTGATTTAAAATGAAACTGAGAAATTATTAGTAAAGTAAGTATTATATAAATATGGTAATTTTTTACACTCCGGTGAATAAAAATAAACAGAAAGCGAAAAAAATAATTTAAGTTACCACAAATGGACACCTACGACGGAACTACTTTCCATCCATCGTTTCCCCGGCTGGGTCGCCGGATTTCTGCATTTAGGAATCATGCCGGACGATGCCGTTGGTCAGCGGGTTTTCTCGGGGAGCTCTCGTTTCCCCGTCTCTTCATTCCGGTGCCACTCCATACCTCAATCACCCTCATCGGCTGTTAAGACCTCGCTGTTAAGAGCCGCCCAATTCTCTTCACTTAACTTCACTCCATCCATCGTTACCGACTTTACTGGGCATATGTCACTTAGTGAGCACGTTGAAATATATGCACGGAGGGCAGTAACTTTTTTCTAAGGTTGATTTCAAAAGTGCTCACTTTATCGTGAACAGCCTTTATCATTCCCTACTCTGCGCTTTGATGCTGCGTCCCCGGACTGATGAGTACAACCCTGGACGTGTAAGATGTGGGGTTGTGGTGTTACCCACCACTTTCAGATAAACCCGGGGTGGCACGCTGTTGTTGGCCCTTAGCCAGAGGTATGCACTGCCATGTGCAGACATTGGTTGCGTGTTAGAGGCTTGGTGCTGCCAAGCTGAAGCAAATATCGTCGAGAGACGTTCCCGTCGGTTACGAACAGGAACAGTACACGTCGCCCTACAGACGGCGACGACGGCGGTGTGATAGCATGAGCGCTGGCTGGCAGGAAGGAAGTGGCCCGCCCACCATCAGTCGAGGGGAGGCTAGCCCTCCCTCCCACTCCCCCTCATGAGACTCAATTAGCCCGCGCCCGACAAACAACGCCACTGAGTTGAGCTAATGCTCGTGGGGACCTCCGGCCTATTCCCACACACTCACTCTGCCACAAGCATGTCCCACTGTCTCCCACCTCCTTCTTATAGTCCATGTATGACGGATTTAGTTATTTCCTAAATACGCCCTGTATCACAAGCGTTTTATACTTGTGCCCATAAAAGTTACTTTTTTCCCCTGTTAAATTCAAATTTTATTAATATCTTATCTATAAATTATAATGCTTCAGTGATTAATAATTTTAATTAAAAAAGCAGTGAGAAAATAGGTATGTTGGTCACGTCGAGTGAGAAACATTTCTTATACAAAGCATCGTTACAACTATGTGCTCAGGAATGTGGTGCGTTGCCCCTCTGGTGTAATCCTCCAGACTTGTTAAGCTTAGTTTGCACGAGGCGGAGGAATATCCTGGAAGTAGAACATTAGTAGGTCTTCATGAAAGGCCGAAGTAACCGTGAATGGACTACAATTAAAGGCTGTTCACGGTAAAGTGAGCACTTTTGAAATCAACCTAAGAAAAAGTCACTGCCCCTGCCTGCATATATGTTAACGGGCGCACTCAGTGACATGCGCCCCGTAAAGTTGGTAACGATGTATGGGAAGTAGTTGCGTATCTTAACATCATATAAAAAGTGTTATGTGACAATTTCTGATAATTTAAATTATTTCTTTAGCTTTCTGTTTTTTTGTTTGTTTTTTAATGCATCGAAGTGTAAAAATTAGCATATTTGTAAAATAGCCTATTTACTTTTCTAATAATTTCACAGTTTCGCTTGACCGACGCGTGAATAAGGTGATGAGGTCACGACAATGTTAATCTTACATAAGGCGGAAGAATACACAACGTACATACAAATAGATCTTAAGCAGGATTTTCAAAAGTGCTCATTTTACTGTGAATAGGTTATACCTCTTTGGGAAGGTTTACACTCTAAGAACTATTGATATCGTTGGTAACTTTTCAGAATCCATCAAATTGAAAATCGTTTGTTGAGTCGGTTTGCTTCAAGTGCTGCCGTGCTTAAATTTTGGAGACACGCATGTCAATAAACGTTACACACGTACCTATTTCGATAATATGCCTTTGCAATACGAACTTCGATATATTACTACTTTTCCGAAATAAAGATTTATATCGTAATACGTGTACTCCAGGCCCTATTCAATTAACGCGCATTCTGAGTAGCGAGAATTATAACGAAGTTCGAGTCAGCTTACTGAGGAGACAAAGTCATTGCTAGGGCTACCTGTTTTTCGCGAAAAGATTCCACGACTACTTGTACTCCAAATCACATTGGTTAAGAACCACAATAGCGGTTGGATGATTTTTAACTCGAACGCGTCTGAGGTGTCTGCCCGTGAATCACAGACGTACAGTATCGGAGTAACCTAATTTTGATTGGCCAGTCAAGTAAGAAAATGTCTTCTCACATAAACAAGCCGCCAATAAGCAAAAGAATACTACTGGTATGACCGTAGGGTATTAAAATCTAGCATGTGCTGAAATATTAGTTGGCCATAGTCATTGCTAGTATTTATCTTATTCGTTGTTGCAGCATTCTTATAGCCAAGTTCAGGAGTAAAGGAAAATATTGGCTCTTTTTTTAAACGATCTCCGGTGAAATTCGTGCTAGGCTATCGACACGATCGCTTGCACTGACATCTGTGACGACATACATTACTTTTGTCGTAATGGTTTTCTGACTGCTTCGGTTTATAACGCTTGATAATTAGTTTGGTTGCGCACTCGTGTTGGTCGAGGCTAAGAAACCAATTTTAATGAATGCTGTTTGGTTCGTTTCACAACTGATATAGGCTCTTCGCGATAAAATGAGCACTTTTGGAAGCCCTGCTTAAAGTCTACTGGCATACACGTTGTGTGTTCTTTCACCGTACGTAAGATCAACATTACCATGGGCCTCATCACTTTATTCGTGCGTCTGTCAAGTGAAACTGTGAAATTATTAGAAAAACAAATAACTTAGTGTAAAAATCTGCCCATTTTTACACTTTGAGGCATTAAAAAAATGCAGAAAGCGAGATATATAACTTAAGGTATCACAAATGGTTACCTAACACTTTTTGTTCGACGTTAATATTTGGAACTACTTTCCCCGCCATCAATCATTGCGCCCGTTAAAATATATGCAGGAACTTTTATCTACGGTTGATTTCAAAAGTGCTCATTTTATCATGAGCAGACTTTACAGAACATGCTGTTTCCATTTTCTGCATCGAGTTAACTTCGCAGTGCTGTGAAAATTAGCGAAATACTTAAACCTACCTTCCTCTTGGTTCGACGTCGTAATGACTTGGTTACAAGGCTGGCGCGTCGAACCACTGTGCTACCCACTCGCGTGAGCACGTCTTGTGGAGTGCGTTCCACACCACGCGGAAACTATCCTATAGGCTGTTTACCGTTAAGTGGACACTTTTAACGTCTACCTGTGACGTTATCACAGCGCAAACATTGGCTGTGTTTGAATTCTCCATTCAGCTAAGGGTCCTTATAGACCGTTCACGATAAAGTGAGCACTTTTGAAGCCCTAGTTACTTTTTTCTTTCAACCAATTTATATCCTTCCCCCAGTTGTTAATGTCAATCCTGCCATGTGAGTAATAAACACAGTGTATACATTCACCATACCCAAAACGAAAAGTCCGAGGCCACAATGAAATGTATTTATTGGTTATTATGTCTGATGAAACAGCTTCAAAAAGTGCTCACTTTACCGTGAACAGCCTATACCTGGCTTCGTGCCCTTGTAAAGTGCATCCTGTATGTGACGTCACATTTCCACTGTCCGAATTCACAGCAAGGGCACATTATGCACCCTACAATGTCCCCTTCGGCCAAGGGCACGAGCAATTTGCCCTTCTCGGACCCTAGATAGTTTTCGATTCGCAACTGTTTGAAATACTTCATTTGGTTGTGTTTGTTTTGTGTTTACAATTCTGCACGGCCGCGGAAAACACTTGCAAACGTCACGAAACAAAACAAAAACTCGTATAGGGCCAAATTCGACAGAATAAAACTCGAGATGGAAACAAACACAGGCATCCGAATCAACTAAGGAATGTATCTCATGGAGGGAACAAGGGATCGTGAAATGTGAAGGGATCAAAGTTAAGTGATCAAGGGCACATTGCACCGAAATCGAACACAGCCACTGACTCAATGGTTACAGCACAAGGCGGAGATGGAAAAGGGTTTGGGATTAAGGGGGCTTATGCTCCCCTCCTTTTTTTTTGGAGCTGGATCTTATACTGGAAAAAAATGTAATTAATCTCTGAAACACAGTCTATTGTTTAAAATGTCAACAGATACACATAGTGTACCAAATCGAAATTAAAAAAAAAAAAGAAATTATTTGATTTATTATATCGGCAGCATTGAAACTGCATGCGTTTTTGTGATCATGTGATTTAAAAGTAACAGGTAACGCTAAATTATTACAGCCCCACGCGCAAATATAGGCTATTCATGGTAAAGTGAGCTCTCATTTGGGATAATAGTAAATATATTTTATTTTACCCTTAGACGTTAACTTTAGTGTGCGTTGGAATATACACACTGTGTTTATATCCGTATATAGAAATATTTATGTAAAACGGTGGTTAAAGGCTAAAAAAAATGGCTGAATTAAAAAAAAGTAACTAGGGCCTCAAAAGTGCTCCTTTTACTTTGAGCAGTCTATAGAAAGGAATAACGACACTGACCTGCATTGTAAATTTATACCAGCGTGTGTGTTTGATAACCGAATGGGTTTTGTGTGGTATGATTTTTATAAGAATTTGTTTTAACAGTACTTTTTTTTTTTGTGCTGCATACACAAAACCGTTGCGAATGACCCGGGAGTTTCGTGATTTCGAGCGCTGCTGGGATATATTTCAAACACTCGTACTTGTTACTTTAATGACTCAGATGGTCGTTTCCCTGGCACGCCCTGGAAGATTGGAAGCCTGTAATACCTACACGTGTGAAAGCTCCAGCCAATCACGTACTACTTTGTCTCGTGTACATACGGAAATGTCGTGTTGGTGCCGAG
The DNA here is from genome assembly GCA_029891345.1 of Dryococelus australis. NCBI lineage: Eukaryota > Metazoa > Arthropoda > Insecta > Phasmatodea > Phasmatidae > Dryococelus > Dryococelus australis. The sequence goes on from CM056998.1 coordinate 108,026,004, forward strand.
CCATCAAAAAAATTCGCGAAACTTTCGTTCCTGTACTTAAAATTATTGTACCCCAGTTATCTGTTTCGGAAATGTAATCTTAAAAAAATGGATATGGATTTATTAATTAATTCCTTCCCTACATTTTATAGTAGCTTTCTCCTTCCCCACTCCTACACTCCCACTTACTTCGCTGCTAGATCCGCCACTGATCACAGTTGCGTTACTATCTTGTTAAAATAGTGATGTGTAATTGGCTGTCACCGCAATTCTTACATATGGCAGAAGGATACGCAATTGGCAGAAAGAAAATCGTCAGCAGGGCCAACGTAAGTGTTCGATTAACTGTAGCAATAAAAGCTACAGTAAAAGCGTTTAAAGACATTTAAAGCAGTTTTTTTGGTCTGTTCCAGTAGAATTATAAAGGGCAAACTGGGCCAGGGGATTGGGGATGCGGTGCCAGGCGAATGCCTTTTTTCCCTTTCTCCATCCGGATCGTGCAATAATTCATGCCGGCCATCTTGTCAGCCAGTATGTAGTAGGTCATATTGTCACACAGTACTCTGTATCTTCCTTCTCTTGCATTCCGTCTCGAATCTTCCTGATCGCTCATTCAACTCCCATGGCATCCATCTTGGATTTCACTTCTGAGGGTTTCTTCGCGTGTCTCCTAATTTTTCTTTCATTAGCATTCCACTTTTATCACTTTCTTCCTCTCTCTTCCTTTGTTCTCTCTCTTTCTTCGTTCTCTCTCATTCTTGAAGATGTTTTTTATATTCCCTCCATCGTCCTCGTCGTCTATCTCGTTTGTCGTCTGCTGGTGTCGGCCATCTTGTTTGATGTCCGTCTTGTTCGATGTCGTCTGCTGAAGGCCGCCATCTTGTTTTGAATTCGTCTGTTGGAGGCGGCCATCTTGTTTGCAGCACATATTTTACTCTCGCACTCGCCACCAGAGTGAAGTTCCACTGGTGGCAGCTAGGCACACGGGTGGCCATCTTGTGTTCACTCATCGACCGCCAGAAGCACTGGTATTTTATTTTAACTGTGAACTCAACAAAAGCTGAAGTCACGCGATTTCGTTCCGACGACCCTTGGGTCGCCAGTCTGGTGTGCTAACCACAAGACTACCATGCATGTGGACCGATAGGAGTTGGAAATACGGCAGATACGAGAGCGCACACACGTTGGAAAAACTTTTAATCTGGAAAAAACTTATCTTCTGTCACCCATCTTGTTTGTCGTCGTCTGCTAGAGGCATCCATTATAATCTACTTATAAGCGTAGTTGGCTATGGGATTGAGGACTGGAGGACGACAGCCCGACCGCCATATTGGATGACATCACAGGCAGGAAATTACCTATGACTACTTATAAGTATAGATGGCTGTGAGATTGGGGCTGAAGATTGGAGGACAGCCCGACCGCCACCTTGGATGATGCCACAGGCAGGAAATTACCTATATGTCTATTTATAAGTATAGTTAGTTGTAATTTCCGAACGTTTTTTAAATATATAGTTGCCAAATTCATAACATAGGCATCACTCCAGATGACGAGAAGGTTCGCAGGGTTAGGTATGCCCTACGTATACTTATAAGCATAGTTGGCTGTAATTTCCAAACCATTTAAGATATAGTTGCAAAATTCATAACGTATTCATCACCCGAGATGGCGAGAAGGGTCGTAGGGTCAAGTATCTCATATGCCTATTTATAAGCATAGTAGGCTGTAATTCCAGAACTGTTTAATATATAGACACCAAATACATAACATAGTCATCACCCAAGATGGCGAGAAGGGTCGTAGGGTCAAGTATGTCATATGTCTATTTGTAAGCATAGTTGGCTGTAACTTCTGAACCTTTTAAGATATAGTTGTCAAGTTCATAACATAGTCATCACCCCAGATGATAAGGGAAGCATGACCAAGTTTGTCCTTTGTCTACTTATAAGCATAGTTGGCTGTAACTTCCAACCCTTTTTAATATAGACACCAAATTCATAACATAGTGATCACCGGAGATGACAAGTAGGGTCGTAGGGTCTAGTATGTCATTATGTCTACTTATAAGCATAGTTGGCTGTAACTTCCAATTAATTTAAATTATTGATGTCAAATTAATAATAGTCACAACTGAGATGGCGAGAAGGGACTTAGGGTTAAGTATGTCATATATCTATGTATAAGCATAGTTGGCTGTAATTTCCAAACTGTTGTGTTGTAGGGTGGTACTTTTTCAAACACTATGCCTACGCTGTTTGCCTCTCTTGTTTATTGAATCTCCTTTACAGAACACCTTACTTCGTAACTGATTGCGTGATATTGTTACACGTTTTGCACATTTAGGTCCTTGATTGGGTGGCGTTTTTATTTTAACAAAATAATAGTTTAATTTCCTCCAAATTTATGACATTATTGAGTAGTTATGGTACCAGTGGAGCAAACAATTCCATCTTCATTTGAATGCTCTTATCTCCACACTGTCCTAAGGATTTGTGTTTTGGCTCAAAAACCAGGGAGCACCTTGAGTACCCCAAAACACTCGCACGTTCGCAGCTTGTTTGCACTGCCCAGAGCTCCGCCACATGATTACGTACTTCCCTACACCCTCTCCATAGCTTCATGCATTTCCCCCCATTTGTGATCACCAGAGATAGGGAATATTCGCATGTTCGGTGACTTACTGCGTAAAATTCACGTTACTCTGTATACTTCAGTCTTTTTCTTGTGTCTACTGAGAAGCTGGGTCTGATGTGAATTGATATATATATTTTTTAATTAGAAGAGGTTTGTGGCTCAGAACCATTGATGGTGTGTCAGAATGCGCTGTGGTCCTGTTGCAGTAGTAGAACGAGTATACAAACTGTTTGACGTGTACACAGTCGTTAAATCGGTTCACTAACTTGTCTTGTAGTCAACAAACATGTCATAAGTTAAAAAGTTAAAAGGTATTCCCCACCCCTCAAATCGTTAAGTTATGGTGAGAAAGCCCCAATACAACAGGTCCTCCGTGGCACAACAGGTCCTCCGTGGCAATCGTGGTCTACGAAATGTTTTACCGACATTTACTCGTAAATTTGTATAGCTGGAACCTTGGTTGCGGATTGGTCGAACGGCTTTGCTGTTGTAATGTCTAGAGACGTGATCGACACTTCGCGTGTATAGGCTATTCACGGTAAAGTGAGCACTTTTGAAAGCTCCCTCATTTGGAACAGTAGTCAATAAATATATTTTATTCTAGCTTTAGATGTAAACTTGCGAGTGCGGTGGAATATATAAACTATGTTTATTACTAACATGAGAATATTAATTTGAAAAGTAGGTTAAAGGATAAGAAATGTCTGAAAGATAAAAGTAACTAGGACTTCAAAAGTGCTCACTTTACCGTGAACAGCCTATAACCTTTAGTGAGCCGCGGCCTATGACGTGCCTTGCCCTGCGATGACGAGGATCTTTGTTTTCTTCTGTCCACCACACTGAGTCAGACTGACCTCATGCTAAACCTGACGCTAAGTGGAAAAACCCGCTGGCTGAGGATGCGTGCGTGTGCTGGAGGTTATGCGTGTGGCTGTAACGCGCGTCTATAGTCTGTCTTCACTTTTCACGTATAGGCTGTTCACGGTAAAATTAGCATTTTTGAAAGCCCTTCTTAAGATCTTCTTTGTATACGCGTTGTGTGTTCTTCCGCCTTATGTAAAATTAACATTACCAGTTATCAGAAATACTTACCTAACACTTTTTTTTTAGACGTAAATATACGGAACTACTTCCTATCCATCGTTACCAACTTTGCTGGGCACATTTCACTCGATGCTCCAGTTAAAATATATGCAGGTGGGTGCAGTGATTTTTTTCTAAGGTTGATTTCAAAAGTGCTCACTTCATCGTAAAAAGCCTTTATCAGGTTAATTGTCACCACTCCCTTCCAAGGAAATTTCCAAGCATATTGATGAAAGTTTAAGATTTTATTATTAATTTTAATTGTACTCGAAAAATATTTTAATGTGTTGTACAGAGTATAATTTTAATCGTGTCTTTTAGATTTTATTGAGTCTTACCATTTTAAAATGTTTCTTTTATTAAAATTTTGTGTTTCATACAGTTTTAAATTGTCGAAAAGTTTTAATGTTAAGAATTTTAGTAATATATGAGTTAATCAATAACCTTCCCTTGGCAGTGTAGAAAAGTTCTAATGTATCATAGTAAAATAATATGTAATAATGAAGAAAAAGGTATTGTAGTATTGGAGGCTAGGAGGGTTAAGAATTTGTTATTGTTAGTGTTCCGCCTCTGTGTACTTGCCTGCTCGATGGCTCGGCTCTCGGATGGCAGGGCTGCCTGCTCGTACGACGAGCTAGCTCCTCGCTAGGAGAGCGTGACGACATGGCGAGAACTGAGAACAGCGGTGCCGAAAGCTGGCCACAGCGCTTGGCCTGGCCCTGCCTTCTCGGAACTAATCTTCTTGTAGTGGTTCACGGTTTGTTGAACAACCCTGCGTAGTTTCTCCTTCACGCCCTTTCTGTATCATCCCACAGCCGCATGTTCAAATTAACATTGCCGTCTGCGTAGCGGCTGGAATCCCCATACACCAAAGAGGAGGTGGACCGAACTTCGTCCATGCTCATGTCTCCGGCAGTCAACATCACGTGATTAAACATTGAGATAACGTTCCTTTACGTTTGGTTTTACGACATAGCTACTCTTTTATGAAAAAATTAAGTAACATCTTGTGTAACTTTATTACATCGTATTAGCATCATTGCTTTCTCAAAAGTTATGTATTTACGTAAATATTGTGTAAAACTTAGTCGGAGCCACGTGGTTTTCAAAGTGGTTTAGGGACAAGGACATCGTGTACTGCGCAGCTGGTATGCGCACTCTAACTCCTGTATTTTCTCTACGGGAATCCTTGCGTCCTCCAAGAGACACCGTAAAGTTCATGTTTATGGCCTTGGTTTTGCCACAAACTTCCAAGATTATAATTCTTTCATATATGGAGTTCCTTCGAGATTAGTGGATAATTTGCCTGGACTTTATTAAAGCTTTCTGCTGACTCCAGGCCCTAACGGCTGCACTTAGAGATTTATTCGACCCAACTGAACTGTTTAAACAAATATGTTGCTATCTCAATAGAAGGATTCATTTCGTTCAACTGGTGTTAATCATATTTAGTTTAGTGAGCGGTACATTTGATAACATTAGCTATAAAATATTTGACTTTGTTACAGGTTGATAGTTCTCCTGCAGCCTAGTAACTATTAATATTTAGTATCAGAAATGTAACTTTACTATGAAATATAGCTTTTATGAAGTTGGGATAGATTGACGTCTATCATTTTCTTACGTGAGATAGTTAATTAACGAAACTAAATAATTAAGTACTTTCGTCCGTGGTAACAGATGTGACGATGGTTTCAACAGCTGGGTTTTAAAATTATGTCGGTTCATAAACGCATGCTCTGGAGGAATGCAAGGTAATGTAAAATGTGGAGAACTTGTTTACTTTTTTGCTATCAGAAATCGCTCGGCGCAATAATTTTTATCGCAGGCAAACCAAAGTTATTAGTGTGGTTTTCTCGTGGTGCTCCATTCCCTCCTCCACTCTCATTCTGCTGCGTGGTGACCGAGTTCCGCCACTCTCCCCGCCGAAGGCAAGCTGGCCGTGCATGGTGCGACCCCGCGGTAGGAACAGCATTTCATATTGTCACTCGGCTAGTGGAGTGGAACGGAAATATTTGGGTGGCTCTTAAGTGCAAGCTGCAGCCGCCATTTTGAATTTTTGCATTTTCAAAAGTACGTCTGTAGCACTTTAGGAATTGGCCTTGCCCTGCTGTAAAGACAAAAAAACTGAACTACGAACACATGACTATGTAAAAATATTGATTCTGCCAAATTTTGGTAGATGCGATATGGTGACATATTTATTGGTTCTTAGTTTAGTTTTTATATCTGTACTGAAGCATAATGTCAACAGCTAATTCGCTATAGACGTACTTTTGGAATTTTCATGTAAAAAAAATTAAATAAGCAAGAAAAACTAAGAATACAAGATGGTGGGTGAAGCTTACCCTTAACATCGCGGAATGCAAGGGCGGGAGAAACGGAGGAACAACCGCCGGCGAGAGGCATCGTCCAGTACAATTCCCACACGCGAAAAACCGGGATTGGAACCCGGTTCACCTAGATGGAAGGTGAGTAGTCTACCCACTACATCACTGCGGCCCGCGTGCCAGTTGGCTAGGGGTATGCAATCACGAAGAGTGGCTCTGAGTAGCAGGACTAGTGAAGCGGGGATACCCGAGGTCTGATGGAAGGTGGGCTTTGTGGGGCGGCTGGGTATTCTTGTCGGTGCCGGGGAAGGCAGGCAGAGAGCGCGCGCGACACAAAAGCGCTGCGTTGCCCGGAGAACACAGCAGCGCGTTCCCGTCACTCTGATTAATTACCGCGGGCGTTGACAGGCCGCCGTCTCCTGTTCCCATGTCGGCTGCTGGAATGTCTGCGCTTGCCCCCCTCCCTGTAGCTGCAGAGACATTTCCAGCATCGCTGCTCGTCTGCTCCAGAGAGAGACAGAGAGAACATCTCGTGCCAGCTGCGAGATTCATCTCGGGGACATCGAGGTGCTCTATAGTGCATTCCCGCTCGTCTCAAGACCATTTTCAAACCACTATTCAAAAAAATGCTTACCTGTAACTGTACATGTTTTATCATCAACATTAACTGCAGTGGTTGTCAGCGAATTGTGAAAAGTCCATTATATGACCCAATTCGAATTATAGGCTGTTCACGGTAAAATGAGCACTTTTGAAAGCCGTGCGTAAGATCTACCTGTATGCACGTTGTGTAATCTTCCGCCTTATGTAAGATTAACATTTGTATGAGCCTCGTGACTTTATTCATGCGTCAGTCAGGTAATAATGTGACATTATTAGAAAAGTAGATATTTTGCAAACCTGTTTTTTTTTGTAAACTTCGATGTATTTAAAAAACAGAAAGCGAAATAAATCATTTGAGTTGACACAAATGATTACCTAGCACCTTTTATTCGACATTAAGATATGGAACTACTTTCTCTCCATCGTTACCAACTTTACTGGGCGTATGTCACCCAGTACGCCTGTTAAAATATATGTAGTAGGAGCAGTGACTTTTTTCTAAGGCTGATTTCAAAAGCGCTCACTTTATCGGAACGGCCTTTAAAAAAGAAGTGGTCAGTAAAATTCAGAAGAATTTCGCTGCCACCTAGTCAATGCTAGGTAGGGTAGCCTTGTTCGTCTTTACACGAGGCGTAGGTATACACAGTGAAAAGAAAACGAAAACCAAACAGAGAATTTAAAAGTAATAGTTTACCGTGAAACAACTAAAACTCGAGATTTTTTTTTGTCTTTTCTAATGGAAACATGAGAGTAAATGCGTAGACACCAATTTAATCCCAAAATATTGCTGGTGCAGAGATATTTTACGATAATTTTAACTATTGTATTATAAATGTTAAATTTTCAAGTAGATCCCGTGGCATCATTTTTAAAAAAGTGCAACTTTCTTTGTTTGAGATTTTATGCATGACTTGGTTTTTTTTCTTTGCGCGGAGGAGACGGATGTACACGATACATACTACATGCCGAGCATGAAGGTTTAGAGATGTAAATTCATGGCGAAAATAGTTCAAGTTCGCACTCATGGTTACTGCGATGTCGAACGTCTATTATTCGCGTGTAGAGTTCTATAGCATGCAAATAATTATTCAGTCGTAAAAGTAAAACGAAGCTGTAGTGGCATGAAACAACTCGAGCTCTGAACAAACGCATTTGCATTTTCAAATATTTACCAGCCATCAGTGATTGCGCTGGGCCATTATCCCGCCATTAGCAGGCAAACATTCCTATAGGCTATTCACGATAGAATGGGCACTTTTGAAAACTCTGCTTAAGATCTACTTGTACGCACGTTATGTATTCTTCCGCCTTATATAAAACTTACATCGTCATGGGCCTCGTCACTTTATTCATGCGTCGGGCAAGTGAAATTATGAATTTATTAGAAAAGTAAACATTTAACAAATTTGCTCATTTTTACACTTAGGTGCATTAAAAAAAAAACAGGAAAAGAAATAAACAATTTAAGTTATTACAAATGGTTACCTAACACTTTTTATTCGACTTAAGATACGGAACTACTTCCCATCCATCTTTACAAACTTTACTGGGTGAATGTCACTCAGGGCGCCCGTTAAAATATATGCAGGCAAGGGCAGTGACATTTTCCTAAGTTTGATTTCAAAAGTGCTCACTTTATCGTGAACAGCCTTTAACCAATAGGAAATACCTTAGGGAACCAGGCACAAGGCGGCTAAATACGGTCACCGTACTTGTCTGGCTCGTGCCTTTGCCTTGCCATACGCCCACGAATTGCAACTTTGTCATTGCCACTTTGAGAGAATAATGGAGTATTTTTGGAAGGTGGAAAGACAAAGTATGAGTCATCTCCTAGGAAACTGCTTCTATCGGCGTTACTCCCTTTACTTGTTCCTGAAACACGAAGGTAAATCCGACTGAGATATCACAGACAATCAAAATTTTGTTAAAAATAATCAAATAACTTTGCCTGGGGTTAGGGATATGCATCCAGCTGGCAGGCTTCTGAGGTGGGACCTGGAATGGAAGTATGACATGGAATTAAATATTAGGATAGATCATCAACGTGCATTGGTTGGCGTGGGAAGGGGTGGTAGGGGGCGAATACCACGAGAGAACCCGTCGACCATCGGCAACGCCTGCCTCCTTCCGTACATGTGGAAATTGGGAATTTTCTTTTCCGCCGAAGATGAACTCGGATTACCATTGAGGAACAATTTGGTTATCTGCTACTGCTTGGTATCGCCACACGCTTAGTGCTCGGTTATATATTTTAGAACTGTACTAGTGTACTTAAATACTTACAGTGTGTTCGTACTAACGTGACGTGAGGAACACCCAAAGTCGTATCGTTAGAGCGGTACCTTTGAACCAATGACTTCCACACTGCCTGGTGTCGAAATTACGGTCACAGTTCGCAACAGCGTCTTATGAATATTACCAATAATGTTTATTATCGAAAAGGAACGTAATATGAGTAATGTTATGTAGTACAGTATCGTGTTTCAACATATGTATGTCAGAAAATCAGCGTACACTGTGAAAAAAAAAAGTTCGTTTGGTACAACCAGATTATTTGCATTGGGAAAAAGATTTTGCTGCTGAAACTAAATTATTTTGTTATTATTTGATTTTCCGAAACGTGTAAGATTTGGTTGGTGCAATTAATGAATTGTATGACATGAGGTTCCTGTTGTTAAAAAAACTAATTAAAGCAGCAGCGAAATTCGAACCCATAAAGTTAGCTTCCGAACGTTACGCCTTAACGAGTTCGGCTAAATTAACGGCTAGCAAAATGCGAATGTTTCTAATAAACATTTTACTAATACATGGCAAGTAGTCTGATACGTATTTTAAAATGTTGCAGTTTTACTTTTAAATTTCGTGTTTAATTTGTTTTATAGGGATTGTTTATAGTACACTAAGGAACATTAGAATTACCATAATTGTCACAAATATTATAAACAAGTTCTCGAGCTGTAAATACGGACGAAGGTAATCAAAGAGCCGACCACCCTACAGACAAACAAATAAGTGTCATTATTAGACCAAGGTAATTTTTTTTGCCATCTCAAATTCTGCAACAATAGACATAACAGACTGTTCCCGCTAACCGAATGCGTATTCGCTACGAACAAAATATTAATCTGACTCTACATTGATACTTATAATGTTTACGGTAAACAAACCTATTAGTTGGAAGTATTTGTAAAATAGTTGTGTGTACTAAGTACATGTATATGTTGTTAGAACAACCAGATATCTATTCGGCTCGACAAATTATGTTTTTTTTTTTTGTTCAAGGTAACGAATGCAGGCGGTTGGAGTAAGATCGGATTAGTTGAGCGAAAAAAATGTTCTTCATTGTAAAGAAATCCTTTTCAAGTAAATTTATTTTGTATCCGCAACAGCTATATCTTCATGTCAGTGTTTTTTACAGTCCTTTTGAGTTTTGGTACAAGTGGTAGGATGCGAATTATCGGCGGCCTGAAGTTTGCTTTATTCGCCACGTACATGTTATATTGGATCGAACATTCCATCCGTCAGCCTCGGCGACCTACATCACGGTGACGTCAGCCATGATGGAAAAGGTCATCCCGACGCCCGAAACTACCAATCGCAGCCCTCGCTTGACGAACGGAAAACTCGCTGTCACAATTGATTTCAGTTCAATAACTTAATTTGCAGAAAGGGTCTACTGCCTGGGTGCTAAAAGTAGACCTTAGCAAGCGTCTCATACTCTTAGTTCTATTCTGTTACAAAACATAACAGCTATACATTGCACTTTGACCCCCAACTCGCCTTAACCAACAAAAACCTGTGAGACACCTTGCAGATTTTGTGAATCATTTGGAATCAATGCGATAAAAAAAAAAACTTAATTTCGAAATATAGCGTAGTCTTTATGAATAGTTGTACTCGCGCTGAATTTCGCGCAATGAAATTAGACTGTTATATGCTACATGCGGCATTATTTTTCAATTATCTGCAAACGAACTTTAGCGGTCTCTGTGGAAATACTTCCAGAACCTATTTATTTTTAATATGTTTTCGACTTTAAGATAGAACAATAAAAGAAATACGGATATGTGCCAATCAATGGAATGTCTTAAATTATATGTTATAGTTCTTGTAATAAGTAAACAAATAGTTCCGTTATCTCTTTTTTGGTTGAAGTAGGTTTTTTTTTTTTTATTGAAATAGTAAGTTTCTGTTTTAGAGATTCAGGTTTTATTCCGAAGCAGTTTCTGCCCCCTTTTCCCCCTTTCTACATCGTACTTTTTCAATTCTCATATTTTTTGGAAATTGTTGTAGAACTGGTCTTTACAGTCCTTTTGGGCAGAGAGAGGCCAAAGCTCAACAAATGTTACCATTGTTTTCTTTTTTTTTCGTATATTTTGGGATTGTTAACGTGTTGGTACCCTTTGAATTAATCAGTGTATTTATTTCACTTGTTATAATTAGTTCTCTGTTTTGGGGGCGGCAGTGGCTGAGCGGTTAGAGTGCCCGCCTCCCACGAAGGAGAACCGGGTTCAATCCCCGGCCGGGTCACTCCCAGATTTTCGCAAGTGGAATTGTGCCGGACGATGCCGCTGGTTCGGCGGGTTTTCTCGGGGATCTCCCGTTTCTTCCGCCCTTGCATACCGGCGCTGCTACATTCTCGCCTCTTTTCACCTTCATCGGCTCTCGAGACCTCGTTAAGAGCCGTCAAAATCTCTCAGCTCAACTCTGTGTTTTTTTTTTCGGGAGTTATTCTGGCTGATATGTTGAGTGAAAAGTCACTACACCATAGTGACGACTCACTAATTCGCTTTTAGAGTCGTGAGTTCCTTGCTCGAAGTAAAGGGTAAACTAAACGTGGATAAGATGGGACTGCTGCTAAGTGTAACCGACTGTCCTACATAAGGGGCTAGACGCTCCTTCCCGTCGCCCTGAACCTGAAGTAGAAGTCAGTGTGTAACGTCTGGCGATTGTGGAAATAAATGGACAGGACCTCCTGGCTATTGTGGCCACTGAACCACTTGGTCGCCGACTTGATGCTTATGCATTGTAAGATTGGCCAAGTATCGGGTCGTATCAGCACCAGTTCAGCCTTCTTGACTCATGAGCGTGACGTCTTGAAGATTATGGCCATCGAGGGTCGACTAATCCGAAGTAAGGGTTAAGATGATTTGAGGTGAGGCTATAGTAGCAGAATAAAAATGAAAAAGGTAACGAGAGTACTCCGAGTAAACCTGCTTCACTGCAGTGTTATACACACTATTCCGTATAAAAAATTCGTGGTCGCTACACGGTAAAAAATTTCCGTATATTTGCGAAATGTTTTACGGAAATGTACAGTGTATATACGGAAAGTCTCCGTATTCCCTTTGGCTTCGAGTTACGGGGACGAACAATGTCGATTCTACACGAAGCTTTCTTCGCTACTGTAACAAGAGAATTATTATTTCTGCGGCAGTTAAGGTTATCCACGCGACTATGACGTATTCTTTCAATCATTAAAAATAGCATCAGGCGTCTGTAACATTTCGCAACACTAAAAATACACTAAATTTAATAGAAACTGAATTTTTGCCTTTGTGTTTTGAATAAAAATATAAAAGTTATACCACAATTTCCACGTGAGAGGTGTAGGTGAATGGTTAGTCATGGACTGGTAATTTCTTGACTCGGGTTCAAACCTGCTTAAGTACAAAATATTTTAACTTTTTATTATAATTTTTATGCACGGTAGAACGCCCACATAACGAAAATTAAAGACATTTTCATTATCTCTTTTTATTTTAAACGGAAAGTACAGAAAATTAACTTGGAAATTAACGGAGAGGTCCGTGAAATTTACGGAAAATCCCTTTGTGAAAATCAATGTGGCCGTAATTTTACTGAGAGTTTACGGACACTTCTGAATACATTTTTACCAGCACTTTTCCGTAAAATTAAAAAAAATTTTTTTTTAACAGACTAGAGGTTAGCATCGAATGGATAACCTGGGTGACACGGGATTGGTGGCTGCTCACTGAAATAACTTACGGTCGACCAGCGGTGTGTGGTGAACTGTTGCAAGGTAAGCTATGTTTCGCTCTGCGCTGTACTTAATCGTTTTGTAGTTTACACATCGGCCACTTAAACGTAACAGTGCAGTTGACGTTACAGCACGTGTGTAATGGGTGCCACGTCGCTTTCTCGTGGGTGGCTGCAATACATTCAGTTTCTCCCAGCTCCTCTCTGGTCACTAGTTCCTGCTGCGTGCGCCGAGTGTGTACAGCACTGAGCAAGCACCAGCTTACCTTGCAGTACTTCACCACACGCCACTGGTGTCGACTTACTTATTATTTGACTGTTCAAAACAATTAAAAAGGAATCGATGAAAATATATACTCCTTTTCTAATGTAGTATGAAATAGATTGCTTAATTTTAAACATTGAAGGGCATCGCCTCGAAGTAGATGTAAACAGAGAATTATATACCATCAAATAATTCATTAAATAACAGCCTCTTATTGTTATTCACGATTAATACCTATTATTTGGCACACGGGCAGTTTTTCGAAGTTGTGCCTATATGTATTTTAATTTTTAATTAAGACGAGCTCCGTGAGATAGGTCGACGCCATTTTCCGACTGAGGATATAGGTACGGGTCAAGCGCAAGCCTTGGTTACGTGAGCCGTTTGTATGTGTAAATTACGTTAGTTTGTTAGTCACGTACAGATTAGCTTTCGTTCATAAAATCGGCGGCATTGACAATTCTAATAAAACAAAAAGTAAATAATTGTGAATACTGATAGTGTAATATGATTTATTTAATATTTCAATGGAATTGTTTTAATTTACGAAAATAACCTCGAAAGAACAGACGAACAAGAAAATTCATTTGAAACCGGTGATCTCCGAGGTCAAAGTGGCTTAGGCTACCTTCTGATAACGAGGCTCGGAGCTCGAATCCGGGGTAATCCAAGTGTGTAATAGTAAATGTTGGTTTAACTTAGTTTAACTGTAAGGACTCTGGCATAAAAGCGGAAGCATAAAAAATTAAACTACACAACCGAAAAAAAATTGAGATAGCTATTTTTTTCTTTTTGTTCATAGTTTTGTGTAATTAATTATTTTCGTCTTTTCCCACTTACCTAAATAAGATAATTTCAGTTGAAATATAAGATACCCCCAGTTACTTCAAGAAATCTTTAAAATCATGCATCCAGCAGCTGACAGCACTTCTGTGTGCAAGTGTGTGTACAGAGAAAATTCTTTCTGCTCTAGTTGCGTGGGTGTATAAGAAGCAAAATATAGTTGGGCGGCCAAATCCCACTCGCTACGTTTTTACAGTACGGCGTAATATAAGTTGGCCACCATCATTGAACTCACCTTGTACAAAATTAAGATTTTTAGCGAGAATGGTAATATTTATCGAAAAAGTTTTCAAACAAAATAGGCCACTATTGGAGTCATGGTTACCTCCCACAGTAACCAGCTAACCTAAGCTGAACAGGGAGGGAGAAAAATCGGCAAAGACATTGTAAAAACTCCTCGACATAAAATAATTGCAAAAGCATGCAATTTGTAGAGTATAAAATAGTGTTCTGGTAGAATAGAGGATAGTATTACCTAAGAGGGTGTTTGAAACAGTAGAAGAGAAAGATGTAACCAAGGAGAGGTGGGTGATACCACACCCGCATTGCATCTCGTCCCACGGAGAGGAGCAACAAAACGCAGCAGCACAGCACGTCTGGACGTCGTGCGCGTCGGTGGGCCCAGGGACGGCTCCCTCGATTTACGCCATCCCTTACGTATGCCCGATGCTCGTCCGGCCAGCACGGCGGCTTCCCGCGGCCCGGGTATGGTAATTTCTTTTGTTTTGGGGGCAGCCTTTTGTTTCCCGTGGGGAAGCGTCTGGGAACTCTCGGGGACGAAGAGGCGCCCTTTGGAAACTGGAGGTCAGTCGTCCAGATGCCGCTCGCAGGCCGTCTGCTTTCCTCTCCAGTTACATGCTATAGTCCATTCACGGTTTCGTCCACCTTTTTCAATCACACCTTTGAAAAATCTCCCCTTGTATGGCGTGTTTTGTTATTTCCTAAATACGCCATATATCGCAAACGTTTTATACTTATGTTCATAAAAGTTAATTTTTTTCATGTGCAACTGAAACGTTAGTGATCTTTTTTCTATAAATTATAATGTTTAATTTATATATAATTCTAATAAATAATAGGGAGAAAATATAAGTATTTTGGTAACGTCTAGTAAGAAACAGTCCTCGTACAATATACTGTTACACTTAGTGCGCACGAATTCTGAGCGCCGTCCCTCTGGTGTAATTTTCCAGGCTTAGTTAAGGGGGTAGTTTCCTTAAATATTATTCTCATAATTGAAGGTGTCTGCCTATTAGCTTGGTTAAATTCACAATTACTTGATAGTTGAAGCTTAAAAATTGCATTCATCAGCTATTACACTAATTTTTTTAAATGGTTTTTAAAAAGAATTATGCCGGTTTTTTGTCAACTTAAACATGAACTGAGTACATGTTTTCTCATGAATTTATGTTTTCTGTAAACTGTGAAACTATGTTCTTAGTTGTACTTCAGACATTATTTAAAGATTTCGTCGAGAATACTTCAAAAATTCGCTATTTCCATACCTTTGAATTGTAGGTTTTTTTGCCTTTCTAAAAGTAGCGACTGCATAGTAATGGGAAAAGATTACAAAGAAACAAAGCTACAGCAACATGGGAAAAACCTTGTGCATTTCATAACACATTTGATCATCGAGCTCAAATAACATATAATGATAATACGACTGACAATCTAATTATTGGCAAATAATTCCCGAGAAGTGGCGCACTCCTCGCCAGTGTGGCTCATCGTGGAACTACGTGGACTCTCAGAGAACAGCCTGGGGGCTGAGGTGTGGTGGGTAGGGACCAAAGTGCCTAACTGTAGGCCACCTGCGGTTTCAGAGCCAGGTATCTTTCTTGTAAGTAAAGTGATGGGGAAACTGCTACCTTCCTACGAGACAGTTCTTGGAACCGGCCAATGCTCCAAATATTCACTGTATTTTGAGTATTTGGTGAACGTTGTCTCCACGCTTCGAATTTTTCGAAAGCCACGGTGCCTTGAAATAACTAAATATATTCTTTACAAATTTCCAAATGAATTGAACTATACCTTTAGACAGGCTAAACTAATGATGGCATTTGGAGTAGTGTTTTTATCTGTATTACATTACATAATCTTGTGTTTTCTTTTCCCAAGATAATTCGAATAATTGCAAGATGAGTTTTCAGCATGTAAATAAAAAAATATTGTAAAGCGATGTGCTGTTTAGCTATCATCTCAAACAAAACTGTTGACAGAGACATGTAAATACTTATTATAAAATTAATGAATGCGTTGTTTTTATTACTGTGCTGAATTTCAATTAAGAGACAAAGGTAAGTTTTATACGTCGTCTAGAGTAACTGATCTTTTTTATTTTGTTTACATAGTCAGTATACAAAACGAAAAAAAAAAACCTAAAAAACTTGGGCCTAAAAAACTTTTAACATCATAAAATGTGTGATAAAGTAGCCTAGGTAAAGGAAGTAGTTGCTAATGAAGATAAACAGTTTGCGCATATTTCAGCAGACATTTCATTTTGTTTTCGAATCAAAGCACGTTTGTGAAATATGGGAAATAATAATAATAATTATTATTTTACGATCATTGTTACAAAAATAGTATAACAAAATACAACGGATACGGCCATTTCGACCACAGAGGAAACAACAAGTTATCGAATATGTGTCTACATACACATTCATTCAGTAATAAAGACGTCAGGAAAGTTGAGTGCCTGTACGATTTCACTATCGTGTAAATTAACCTTTCTCGTCTAAAGGTTGGTGTATTCCACGTTACATGGCCTGTAACACTAATTATGCATATTTTGCTAATATAAAATAGTAATAATAATAATTATTATTATAGATTTGCGATTCATAGGCACAGCACAAATCAGAGAATTGGGGAAGTAAATAACCATGAAGCCTTTTGTCAGGAGCTCCCAGCATTAGCTTGGAGTGATTTCAAGAAACCATGTAAAACCGAAATCAGGATTGCTGAACCGGTTATGTGACCGGGTTCTCACGATTGCGAGTCCAGTGTTTTACCAATGTGCCACCTCGCTCGATATTTCGCAGATGAAAAGTTCTATCGTATTCTCATATGTTATTTATCAGATGTTCCTGTTGTGTAAGCAGAAAAAGTGAGTGAGTGAGTTAAGAGATATTGGCGGCTCTTAACAGCGAGGTCTTGAGAGCCGGTGAAGGTGATTGAGGTAAGCATTGTATTCAGCAGCTGTAATTTAAGGGCGAGTTCACGAAAAAAGAGCCATATCCCGCCTACGAGAAGGAGCTGCAGGTAACTGTACAACCTGAGGTGTCGCACCTTGGAGCCAGTTCAGATGGCGATTTAGAAAAAAATGGCATTGTAGAGATAAAGTGCGTACCTTCTATAGAATGTGTGCCTATTCGCGAAACAGCAAAGTCTAAGAAACTCATTATTGAAGAAAATAATGCGAAACTACAGTTTAAAAAATCGCACAAGTATCGGTACCAAATACAGGGGAAGCTCCACATAGCAGACAGGAACTTCTGTGATTTATTAGTGTATTATGATAGTTGCATAGAAATAATCAGAGAACTAAGAGATGACGAATTCTGGAGAGAAAATATGTTCCCCAAGCTGCATTATACAGAATGTTTGTTACCGGAATTGGCAGACAGTCGAATAAGCAGAGGAATGCGTGTACGGGAGCTACCGTACATACTAGAGGTACAAGAAAGAGCCAAATAAAAGAAACAAGTAGGAAATAAAAATGTTACATTGTAAACCATTTTTATTAGGTCGCCTACTTACAAAAAAAAAAAGATATTTCTGTAATTAAAATTCACTTTAGTCATATGTTAAAATGATATTCTCCATGATTAGTATTTTTGAAGGTAATGTCAGATATATAAATATGTATTTTGCATTAAAATTAAGGAACGATATTACTGCATTGTTTGAAATTGTGGTACCTGATATCTGGCATTTGCATGTATTTCGTATGAAGCAGTACATTATGGCTTTGGATGTTAGTGAAATAAAACGTCTTATATCTTATGATATTACAAATAACAGGCAAGTTTATTTATTATAACAACAAAGTGGGAAGAAAATTTTTCTTTGCAGTAGTGATGAGAAGTAGTGCGTGACCGAGAAAGAGGGAAAATCTTATTTTGTTCACAACATTTTACAAATGGCACACAATTGGCTAAACGATTTTGGTAGGTCTGCTCTTTTTAATTTTTAGCCCCAATGTGCATAACAAGCATAAATGAAAGAGGCATAAAACCATTTTTAGAAACATAAATATATTTATAATTTGCGAATTCTTTCATGAAATATTGCCTACCTCGCTGGCCACTAAAAAAATAGCCCCTTTTAATGTGTTAATTTAATTTGCTAATTTCAAACAAAATGGTGCCATAAAAAGTTTTGTAACGTAATGTAAATTATTTTAAGAATTTCTTGGAGTTTTAATTTAATACTTCATATTTTACCATATTTTACCTTTATATGCAAAATGTTAAGAAATGGAGCACAGCAAAATAGCATTATTGCATTCTTAACATATGAAAGTCGATGTATTCCAATTAAAACCTTACAAAATACTAAATGCGAAATAATTCCAAACCCATTGGAACACAGCCTCACTCACCGATATAACCAATACGCGTAGTAATGTAACGAATTGCGGTTTTAATTTTGGTTACCGCTTCCCAAATTAATTGTATTGCATGAGCTGCTTCTGGCCGTAGTCTTACAACATATATAGATAAGACTTCGCTGGAGGAAATGGGATTACCGTGAGAGAACGAACAACGGCAAATTCCGCCAGGTGTTCCACATGCTGAAATCCGGCAGGCACTTGGATCGCCCTGGTGGAAGGCAAGCGACCTGACTACTATATTATGTGTCCCTCACAACGAAAAGTTGACGAGTTACGAAACTGTTGTAAATTAATTAACTTATTTCCCGAATACGTATTACAAATTACTTATTTCCCAAATACATACTACGATTTATATTATTTAAAAGTCTTAAATTCTATATATTCGTGAGTTAATATTTTGTATATAATATTACATTTTAATCAATCTTCGTATTACGTTATGAAATACAAATAATCCAGGTGGAGCAATAGTTCAATTTCAATTACAGTATCTAATCGCTAGAAATAGGAAAATTTCGGGAGTTCATTTCGGGACAAGATAGATGTCAAACACATGCACATCGAAGTCACCTTCGCAGTTGGATCACAGTTTATTATACCCGCCCTGCACGCCTCTGAGCCAATAACAGACTTGCAAGTAAACACCTTGGGAAACCTATAACTACTACGTGTGGGGCAACAGCCAATGAACACACAGCTGAGGCTCCAGTATGCACAGGATTGCGGAGTTAAGCCTACAGGTCATTGAATTCGCGAAATTTGCCTATCCCTACTAATAGCTTTGAAATATATGCAGAATAGTATGTTGATCATAATCAATTCCCCGTTTTTATCACACAACAAAAATTACACATTTTAGCCAGTGTATAACATGTGAAAAAAATATAAACCACTTGCTGATTTTCTATAGGTTAATTATTTTAATGCAGGCGATCCACGGAGCAAACGTGTATGCTGAATAATGATAAAACATAAATATCAATGTCAAACATAATTTTTCTTTTTCACTTTGTGCCATAAAATAACGTCGTTTCAAGTTTAACATAATATTTATGTTTTAAGTGTACCACATATCAATATTTTGTTTGTGAGGTGTACCGTAATTTCTTTAGCCTTCGTTATTAAAAATTATTTCTTATAACACAGTTTGGTAGGAAATAAATGCAGGCCCAAAGAATTCATGGGCAAAGCCCACTGTTTCGTGTAGCTAAAGTTGCTAATGTTTGCTAGGGGGAGAGTTGGAAGAAATGTAAAGGTCATCGTCAACAAGCATTAACGTCGTATGTGCTATTCTGTTGTGTGTCACTGCAGGAGGGTAAGCACTTTCGTCCACTCCCCCCACACCCCTCTGCAATTTTCACATTTACTCATCCTTGGCCACAGCCAACCTATCGTCTAACACAATAGACCCCGTTTCTTCACAAGCGAGAACCGTGCCTTCCCAGAATGGCGATTGTGTTTTGTTACTAATTCGTGACTTTGCTGTCGCCATCTCTCGTCGAAAGGTTGAAATAACAGGAGAACTTTGAAGCTTCGTCTCTGATGCCCGTCAACAGGTGCGACACTTGCCAAATCTACCTGCCAGGCGTTAGGGAAACCAGCGCCCTAAGCTTAGTTGGCACTGGGCGGAGGAGTATCCTGGAAGTATAACTTTAGTAGGGCTTCAGAAAAGGCTGAAGTAATCGTGAATGGATTATAGGTGAAGTACACAAGAGACAAAGAGGCGTGGCGGTTTCCCTGCTGACAGGGCAGTCGGGGCTCAGATTGGCGAACGGCATTCCGATATGTTGATACCTTGTGCGGCTTGAGTTCGCGGAATAAGCGGTAGTTTGGACTCTCTTCGTCTCGGTATTCTGTAGTACTTTGTGGTTTGTTTATGGGAGCTGCCTTGTTTCTCGTGGCAGGTTCCACACCGGCTTTCGTACTTGGCCATTTGCAATGCAGTTTCGCAGCGTAGGACGCTCCCCATGACCACCATCTGAAAAGTATTGATGAAACCAAAAAGTATACATCCGTATTCATTTTACTTCCACGAGCTTTCAATTCATTCAGACGACTTTATAATATGGCAAAGTTAAACTCTGTTGATGAACTGTTCTGAGTGTGTATTCCGATTTTAAACATAATGTACTCACATAATGAAAAATCAATTTCATATGTGATTTTATTTAGATTACTGCCGTAAAGTTTATTGTAAAGCATGTTGCCATCTGCACTCACATCCAGTGTCCTTCATGGGCGCCAGCTACTGTTTTATAACAGGAATCTTTCATGTCTGCACGCATTGCGGCTGGTATGCCGGCTCGTACACCGGGCCTTGTGCAGGAGCAAGTAGCCTGCAGCATCAGGAATGATGTAATACTGGCTTTAGCGATGGCGGACACCAAGGACCCTTAGTGCACACTTGATTAGTTGGGTGGCGGTTATGATGCTGAACATGTCTTAACCGTAACACGAATTACTCGAATCGATTCTGTATATTACATGTCATTCGCAAAATATCAATACCATATGCGGATCGAGCCTTTGAACGTAACCGCCTAGTTTTCAGCCGGACATGTGTTCGCTGCTTAAGGTATTTTTTTTACATGGCTACGTCCTTGAAATCAGACCGACACATGGGGTTCCAGGACGTAACTTTTGCAAATTGATGCATTCCGAAATTATAACTTCGTGATTAATAACAGAATTGAGATAAGATGTGGTCGCGTTCGATTTGGTATATGACTGCAATGCATGTATGACCTTGAATTGGAGCCGCGCATGCTGTTAGAGGCTCGCAGCCACTGGCGGCAATTTTGCACTTGGGCGAAAATTTCCGGCCAGCATATCTCGCGACTCCGATGTGCTAGCGCCCTGATTTTTGTTCCAGACGAATGATCCTTCTAGATCTGTTGATTTAAGGCACCTATAAAAGCCAAGTACCAATTTCGGTACTTTTTCATTTCCATATCCCAAAGAAAATTTTACCCGCTCACGTAGATGCATTCACATAGAACCCACGGCCGTGTTACCGAAACAGCCGCGCGACGATTATTTTTGAGAAAAAAATAAAATAAAAGAGGTGACTAAGGGGGAAAACTAAATGTCTTGATGCGGGGCCACGGTTACTGAGCGGTTAGCTGCCCACCTCCCACCCAGGCGATCCGAGTTCAATCCCCGGCCGGGTCACTCCGGATTTTCGCATTTGGGAATCGTGCCGGACGATGTCGTTGGTCGGCGGGCCTTCACGGGGATCTCCCGCTTCCCCCACCCTTTCATTCCAGCGCCGCTCCATTCACCTCTACCACCCTCCTCGGCTCTCAGGATCTCGATTTTTAAGAGCCGTCCAAATCTCTTCACTCACTCACTAAATGTCGCGATATTTTATAATGACACTATGCCATATAATGAGTGTGTTCCAGAGGTATATTGCATTTCACCTCGATTGTACACGCAGTGTAGGACGGTAAGTCGCAGGTCGCGCACAGAACCTTAAGGACAACAGTAACTCTGGCTCCGAGCCACTCGATGCTCAGATGCCTAGTCGTGCGGCGAGTGTGGCGGGAACGGTCGTTGACCTGTTATTCTGATCACATTAGAGTGACGATTTATTAGCGACCCGGAAATTTCACAAGTTCACGAGGCAGCTGGGTGGTCGTCTGGTGTGTGGCCACGAGTTTTTTTTTTTCACCCGCCCTAGAGGAAACGGGACCATTTGATAAAGAACAGATCAATAGAATGAACGAAGTAACTACAATCTCGGTTACAAAGGAAAACAGCTGATAACGGGAGCAATAGCAAGCGAACTTAATGGCAGCGGTTGGATTATGCAGAGATGTATGAAGTCAAGCTTTATTGGACTCAGTTCCTGAATATCTACGCATTTAGCGATCACTGATACCGAACATCCGCTGATTGATGGAACCGGTGACTAAACTCTGTTCCCAGTTATCCATCGAGAGGGTCAGGAACTAAACTAATGGGCGAGAAGCAGACGTATATTAGTGAAATGAATGTGTAAAACCTTCTCAGTGCAGACGCATGGGATCGAACCTACGAACTCCCGTATAAGATGTAGAATGTTGATTTACCGATCTGTTGCCCATAAACCCTAAAATCCGCGAGCTCAGTAGTTACCTGTAATCCAGAGTCTGCTGTAAGATTTCTATTCACTGCCTTTATTTTTGCCTTTCAAAGACGCAACTAACTGGTAATAGCCTACATGTGATCCTTAGGGCCGTATTAATAGTCGTTACTCAAATCTATAGTTAATTCACGGTAAAGCGAGCACTTTTGAAAGCGCTCTCATTTATAATAATAGTCAATAAATATTTTTTATTGTAGCCGTAGACGTTAACTTCAGAGAGCGGTGGAATATACACAGTTTGTTTATTACTTACATGGCTGTATTTATTAATTAAAAAGGTGGTTATGGGATAAAAAATATCTGAAATAAAAAAGTAACTAGGTCCTCAAAAGTGCTCACTTTACCGTGAAAAGCCTATAGTCTTGAGATCGTATCTGATGATGGAGTCTTGAGATGAGTTTTTAGTCTTGAGACTCGCGCGATTAATAGTCAGTTCTCGAGTCGTACTTAGCTGAAATAAATTTCAGGTTTCTCTTCTAAAGTGATATTAGATTGTGAGATACTTTTTTATGAGTTTAAATTTATCAATTTAAAATATGTAATTGGTTTTTGAAATAAGCGTAGTTAAAAAAGTTATTGCTAGGTAGCAGTAAATAAAATATAATTAGGAAATATAAAACAATTTTTAAAAAAATTACATATACTGTACTTCGGAAAAAACCGCATAAAAATAATTATCGTATCAGAATTGTTGTAAACTATGCTTCCAACCAAAACAAGAATTTAACAAATTAATTAGCTCTAAGCGGAGTGACATTTGAAAAAAAAATAGTATCGCAAATTCGTTTGTCTGTGGCGTGTGGTGAACTGCTGCAAGGTAAGCTGGCCTTAGCTCTGTAATAGCTGCTTGCTTGTGAGTGGTCGAAATGCATCAAGTTTCCCTAGGCTGCACGGTGGTTACTGGCTCCTGCTGCGTGCACAGAGAATATACAGGAATGAGCAAGCACCAGCTTACCTTGCAACACTTCGCCACACGCCACTGGTTTTAGTATCAGACGTTAAATATGTATTTCGTTATAACTATCGTTATCATCGTATCGATCTTAAGAGTAGTAAGGATTTTCACGCACATCACATTACAAGGTAAATGCATTTTTGTATTTACCTTTAACCAAATATATCAAATATAACCTAAAACAGTGCACAAATTCGAGTCTCAAGTGACCTGCAGACATCAATTACGTGAAACGAGATTGTTGTGGCTCTCAGTGACTATTAATAAGCGGTAGTATCAAGAGTCGGCTATTAAATCTTTAAAACTTGTCTCAAGACACGAAATTGTGGAAACACACTCGGCTGAGAATTACTTCTTCGCGAGTCTCAAAACTAATCTCAAGATGTGTTTATCTTACAAAACCTCTTCTCAAAACTTGTCTCAAGTGCTAATACACGACTATTAATACGGGCCTTGGTGTGCTTTTCTTTGGTAGGTGGAATATAATAATAATTAAATAATAATCTTGTGGCATGCTTCACATAGACGATCATCGCCTACTTGGAGGTTGCTTCACAGCGCTATTGCTTACACAGGACAGAGGAGATCTGTCATCAGTGAACAACGCTCCTATCGGAATTATTCCGGTATCGGAATGTCTAAAGCCATTTTTGAACCCTCGATAGCGGAGTTGTATGGTAGAATCGAGTAATGAAGTGTCGAAATGTATCAGACAGCAGCTGCTGGAATCTTCATTCCTCTCAAAACCTCGCTCTTAACAGCGAGGTTTTGAGGAACAAGAAGATAATCAAGTTACGAAAAATCTATATTTGTTTTGTAAAAGAGCAAGCGTAATGAAGCACCAATTGAAACAAATTCCATTTAGAGTCACTGTGCGGTCAACGAGTACAAAAGAATATACAGAGGCGACACAGCTGCTTATTCCGTGAACTCCTGTCGCACACGCCAGCAAAATGACGTTGCTGGCCAGCAAAATGTCGGAACGCCGTTCACCATTCAGCGCCTGGTATCCATACTTGCAAGCCAATAGGGAACCTTACGCATCATGCCGCTGTTGCCACTCAGAAGACGCAAGGTCCGCCCACAGAACCTCGCGCAGCCAATCAGAAATTGGGCACCCCTACATCAGAGGAACCGCCACCGCGCCGTTTCGAGTCTCTTCAATTGCCTATTGCTTTAGGTATAGGCTGTTCACGGTAAAATGAGCACTTTTGAAAGCCCTACTTAAGATCTACTTCGATGCACATCGTGTATTCTTCCACCATACGTACAATTAACGTTACCATTGGCCAGATCACTTTATTCGTGCGTCGGTCAAAGGCAATTGTAAGTTTTTTTTAGGAAAGTAGATATTTTACAAAAGTTTTTATTTTCACACTGATATGCATAAAAACAAGTAAAATAAAATATTTAAATATCCACAAAAGTTTACTTAACACAAGCAATTTAACATTAACACATGAAACTACTTTCTCTCCATCGTTGCTAACTTTACTGGGCGCGTGGCAGTCAATGTGTCCGTTAAAATATATGCAGGTAGGGGCAGTGATATTTTTCTAAGGTCGATTTCAAAAGTGCTCACTTTACCGTGAAACAGCCTTTAGTATAGATGTGGCTTCTAGTGTGCTACTTGTCATACTGACGCGCCCCACACAAGACGTGTGTGTGAATCATTTATGTAGTTATTTTTCTCTCCGCGTAAATCTGTTTACATTTTGGCTTCTATAAAAACAACTGTGCAGCCAGAAAAATTAATTTCGTCACCTTTAAGGTATATAATCCTTAACTTGCTTCTTTAATAGGACTAGTAACACATCAGTTAGGCTTTTCCCGCTGTCCACGATCATGTGTTTCTGTTAATTATGTGGCTTGTAAACATTATTCGGTTTATAATTTATGTTCTGTTTTGTCGCAGTCACACTATTGCGTGGATGAAAATAAACGTGCTGTAATATAGTATGTTCGCGGTTTCTTCACACTTGTTCAATTAGGCCTAAACCTTTGTTTGGTTGTTTCTACATATGCCATGTATCACAAGTGTTTTATACTTGTGCTCATATAGTACCTTATTTTTGGTTAAATCGAAATTTTTGGTTTTTATTTTATCTATAAATCATAGTAAGTTAGTTCGTTTCTATTTAACATGAATAAAATCAGTGAGAAAATAGTTGTGTTGGTAATGCCTAGTAAGAAATAGTTCTTATGCAATATATTATTACACTGAGTGTGGTGTGTTGTTCCTTTGGTGTAATTTTCTACATTCGGTTAAGCTGTGATTGCACGAGACGGAGGAATATCCTGGAAGTAGAACTTAGCATGGTTTCAGAGAAGTGTGAAGTAACTGTGAATGTACTACGGCAACACTCCTATGCCTAGTGGAAGATGGATTTGGAACATGCCAGCGATGGCTTCCCATAACAGCCTGCAGCTGTATTGTGTTCGACTGGCGTCATCGATTATCGATAATCGATTTGATCCCTCCTGTCTCTCCGTGGTAGCGGAATGCTTTTAAGGGGGTCATTTACTTGGCCTACGAATTGGCGTGAGGAGCATGAGTAATATGTTAGACATTAAAAATCTGTGGAGTATTATTGTGTAATAATGGTGCATATGAAAGACACTGAAGAGAAACTCCATATTTGGCTATATTTAGTTTTAAGTTTTACACACGGGAAGCAGAGCAGTGGTACTTCATAAGAGTGGTTTACAAGTTCAAAACTCCTGATTAAAAACTGAACTAACTAATGTGTATGTTTAGATTTCTACATTCATATTTCTGAGTTCATAACATTTTAAGATTTGAGAATGAATTCTTACGACTTAAAACGTGTCCACAAATACAGTGTGTTACTCCTGATTGCACTCTAACTGTTACATGTCTACGGGGGCCGAACCAACCCCTTTTCCACGAATGCTGATTACATCTTCCCGAACGACCAGAGCGGCGGCCAAGGAGGTGAGTAATGTTGGTTGTGCACACGCACACACCTGGTCGAGTCGACCCGATGGTCAGCTCGAACCGATCTGCGGGATTCTTGATGATGTCGCAGTGTCACCTAGGTATGAAAATAGGAAGAGCTGTCTTTCACGATATGAAATTCCTGCCGTTCAACAAGCGGTCGATGCAGCGGACTTGGAGGAACAGAAGACGCCTCGACGGCAGAGTGCGAGCGCGTTGTGGGACTGCGGGCTGCACAAGGATTTACTCAGTGCCACGAGTGTGGGATGTACTCGGGATGCTCGCTTAGGAAAACGCGGAGGTTGACTTGCTTGGCGCATGTACACTATACAACGTCACAAGGTATTTCGTAGATTTTTTTATAATTGAAGTATTTACACATAGTATAAAACAATGTCGCCCGGTCGCGTGTGTCTGTGTATTCGGCTAAGGATTCTAAACTACTCGATGGATTTTTATGCGGTTTTCATAATCTTTTACAGAATTTATTGAGGAAGGTTTATGTATATAATACATTATTATGTAAAGTAAGGATAGTAGAGAAATGTTGACGGTTTCTAATCAAGTCGCTTTTCGGGCGCTTACCCTGACACCATAAGAGATACACCAAATTAGTGTACTACAGAATTGTAGGTCTCAGTATGGCCTACAGAAAAATTCCGCGACAGTAGATGTTTATCTTTCAAGGATGACCCGCAGTGAGCATTTTTAAACAACGTCATATTTGTAAATCGCACCCGCGCGAAGCCAGGGCCGGTCGCTAGTTAACTTATATATGATTTTCATGGTTATTTGAGCAATTTTAGAAACCTTGCGTAGGATATACTTTTACTCTCATTTTGCAACATTCCGCTGTATGTAAGATTAACATTGCCGTGGACCTTCTCGCTTTATTCATGCGTTATCCAAGTAGAAATCATAAAACACATTTATGAAAGTAAAGATGTATTTATAATACTCTAATTCGTGATTTTATGTGTATACAACAAACGCTGTCGTCGGTAGACATAAATTACATACTACACTCGCGATACAGCACCAATCCTTAGAGAACAATTTTTTACTAATTCACTGCCTACTTAACTGAGAGACTGCGTGACAGGCAGTGTCCACTAATAGCATGTATGTACTTATGGGTAGTCATTATTTCCAAGGGTTGGTTTCAAAATCGCTCACTTTACCGTTAACAACAGTGCCTTTGTCATAGTGCGTTCCGTGAAAATTTTCAGTAGCCTTAAAATCAGCTCGAGTTTTCACATTACAGCTCCATTTAAAGTAAATAATTATAGGTTTACACAATAGATTATTGGCAGCAACCAACTTAACAAATCCGCACAATATTCAATAAGTGAGGGTGAACCAAATTTTCTATAAAATGTCTCAACTTACTCCAGTGTCCGGAGTGTATAACCGAGCTCAAAAACAATAATAAAATAAAGTTGTGTTAAAAGTGTTTCAACAAAAACTCAGAGCTGAGTTATTTAATGCAAAAGTAGGCGTGCGTTAGCGTAATTGAGAGCAAAGAGCGTGGCTCATGGGAGCTTGTATCCCCAGCACGCACGTATACATAGGGAGGGGGGCTGTGATGGCGTGGCTTGGGTAAAAGCAAAGGGTAGTGGGTGGATGGCGTGACAGTGAGTCGTACAGGTCGAGCTGTAGTCGCGAGGGGTGCACTCAGCCAGAGGCGAAGCGATAAGTCCTATGTCCACCTTTCTCGCGAGGGGTCCCATGCTCGAATACTGATGTTCAAGCAGCCCCCAGGTAGAGAAAGGATAGAAAATACGAGCACAAGTTGTTAATGTTATAAGCTCTTCACGGTAAAGTGAGCACTTTTGAAAGCCCTCTCATTTGGAATAATAGCCAATAAATGTATTTTATTTTTACCTTTGGTGTAAATTTCCGAGTGCGGTGGCATACGCTGTGTTTATTACTTACATGGCAGTATTTATTTAAATAGGTGGTTATAGGATAAAAATGGCCGAAATAAAAAAGTAACTAGGGCCTCAAATGTGCTCACTTAAACGTGAACAGCCCATGCCCTGTTTCTTAGCGTCATTTTTTCCCTACCTCAGATCGCGTCAGACTAAAATCGTGATTAGAAAAATGCGAGTGACCTGTACACGAATCGCCAACAAGAAAATAAAATCTCATACAAAAGGTAAAAATGAAAAAAAGAAAAAGAAAAACCTTAGGAAACTTCCACGAAAGAAAAATCTGTACTTTTTTAAAATTATTTGTAATAAGAAGTTACTTTTTAGTATGCTTTGATACTTTGCCGTTAAAGAAAAAAATGTCTTGTTTTCGTGCAAATTGTACACAACATTGCCCTCGAAATTTTGATTATTTAAATGGAAAAAATGAGATCATAAATAATGTTTGGTTGGTATTAAGTGTTTTTATGTAGGCCTACGCAAAATTTATTAAATACATAGTGAATTAGAGAAAGAGAAATCAAAACCGGCGGGATGGAAGTTTTTTCCCATCTCCCAGCGCCCACAATCTTTGTGCTGTGCACAGCTCTGACTTGACACGGGCATCTAAAGAAGACCAGACGGCCAATTATGAGTTATTTAAAATTCCTACTCTTGTTCGTGTTGCTGGCATTTGTCTGTTTACTTGGCTTCAAAATATATCAGAATGTAAGTTCTTACGTGAGGTTCTATACGCAGTCCATTCCAAGGTGGCAGCTTGAATTACTACGCTTGTCCGCGCACTTGGAAGGCACTAGTTGTGTTGCCGGCCATTAACACATGAATCATGAGCAATCATTAGAGACCTGAAAAATTCGCGAGTTCAATTGCCAGACTAGACTCTGCAGTCGTATGTACAAATATGCTGATATTAACTACACATTGGTTGTCTGCTGTCACAATGGAAAGTGACTACTGGGCAAGCGTTCTCCAGTAGGTGTCATACACCGTGTGGACCAATGGCTAAAGTTATATAAACGTACATATTTTAAATTCTAGCTCGTCCTGAAATGAATCCGCGAATTCTTCAGGTCTCTAGCAATCAACTGTAGAAACGCATATTCTAAAAACTATATATTAGCTTCGGATATATAATAAATTTATTTCTTTACATTTCGCATTAGATAATCATAAATATTTAATGGCTGATTTGCATGTGTTCCTGCACTTTAGCACGACCTGCCACGTCCGCCATCTTGTCATCGTGGTGCATTTTTCTATAGAAACGAAACCACAAGTTGTAAGCACATTTACTGTTGCATGCGCACAGAGTATTTTAATATTGCAAAACATGAACGGACGAATTAAAAAATTTAAATTACTGTGTTCGACTTTTTAATAATTACGAAATACCTTCGGAACTACTTTCTACCGCGATCGTATTGTGAACCGGCCAGCCAACCAATGGCTTTGACGTTGTCACTGGCAATGTTTGTCTCTGCAGCCACCTTGGAATGGATTTAGTATTTCTACGATTAGAAGCCACATAAGTTTTGCCAAAATTTTGGCCTAGAAACAGGGATGCGGCCTGCATTGAAGGAAAATTTATTTTCAGTGTTAATACATGTAATAAAACAAAGTACTACGAAACTAAAAACTATAAGGAACTCATTTTTTTCATTGGCTGTGAATTTCTGACCAATAAGTGCTAAATAAACCGTAATATATTGTTTAATACACATTCCTTAGAGGCACGATTTTGTGGTAAATTGTGATAAAACGAAATAACGCCAAATACTATTTAAAACGCGAAATAATACGAAATACAGTCAAATGCGCGATAGTATCAGAACTATTCTCCAATGTTATATACACAAAATTACTTCGGCGGTGTAAAAATACGTTAAGTATTTTTTTCTTGCGTAACAAAATGTGAACGAACACATTCCAAAGATTACAAAAGCAGTAAAATGCGGCACTTCGAAATAAGCTACCGTATTTGACAACAAACCGCCTCCAGCGCTAGTAACAATAGTGCGAAGTGAACACTCATAACTAGACTGTGTGCAGCACTGTATGGCCGCAAGTTTTATATTGACATTTGTGCGTGAAACGAAAGTGGCATATCTAAATGAACGGACTGTTTTCATAAAATATCTAGTCTCATAAATTATGGAAGATGTCGCAGCCGATGCAAAAGACCGTAAATCTCTCACATTGACTAACTTTTATTTGAAAGGATTTTATAACACGAATTGTCAAAAAAATTTCAATGTGGGATTTTTTTTCTTTCAAATTTGGTTTTCTGAAATAAGAGTGGAGCCTGTAATGGAAGGCGGCTTATAATCGTGGAAATACTAATTCACACTTGACTTTTGAATGCTAACGTTCTTTCCACGCAGCTGGTGCGTGTTTTACACACAGTCCCTGTGGAAGTGAAACAGAAATCGCGCCTCCAGTCAGCCTTTTCTACCCTCGTTCGTTGATGGGCGTTGTGGCGTCGTAGGTGGGGTGTTTACTGTATTCCCGCCAACTGCAGGAAATTAAAACGGACACAGGAATTAAACTCAAATACAATAAGCTCATGATATATTGTTTAATTAAATACTGTATGGTATTATGAGGGAATTTTATGACCTAATACGGTTAGATACAGCTCGTTTTCCGTCTGAGTTGACTTGTATTTTCATAGTGCTATAAAACAGTAATTTGTTTTTCTCTATCTGTGACACCCAGATCTACATGATAGTGCCGAAATTTCCCCTTGAAACATTGCCCATTTCCTGTGTATTTTGTACTACTTAAAGAACTTAACGCACTTATCAAACAATAATCGTACGGTAACTCACCGAATGTGTGTGTAAATTTGTACCACTGGACTAAGCAGTTGAGAGCCCAGCTGGACCAGACATGGAAGGCCATTCATTTAAATTTAAAATATGTCTCTTTTTTCAAACTTTATTACGCAAGACCAGATAATTTTGTGTAACACCATGGCCGTTGATTTTTCCAAAATACACGTTATGCACAAAAAAAATCCACGCTGCGCTGTATCCGTTTCCGAACAAAAACACAATTTGTGAAAGTATACATGTATGCAAGAAATCTAAGCCGCATGACTGCGACACTACCAGCTATTAAAATAGCAGTCGTCTGGTTTTTCGTAAAGTATTGTTCTCGGTTTTAGTTGAACGGTTCCGGGATCCCCCCCCCCCCCCAATCCGGCCCTTTCCCACAATCAATCTGCTATTTTTACAGACCACCATTTGCGTATAGGGCAAGCACATATCTTGGGTTTTGTTTCTAAGGAGACTGTTACATACTCCCTGTGATTTAAAAATATCTTATTAGTACATAATAGTGTTTCATATACTCTGTAATGGCCATTGAAATAGGAATATTTCAACTGGTTGTAATTTATGACTCTCCTTAACTTTGTATAATGCGGTACACGTTAGTGAAACAAAATACGAAATTTCATTTACACAAGGTCAGTAGTTTTTCAAGTAAAGTTCAAACATAAACGAACATAAATACTCAGAAAACTCTGTGATTTTTTAATGCAAGGATTAGAAAGAACAACGTTATGAATCTCGTAGATCGAAAGAGATGTGCAGCCGTGTTCGCAAAGTCCGTATAACACGGCATTTTGTAATGCTCTTTCCCTTCTCAGATCAAATTTCCCCTTGCTACGTTTTGTCTCGTGCATAGAGCACCTCTGCAAACACGTTTGTACATTAAATGGAACATGACTATCTTAGCTACTAGGTTTACCTTTACCGTCAGGGGATACCGAATAGTGGGCGGTGCCTCAACCTGAAAACAAAGTTTGCCCAGATACCCGCTGCCAAAGCGTGCATTTTTCAGCAATGAGTCTTAATCTTTTTCCGGTCTTTCAAGCTCGAAGGTTAACGTGAGGTGTGGAGTGGTCGGTGGGTAGTGGCTCTCGCAAGGCTACTGCCGTAGTCACTGCGGTCCTGCGGTGGCGAAGTCCTTGGATCATCTACGGCGGTGTGGCTCATCAGGGTCGCCACTTCCACAGCCAGGAATGGCAGGATTGTCGTGATGACGATCATTAAGGAAGGATTTTATGGGCGCTTTGTAGCCAGCCACACGCAGCATACAGAGCAAGGCGATGCGAGCTAATATGCATGCATACACTGTAAAAAAAAATTGAGGCAAAGGAAGTTAATAACCTCTTAAATGTAGAGTAAATTTACATAACAAGTAGAGTACTATTCCCTAATCGTACGGGAAAAGTACCTGGCAAAAAAGGGGGGGGGGGAAATTACATACAAGAATAATGGAAAATTGACTGTATTGTATAATAAAGTCATATCTAAAAATACCCCGTAGAATTATTATTAATTTTTGTAACCTATATTTTCTGACGGATAGTAACCGAAAACTCAACACTAAAATCCTCGGCACATACTAGTAGGTGGGGGCGAACCATGGTCTTCTATCACGATAGACCGAAGCGCTATCCATTACACCACGACGACAGCGTGCTAGCGTAAGTGAATATTAGCGTGTTAAATGATTGTTTTTGCCGCCCCTTCCCCCATTCATCCCTTAGCGGTTGAGAATGCTGAAGAGATGCATGCGTCATAGGGTAATTTTCCCATCCATCTATGGGATTTTCCACTACCATGTACGTGAATTTTACTCCAGAGTGCGGTAATTTTACTTTACCTGTAAGGAAAACTATATTTCCCCCACAAGTTTGCGAATATTACAGTACACTTGTCAGTTAATTTTCCCAATATTTTTTTACAGTATAGTGTTATCGACAGAACCTTTGAGAAGGAGGAGCCAGGTTGCAAACCTATCACTACTGTGACCATTGGGAGAAAAGTATTTATAGCAGTGAGCACGAAACGTGTGGTGGTATACCTGCAACCGAGGGGTTAACTATAATCACCTCGAGCATCCAGGTTGACAAATGTCTTGACCTCGTTCCTCGCCACTGAAATGCGAGCTGTCTTAAAAATTCGTTTGATAGAAGTAGCTGGGCTTTGCTGTTCGTCAGTGCAAGTACGCGTGGTAAATGAGCAACATCCTTTCCATTATTCGTGCTGGATTGAGGAATTGAACTATAAGTGATTATTCTTGCTTGTGAAATACATTAAAATATTCTTTCTTCGTCTTCTGTTGGATTGGTTAGAGTACAGTTTAATGGTGCGTATTAGCAGTGAAGGCCGTGTGAAAAAAATATGAAATTCTTAAAGTCAAACGCAATATCAATAAATAGAAATTAAATATAAAAATAAATCCAAATGTGTTTAAAACAACAACACTACAAAAACAGTGGATTGGATTGCGGGCCACAGAGTCTTCAGGGGACTAGATCCTCGCCATGGGCTTGCTTGCGTTTTTTTCAGAAATCAAAGCTTTTTGTGGGTTAGGTCGGTATTTGTTATAAATGTTAAGGTTGGTACGGATCCACTTCTCTCCATATTTGCTCACGTTATATGAAAATAAATTGTTATATTGCTTTCGTTTGTGGTTACAAGTGTATAGGCTGTTCACGGTAAAGTGAGCACTTTTGAGGCCCTAGTTACTTTTCCCTCTCAGCCATTTGCTATTCTTTAATCTTATGCCATGTAAGTAGTAAACACGGTGTGTATATTCCACCACACTCGGAAGTTAGCGTATAAAGCTAAAACAAAATAAATTTATTGACTATTATTCGAAATGAGAGTGCTTTTAAAAGTGCTCACTTTACCGAGAATAGCCTATAACAAGAATAACAACAGCTAAACAAAATTAATTCCAGAAGAATTTTCAAAGAAACGCCTAGCACCATAACGGACTGGTTTTTATATGCGTTTGTAATTCTAAAACTGAGCCCTGGAAGTATTTAAATAAATAAATAAAAAGATAGAAATATCGTATACGATTGTCAAGGCGACGTGAAGTTCTAATCATAGTAGACGACGCCACACCTCTTCAGCGCCTAAACTCCTTGTTAAAGGTCCTATGTACTGAAACGTTTTGTGATATCGTTCTTTGCGCGTAAACGTGTATCTCGATAAATAAAAGTTCTGGAAATACGAATTTTTGCCAGAAAGGATAGAAAATATTGTCTATCCCTCTATCTTTTTACTTTTATCATATTAAGTGTATTATTGGAGAAAAAAATTCGTGAAAGTGGTCAAATATAGCATTCTTAAAGCTTGTCTATGCAGTTTCTTTAAGCGGTAAGACTATACGCACGAGTTTGATCTGTGGACTTCCATCGTGTGTAATAAGATTTACACAGTAAAGCGTTACGACGTAAGGACTGCATGCCTTGCGCGTAAGAGCGATGAGGCGCTAGACGTGTGTGTTACTGTCGCCCGTATCGCTCCCTCGCTTCTTTACCTTGGACGCGCAGCTACATAGTTCCATCGCGCTTATGTGCCGAGGAGGCCGGACCACAGCCCAGCACGGATCAGTGATGACCATAAACTAAAGATGAGGTAGACCGCTTATTCGTCTTCTGCTCATCTACCCAACATTTACCGACCCGAATCCTACATAACTGTCAAAGTTACATGGTCAACAGTGATGGACGGGTTTATTTACATCTTAATTTCTAAATGACAAGCACTATTATATTAATAAAATACCTTCACCAGTTTTAATTTAATCAAAAAGCATTACAAAATGATTAGAAGATATATAAAAACATCTCAAAAGCACTTGTTTACTAAACAATGTTCTAATCTCAAACCCAATCCACGCCATTTTTGCTAGACGTATGAGCAGAAAAGCATTTCATTGTTGGGACACGCAGATTGGTTGTGCACAGCCAGTGAAATCGGTCTACCTCATCTTTAGTCTATGGTGTGATGACTCCACATTCTACCCGCCGTGTGACCGGACACACGACCATGGAGTCGGTTGCCCATGTATCTACCGAGCAAGGTAGCGCAGTGGTAAATCTTCGGACTTGCATTCCGTAGGACCTGGGTTCGAATCCCGGTTCGGCCATCCCGAGTTCAGTTTTCAGTCGTTTCCCGAAATCAGTCCAGACGATTTCTGGGATGGTTCCTCACTACGAGCTATAGTTGTTTCCTTCCCCGTTCCTTCTTCTCTCAGCAACTTGCTCCGTCTCTATAACTACTTCGCTGTCGACGAGACGCTAAGCCTTGCTTACCAATGTATCTTGGAAACTACTTAAGTCTATCACTGTCCCTCTCTCTCTCTCAACGGTACTTGCTACAGTTTCGCTCTGCAGGATAGTAAACTAGTAATACACACGTAGACAGAGACCGACCGAATCACGTACATGTTAGTACACAGGCATAGTGCTCGTCTTGAAGGTGTCGGACATTGAACAAATGACGGCGCCAGGGGTGTGTACAGAAATGTCGAGTTTAGCCTAGCTGTCAAATGATCTCACGAAATTTCCGAGTCGCTAGCTATGAGTCCCGCAGTCTTGGACGTAGACTGACTAAAGATGAGGTAGACTGCTTCGTTTTCTGCGCATGTGCATAACATTGACCTTCCCAAAAGGAACACAATATTTGTCAAAGTTAAATAGTCACCAATGATGAACGTATTTGTTTACATATTAATTTTTAAAAGAAAAGCAATATAATATCAATAAAATACTTTTATAGGCTGCTCAAGGTAAAATAAGCACTTTTGAAAGTCAAGATCTTCTTGTATGCTTGTTGTGTATTCTTCCACCTTATGTAAAATTATCATTGCCATAGGCCTCATCACTTTATTCATGCGTCGGTCGAGCAAAACTGTGAAATTTTTAGGAAACTAAATATTGTACGAATTTCCACACTTCGATGCATTAAAAAAACAGAAAGCGAAAGAAATAATTTAAGTTTCACAAATGGTTACCGAACACTTTTTATTCAACGTTAAGATATGGAACTATTTTCCATCCATCGTTACCAACTTTACTGGGCAAATGTTACTCAGCGCGTCCATTAAAACATATGCGTTCAAAGGCAGTGAATTTTTTTCTAATGTTCATATCAAAAGTGCTCACTTTATCGTGAACAGCCTTTATACTGACTGTGCAGAAATGTGGTGCCTACTCCCACTGGTGTAATTTTCTAGACTCCGTTAGGCTTAGTTTGTATGAGGTGGAAGAATATTCTGGAAGTAGAACTTTAGCAGGGCTTCAGAAAGTTGTCTGGAGGAGAAACAGCATTTCGGTCAGTTAGTCCAGACAACAGAAAAGCCACAAATATGTGACGTGTACTTCAGATGTCCTTTTATTTCAAGTTATTTAATTACTGTAAGACACGTTAGCCACACCCGTAACAGTTTCACATGCAAACCATGTCGTATAGCCACCAAGGGGGCCCCCAACCCAGCCGCTAGGCCCCAAGAATCTTTTTTGCGGTCCTGGGTCGGAATTTCAGCTCACAGTGAGATTGGTTTTAAAATCGACTCCCTAGTAAGGCGTCTGATGTCGTTAAAATCTTAGTTTATTTCAGTGTTTAAGCCGCACTCAGGATTAGGCTGCTGGCATAACAGTTTCAAAAATGTTTCAATTGTGTGAAAAGCCCGTTATTGGTAGTCTTATTGCTTTTCCAAGAGCAGGTTCATGGTGGCTTTTATCGCTAAGGTTACACGCTAATGTGACGTGGAGGCCAGATTGGTGATTTTTCCACATTTTATGCGAACGTTCATCCATGCCGCCAAAGCAGATCAGTGGGAAACGCGTACATAGTCAAGCGATGTTACCATGTATTACGTAAGGTCGGTCTATTTCCAGCTTGTTAAATGCAGACGTCGGAGCTCCGAGACCACATTTCCTAGACGTGGAGGCGGCCTCCGCTGTCGACACACTCCATTAATGTAAGCGCAGAAGCTGGGGTTATTCTCGAGGAACCCCCCACATTTTGCATAGTGATGGGGCACACCACTTACCACCCACCTCCTCCCCACGACCCAGCAGGCCGCTCCTGCCGGCGCGGCTGGGCGATCGATGCGCGCAGCCATTGTGCCACTTAGCTAATCAGTTATTTATTCATGAATCCGGGGCGGAGTCGCGCTGCGCTGTGGCCCGGCGGGAGTACAGTGTCCAGCTGAGCTTCGTAAAGCGACCTCGAGTCCGTCACACTCGAGCTCTGCTGCGACATTTGCGAGTATATACAGGTGGTCCAGCGTTCACCTACCATTGCGAAACACGTGCAGTAAGTTGAAACACAGACAGTATTTATCGACGCTACAGAAAACCGAAATATACGTGTCTGCCATTTGTGACAACACACACAGCAGAATCATATCTTGAATATTACTCCAGTGAGATGACGTCCGTCCAGGTTCACACATTCGCGGACTCATGCAGCACATTTTCCATAACCTGCAACAATGTTGCTGCCGGTATAGCGCTAATTTCCTCGGAAACCCTCTGTTCGAATGTGTTCAGATCTGGTGGGCGGTTTGAAAAGCGTGGCTTTTGAGGAATCCCCACAGGACATAATAGCAAACTGACAGATCGAGCGAGTGGGCAGGCCATGGAATGTCTCTAAATCGCAAAATTATTCTATGCTGAAACATTGTTCGTAAAGTGTACATTGACAGGCAAGCGGTGTGTGCTGTGTCTCCATCTTGATGGAAATCAACGTTTGCAAGGTCGATGTTGAGGTCACATAATGCGTGATGTGCAAGTGACCACCGCTCCATGCTTACTGACGATGGCATCACTCGCCGGACAGATCTGGCCATATGACGCCATCCCCACCCTAGGGACAAACGAGTACTAGGCGAGTCAAAATGGTAGGTGAACGCTGGGACATTCCGTATTACACTCTAAATTTGAATCAATGGGAAACCACTTATTCGCAGTGAAATTCAAATACTCGAATCAGTGAAAATGGCTCCACTTACAATCAGTTGTTAACTACTGATTGTTTCACTTTTAGGCCGTCACCTTGCCATATGCGCTATCACGCCAAGTTGAAATAATCGTGAAGATTTCAATTGTATGCTCTTCCTTTTCGTTTTTGTTTTAATTAGTACTGTTAGGATTGTTAAAACGAATAGTATATACGAGTGCACTCTCTTCGCCACATATGTAGTTTAAACCTTGAAACAGAGCTCTGTGACGGTTACATGAAAACGAAATGAAAGACGTTGAAACGGAATGAAAGGCTGAGTGTTCATATTACATCATAAAATGGCGTTTAGAAAGACGAAACACATTTTAGAAAGTACTTTGTTAGCCCTTCCTTGCCGAAACTAGGCCACAAATTATTGGTTTATTCGTTGTTATTTCACTTGGTACGCGTTGTTTGACGGCCATTTTTACACGCTGTTTAACTGATCCACCAGTCAAAATAAACCACTGAGTAAACAGTGAAAAAAATGACTGACGAATCAGTGGAAAATGTCACTGAATCAATAAATGAAGGAAATTTGGCATTTTTTCACTGATTCATCAGTCAGATTCACTGAAGCGACTGTTGAGTTAGTCAGACATATTTGACTGTTGAAACAGTGAAATTCTCATTGATTCAGATTTACAGTGTAGTATTGGCGTCATTGCTCAGGACTACGAGTCTTCGTGAAAGTAACGTATTAGGATGTTTGTAAATTGTGGAGCTTTCGCATAGTCTATTTAGGGACGCGGATGTGCTTGTTAATTGTCAGAATAATGTAACCTAATTTTACACCGTGTTGTGTCCTCCAGAGACGTTTTGTCTATAGTTACATAAAATAAATAATAATTTAAAAATACGTAATTTTACTTTAGCCGTTCCTTGCCAGAAGTAGGCCACAAATTATAACAGTAGTAATATACTATGTCTATACTTGTTTCACAAACTACACTATCTGAACAACTCGATGCAACTACGACCACCGCTGCCACTGTAAAAGGAGGCGGAGACTCGGATGTTGGTCAGTGCCTTGCGATAGGCCTACCTGCAGAATGGGTGGAGCAAGTGAGCTCTTGAACGTGGTGTGGTTGTTGGTTGCCACTTCAGTAAACAATCCATCTCGAGTTGCCCAAGTCGACCGCCGGGGATGTGATGTGAAGTGTAAACGGGAAGGCACGGCCACAACAAAACCACGGCCCGGTAGGTTGCGTGTGTTGACGAACAGGGGCCGTCGTTCATTGGAGAAGGTGGTAGCACCATGGCTGTGCGCCGAGTCACGACGACTGTGGTTTAAAGCATATACTAAAGATCAGGTAGACAGATCTCGCTGTCGTGTCGACCTGTATATTGCCCACGGTGAAATTCGGTGGAGATGGAGTGACAGTGCCTGGGGTATTTTTCATGGAAGAAACTTGGTCCTCTCGTAATACTAAGAGGCACGTTAAATGTGGCAGGATATGAGAACATTTTGCCGATCTCCCGTGGCGCAGTCGGTCGGAGGTCGTGGGTTTGAATCCCAGGTAAGACATGGATGTTAAAGTTAGGCATAAGTTATTTTTGTAAGCCGTCCTTTGATAAGCCTCCATGCATAACAGCTGGGGACGTTAATGAGCTTTATGCAATACAATACAAGAACATTTTGACCGGCTGCGTGTTATCAATGGCAGAATACCAGTTCGGAAATGATCACTTCGTGTTTCAGCATAAAGGATTTCCCTGTGATAAAGAACCGTTTGTTCGTTAGTCGTTTGTGGACAATGGGATTTAGGAAATGGACTGTCGAGCCCAGAACGCCGACCTAAAGCTTCTTACACAATAGAAAACTTTAGCATTTGACCTTACAATTCCTTTCCTCTGACGAAACCACCAATACACAATGCAATTATTGTAAAGTCAGAGTTCAGACAATTGAATACCGGTTCTGCGAACTTCATAAAAATGTGCATCTTGTTATGAAAATAATTATTTTATTATCCAGGAATGCATTTTACGTACCTTTTTTCATTTTAAAAATAGGCTTATTATTATATTAGAAGTTTATTTCAAAACAAAAAAAAAACTAATTTGTTTACTTTATTAAAAAATGTAAATTCGTATATTTCCTCTTCACGTTACATTCGTTTGCCAGTTATTTAATTTAAGGCGAGCTTTGTTTAATATACCGAGATTGAAATCGCCCTACAGTAAAATAACGCACTTTCCACATAACCTCTGTTAGATTCTCGGCCAAATGGCTGCTTGACTTTACCTTTGACATTTCCATTGTGTCAAGCTCCATAATAAACAACATGTCGGAAAACAAACGTAAAGTCAAATCGTAAAGTCAAATGTTAAAGTTTTCGATTGTGTAAGGGTCTTAAATCTCATCTAACCTCGGGGATGAACAGGAACGGCGACTGCACCCCGGACTCCGTCGACTCACGTCACATTCGACACCTGGTCGATAGGATTAGAGCAGCGATAAAGGGCAAGGGTGGGCCCACTTTGTATTAACGTCATGTGCAGAGTATCCGAGGGACACAAGACAGTTTCGCCTGGGTGTCTGGATACTTTCGATCAGATAATGTACTTCTAGCGTTTTTCCTAATTCAACAAGTAGCTCATATGTATTTGCTATTCGTGGTTAATCGGGAACTTTTGAATGCCTTGATTAAGAACTACTTTTCTCATTTTGAATTCTTTTTCATTTCGCCATATGTAAACTTTAGATCATCATAAGCCTGATTGCTTCGTTCATGCGTCAGTCAAGTGATACCGTGAAATTGTTAGATACCTTGTGTTACTAATATGCAAGTTCGCACTCTGATATGTGTACATATTAAAACACTCACTTCATTTGTTATACATTAAAACATGATTAAGGCTGTTCACGATAAAACAAGCACTTTTGAAATCAACCGTACAATAAGTCACTGCCCATGCCTACATGTACTTCAACGGGCGCACTGAGTGACATGGCCCAGTAAAGTTGGTAACGATAGATAGAAAGTAGTTCCATATGTTAACGTCGAATGAAAAGCGTTAGAAAACCATTTGTGATAGTTTAATTTATTTCGCTTTCTGTTTTTTTAATGCATCGATGTGTAAAAATTAGCAGATTTATAAAACGTTTGCTTTTATAATAGTTTCACAGTTTCACTTGACCGACGCATGAATAAAGTGATGAGGCCCATCGCAGTGTTAATTTTACATACATAAGGCGGAAGAATACACAACGTGCAAACAAGTAGATGTTAAGCATGGCTTTCAAAAGTGCTCATTTTACCGTGAACAGCCTATATTCGCAATACGTCAAAACTTGGGCACTGTATTACTTAATTCGCAGTGAACGCACCTGGGAGCCTGCGTATCAGTGTGCTCGATGGCAAATACAAAGCAGTGATTTTTTTCCAAGGTTTATTTAAAAAATGCTTATTTTACGTCTTACCGTGAACATCCTGCAACCGTCATTCATCGTGATGTCTACGCAGTTAGAATAAATGTTCCTTAAATAAGTGCTTTTATATGGCGGCAAAGTACTTTTGACTAAGTTGTAACGCGAATACTGTTTAATAAAATTACTATCACCTCCCCTCTATAAAATCGTGGGGCGTAGTAAAAAAAAAACATGTGAAGTCGGCATTTCGTTGTTGAAATAGATGAATCCGACTGTTTTATTTGTGCAATTATTGAGCTGATGTTGGGGACATGCGCAGGAGACTACAATCAGCCCACCTCATCTTGAGTGTCTGGCTGGAACGGTTGCCCGAGGGACCGTTGTCGGCTGCAATTCGCCGCATTTATGGCTGGCTGGTGTCTCCGCGGCCAGCTCTGGTAGTAAAGCCCCGGGGTTTAGCGGCGCCAGAGCAGTCCCGCGCGGCTTTTAACTACACCTCCCTCTTAACCCCCTTTTCCAGCCATCATTTCACTAGTTTCATCGCCGGGGTTACACATACCATTAGTAGGACTACGCACAAATACACGCGTTTTATGGTATTGTCCCCCCTATCCTTTTGTGCTCCCTACCCCCGTAAACTAAAAAATGTCGCCCAGTTTTCGTTTTATTTTTTATATTGTGTAAAAAAAATTTTTAAAGTTTACTTTCGTTTTTAAAATCTGTGTAGCTACTAATACAGAAGGACACGACATTAAAACCACGCCCGACTGCTTAATTCTGTTCGCGTTTGATTGGAGTAAACCGTTGCGAAATCCATTACTGGTAACAGTCTTGAATTTCAAACTTATATTGAGTAATTTTAGTTTCTTGTAGTTCAGTCTCCGTACCTGCGAGTTTTCTTTTAATTGCTATTATATTTTATTCGGTCTACCGACACCCTCTCTTTCGTTTTGGAAATCTAAACGAGGGCGACTTACAACCACAAACAAAAACTTATGAAAACAGCACACGCATGTATGGCTTAGCTGGAGTTCGAGCCGGGACTTGTGTGATCCAAAGCCAACAACTTTGAGAAATTAAATATTATTACGCATTCATAACCACGTACTACAACAAATTGGGGAAGGAGAGCTTAATATAGAGCTTATATTATTATTTTTCAAAATCAGAAAGTATTATTTTAGAAGGAAAGAATATTAGGTTTTACAAAAATATTTCAAAATATGATCCTATTAGTAGAGCGTAATAGTCGCGAAAATGACTGTTCATACATCTGGCCACTGATTACTTCTGTTACTTTTTGACGTGTTGGTTTCTCTAGCTACTGTCCTTAGAAATGATTGTAAGGTATGAAAAATTTACATAGACTATTGGAGTTGGAGGTATGCAATATGAACTGGGAGATAACTCAAAACTATTTATTTTCATGTAGCTGGGGCTGCGATTTTTTTTCGTTCGCGACATACAGTGCAGTATATGACAAAAGTAGACGAAATGTCAAGAGCTCAAAGAACTTTGCCTTCCTTCCCCTGTTATTACAAAAGGATGCTGTTCCTATCTACTGAGTCCCTGTCAGTTTTATCGTGAGTACTTCCTGCAGTCTGGCTGACTGCAAAGAACTAACTACAAAGAGAAAGAAATGGAACTTCAAAAAAGGAAAGTGAAAATTGATAGAATCAAATAAGTCATAAATGCAGCAATTGCGGTTGATTGCAAATGCTCGGAGAGTCCTTGTTGCAAAGGCTGGAAAAGAGAGAGAGGAGACAGTAGTGAAATTGAAACGTAATTTACTATGTCCTTTATGTATTCATCGATTGTTCAACCTTTGGTGTATGGAAACAAATGTTTTTGGTTCTGCCAGTCACAACATTAAATTTAAAAGAGAAAAAGGGGGGAGGGGAAATAGAGAAATAGATAGAGAGAGAGAGAGAGAGAGAGAAAACAATACATTCGATGCAAAAACATTTCAGCAAAATCTACTTTAAGAAATGACGACGGTAAAAAATTCAAAAATGTACCGCAGCAAATCTGTACAGTAAAAAAAGTTGCTTTGAACAATGGAAACGGAAGACGGGCTGCATAAGGAACTGGTGGCCCATGAAACGAGGACGAAGGCTCTCGTGGCTTGGCGGAAGCTCATGTTATCATTCACGAGAAGTCTGGACAAAATGGCGTAAAATCGAGACTAGTTATTACAATAATTATTAATTAAATAAAATCTTAATTTGGATATTTCTCGAAAATATGGATTAATCTCACTAGAAAGCAGGCGCATTAAAGGTAAACACTGTTTATAAATTCTTAAATGGTTGTCCCCTATAATCAGCTAAATAGTTATATAAAGGTTCAGTCTCAATAATGAGGAAAATTATATTGGACGCAAGCTTAACAAAAAATAATGTTTAACCGACACAGATA
Organism: Dryococelus australis; assembly: GCA_029891345.1. NCBI lineage: Eukaryota > Metazoa > Arthropoda > Insecta > Phasmatodea > Phasmatidae > Dryococelus > Dryococelus australis. The sequence goes on from CM056998.1 coordinate 108,069,951, forward strand.
GTGCAGAAATTTTACCTACGGCTTCTCTCAAAGAACATACATATTGGGTGATTTAAGGCAGATATATTTGATACGGGCAATTTTTAGGACGAGTATCATAGAATATATATGGTGCAATATAACATATACGTTTTTCTTTAGTGGCGCAGCGATAATATAAGACATAAACGAGATCTTAATTTAAATAATTCGAGATTAGTACATGGCATATTTATTAGTTACTTTGCATGCTATTAACTACCATATTTATTTATTTTGAATTATTTTTATTTTTAGTTTTGCAAATATAATTATAAATAGCTGTGCACGCTTGTTTGCGGCGTTTTCTCAAAACTTGTTTGTTTAAACGACACATAAATATAGAAATTAATTAAACAAATGAAGTAATTTAATAAGTGAATAATATTGAGTGTTTATGAAGCCTTCCGAGTGAATCTAATCCACTGAAACCGGCAGATAAGTGGCAGTATATATTCTTGGAAAACAGCCAGCTTTATTATTTACGGAAAGAAACAGACATATAAATAAACAAACTACTCTAGTGACCAAGTAAAGAAGGATATTGGATTACACGGAATTGCCAGTGTGCACAGTGCACATTCGTGTTCGTCCGGTACGACGCAGACTATACGGAAAACCAATTCCTGGTGTTACAAGAGTTTGCACAACTGGTTCATGGAAGGTAGGGGGGGGGGGGTGTAGCTGGAAACTTTTGCAGGATGGCACTTGTCTATTCAGCTGTTGGGCCGCGGTTTTACATGCCAATAAAAGCAAATGTCGCCTTACTGCGGCGGCAGACGGCGTCAAGACGACTGGGTGGCGTGGGCTGAGACAAACGGCTTCTCGGGCGCCGTGCTAGTGGTCTCGCGAAAGCGTGTTAGTAGAGTTAACAGCAACTTTCTGACTCAAGACTGTAGCAAACGCGGCGTCGCTTCCGACTGACGTCCAGGGACGGTATACTGTTATTTATTACTTTTTACTTTCTTCTTAAAGAATTACATACAAAATATCGCCAAAATTTAAGTTAACTTTGAAAATTAATTTATTGAGACATTGTTTTCTTAGGACTTAATTGGCTCAGGAAATCACAGAATAACAGGATTTGTTCAGTAAAATAAGGCTGTTTTGAACACAGCGCTAAGCTTACTTAAAATTCCTTTTTTTTTTATACATATAAATTCTAAAATGAAAATCAGTGATGGCAATATAAAAAATAACTGTGTTCCGAATTCTCAGCGATAATACTTTTGTAGTAATGAGAAAACTAAATATAACAAGGGAGTATATTCAAATTACTAAATCATTTTGCAAATCATACCATAGAAGTAACCATGCTTTGATTGAACTTACTCTCTACGAATTATATGTCAATTCTAAATACTTCTTACAAAAATCCTGTTGTGACAGTGAAAATTTAGACGTTTGTATGTATATGTGTATCTGTTATATATATATATTCAATGCATCATGTTTACCTGTCGTCCTCCATGTCGCTTTGGTCGTATGTTGTGTTATGTTAATACATTCACGTAAATTTTGTGGCATATACTGTTTTTGCATGCTCCCTTCGAAATACAGACTAACATAAATAAACTTAGCTGACTTTAGTTGCCATTTTACAAATGTACTTGGTATTAAAAATTCAGCTGCATCCACTATCAACAAGCCTTGAAGCCAGCATTTCCATGGTTGAGTGGCCGTCATGCTATAGCTAGATCAGAGGTTTTCAATCAGCAGTAAGATACTCGCTTGAAATTTAGTAGTCAGTGAAATGTTACCTGATGGCATATCAGTGGAATACACTGGGATTAGTGTCTGGGAGCACTGAAGTCAGTGTGTAATTCAACAGAAATTACCGTTAAATAAGTGAAATTTAGTCACTGGAACTATCAGTGTGATTTCAATGATTCCAGTGCAGCAGATTTCACTTCTACTATTGCAGTGTATCGCAGATAGCTGCTTTTTGTTTTTATATTTAGTGCTTATTAATGCCTCTGCATTATGAACCAACCTCAGTAGCTTAACAGGGGTTTCAACCCTAAACATTGCAACGCGAAAAGAGCATCCTAGATACCTTGGACAGAGGTAGCTATAGCAGATAATTTAAATATTGCTTAGTCTAAAAGCAGTATCGTTCTTGTCCAGCCTAACCAAATTCCTTTTCAATTTGCCGCAATAAATTTGAACTAGGTATTTGTTCACCCATAAACCCTCCTTGCTCAGAACATCAGTGTTGTTTTAGGAGGTTGTCCGATGAATGGTTCACTAGCTTCGTTGACCTGACCTACATGGCACAGGAGTGAACCAACACTTCCTGCATGCATCATCCTCTCCTGTCCCGTACCGCATTGCGGGAACATCAACGCTGTGAATGTACAAAGACGAGCCAGAATGAAAATAACAATGAGCCCAGGAGGTTGGTTCTCGTGGCCAAAGTCGGCTTGTTAAATTTAGAATTTTACACCTCGTCTTTTTACTCGGCAAGGCTAAACATGACGTGGTGTCCTGATTACAGTACGTTCCGTACCTTTTTGCATACCAACATGGTATTCATGAGTTTATTCTTGCTGGTGGTTAGGCGCGAACCATCGCCAGTCCAACCGCTTCACCATATGAGCAGGACGCTCAACGAGTACACCATATAGGTCCTGGGTGTGGTGGTAATTATTATTGTAATTGAATTATTATATTTTATTGTTAGAAAAACAATTTTAAAATCATGAGATTCACATCAATAAGTAATTAATCCCAGTTCTGTCTGATTATCAAAGCTCAAGTTTTGAGTGCACATCGGCTCAACCTTCACTGAATCATGGGAAACTTCCTTTTGTCATACATATAATAATTGCTTGTTGAATTTGTCATTTGTACACAGTAATATAACTACGAATTCAGTGAACGTGTAGGGTCTCAGGAAATCGCGTGCTTGGAACCACTCATGTCGTACGTCGAAATAAGGCTGACTATTTTTTTTTTGTATGGGAGTTATTCCCAGGCGGATTTCTAGCCACATTCCAGGCGAATGTTCATTGGAGTAGTGGCATAACATGCCCCCTTGCACTTCCCATACGATTATATCCTCAGTTAAACCTTTTCTATGAAGTTAAAATAATTTCCTCCAGTTTTGTGTGTAATACGAGTAAATATGTTAAACCAGTGGCAATACACAGGAGGAACCATGCTCCGGACGTCTTTGCATTATGAGGTGAAGCAGACGATCGGATTTCATGTTATCAGAGTAGACGGAAAATATTGTATTTGAGACAAACATGTGCTAACACAGCCGCCGCTCTTTTCAAAGAACTGAAGATTCTCGGTAACCGTGATCTCAAAGTTGTTTATGGCCCACCATTGTTAAGGTTACGTAGTCTTTAGCCTTGGTTTATAATAGAGTGACGTATGACAAAATATGGCGTATTTTGGTAAGCATTAATACAATTAGCTTGCATACCTACTGCCAATTATCCAGAAAACTGTTTCATTTACGAACCATAACGGATGTAGCTTACCATGCCTTTTAGTTTGTGATATCATGGCAATTACTGTGTATTATTTCCAACTTGCCCAGAGGAATGTCGGACAGTTGCCGTTAAGGATTGAAAGCAGTGGTGACCTTGAGACACCCAGCCACCCCTCGGTTCTTAGGTTGGTGGAAGGGGGTACGGTTGCAGCAGCAGTGCAGTGGCGAGGGCGCGATTAACTTGATTAATTCGTTGACCTGGCCTCCCTTCCACCACGGTCGACCAGACATTGGTTCGCGACTCCTAGGTTGTGGAGGGGTAGGGTGGTAAGCACCCCGGAAACTGGAGCAGTTGGCCGACAAGCTGCATGCGGCCCTGCTCGGGGAATATCGACGACCCATCCCCCCCCCTCCCCAGGGCTCGTCAATCGATACACATCCACGCCCGCCCCGACCTCGTCGAGCTTCCGCTGGATCGTAGCGCGCGCCCGCATCGCAGGGTCGGCGCGGATCGAATTATCACTCCTCTGTGTGTTCGGTATAGGCTGTATACTGTTGAATAAGCACTTTTGAAATCAACCTTTAAAAATTGTCACTGACCGTATATAACATTTTTGTAATTGTAAAAGGCTTTTTAACGTCCTCCGGTTTTATGGTTAGCCGGGGACGATTTACATACTAACTTATGACCTAACTTAAATTAAGACCCATTCCTTAACCGGGATTCTGACCCAGAGCCTCCCGCGCACAAGATCGATGGCACATCAACGCGAAATGGGAGGTTGGCTGGTATGTAAAAGCTTTTCGCGATAAACTGAGCACTTTTGAAAGCCCTGCTTAAGATTTACTTGTATTCACATTCCGTATACTTCCGGTATATGTAAAATTAACTAGCCATAGGTCTGGTTACTTTATTCATGGGTCGGTCAAGTGAAACTGAAATTAACAGATAGTAAATATTTTACCACTTTGTTCATTATTACTGTTACATGCATTAAAAATACAGAAAGTAAAACAAATAGTTTCAATATTCTCAAATGGTTGTCCAACACTTATAATCCAACGTGGAGGCATTGGACTACTTTCTCTCTGTCGTTACCAACTCTACATGGCACGTCATTTCAATGTGCCCGTTAAAATGCATGCAGGTAGTAACAGTGACATTTTTCGTTGGTTGATTTCAAAAGTGCTCACTTTGCCGTTTACAGTCTTTATCTGCATTTATGTATTTTAACGAACACACTGACCTGCGCTAAGTTAAGTTGGTAGCGTCGGAGGGAAAGTAGTTTCATGTCCTGACATTGACTTAAAAATGTAAAAGAATTACTTTTCTAATAATTATACAGTTCCACTTGACCGACGCATGAATAAAGTGATCGGGCCCGTGGCAAAGTTAATGCTGCATATGGTGGAGGCATACACATTGAGCAAACATGTAGATCTTTGGCAGGGATTTCAAAAGTTCTCAGCTTACCGTGGACAGCCTATACCAGCGCTGATGTGCCACGGTTCGCGGTTATTCCCGCCTTTCCTCCGATCTGTAATTACTCTGCGATTAAAGCCGAAGTCGAAGTTAAATGTTCTACGTCGCACGGTAAGGTGCCTTAGAACCAAGGGGTTACGGGTTCAGATCCCGGCTAACCCCTCGCAAAGAGGGTTTTATCCTTATATTGTTTTCCATCCCTTTTCTAGGCAAATGCCGAAGCAGTTTCTTAATACGTGTATCACGAATTCGTCATTCAAGTGTATGAAATAAATAAAAAATTATACATAATGGTCTTATCGGAAATGGGTGGTGGTGAGTTTTTGTGTCATTGTGTTGCGTGTTTGTGAATATATAGGCTACTTTGTTTACGGGGCACCGGAGTGGTTTTCTTTGGATTAAGATTCGTGTGAGCCTTGATGCATAAAAGAAAATAAAGGTTAGAATAATCGTAATTGTATAATCATTTCTACCGTGATTAACTCTGTAACTTATTTTCTGTTTCAATTGTTTACAAACCAAAATTTTATGTGCCGAAATTATTTCAGTGCTTGTCTGTGTATACCAATATATATATATATATATATATATATATATATATATATATATATATATATATATATATATATATATATATATATATATATATATATATATATATATATATATATATATATATATCAACTAGCAGGCGCTAATATATATATATTTATACTAGCGCTTGCTAGTTTGTGACTTTGCCTATATTTAATGGCCGCTACTAAGATAGTTAATAACAATAGTTATTATTGATAGATTTACTTTATCGCTATCTGTTAACATACACAGACACCAAACAGAAGTCGGCCGGGCATCTCGAGTGAGTGAGTGAGTGAAGAGATTTGGACGGTTCTTAACGAGGTGTTGAGAGCCGATGAGGGTGATTGATATGAGTATGGAGCAGCGCCGGAATGAAAGGGCGGGGGAAATGGTAGATCCCCGAGAAAAAAACCCGCTGACCAATGGCATCGTCCGGCACGATTCCTGCATGCGAAAATCCAGGAGCGACCCGGCCGGGGATTGAACCCGATCGCCTTGGTGGGCGGCGAGCAGACTAACCGCTCTACCCCGTGGGCACCTCGAGGGAGGCCGCCACGACGAGAGGCGCTGACGGCGCTGCCGGCCGTCACACGGTAGATGCAGCTGCGCAGTCATGTCACGTGCTCGGCTAAGGTCGCTGGTTCGGCGACGCGACGGCCCGCTCCTTCTTTCCAGGTGTCGACCGTGATCGCTCGGCCGAGGAGGCCAGACCCGCGACCATTCCACCGCACGCTCGATCCAGCCTCACTCATCTTGGCCGGTGCAATTCTCAGACTACAAGGCCGAGTTCCGTGGCCTGTACAATGCACAACATGCGCTAGGAAGTTATTCCTAACCCTAGCTGGTGGCGCTTCAGTGTACCACCTATGTCTTTCTACTTGTGGCCACGCTCACGTAAAGGCTGTTCACGATTAAGTTAGCACTTTTGAAATCAACCTTGGGAAAAAGGTCACCGCTCCTGCCTGCATGTATTTTAACGGACACTCGGAGTGACATGCGCCTAGTAAGGTTGGTAACGATGGATGGGAAGAAGTTCCGTATTTTAACTTCGTATAAAAAGTGTTAGATAACCATTTCTGAAGAATTAAATCATCTCTTTCGCTCTCTGTTTTTTTTTAATTCATTGAAGTGCAAAAATTAGCATATTTGTTATATATATATATATATATATATATATATATATATATATATATATATATATATATGTCATTTGACTGACGCATGAATAAAGTGATGAGGCCCATGACAATGTTAATCTTACATAAAGCGGAATAATACACAACGTGCATACAAGTATATCTTAAGCAGGCCTTTCAAAAGTTCTCATTTTACCGTGAATAGCCTACACCAACGGTATGTGGTCAGGAGCAGAAATTCTTCGTGAGCGGACGTTACTTTGGCGCGAAATGCTGGCGGGAACATGCCGTAAGTTAAAATGCTAAAATAGCTTGCCCGGTGCCATTAGCGTAAGCGTGTGTGTAAAATATATATTTGTGTAGTAGTCACTGTTCTGGGGCCGTGGTGGCTGAGCGGTTAGCCTGCTCACGTCCACCAAGGCGAACCGGGTTCAATCCCCGGCCTTGCCACTCCCGCATTTTCGCAAGTGGGAATCATGCCGGACGATGCCGCTGGCCGGGAGGGCTTTCTCGGGGATTTTCCGTTTACCCTCCCTTCTATTCCGGCGCTGCCCCATCTCACCTCATTTTGCCTTCATCTGCTCTCAAGACCTCGTTGTTAAGATTCGCTCAAATCTCTCAACTCACTGTTTTCGGTGTAATTAGATTAAAGTTACTTTACGCGTTTAAAATAAAATGCACAAAGCAATGTTAAAGTGTGCAAAATTAGCTTAAATGCTTCCATGTTTATTTTCAAATACGCTTAAAACAGAGCATGGCAGTTGTTCAGTTCCCCGGCGCAGCCATTAAAGCACAGAGTAGCGGAGAAACGACTATGGGTTTGCAGCTTACTTTATCGGTGCAAGGGACATAATACGGCCAACAGAAGCATATGAGTGCAAATATTGTGGGACTCAAAACATTGAATGTAGAAGCCGTGAGTAGTGTTCTCTCTCACTCCACCAGCATCCCCACCTTCACTTCATGCCTGAAACCCAGTTAATATACATGTAAGCTCTTGCCGCTGCCTCAAAATTCATGTGCGCACGTATGAACACCCACGACCTCGTATACACTGAGAAACAACGAGGATTGCTGTAATGCGTGGTTCTCAAGTTTCGTTAAAGACTATTCACGACAAAATGAGCACTTTTGAAATCAACCTTAGAAAAATGTCACTGCTCCTCCCCGCATATATTTCTCGGGCTCATTGAATGACATGCGCCCAGTAAATTTGCTAACGATGGAGGGAAAGTAGTTCCAGATCTCAACGTCAAATATAACGTTTTAGGTAACCATTTGTGATAACTTATATTATTTCTTTCGCTTCCTGATATTTTTAATACACCGAAGTGTAAAAATGAGCAGATTTGTAAAATATTTACTTTTCTAATAATTTCACAGTTTTACTTGACGGACGCATGAATAACGTGGTGAGGTCCATGGCAATGTTAATTTTACGTAAGGCGGAAGAATATACAACGTGTATACAATTATATACTAAGCAGGGCTTTCAAAAGTGCTCAGTTTACCGTGAACAGCCTATACGCTTGCTTACGGCTCCCAACTCGTTTCGGGCGAGAAGTAGGTGCGCCGAACACCGAAACGAACAGTCCTCTGTTCGGGTTGGTGTTACGCTACTGGAAAATGCTCGACATTTTGGACACATAAGAGGTTCAGGGCAACACACTACCTTCAGCACATGTTCCTCGCCCTCTTCATACCCGTGCGACAAAACAGCCACAGACAGACCTACTACGTCTGGTCTCGCAAAGAGTGCGTTTGGTCGTGCGGTACCGTGCTTGGCACGCATTCGGGAGTTCTCAAGGTCGATCCCGATCGATTACACCGAGAGTGGTGCGCAATCCTCATTATTGGTATTTGCCAGCGCAGTTCCTTACAATGTGCCTTCCAAGTTCCTCGCCAACTAGATGACACCCCCGTTGCCACTGCAAGCAAAAGAAATAAAATTCGTCCCCCTAAAGGCGATATTACACGATAACATATTCCGTTAAAGCTTTTGCAAGGTCCGCCCAAAGCGGCCGGTATACGGGCTAGTGTGGCACCCGTCATGGAATTTCCCGCCAAGTACGGCCAAATTTCGTACCAGGTTTGGTAATTGGACACGTCCTATTTTTCGGGGCAGGTTCCATACCAGGTTTCGTACCTGGCCAATCGTATAGCAGTTTCAGAGCGTAGGGCGCTTCCCGTGGCTACTACTTGAAACGAGTTGATGAAGAAACTGAAAAGGACGCATCCATCTTGATTATACATCCGTGAGGTTGAAACTCTTTGAAGTAGATTGAAAATACGACAACAGCGAATAATATTGGTGATGACAACTTTTAATTACTTTTTAAAACCGTTCTAAATACTTAAAACTTTACCTACTGTATGAAAAAAATTAATTCAAAGGTTAAACATATTTACAGTGTACACCTCGTGTGAGATTTGTCAGTACGGCAGTGAAGTAGCGGCCGCCCGCGAGTAATAATTTTTTATCATTAAATTTCACATGCTCATAATATCCCAGTACGTAAAGAAAATACCATTTTTTTTGCAACCGTTCAGTAATTTTCGTCAAAATTAAAAATAACACACTCGTACACCTAGTGACTTCGCGTCATTGTCAAGAAAATGAATGGAACTATGCTAGCAAGCAATCAATTTTTGTAAAAGGCGAACAGTAATATATAAATATTAAAATGTGCTAGCTAGTTTTTTTTCACAGGCTTGCGCAGGTTACTAACTGGTAGCAGTTCTACGAATAGGGTTCATATTTGCTACAAACCTCACCCTATGTACCCACCGAGGGTGCTAAATGCTAGTACGCGAACTGCTGTCGTATAATATGACTTCCATAGCGGCTCATATAGCGGCTGGTATACCGGATCGTGCACCAGGGCTTGTAGAGGCTTGTACAAGAACCAAGTGCGGCTGCAGGTATCGTGTAATACCGGCTTAAAGTTTTAGCCAAATACCTCCCCACCACCACATCCATTTTTTTTCTACAAGAAAGACTTGAGGTGGCGTCTTTATGGGCCACATATCCTGTTTCGAAGAACTGGTGTACAGCGTGCTCATTGTATGCGCAATGACATACTTGTCCGCCCGCCAGCTCTTTGTCTGCACGGAATGTTGTCTTCATAGTAGTCAAGGTGTTGGTGGCCCAGTGGCTGCTTTTTATCTCTGAGTGGCTCAGGTAAGTAAGTAGACTACATCAACAACTAGGTTGCTGCGAAATCAACATTCCGTGTAGGGACGAATAGCCGGTGGGCGGACAGTAGCTTGATTAAAAACTGTTCACGATAAAGTGAGCACTTTTGAAATGAACCTTAGAATAAAGTCACTGCCCCTGCCTGCATATATATTAATGGGTGCACTGTGTGACATTCATCCAGTAGAGTTGGTAACAATCGATGGAAAGTAGTTCCAAATCTTAACGTCGAATAAAAAGTGTTAGGTAACGATTTGTGATAGTAGAGTTGGTAACAATCGATGGAAAGTAGTTCCAAATCTTAACGTCGAATAAAAAGTGTTAGGTAACGATTTGTGATAACTTATATTATTTCTTTAGATTTATGTTTATTTTACTACATCGAAGCGAAAAAATGAACGGATGTGTAAAATATGTATTTTTCTATTAATTCTATTAATTCCCTTGACCGATGCATAGATAAAGTGATGAGGACCAAGCCAATGTTAGTGTTATATAAGGCGGAACAATACGCAACTTCCATACAAGTAGATCTTAAGCGGGGTTTTCAAAAGTGCTCGTTTTTCCGTGAACAGCCTGTTCTTAAAAGTGACATGACGTGGCGGTTCCTTTGATTTGGGCGTATCCGTTCTCTGATTGGAGACTCTGGAACGGGCCTTGTGTCTTATTGGCTACTGCGTGCTGAGGAAGAGTCCCTATTGGCTGGGCTGCTGGCTGGCAAGTAAGTTATCGGGCGCTGTTTGGAGAATGGCACGCGTTCCAAAAAAGCCGCTGGCCAGTGACGCCATTTTTTCTGGCTTGTGCGGTTCGCAGTGCAGTCAATTGTTTTTAATTCTGAGTTCTTTAGGGGAGTGGTGCATGAAAGCAGTATATTTGCCCGATTTTCGATATAAGCAGTTTTTCAAAGGGGTTGTCGAAATTTGTGGCTCGACAAGACGAAAATAATAATTTTCAACGCCCTTTTACGTTGTTAGATAATAGTTGCCGTCATTATTCTCGGAGCGCTGATGGAAGAAAAAAAAAAAATTTTTGTTTTCTTATCTTCAATCAGTGCTCCAAGAATAACGAACACAGTGAATTTGTAACAATGTACGAAGGTGCTCAAAATTGATATTTACGCCTTGTTAAACCAACATTTTTGAAAAATCCTCTGTAAAACAAGTTATGACAAAAAATATATAAATATGCGGTTTTCGTGTACCATTCCCCTGTAGAACTAGAAGTAGAGTAACTGAGCACTGCAATCGACTGTACAACATACACAACCACAAAATTTTTCAAAAACCGCGATGTACAGTATGTTGAATATGAAAAAAAGAAGGCATATATTTCGTAACACTGTAAAATATTTTGCTGGAATTTCCTTTATTAAGGTTTTTTTTTTAATAAATTTATATGTTTAATTGAGATTGAAGCGTATTTCAATTATGGACGCTTTCAGAAAGCAAAGTTTGCAAAAATTATTTTACCTTTGTATGTAATAAAATCCTAGTAATAATGTTTACTTTTATATATATATATATATATATATATATATATATATATATATATATATATAGAGAGAGAGAGAGAGAGAGAGAGAGAGTGAGTGAGTGAGTGAGTGAGTGTGTGTGTGTGTGTGTGTGTGTGTGTGTGTGTGTGTGTGTGTAATCTATCTCCATTTGAGAAACAAATGTTATAATTTTTAAAAACTGAAATGAGTTTACACAAATGTTCTCTTTTATAGAACCGTAGTAATTATTATAATTTATCGTTTTGAATATTTTCTTGCAAAATGTGCTTTCTGAAACATGTGGAATAGAAATACGCCTAGATTTTTATTAAAATTAATTTCGTATTAATTAATTCATTAAAACGTTTAAACAAGTAAATATTTTTTTTAATGTTTTTAAATATCTGCTTTCTTCTTTCAAATGCAACATAAATCTCACTTTTCTGGTAATTTTGATAGTGTGTGTACTACTGCATCATGTACAGCCGAGTGCAATTATCCATTGGAAGCCCTCTTCTTCAACTATAAGTATTCTGCGTTTGCACGGAGAAGTGAGGCAGGAGCACAATGAATAACTGTACTGACAATGACATACCCCTGGAGTAATGGTGGGAGACCACGTGGTCGGATGTACTCGTCCATCCCGGTCGGGATAAAACCCGCGTCTGAGATGTGTTACTCGCTCTGCTAAATACGATCTTTTGTATTGCCGTCTACTGCCCTCTAATATTGTCGCTGGTCAGCAGTCCGCTAACCCATTCAGACAAAGTGTACACATGTGTGTATGTACATAACGCACAGGAAGTTTATTTGCGACATGTACTGTACACCGTGAGGCTCTATGCCCAGTGACCTTCCCTGTACGTAACTTGGTTCGTAAACCGTATGTTCTGGTTTAATAAACTGATGGTTTTTTGTATTATTGAAGCGAACAGGGTTGGGTTAGGCGTAGCTTAAGGTAAAGACGGGGTTAATTCAAACGTCTTTATATAAAACCCAAATAAATAACAACTAACACAACTCTACAATCGTTGAGTTAAAGCAGGGGAGTCAATTATAATATCTGCTAACCAACTATTCAGAAGCCACGTTATTATTAATTAGCTAAATGTCTCCGAAGCAATCGGAACTTGTTGACCTTAATCTCGATGCCGAAGGCTGCTTTGCATCACGCCTCGGCGGCGGCAATCCACGGTAAACTCTTCTGCGGTCCTCTTGACCCCGCGGCGGCTGGCTGGCGTCACGTCACGTTTCATGTCCCCGAGGCGCTAAACACTCGTCGCAGGTGTACCAAATTAACTCTGTTTCCAACAAAACGTCGCTCAGCTTGTGGGCCTCACCCTAATTGCAGCTATCTGTTGCTTATCTTACGTGGGGTGTCCATTCTAGCCAGTGCTAGGGACACGGCTTGCTCACCGTAACACGTAGCACTATTCTAGGAAACGAGTGGTTCACGTTACTATAGCCGAGTACAAAGCCTACAGCTCATTGGTTGTAATAAGAAATAAATTCTTTGGCAACTTAAAACTTTCAAAACTTGGAGAAATTCTGTAGCGAAATCGTGGCTTCCAAACGGGCTAGACGAAACATGTATATGTGCCAGGCGATAGAAGAATATTTTATTCGCTGTTGTATTTTTATTTCTCGGTGCCTTTATTTCAATTGTCCACGCATAACTCACCAGTAACATTAACGATTCTGGTGAACAATGTATATATGTTCATCATGCTCAGCCTCTCCTTCTTCATGATGGAACAATTTCTTTCGGCCGCACGATATATTTGCAGCACATATTTTTATCTATGCTGGTTTCTTACAGTTCTAAAGAATAACATCAAATATATTTACGGAGGAGGGTTTATAATAGAACAAACAATAATAGATTGTTGCCCATATTACAAACGGACACTGTTTTCAAGGTGTTAAGTACAGCACTCATCAAAATTGTCTTATTTGCAACGCGTGAAAACATAATTAAAGTAGGTCTGAAAGGGTTCAGCTACGCGATCTAGGTGTGAATATGCTTTAAAAATACTTTTATAGTTTCCTATTATTTTGCTCGTTTCTTCGTCGTGCGATTTCTGAAGCTAGGATTCAAACTTCCTGCACAGCATCCTCGACCATACCGTGCGGCACGAATAGGCTTGCCATTTGGTTCGTCCATAACTACCCCGTTCGATTCGTCGGAATATTTCAGGGTAGAGTGTGTGTTCATGTCGCATGTATGTTCTCGGCGTGGTTTATCACCCCACATTGTTTGCCGCCGACATTCTGCTTGTATTCATTAGGGACGTATCCGTGCCCATCGATTTAAATTCGACGTAGGTTCCAATTTACTCTTGACCACGCTGACAGTGTTAAAACTACTACGACAGTAAGGCTGGGATCGCGATGACTCAACGTTCCACGTAACATGTTACAAGTAAGAACCTGAAAAATTGGCGGATTCATTTCCGTACAAACTATAATTTAAAAAACACGTACGTTAACCCCCTTAAGACCCAATGTACACAATTGTGTACACTGTGCAAGTGTAGGTAATTTTTGGTCTATACTGCACACTGTGAAGCTCAGTGACCAATGATCATTCCTGTGGGTAAATGATTCGCAAACCGACTTACTGGTCTATGTCATAATTGGTTCATACTACTGTAGCGGAACGTATAGCTTACAACCCATTGGCTGTGACAACGAAACAAGGATTGTGTCGACTTAAGTACAGTATGCATCATATATTTTTTTTGTTTGCAACACCTGGAACCGTAAGTGAAAAGTGGGTCTGAAAGAGTTAAGTTACTTTCACAATTGGTCCATAATGTTATGAACTGGAACTAGGATCATGCCTTAGCAGGGAGGCCTGCATGATCACTGTTCATAACAGTGTGCTATTTGACACCTTCTGTTGAATCATACGTGCAGCATACTGCGGATCCAATCATTGTCTTCCGCTGTGATAACAAGCTACCAATGAGTTGTAGATATCTGCATAATTGTATACGAGACTGTGGATTCTAGCATACAAGCCACTCTACTCTCGAATTCTGTACGTCTCTAGTTACAAGTAATATGTTCACGTAAGCCGGCTATACCTTGACTGGCGTGTTTCAATGAGACATGTTACGAACCATTTACGTGTACGTCCATGTCAAAGAAAAGCTTGTCAGTGTCAAGTTTTTGCGTGATGTGACTGTACCGCGTGTTCTTTCTGGCCAATCTCAATAGGCACGAAGTCGTGTTATGTTTGTTTTTCATTGTTCTGTTTTTAATATTGTCACCTCTACTCACAAATTTATCCTACTGGATATACAGGATGAGTCGTTATTGTATGCTAACCCGGCGTGAGCGGAATCTTCACGACAGATAAATACGGGAACATGTATACGACATGGGGCCTAAAATAATTTCTGAGGGTGGTAGAAGCCCTGGAATTTTGCGAGTAGAAATGTGTTAAACAACGATAGTTTGGAAACCACTTGCGAGTAAGCAACAAAAATTGGCATACAGGCAAATGTTTACAAGGCAGGTTACCGCACAAAACGTCATTACGGAAAGTATAACTCTTCATACATTAAGTAGGGGTTGGCACCCTCCAATTGCTTATAACTTTGTAATCCTGCGCTTGAAGCAATTTGACGTGACATGTTAGTAATCAGCAAGCCAAAATCAATAAAAACGGTCGCCTTGGTAGTATCCGCTAATCCCGACCGTTAAAGCAGAAATCACATCTGTAGTTGAGTGCCATATTAATGGTTGTCTGGGAGGTAGGCAGCCTGTAACTCATACTGTGGTCCAAGTCATACCAACTGACAACATGGTTCATGTTTTTGTCCGAATGCAGGTAAATGACCCCTTAGTAAATGGTGGCAGTGTGGGTGTAGTCGAAAAAACTAACACTAGGTTTGGATTATCAGTGAAAAGTTTACTTGGCTACAGTATATGGCCGAAGTGTGAGCCACCCATATCTATACACGCACGAATGCAGTGCTCATATGAGTGGCGCACATGCTGCAACATTCCGGAATTAGCCTTTACGGTACGGCCTGCATCTTGAATACATTGCCAGAGCTCCTCCACACTGTCCACTTCAATTGCATACACCTGTGCCTTCAGACGACCATACAATTAGCAGTTGATTGGGTTTAGGTCCGGTAATCTGGGTGGTCAACCCATTGTCCCACCTCGGCCAATCCATCGTGCTGAGTACCGCAATCCATATACTGTCTTGCTGTGTGACTGAAGTGTGCTGGTGCACCATCGTGTATGTACCACGTGCCTTCTCGTAGATTCAGAGGTATGTACGTCTTCAAGTAGTTTTGTCAGGTCATCGTTCAAACGCCAATGAACTGGAGTGAATGCACATGTAACTGGTAAATGTCGAGCTGAAAACTTTTCGGCATTACAAATCATTTCACCATACGTGAGATGCATGCCAGTCAGTTCCTCATTACTCCAGTCCGGGCAAGTGCCCCATCGCAATGGTTCCTGATGTCATACTAAGTGGCGACGAGGTTGCCTGCCTGCTAGCATTGCGTTGGCAGTTTGCACAGTAGGCAGTTCTTCACAACGTGTGTGGGGGAGTGTAGTAATGAGGAACAGGCGGACATTCATCTCACGTATGGATAAATTATGTGTAATGCATCAGCTGCGCGTCGTCGATATGCCCTTTCGAAAGCCCTTTCATTTGGAATAATAGTCAATAAATATATATTATTTAAGCCATAGAAGTTAACATCCTAGTGGGGTGGAATATGCACACTGTGTTTATTACTTACATTACATACTGCTGCTGCTCGTTCACGAGCTATTACACACCATAACATCTCTCAACAAAGTACGCAGCATAAATTTTTACACCTAGGTTCCGTGGTTTTAACCCTGCTCCGATACAGTGATGTTGAATGGGTTTTGCCTATCACGAACTTGTGATATTTAACTCAAAAAATATTTATCCAAAACTACATTCTAGTATTAAGCATTACACTCCTATTAATCATATGTGCGGTAGGCAGGTAGAGGATGATTTGCAGTTTCAGCTATAACACAATATCAACACCAATCAATAAAAAGTTTTTTTTTTAACTTGAGTTTAAAGTTACTTTTAGCTAAACAATATCGAAAATTATTCGTTTTAATTTCGACAGGGGTAGAACAGCATTTTAAGCATATTATCCCTGACCTGGTTTACTTTTCAGGTATTATTATGATGTAAATAAGCGGAAATAAATAAGTCACAAGAACCTGCCGGTATCATTCGAGATTTGCATACCTCCGCAGTTTTAATCATGCCTTCACTCCAGACGTATGACGCGGATGTGTGCGACGTCTCAGAACAGTTTATTGACTGCCTGAATAAAACATTAGATGGCGATGTACAGTAACCCGTAGTACAGGTGATGGCAGTGATACAACATTAATTAATATAGAGCCTTATACCTAGAGACCCGACAAATTCGCGAGTTCGCGAGTTCAATGACCTTTAGGCTAGACTTCACAGTCTTATATACTCTCGTATAGATATCAACTGTTTATTGGTTGATTGTTGTGGTAGTAAAAGGTGGTAATTGGGCGTACAACTTATTGCATGTCTGTTATTGGCTGATTTATCTCCAGGAGGTGTCAAACAACACGTCGACCAATTACAAACGTAACATGAACGTACATGTGTGTGAATTCCAACTTGTCTAGAAATGAACCCGCGAAATTTTCGGGTCTCTAATTACACCTAGAGACAGAAAAATTTTGCGAGTTCAGTGACCTGTAGGTTAGACTCCACAGTCCTGAGTATACTCGAGTCTCAGTTGTTTGATCATTGACTGCTGCCTCAGAGAGTAGCCAGTGTTACTCGACACCTGGCAGTATGGGATTCGCTTCTTGTTTCCTTACAAGTCCGCTATTGGCTCAGAGTTGTGCAGGGCGTGTCTAATAAACTACGATCCAATTGCAAACTCAACTTAAGTGTACACGTGTTTGACTTCTACCATGTTCTGAAATTAGCTCGCGAAATATTGCTATCCCTACTTATACCTGAAACAAATCATTCGCTTTGGAAGTACCGCCGATGGCCTTTGTGATTCTTCTGTAACGCTTAAGATTTTCACAAACACCCACAAATATTAAGTTATCATAAAGTTTGATCATTTGAGCCATACGAGTATTGCAAACTAACAACGTCGTATCGGAGTATTGCAGATGCGCATACCCAAGTTTACTCAACATACGTGGACTTACATACATATCTCTATTTGAGTAGCGGGTGTCTGAACTATCGTATGCGGTTATCGCCTTTTAGCCGTTGTGGTACAACCGAAACACCAAAGGCTTTGTTTTATCGCAAGTGTTAATTATTTGTACTACAGTAGATGTTTTTAACTGTTAATGCACAATGATTAAATTGAATTTATAAAACTCATTTTTGTATTAACTTTTGTCTGGTGAACAAACGTTACAACTCAACTCACGAAGACATGGAAAGGAAAAAGTAAATGCATGCTATCAACCGGCAGGTCGTTGGTTCGAACTTAACTCATATATTGCATTCAATAGGAAATGGAAGGTAAGTGATAAAAAAAGCAAGGCTAGAGCAATCATACAAAACAATTCACTCTCTTTATATATTGTTACCTTTGTGATTATTCCACGGGTTTCTTTCCACACGCCCTGAAGAACTCATAGGTAGTAGTGAACACTTTCAAGCAGAATGAGGGAGTCTGATATCATGTAGTTCACAAAGAGAATATTTGATAGTTTGGCAGTAGCTGTGATGAGACAAATAAACATTGGTTCTCTTGCAAAAACCTAGTAGTAAATATAAACTGTTCCAAAACATGTGCCATGGCTAGAGCCACGAGTATTTCGCGAATTCATTCGGAGGCGAGGTAGACTCCAAACACTTTTTTTTCTCCTACTGTTGCGATTGGACGACAGTTCCTTAAACACGCCCCATTTAACTACGAGCCAGTAATAAGCATGAATCAGTAGTGTGAATGAGTGTTTAACAGTCCTGTACAGATGCCTCACTTGACCACAGCAACCAAGAAGCAAACGATAATGCCTCGAGGGTATAGAGGACTGCCCAGCCCAGCCTGCTGTCAACTCAA
This sequence comes from Dryococelus australis, assembly GCA_029891345.1. Classification (NCBI taxonomy): domain Eukaryota; kingdom Metazoa; phylum Arthropoda; class Insecta; order Phasmatodea; family Phasmatidae; genus Dryococelus; species Dryococelus australis. The sequence goes on from CM056998.1 coordinate 108,088,394, forward strand.
TCCGCGAAATATTCTTGGCTCTAGCCATAGCGTCTTACCTGAGAATAATTTTATCGAATGATGTATGCTGTAATTCTGATAACAGTATGGTTGTCATTGTTTTTATTATGCTATTTGTGATTTAATCAGTTACAAACGGCTGCAAAGTTGCATCAGACGAATTACGCAGAAACTGCTATTACTGGGAGTAAATGAAAGTCCTTGAAGTGGCCTGAAGCAGCACCTAGTACCTTGTTGCGTGGACGAAATGTTTGTTTGCTTCTTGTGAAGGGAGGGGGAGGTAGGGGATCTTATCCTCGTGTTCCACTGCGACTAGACTCATTCTTCAGCCGAGCACTCTCAGGCCAGGGTAAACTTCTTCAAAGATTCACACACTTGCAGGAGCGAGTCTTTTGAAGTTACGGAGGCTTTCAAACTCGGGCACGTGAAACAGCTTGTGGGGCCCCGCTAGTTGAAATAGAGACTTCTGGCGGAGATTAAATATTGAGCGGCGACGTAGGTGCATCGCTAGGTGGGAGGGTTTGCGGCGTTTGTGCCATCTTGGAGATCGAAACGTTCGCAGCAGCCACCAGCTCCTACATTCCCAAGTAGCATCGTGGAGATTGGCATTGTCTGAATTAGTGATCAACTCCGTCATCATTGATGTAGGAGTTGTTTTGAACCCGTTTGCTGGCTAATTATATACTGTCGCACTGGTATGGTTTTGTACATGTAAAAGGAGGAAGTGTGGCGTAAAATTCTCAGTAATGTTTTACCTGTAAACTTCACAGCAGTCATGCAAGTGGATATAAAGTGCTATTGCAGTAAAATATTACATTCAGAGCTAAACTGTGTTTTACGTCGCACGGTTATTTAGAGAAATGTTAAAGACTATGGAACTTTAGAGCTTGTAGTTTAATCCGACCATCGTCAGTCCGACGATACACGCACACTGAAAACCCCAATTGTTAAGTAAGATGTCATTACTGAATTTGGTCGTAGAGTCGTTCTCGTTGATGTTCATGTTGGGAAAACATAGCTACGGGTTCGTAAAATACATATTTGCAATAACGGTTTATGTGTAAACTCTAATGGCAAGGCATCAACAGTGTTTCTCTTAGACCAACCAGTATGTTGCAAATACAGGAACAGCATAATAAATACAAGACTTAGGCCCATGTGCTAAGACCTTACTGCATTTTTAGGATTTCCCTGTGACCTAAATCGACGCGTGTTCACTTTGCCGTAGGAATTGTTTTTATGAGAAAGAAGTCATAAACGTACAGGCAATTGAGACACATAACTGCAGTTTATTCTTTCATACTAGTACAGGGCTTTGAAAGATCTGAGTAAAGAGGAAATTTCAAGACGCACTCCTAGCTCTCTCTTCCGGTACCCCTTACCAGTGGGTTTACTCCCATTAAACTTACCTTAGCATGATATTCAGAATATATTCCTTCAGTTTTGGCGACATACAGAGGACGTTAATTCATGGCCGGTTTATGCGTGGTAAGAAAGAAGCGCTAGTACACTCAGTTAACTTTATGTTATAGGTTGTTCATGGTAAAATGAGCACTTTTGAAAGCCCTCCTTAAGATCTACTTTATGAACGTCGTGTATTCTTCCGCCTTACGTAATATTAACATTGTCATGGCCCTCATCACTTTATTCATGCGTCGGTCCAGTGAAACTGTGAAATTATTTAAAAAGTAAATATTTTACAGATCTACTCTTTTTTAAGCTTCGATACATTAAAAATATCATATATAGCGAATGAAATAATTAAGTTATCACAAATGGTTACCTAACTCTTTTAACTCGACGTTAGGATATTAATCTATTTTCCATACATCGTACCAAATTTACTGGGTGCGTGTCACTCAGGGCGCCCGTCAAAATGCATGCAGGCCCATGCTGACTTTTTTCTAAAGTTGATTTCAGAAGTGCTCACTTTATGGTGAACATCCTTTAATAAGGGCGTTGGCATCTGCTGGCTCACCACAAATTTATTATTGACTGCTGCAAGTGCAGGCAAACAAGATGTCTTCTCTCTGGTGTCTGTGAGAGCTGAGTACTTGACGTACAGAGGAGTTACTTTTTCACAACACTTTTAGTGAACAATTAGTGCCTTATTATAGATGAAATAAGCGTTTGGAGGTTGTCTTGTGATGACATCGACGGAGCCCCGGAGTTTATGCAACAATAGTGCACAGAGCAGCATGTTGCAGGTAGGCAGGGGATAGAAGTTGGGAGGCCAAGGATATCAAAGAGCTAACTAGATTGAGGATGTTTTGTGGTTTTATGGTATGATATAAACGGTGATTTTATAAAAAAAAATTAAATATTTTAAAACAAACATTAATCATTGTTCTGTTTTGAAAGTTAATATGAGAGATTTAACTCTACATTCTTATTCGTACAAAATTTCAGAATGTTATTTTTCAGATAAAGCGATTCGTGAAGTTAAAGGAGTGTGTCGTTGTAATGTTTTGAAATACGACACTCGGTTCGCCCGCAATTAGCAGTTTTACTTCTATTTTGACTTTAAAGTTTGTCACGAAAGTTAAAATTGTAATATGAGCGAACCACACGACACATTTTCAACAAAGTATTTTCCATGGCATTCTTATAACATGTAAATTATTTTGAGCTGGAGTAAGACTTTTGTTTAGTTTTGAGATTTGTAGGAAACAATGTATAAAAATAAAATTGTGATATTTTCTTTTGTTTGTATGTGAAAAGTAATTTTCTGCCATTGTCATAATTTTTTCAAACTCTTTATTTCATATTTTAACGAAAAGTCCTTATATGCTAGAGTGTATAGGAAGGAATTTTTTGTGCGGGTCTGGGTTCGACATATCTCCAAGGAAAAGGCCAACTTCCCGTGGCGCAGTCGGTTGGTGCGCCGCAGGTGTGGGGTACGGGTGGTTCTGGGTTCGAATCCCAGGTAAGGCATGGATGATAGTTTAAGTTAGGTCATAAGGTAGTTTGTAAGCTTTACACTGATAAACATTCACATATAACACCGGAGGACGTTAATAAGCCCTTTCCAATCAATCTCATCAGCGCCGAAGACCTCAGCCGTTAAACACCGCCCATATCTTTCACTATCACTATGAGTTGAAAGATATTTCGAGGAAATATCTGTTGAATACGTCTTTAAAATCAGACCGACACATGGGGTACCCGTACGGAAACGACGATGTAATGTTGGCAGAGCGATCGATTCCGGCACTACAACTTAGTGCTCTTAGTGACTTATAACAGGATTGAGATAAATGTGATCTGCTTCGAACAGGTGTATGACTACACAGCTAGCATCGCAGGTGGGGGCCCGCGGCGACTAGCGGTCATCTTGGGCGTGGGCGATAATTCGCGGCCAGTACATCTCGCGACTCCGATGTGCCAGTATGCTGATTTTGCTTACAAACAAAAATACATATCGTCTAGATCTGTCAAGCCATAAAAGACTAGTGTCTATTTCTTTACTTACATTTTATTACTAAATCCAAAAAAAAAAAAAAAAAAAAAAACTTATTCACGTATAACTCATTGCCGTGTTCCCGAAACAGCAACAAGCCAACATTTTTTTCTTCGAGGAAAATAGCCTACTCCCTCCCTGAAACTTACCTCTGGATCCGTGCATAGTGGCATTGCTGCCGTATTGCTAGTGGTGTTAAGTATTGCAGAACTTTTGTTATCCATTTTCGTTCATTGTAGGTTTTACCGTCATATATATATATATATATATATATATATATATATATATATATAAATCACTATGACAATAAAAAATGGTGAGAGGCGGTCACCCCTCCACTTTTACCCAGCAGGGGCCTTGCCCTTCCCCCTTCCCCCGGGAGGTCGACCACTAGTTCAGTTTGTAATAAGTATAGTTTACGGTAACTTTTTGCCTCATTACTTTCCAAATATAATGTTATTGAAATTCGTTGATTTATTTGGTTTTGTAATAATTTAAATACATATTTGATTTAGAATGTTCAAATTTTTAGGATGATTTTAAAATTCGCATTTACTTTCCAAGCAGAAATTCAATACTGTATTCTTTTAAATATTTATAACTCTTGTTGTTTAAAACCTTGGCATCTAAATGAAAAGGTTTCATTTGTGCATAACTTCTCATACAAATATACAACACACATAGACACAGATAACATTAATATATTAAAATGAACATGGGCGTTGTTACAGAAATGTTGACCCCCCCCCCCAACCCCCTTCTCCTTTTCATTCCCTTCCACCCACTCACGGGAAACTAAAATTCTACCTCTATGATGTATGGTGACAGAGTTAACATACGGCTTATTTTTATTTTGCTGACGGGTATACGTATTTATTACGAGTAAAAATACAGATATTGAATTTTATCTTATCGCGTCCAAATATCGCTATAGTTATAATTTGATGCATCCCAGATATTAATCTAATAGAAATAGAGTATGCCCTTCTTGACACCCTTATCGTCTGCGACGGTAGTAGTTGCACAGCTGACGCCTTTCTGACGTCGAATGTCGCTCCTCTAACTCAAGTACATTATTCGACATCTAATTGCTGATGCCAACTAGCGGGTCTTTGCAGCTGCTCAAAATGTGTTTTGAGGCGCGATTATCATTCACTTTTCTGCTTATCGGGAGCCGCTTTTCGTCTTGGAAACAATAAGCGGAGTGGAAGTTACCATGGTACAAAGTGTAGCGGTCAGGTAGCTGAAGTCCACATTAATTATTAGGTTTCGTATTCGCGTTACATACTAACCAAAACTTGTTCTTGTTAATTTTCTACTCGTAGCGTGGTCGTCAAGAAAATTTAGTTATAGAAGTCTGCAACTCAATAAACTAAATTAGCTGGAAATTTAAAATTATGCAGTGGTACAAATTTGATATTTTATAGATATTAATAGCACAGTGTTGCCAACATAGAATAAAACGAAGACAGTAGTATCGCTTATTGCGATACTATAAATATAGCACAAATTTATGCTCTGCAATTTATTTGTAATTCCGAATGACATCTGTTATATGAAATATGAGGAACTATTAAAATAATTTTACTGTAAAATAATCTTCCGACATGCGAAATGAAGCAAAATTATTCTGCTGTACTGTTGTCCCAGAGAATCCAGATTACAGCCACATAAGCAACGCCATCTCTGGAGGCAGAAAGAATCACACTAATTGTCCCTTCCATCCAACCTTAACAGCTCTTGCATTTCCGATATATTGTCGGCGTCTATTTTATGTCTCCATGTCTGTCTGGATTTGTTTACGTGATGTTGAAAAACTTTGGTTGTTCTAAGTTGTCATTGTTAACAACTACCCCTGTATTCGGTCCTAAAAACTTCTACTGTTGTCGGAATAACATTGGAAAAATGGTAAATGGAATGCCACGCGTCGACAGTTATATATATATTTTTTTACCCCCCCCCCCTCGAGTGTGTAGCATGACAAGTTAAGGTTCCGAGAAGGGGGCGAAAATAACTTAAGTTCGGCGCGGTTCCAGAAGCGTAGCGCGGACCCCCCAGGCGCTAGGCGCGTCCCAGAGACTCCGCTTGCAGATGTGGTCCAGTCGGGGAGGCTGTACAATGTCCCGCCCTCACCGGCCTCACCAACTGCTAACTTCCTTTGATGCTCGGCCGTCGATTGTTACACAGAGAAACAGGTTTTGTTCAATTAAAGTTTGCTTGCCGCATCAACCAAATTTATTTTTTGTGTAGAAACAATTAAATATATTGTTGTTACAACAAAATCATCTTGGTGTTCTATTTGGTTGCCCTTAACCGTAGGATTATGTTCGTGAAACTAAATATTTGTTTAACTCTACGTAAACTAAACCATTTCGGTTATTATAAAAAAAAGTCAAAACCCTACCGAGATTCAAACGCAAATCGATCGCGCCGGAGGGTGAGTAAAGAGATTTTGATGACTCTTAACATCCAGGTCTTGAGAGCCGATGAGGGTGATTGAAGTGAGTGTAGATCATTGCCGGAATGCAAGGGTGGGGGAAACGACAGGTCCCCGAGCAAACCCGCTGACCAGCTGCATAACGCCCTAGAAAATTCAGCTGAAGTGACTCCTGATGTAAGTGGAATAATTTTGAAATAAATAATACAGTTAGAATACTGGACAACTCACGTAAACAAAGTTCTACAGCTTTATTTTTCAGTTTCCTATTGAACTTGTTTTATTACGGTTTTATACAATTATTAATCATCAATAAATGCACTAGCAAACTCTGTTATAGGCTATTTACGGTAAACTGAGAACTTTTGAAAGTCCTGCTTAAGATCTACTTGTATGCATGTTGCGTAATCTGCCACCTTATATAAAATTAACATTTCCATGGGCCGCATCACTTATTCATGCATCCGTAAAGAGAAAGTGACATTATTAGAAAAGTAAATATCTTACAAATCTGCTAATTTTTACACTTCGATGCATTAAAAAACACAGAAATGGTTACCTAACACTTTTTATTCGACGTTAAGATAGGGAACTGCTTCCCATCCATCGTTACCAACTTTACTGGACGTATGTCACTCAGTGCGCCCCTTTAAAATATATGCAGGTAGAAGCAGTGAAATTTTTCTGAGGTTGATTTCAAAAGTGCTCACTTTATCGTGAACAGCCTGTACTATCCTCATTATCACAAAAATACATAATTTCAAGCTAGCTGTATTTCTGAACGAAAGCAATCAAATGGGTAGCCAAGCAAATAAACAATTACAGTTGATTAATTTAAATATTTTGTTGGCAGCCTAATTATTTTTTTCTCAACGCAGAGGTTTTGTTTATTTAATTGTGTATGTGGTTATATGAACAAAAGTAATTTTGTTGGTTTTCAAATTTTGTTTACTCAACAAAATATTTTGTTCAAACTACTAAGTGTATAATTATTTGACCCCATACAATCAAATATTTTGTTGACTGAAAGCAGCCTTTATGTCATTGAAGGATCCCGTTGTAGCCAGAAACCAGCCTCTAGTTTGTAGCTCTTCCATGCCTAACCGTGCTATTTTGGAGGGCGTGGAACATAGGTACGCTGAACAAATTATTTTAAGTTTACAGACCTCTGGAAGCCAATAACAGAAAAATCAAGAAATGACATTCCTAAACAAATGTTTCTGCCACTCTGTGAGCAAATGCTTTTGCCGAATGCTGCATTCCTTTTGCGCGATATCATACAACGCACTAAAATGTGCGAATTTACAGCAATGTCAGAAATAACTCGACAGTGATGCATCACGTTAGCAAAATATTTGCTCACGAAGTTTGCGAAAAATATTATCCAGGATTTCCAGTAGTAGGATTTGACCGGTTCAGGCATAAGGGCACTGGGCACAGGAGCCAGGTGCCAGGGGCCTCCCTATTGTGACGTCATCCGTCCGCTATCCTTTTCCACTTTTCCCCTCAAAATCGACTAAGTTTCCCTAGAAATTTATCTTTTTTCCCCAAAAATCTTTCTTTTTTCCCATTTGCAAAAAAGGACCCCAGGAAGTTCCCTTTTTTCCCGGAGCAGGTGCCCAGGATCAGTGACCCCGAGCCAGGAGAGCAGGACTGAGGACTCAGTATCCTTGACATTGACCTTTGACCTTAACACAAAAATCCAAAGAACTCAAAAAAAATTAAAAATACAAAAAAAAAAATAAGAATCATTTTTAATTTACTCAGGTTCGCCCCTCACCCCCTCACCAAACAATTTATTCGGTGGGCCTCCACCCCCTCGCCCATACCCAGTTAGTAATCTAGGTGTTGTCAGTCATAATAGCAACCATATTGGATGCAGGTGGTCTTGACCTTGGCCCCATGAACTATAAAACAAAAACTCGAAAAAAAATACATAAAAGTCAGCACACATATTACATTACACATTACTACCACCATTTTGGATACATGTGACCTTGAAAACAAGTTCAAGAAAAATCTTTAAAAGTCAGAAAGAATATTATGTTACAGACGACTGCCGCCATATTGGATGCAAGGGACCTTGATAGCAAAAAAATCCTAAAGAAATCTAAAAAAAAATGTTAAAAATCCCAAAAATGTATTTTAAAAACGTAGTAAAAATTATTAAAAATTTATTATTTAAAAATGTATTTTAAAAAACGTACGTTTCCGGATGTCCTCCAACACCACGCTTAGAAGACGACTGACTCCCTCGCCCCTACTGCCCTCATCTATACTCATTCCATCGTATGCCACCATCTTAGTTTTTCGTTTGTGATTTGTTTATACATTGCTGGAGGCTACCATCTAAGATTTCATCACCTAGGTTGGACTAGTGTATTAATTTACCCACCAGGTGGCAGCCATATTTGTTTATGTTTTTTTTTTAGTATAGGTTGTGCTTATGGTACCTTCTATGTTGGATTCTATTTTCGACACATAGGTGGTATTAATATCTCGATTCAGTGGTCAGGTGAGCTGACGACACTCATATTTATACACATAGGAGAAATCTGAAATTTTCAGTCTATTAAAAAAAATTCCTATAAACAGTATACCTACATGCATAATTTATTAAATATATATTTTTTATTCAAAATTTGAAGTTCTGCAGTTTTAAAAAGTATTTTTATCTAACTATATAATCGTACATATAGTAAACTTGTATTTTATAAAATACTCTTTTTTAATTTATTTTGCTTGTACCTTTTCACATTTTTATTTTAGTCTGGTAAATTAGGTAAACGTGAAATAAAACACACTTTATTTTTCACGCCATTTTTTTATTCAAATAATTTATTACTCTTGCTCATGCCCTCTAAAAAATTACAATATTCTTCAATATATATGCATATCAATACATGCAACTTTGTTATACGTTAGATACTTTTATGCATCTCGCTATTCACACTCGTGTTGTCCTTGTGCAAAAATATCGTGACATTTATTACACTGACACACTGCGCAGGACAGATTATGTAGGTAACTGCACTTTGAGGACATGTACTGCAATCACAAGAGACCTGCTTGCAGCAAACCAGGTACCGAGGTAATGATGAGAAATGCACGTCACCTTTACAGGTATTTTCGTGTATAGGTCGTTCACAGTAGAGAGAGCAATTTTTAAAACCCTTATTAATTTATCATTTTATCAAATTTCTATCTTCCTGCCGCTTTTTAATATAAACATTGCAATGTGACCACTAAACACAGTGTATACATTTCACCATCGTTAAAATTTAATGCCTGAGGCTGTAATAAGATAAATTTATTAGCGGATAATACCTGTTGGAAGGGCCTTGAAAAGTTTCTCACTTTATCGTGAACAGCATATATAAGTAAATTATCGCTACAGCTGAACTGCGTACCGCACATATCACACATATATGACATGCAAAAAGGATTCTAGGCACAATGAAAGCGCTCATGTTGTCGTACATTGCGACCGACAGTAAACTTCTTATCACGAAAGTGACACTGATGACGTAGTGGTTCAGGCAAAGACTCGGGCGGACCTGTGGGAGATGTAGGTGCTGCAGCTAAAGAAGCAGGTAACGTCAGCAATGGTGTTCTAGGTACCTCAGCCGAAGAGGTCGATGGCTCCATTGAAGATTTAGTAGGCGTAACAGCTGAAGCCATTACATCTGACAGAAGTCGATGGCGCTGGTAAAACAGGAGCCATTTCACTCGAAGAAGAAATCTATGTTGAGAAACCATTAACGGGCAATATTCACTCCATTTTATCGTAACTAGCCATGGAATATCTGGCGTAGAAGCTAGCCAAGACAATGCATCTTTCACGGCAGCCGTTGCCAAACAAAGTTACTAAACTGACCTCCCCACTGCTTATAATATACGAGTATGCAAGCCCTTGACGTCATATTGACTTTGAACCAATCTTATTGCACCATTAATACATTGTGCAGACACCGACCAGCCAGTCACCGAGTTGCCACGTGATTGCAGCTGGTCAATCACGTGAGATAGTGGTGGTGGTGGTGGTGGAGATATTTTGAGGTCAGTCGGCAGGAGTCAGTCGACAAAGTGGAATATTTCCGATGCTTTGTGTAGTTGTGTGTGTGTGTGTGTGTTACGAGTTAAGTAATTTTGTGGTAATTTTAATTGTGTGTTACCTGCTTCTTGTAAAAAGTCAGGAACTTGTTTATATTTTATCAATAAGTTCCTGCCTTTTTGCAAGCAGGGAGAAACTTACGATGAAAATCTATACTAATATAATGAGGAGGTAATGTGAGTTTGTTTGTTTGTTTATTTGTTTATATGTAACGGCTAATCTCAGAAACTACAAGGCTGATTCTTATAATCCTTTCACTGTTAGGAAGTTACATTCTTCCAGATGGTCATAGGATATGTTTAGTAAAAAAAAAGAGTCCTTGAGAAATTTTAAAATTAGTAAACCAAGTCGGATAAAAATGAGCTACTTGGTTGCTTTCTAACCATGCTCTACAAAAACTACAGAGCCGATTCTTATAATTCTTTCACTGTTAGAAAGCTACATTATTCCAGGTGGACATAGGCTATGTTTAATGTAAAAAATAAGTCGTCGGTAGTCACGGGTAATCGCGGGTAGTCACGGGTAGTCGCAGGTAGTTACGGGTAGTCACAGGTAGTCGCAAGTAGTCACGGTTAGTAGCAAATATACGCTGTTCACGGTAAAGTGAGCACTTTTGAAGCCATAGTTACGTTTTTCTTTCAGCCATATTTAATCCTTTAACCACCTTTTAAAATAAATATTGTCATTTGAGTAATAAACACAATGTGTATATTCCGTCGCACTCGTAAGTTAACATCTAAAGCTAAAATAAAATATATTTATTGACTGTTATTCCAAATGAGAGGGCTTTCAAAAGTGCTCACTTTACCGTGAATGGCTTATAGTCAAGGGTAGTCGCATATATAGTTATGTATTTCAATAACTCCATAAAACCTGAGCGAAGCGATGGCGGGCTGCTAGTTATTTAATAAAAGGCTTAACCAACTAGTAAATTGTACATTTTTAATATTCAAATATTTCTAATAATACCTCTGAGACGGAAATTATGACACGAAAACGAATTATTTCTGCGTGATAGGTGAAGTTGAACCGTAAGTGCGTACCGGGTTTTGTAGTAATCAGTACGGAACAGTAGGTGGCCTCAGTGTACTCCACGCGGGAGCAGGTCTGTCGAGTGCGTGAGAGCGGTGGAGGGAGGGCGCTGGAGGGGGCGTGCCAGACCCTGCGCGCCTCAGTCGGTCGCGAGCTGGCCTGCCGACAGGGCGTTTCTTCTGCCTGCTGCCGAGGCGCGTGGCTGGCGGACGGTATTTTTAGACGCGCGCCAGCCGAATCGATACCGCGGCCCCTGGAGTCCGGCGCGAGGTAAGCCTTTCCTCGCGGCCCGCTGATGTTTTGGCGGGAACCTGTGGAGATCTCCACCCGTCTTCTGCACATGGTGGCCTTCCAAAACGTTACCTTACTTTGCGAGCCAACTTTACTCTTTGGCTGCCTCAAAACGCTCTCTAGTAAATGTTTTACTCGCTCTTGGCGATATCCCAAAACTGGAGACATTACTCTGAGCGTTTTGCCAGAGCCAAACTATTACACACACTAGTTCGACGAGTATCGAAGAGTAAACTGGAAAATGGCGGGAGTTTAATAGAAATAAACGAAGTGTAAGGAAGATAGCACGTTCTGGTTACAGATACAGATGGGAAATTACAAATGATGAGTGATTCAATTCCTATGATTTTCGAATTAAGTTGTTCATATAGTTTTTTGCATTTTGGACATATTGTTTATGAGTAGGCTACGGTAAATATAGGTAGTGTATTGTATATATAAAACATTTAAATAGCAAAGGAAGAAGTTATGGAATTATCGTGATTACATTGGTTGCTCGATCAGGACATGTTTGTAAACGCAGCGTGCAATTTACACTAAGGTCATACCAAAACCACTTTTACTCTAGCTTTGCCCGCCTTTCGCTCTGTGTTGCCTCACTCTACTCTCGGAGTAGCGTTTTGGAACGCCGTCCAGTCGAGCTCTTTTTGATAGCTAACCCCAGTTAAAAAATTATTCTTAGGTATATGGATAAAATAATTCTTGGGATTAACTGCATGTGTTTTTTACAAAAATACAGATGTTGTCAATTAATTAAGAAATGTAATTTGTTGGATTCGTGTCGTATTAAACACTTTAATTTGGGGACATTGATATGTCTATTCTTGCCTAAAACATGTAATTGGCATACTAGCAATATATTTTGTTTCTATAAATTAGGGTCATTGCTGAGGTAATTTTACATACAGAACAAACAAAACCTGGTTTCTAAAGTGTTCGCTTCATCGTGAATCGTGTGTCGTGAGGTTGCCGTGGTTATGTGCAGATTGGTTATGTGCACATGTCCCTGGAACTTCCCATACCTTGGATACAAGGCGCGGGTATTCGCGCTGAACGTGTTTGTCGCTGTCTGCCAACATATAGTAGCCCTCGGAAGAACGAGGAGCAATTTATGATGACATTTAATAAAAGCCTGTGTCACCAATGACTAGAGACCTGAAAAATTCGCGAGTTCAATGACCTGTAGGCTAGACTCTACAGTCGTATGTATACATATGCCGATATCAACTGCACGTTGGTTGTTTGCTGTCGCAGTGGAAGGCGACGATTGGGCCAGTCTTCTCCAGGAGGTGTCGTACAACTAGTGGACCATTTGCTTAAGTTATATAAACACACTTGTTCTGCATTCTAGCTTGTTCCAAAGTGAATCCGTGAATTCTACCTATCTCTACCAATGACGTTAGTTTTCTGTTGTGGGGAGAAATATCAGGTAACTATATCTTAACTAATTAACTACTACCGCTACACTGCAACTTAACTGTTTGTATAGTAATGGCTGTATCATTGGCATGATAAAAATGTTTACACATGAGCTTACACAAGAAAACGGCGAAACTTGATCGAAATTATGTATTATAATTGTTTTTAAAGTAACTAAGAATATGAAGTACATCGCGTTACAGAACGATAAAATTAAAGGTTGAAGAAATCAAGAGAAAATAACTTAAATTAGTCTATGTAAGTTTTATGGGACGTTAGAAAACACAGCGAAGTATATTAATTAATCGGATAGTTCACAGTATGTTGTGTTCTGTGCGAAAGGAAATGCCTCGAGATTGACGTACGCCTTAGACGTGGAGTTCCTTGGCGTTGGGGGAGGGTGATATCCTAGCGTAGAAGAGCTAATTTATTTTAAGCTGGCGCCTGGTTGAAGGAATTTTGCATGTATGAGGCCTAAAAGCGTGGGAGCACCTAGGGCAACCGAGACATGCGCGTCAACTCTCTCATCGCGCAGTCTTGCTGTCGATAACGCGCCTCTATGAGACTTTCAGCGCAGACCCTAACATTGCATGACGTAATAATACAAATAAAGGTTTGAAGCACGTCCCTATTCCCTGTTTAATGTTTTGTAACAGAATGATCATACCTGAAAATGACCATGAAAACAACAGTTTGAGCCATTTTCACTATCTTAAAAACATGTTTTAGAGAGAAATGGAGGAACTGAAAAACGCATACAGACGCTTAACGTTTCTTAAATGCTATTCGTAAGCAGACCTCACTCGGACACGTTGGACAGTTTTTTTAATTAAACGTCAGCTGGAGCTCCACGGTTCGGCGGCCTACCCAGGCGGCCACATTAAGCATAGAAAGATTTCCTGGATAGTTATCCTGGTCAAACATTGCGTCGAAAATGATAAATTACACACCAGTAGTGAATTCACAGTCATTTATTGTGCCGTGAACGTGAAGGTCTAGCATGTGTTGTAAAAGCTCCGTTGTAGGAAAGCATCATCTGCGGCATTAGGTACTTCCCGGGCATGTGGAGAATACGTCTGAACATGTCCCATGATCTCTCCATCAGGTTCAAGGAGCTGCTTTAGTCCCAAGAAATAATCCAGCAACTCTTTTTTGTTGACATTTGAATTTTTAAACTTAAGCATTTGTGGCAAGCCCAGTATTAATTTGCACAGCATTATTTGTTGTTCAACTATCCATTGTGATTTTAATTCAAAACTAAGTTTGGGAAATCGAATTCCAAGCCGGGCTGTCTGTCCTCTATCCCAATTTTTATGTCAGATGCACATCCTCTGTAACCGTCCTGAGTTTCGGCGAGGTCACGTTCTTGCCATAGTCTATTCACGGTAAAGTGAGCCCTGCAGAATTTTTCCTTTTAGCCACTTTCTATTTTTCCGCCACTTTTTAATATAAACATTGCCTTGTGACCGATAAACAGAGTATATGCATTCCACAACTCGCAAAAGTTAACGCCTGAAGCTGCTGTAAAATATATTTATTAGTGGTTAATGCCTATTGGAAGGACCTTAAAGGGTGCTTACTTTACCGTGAACAGCCTATACACGGCGGAAACAAGAGAAGAGGATTTTATTATGATCGTGTGATTGGACTCTGTCCATTGCCCACCATGAGACTAAATAAAATCGCTTACATACAGAACTCAGCAAGACAAAAACGAAAAAAAACTTCTACAACATCACAGGCAGATAATTAGAAAAAGCTGTTGTCAATAGAAAACAAATATGTTTGTAATTAAAACGACGTAAATGTAGACGAACAACTTATTATTACAAAACAGGACAGACAACAAAATCTAACCAAAGGAAAAGACAGCACAATGACGAAAACGAAAGCATCACACAAGTGAACACAACAGTGCAAAAAAACAATATCATTGGACACAGCTGAACAATAAACGCATACAAAATAGGGAAAAAAACCATAACGAAACACAAGTTAAGGATTCCAGATTATAAAGCCAAATAATTCAACACTACGAACAACACAGGAATCACTTGCCGAGTTCTGTGTGTGTGATTGTATTTATTCTCATGGTCGGCAATGGACACAGTCCAATCACACCTTCATAATAACATGAGCTCACCATTGTCATTAAACTTTAAAGATGAAAAAGAGAACAGGATGTTGTATGGTTTCATGGTGCGGCTGCAGTCGGGTTGTTTGCTGATTTATGAATCGGCGGACTTCCTCTCCACCCACACTCCTCTTCCGACTCGTACAATTGTTAATGTGTGTGTGTGTTTTTTTTTTTTTTTTTTCACAGAACGGTTTCGCGTAAGCACGGTGGGTTGTTAACGCCCGTGGACACACCTGTAGCAGTTCTTTTGTTTTTCTTTTTTGGCTGCTCTCCAAACGGGGAGCCGTTTCCTTGTATGATTCGGTCATTCGGACGTGGAAAGCCAGGGACGTGCGAAAAATACAGAGTGCGGCAGCCAGGTGACTGGAACCGCGGAAATGAAACTGCGACTGTAACGTAGAATTCGCGCTTGGGTAGTTTTTTTGGGGGGGGGGGGCGCTTCTTTTAGGCAGCTTCCCACCCGCCGTCTTGGATTTATTAAAATTTTGCCACACTCTAGGAATACAATTTTCTATAAGGTTTTTTTTTTTTTTCGAACGACAGAGCACAGAGCATTACGTAGTGCATTGTCTGAGATCAGTTTTTCTTGATTACTGTTGATATCGTCTCATTTTAAATCGTTCGAAAGAAATAATCTCGCTTTTCGCTTCGACAATTACCAGCTAAAAATTAGTAAATGTAACGAAGCTGTGGCAGTCAGATAAAGTTTGGGAAGCTGTTGTTTAGGATATGTCGCGCGGAAAATTTCAATACACCTTCTGAAATAGAAGATTTGGCGCAAATTAGATAAATCCAAGATGGCGGCTGGGAATCCGCCTTAAACAACGCCAAACAAAATGTATACTTGGAAGTTCACAATATACTTCTGACTGATCATAGTTTGATTAAGAACGAAAACTGATAACAGTTCTCACGAAATATACAAATTATTAAATCGATTGAATTTCTTTGGTTCGAGGATAAAATCTGCGTTCAGCCGAAGTACTTGGTTTAGAAAATATCTTATTCTGTTGGCTCTTGCATTGTTTTTTTCTAAATATTGAATAAAACGGGCATTTTATTCCGGCTGCACAGGCTAACAAGATGGCACGACGTCATTCCTTAACCACTTAACATATTATCCTGAGTCTTCTCGTTCACGAATGACGTGTTGCAAAATGGTTGATATCATGGTCGGTGCTGTACAAGATCAGGAAAGAAGACCAATATAAACAGCGCCGCTTTCCAAGCTAATGCTATTGGATGTAGCTAACACACCAAAATTATATTATTGATTCCTACCAGTGCCATAGACCAATATAAATTCTTTTCATTGGCTCCATCATTTTGGTTATTACAAGGAATTCGTAAGTACTTCTCAAACGAAATATCTCCTCTTTTGCAACGCCTGGAACGGGAAATTAATGGGTACGTTAAGGGGTTAATAAGTGCGGTGATGAAAACTCGCCAAGCGACAACCGGACCAGTAAGGCACAAATGTTCCATTGCAAGAGGTGGACAGTAGCGACTGAGTTCGTTTGCATCCAGGGTCTACTATGCTATAGGCTACTCATGGTAAAATTAGCACTTTTTTAAGCCCTCTGATTTGCAATAACAGTCAATAAAGATATTTAATGTAGCCTTAAATGTTAACTTTTGACTCAGGTAAAATATATACACTGTAATTATTACTTAAATTGCAATATTTATTTTAAAAAGTGGTGGAATGATAACATTTGGCTGATAGGTAAAAAGTAACTAGGGCCACAAAAGTGCTCACTTTACCATGAGCAGCCTATCCGCCTCAGAACAGAATAAGTAAATATAGTGTATTCGCTGTTTCTTTATTCATTTTGAATGAAAACTTTGAAAAATCGCCCCATGTATAACGTGTTTGGTTATTGCGTAAATATTTCACGTATCACAAGAGTTTCATACCTCTGTTAATATGAAAGTATCTTATAATTCGTTTATAATAAATATTAATACAAACTGTGAGAAAACATGTGTGTTGGTAGCCCCTAGTAAGAAGTAGTTCTCATGCAAAATATCAAATACAACTGACTGTGCATGAATTCGTTGCGTTGTCCTTTGGTGTAATTTCCTAAACATGGTTAAGCTTAGTTTGCTCGAGGCGGAGGACTATCCTAGGAGTAGAACTTTATGAGGGCTTCAGAAAAGTGTGAAGTAACCGTGAATGCTGTATACAAAGAACTGAAATGGCGTAGCAGTTACTTCAGTGTGATCGTACTCATTCTACGATTGACTGCGCGCGAGGTTGTGGGAACTGACTTTATGTTTGATTGGTTACTGCAGCGTGCTGCGGAAGATTCCCTCCTGACTAGGCTATAGGCTGGTATAGGCTCTTCAAGGTCAAGTGAGCACTTTTGAGGCCCTAATAACTTTTTTCCTTTCAGCCATTTTTCATCCTTTAACCACCTTTTAAAATAAATATTGCCGTGTAAGTGTACGGTAACCAAAATTTATAGGCCCGTCTTAATATTTTAAATGATCAACTTCGTGTATTCAGATATTTAATATTTAATGTGCAGCTATTAATTAAATAATCATAATCGTAGAATTCTGCCCAATTCTTATGTATAGTGGCGCAGGTGAGTAAATTTAAATAAATCATTAGACCTCGGCTAGAATTGTCCTTGATCTTTAGTATTCAGGACTACTGGGGCACGACCTAGACCCAGACGACGAAAGAATTCCTGTTTTGAGCAGTGTAATAAATTAACTTACCAACTGAGTGGCAGAGATGTCAGTTTAAACCAGTATTTGTAAATGTTAAAATAATATTAGTCTACATATTTCGTCCGACTGAAATAAGCCATAACATTAAAATTAAAATCAATCTCAATTTAGTGAAAAGAAACGGCTGCAATATTCAAATCAACAACTCCCTGGCAACTTATACGTCGAGGTTGGCTCACAGAATAAAAATGGATGACCTATAACACATAAAATGAATAATTATTGACTGTAGAAAGTGGCGCTGCAAATGAAGTTAGCCTGCCTATAACGGCTTACAAACGCAATTAATTTAGTTTGAATCTAATACAATAAGCGTCACTGGACTCGAGAGTGATGCATCACATAAGTAATAAACACAGTGTGTATAATCCACCGCACTCGGAAATTAACGTCTAAGGCTAAAATAAAAATATTTATTGACTGTTATTCCTAATGAGAGCGTAAGTTACCACGGGTGCTGATTGGCAAACTATGTTCCGATGTCTTACTGGTCAGTGTTCGGCATTTTGCGGCGTGTGCGCCGCTGCAGTTCGACCGAACAAGAGTCTGTTTCGCCTCTGTCTTCTTCTGTGGCCTCAGTGTGCTTGTTTACATCTTCTGCGGCAAAAATAAGTTACGGAGTTTTAAAACCTAGCTAGCTGCGAAATTCTCCCAGGTAAATTCGCTGATACCAAATGACGAAAAAATGTTCGTAATCTTAGTGCTATATAATTACAAGTGGAGGTGAATGTACGGAAAAGGACAGTGGGAAGTAGTTCTAGTTTCTCCCGTGTCAGCACAACTCATACGAGTTAGTACCAGTGAAAAATGATTTCCAAGCCTTGCCAAGTCAACTAACCTTTATGAATGATATTGGTACACAACAGATATATAGTAAATGGCACCAGCCACATTCTGTGATGCGAGGCTAACGTCATAAGCTTAAGTCTTGGTTTTTGTCGCATGGTCATGGCGGAAAGGCTAAAGATAAAGAGTGCGACACCCTTCCCCCCCCCCCCCCCCCTTCGCAAAGAGATTAGGGAGGCTTTCTGTTCGTGTGAGTGAGCATTTCATCTGCGCTGTAACTACTCTGTGTGTTCCAACATTGCATTGCTTATCTACCAATAGCAGTAACAGAAACAACGCGGATAGGATTCAAGTTTAAATCACTATTTTGTTTAAGAAAGGATTTTCAGATGTTTGTACACGTTATCTAGCCTAGTTTTAACCCAACTAATATGTATTTAAATGAGTTTGGATCAGTTGAAAATTCAGACGTAAGCAAACATACTCCTCATTGTTGATCATGTGATTTTGATAATTGTATTGGCGGTGGATGAGTGACTGAAGTCATGCGCAGAGAACCTCATCTTTAGTGTATGAGTGAGCTTCGAAGCACTTAGCTACCCCGGCTCGGTCCTCAGGAATTTTTTCGAGTCATGCAAGCAGTTGAGGGCGAATCACCACTGGTCCGGCGCCTTAGCGAGCACTCTACTGACAACCATGACATCACGTGTGTGTATGTGTGACGGATGCTTAGTCACCAGTGTGGTCAGGAACATTTCGCGAATTCATTTTAGGACCAGTTATTCTTCAAAACATGTACATTTATGCTCTGTTTGCAATTGGATCACAGTTTAATAGACACGCCCAGGTGAGCTACGAGCCATTAACAAACCTGCAAGGAAACCAACACCGAACCCGCACCACCTGGTCTGAGATAGGTTATAACTGGTTATAGGCTGTTCACTGTAAAATGAGCACTTTTGAAAGCCCTGATTAAAATCTACTTGTATGCACGTTGTGTATTCTTCCGCCTTATGTAAGATTAACATTGCCGTGAGCCTCATCACTTTATTCATGCGTCGGTCAAGTGAAACTTTGAAATTATTAGAAAGGGAAATATTTTACCAATCTTCTCATTCCTACACTTCGATGCGTAAAAAAAAAAAAAAAAGGAAATAAATAATTTAAGTTATCACAAATGATCACCTAACATAGTTTATTCGACGTTAAGATACGGAACTACGTCTCATCCATTGCTACTAACTTACTTGACGCATGTCGCTCAGGGCACCCGATGAAATATATGAAGGTAGGGGCAGTGACTTTTTTGTAAGTTTGATTTCAAAAGTGCTCACTTTATCGTGAACATCTTTTACACGCTGGTCCAGCAACCAACGAACAGAAAGCCTAAACTCGCAAATACGCAGGGCCGTGGAGTCTCAGGTCGTTTGAAACGCGAAATTTTCCTGTCCCTAATCATTAGTGGTAGCATCGGTCCAAAAGCGACATGCTCCACCTTTTGTAGTTAACTGGAAGTATTATGCAAACGCGATCGGTAATTAGTAATCATGGAAATGCAGTCCATCTTCAGATAAAGTATGGAACCCCCTTGGAGTGTCGGGACGATAATTGCCGAGACAACCACCAATACAAATCGAAAATGATCGTTTTTGCGGTATAGTTTATCAGTCCCGCTACCATAAAAAGATTCAAGTTATAGTTGATTCATGGTATCTTCGGCCTTTTTTGAAGCCCTGCTAAAGTTCTACATCCAGGATATCCCTCCGCCTCGTGCAAATTAAGCTTAACTAAGTCTGGAAGATTACACCAGAGGGACAACGCACCGGATTCATGCGCACTCTGTTGTAACAGTATTTTGTATATTAACTATTTCTTACTAGGCGCTAACTACACACGTGTTTTCTCACTGTTTTTATTCGAATTATTTATAAATGAAGTATTATAATTTATTTATAAAATATGAATAACATTTCAATTTACCAGAAAAAAAGTACCTTTAATGAACACAAGTATAAAACGCCTGTGGTATATTGCGTATTTAGGAAACAACCAAGCACGTCATACATGGGGAGATTTTTCAAAGGTTTGATTCAAAAAGGCCGAAGAAACCCGTGAATAGACTATAGTATTAACAAAAAGCGTGTAACAGAAAACGATGTTTCAGGTCCTTGAATAAGGCGGAGAACGATAATAGTGTGCAGCATAAATTAAAATATACATTATTCTCACCGCGCGACCACTGTGCGTCCGGCAGGTGATGTTCAACAACTTAACTTGTAGTTCACTTTCCACTCCTGACCTGGAACTTTGATCATTCATACGTGATATCGCCGCACATAACTCTACTCAAAAAGCACCTACACACTAAAAATTAATTCAGAAGTTTACAGAAAATTCCTTGAAATGAGAAGGTTTCAGATATACCCACTAATTTAAATAAAGAATGTCCGTAAAATATATGTATTTGAGGTTTTCAAAAATATAAACTTATTTTCTGCATTTAAAGCATATTATATTGTTATTTTGTTATGAAAAGTATGACAATGGAGGTAAATTATTTTTCAAAAAAGAACGAAACTGATACAATTAATTTTTAATTTATATTTTGTTTCGCACAAACCTCAACATTGAGTAAAATTAGTACGTTAGACTAAAACCTAAAATATTTGCCTATGTATGTTATTGGAATGTCAGGTAGACTATTTCTTGGAAACTAACTAGAGCTAAACTTAAATTAAAAACAGCTAGAAATACCTACTTTGTGTTAAAATTATTTTAAAAAATAAGAAGCAAAATTTTTAAAGTTAAAATCCTTATATGTATGCTTAAAAAATTATTATGCTTAATTTTTAAATGACAAGCACTAAGATTTAAAGAATACTTTTACCAATTTGAATTTAATCAAACAGCATTAGAAATTGGTTAGAGGAAGTATACAACATCTCTAAGCATTTGTTTACAAATAAGTTTTCACGATGTCGCTGGTCAGCGGGTTTTTTTTCGGGGATCTCCCGTTTCCTTCGCCCCTTCATTCCGGCTCTGCTCCACACACACCTCTCTTCACTCACTCCAGTGTTTTTTTACTTGATGAAGTTAATAATAATTATGCAGATTCCCCAATTTCTGTTTTTGCAATGAACTGCAAGATGTGTTTTTCTGCTAATTATGTGCCTGCCCGGCACAACTGAGAGCAGAAAGCGTTTCGCAGTTTTCGACACGGACATGTAGAAAAATATTAGTATAACAAATATTTGTTGTGATTAATAAATCTCTCGGCATGAATCAATTATTATTTTTAACAGTAAGAGTGAAAAACATATTTTCATTGTACGACCCTTGAGTGTAGATTTTGGCGGCTGATGTGAAATTCGTTTGTATCATGTTGAAAGCAAATAACCTGGTTATTTTATCTTTAGTGTCCGAGAGTGGGATGGATCTGCGAGTCCAAGGTCCAGAAGCGATACGAGCGACACTAGCACGTACTTCTAGCGCCTCATCGCTCCTACGCGCAATACGTGCAGTGTTTTCGTCGTGACGCTGTACTGTGCAAATTATATCTGTAACAGTGGGACTTATAACAGGCGAGGAAAGCCCACAGATTAAGGTACGCCCGTACTGCATAGGCAAGCTTTAAAAATGCGATATTTTACCATATTCTCGAATTTTTTCCTCCGAGAATACACTTAAGATGACAAAAGTAAAACAATAGGGGCATAGATAATTCGTTTTACAAAGAGTATTTGCAGAACATTTATTTACCGAAATACGGGTATTCGCGCGAACAACTATTTCACAGAAAATGTTTCAGTACAACCTCCTCTTTTAACAGTTAATTGTGGAACGCCTGGCCAGTGACGTCATTTAGACGAGAACAGTATCGTTCGGGGGTGAATGTAGATTTTGGCGGCATTCTGTCGGTGTCCTCTTGGAAACTGCGGAAGTTGCGTCAGGCGTGAATTCCTACATTAGAATATACCTATCTTGCGTGTTCACCTGCTAAGTTACCAGGTCGCGTGTCTGTTTACTTCACGAGGTTACTACGATACTGAAAGTCTGGGATTCGCAGGCAGGCGAGTAAGAGGGGTAAAAAAAATCATCAGCCAACCACGAAAGTGATTGATGTGTTAAAGTGTTTTGAAATACGGTCATCAGCGTCAAGTTCCGTTTCTTGATCTAGTAAGCATTTTGCCTTTGAAAAGAACATTCATCTGCGTTATTGTTAATGTATAAATTTGATGTAGGCTGTTCACTATAAAATGAGCACTTTTCAAAGACCTGCTTAAGATCTGCTTGCATGTACCATATGTAAAATTTGCATTGCCTTGGGCTTGGTCACTTCATTCATGTGTTGGTCAAGTGAAACTGTAAAATTATTACAAAAGTAAATATTTTCCATATATGCTGACGCCAGTATAGGCCAACATTAAAAGATTGAGAGCAAAAGAAATAATTCCAGTTTTTATAAATGTTTACCTAACACTTTTAAATCGTCAAGACAATGGAATGCTTTTTTTCGTCATTACCAACATTACTGGGCGCATGCTAGACAGTGCGCCCGTTAAAATTTATGCAGGCAGTAGCAGAGATATTTTTCAAAGGTTGTTTTCAAAAGTGCTCACATAACTACAAACAGCCTGTAGTAGTGTCTAATCGTTTTCGCGAATTATTTTGAACAGAAGTGGACATAAAACGTCTGTATGTGGCCGAGTAAAGGTTTAGGGAAGGCAGGGGTGCTCCCACCAATGCGTCACGTGAAAGACGACCTCAGGATGGAGAAGCAGTGGAATACATATACAGAAAAAACAGGAACAGCCGGTGAAAACGAGGCCGGCATAGCGTGCTGACTGCATGGCGACCCGGGAGGGACATGTGTAATACTTGCTCCAGACGTTCCGGGAATTGAAACCGGGACTTCTGATCCACAAGTCATCAGTTCTGAATCATAAATCGAGTGACCCAGCAAGCATTCGGGTGTGCGAGTGTTCGATTCCCGATATCGCTATCCAGGTTACGGTTTTCCGTGGATTGACGAAATCACTCGACACGAATGCTGGGATGGTTCCTTGAAACTGTCTAGGTCAAGCCTACAAAGGTAGACCGATTATTTCCACACACATGTTCCAAACTGTCGAAATCACTTAGTGATGAACGTGTTTTTCGTTTGAATTTTGCTGGTTATATAGAGGGCGCCTATTATAAAGCACATTCATGACAAACAGTATAGGTAGCTCAAAAATTAGTAAAATATTCGAAATTAACTGTGAAAATGGATTTTTAATTATATTTCATTTCTCTATGTGCTCCTTCAACTTTCTTTATGTTCAGTTATTACAGCCAAATTCTGTGCATGCCATCTTCCTTTATTTTGTAGCTTGTAATTTTGAAGGAACTCATGATAGAGTTCATAGCACTTTAGATAAGGTTACTTTTAACTTATTAAAAACTAAATATTAGTAACTAATTTGAGACAAATAAACACCGCTCGCATTATGCTTTCTTATGCAGGAAAGTAATAATGTGATGTTTTCCAATATGCCGGAAGCTAATTTTTCAGCTGCCTTTCCTCTCCCCGCTGGACAGCATACCCCTTCATCATTAAACCGACTTTGTGCTACCTACATGAAGAGACCACGCCACCATTTCGTCTTCGCATGCCTACCTTTTCTGTGACGCCATGTAATTTATTGATAATCTTTGAAGAAGTGCTGTTGAACTTTTCCGTACGCATTTAACTTTAACACTTTGCCATCATGTCAAACTGTTGCAATCATGGACCAGAAACGCAATTTACCAGACACTGAAAAGTGGGTGATCATCGGTTTTCGAGCCAAATGTCGTCTTATTTCTGAAGCAGTGAAGTTTATGAATTGTCCCCGTGCTGCTGGAGTTGAAATGTATTCTAATTGGACAGGCGGTGCCTTTGTGAATAAACGGAGTGGAAACTGCGGAGCATATCGTGACATCGATGCGATAGTTCAGTGTCGGCTGCGAATGTGGCGAGGGTCCACCGACAAGCGACAGTTGAGCAACTCACCTTCCAAACGTACCAGAGAGTTATTAGCCGTGTATATAAAACAATAGTTTAGCGAACCTTGTTGCATATAGGGCTCCTAAGTGGACGACTGGTCATCCACTGTACCCATGCTGACAAAATCTCGTCGGCGTAAGCGGCTTCGACTTTTGCGACAGTGCCACTGTTGGATCTCTTCTAATCGACAAAAAGTTGCCTTCTTGAATTTCCCAAATTTACAGTTCCATCGAAAGGATAGTTGTTGGTGTGTCAAGTGAGAAATCTCCGATACCCTGCAACCATTATAGGAAAAACGCAAGCTGGTGACGGCAGCTTTAATTTATGAGGAATGATTTCTTGGCATTGTTTCTGCCCATTCATTCCTCTGAAAATCAATCTCAACCGATTTATCTTCTTGGAGATCATGCATACATACATTTTGACTGTCTTCATGGTGGGATTTTCCAACAGGACAATTCGGTATGTCATGTGGCCAGAATTGTCCAGTAGTGGTTGGAAGAGTCAAACCAAAACACCCAAGTAATTTCCTGACATTCCAATTTTCCATACCTGAACACAATTGAGCAGTTATGGAGCAACCTCGATCGTCATATTCGCTGTATGGTTTCTCCACCACGGTTCCACGCACACCCTTCAGTTCCACGCACACCCTTCAGCAGCTGTCACATACACTGCAGTCTGCATGGCTATAGAAAATTTTTAATTTAGAGCAGCAAAGCGATTTTTTTTTCGTGGCCAGCCAAAGTCCGGTCACACATTTTTCTTATCACCCCCGTACCTGTGCCCTTTCTGGATAATACAGGGGTATGGGATGTTCCTTTTTCTTTTTTTTCTTTTATTTGATACTTTAATTTCCCATTACAGCCTTTAAGGATTACAATTTTATATAATATTGCAACTATTTTAACCAAGTTGCCTGGAAGGTGAGAGTAGTGTGGTTTTCCTGCATTCCACCCTGACTCCCCTAGCAGCCTGGGGTCAATTTCTTGACATTGTATTGATGATTATATGATGCATATATTGTGGCACCAAACTACTACTTCTTACATTATATATATCATCAGTTTTGGAACTGCTAGCGGGGAGGGGGGCCTGTGGATGCCTTTTCGATCGCCTCCCCTGTAGTCCGGTCCTTTAGTCTGGAACCTTGTCATACTATTACTCTTTCTCCAAATACATTGCCTAAGTCTTCAGCGTCCTGATTCGTTTCCTATTTACTTGCCTTGGTGGTAACTATTCCGATTTATCATGTCCTTTTGTTCGTTTCTTTGATCTGCATTGTATCTTTAGGGTTTTTCCGAGTGGGAAGCAAGGCCTCCTAACTCATCAGTTGCCTTCTGATGTTTCCTTTGTAAGTTCAAGTCCATGTGCATTGGGAACACTCAAGCTGTGTGGTGGGGCCGCTCCCACCACAATGTTTTTATAGCCGTTTTACAGTGTCACTACCAGTACAACTATTTTTTTTCTTTAATAAGGTAATGGATACCTTTATCTATTTATGGAGGTGATTATTTCACGAACTTTTGTGGATTTTCTCGAATCCATTCTTCGAATTATTTGAGATATTTGCTTATCTTTTTTGCAAACTCTTCCATTATCTTGGCAGTTTTTGTATTTGCCATGATATTTCTAAGATCTATTTCAGTTTCTTCTTTTTCAAGCTTCCTACAAAGTTCAATTCTTATATCTTCTATTCTTGGACATTCTCTAGGTACATGTTCGGCAGTATCTTCTACCTGACAGATTCGGCAGAAGGGAGAGTCAACTAAATTTAATCCATGTAATTTTGAATTATAGTTTCTTGTCCAGTTAGTAGCTGTGAGATACGATAATTTGTAACAGTCCAGTGCTGACTATATCTTTCCATTATGTTTGGAAAAATTCTATAAGTGATGCTGCCCTTCTCCGAATTGTCCCATCTTTCCTGCCAGAGGGATAGCGTAACTCTTCGGGCTTCTTTCTTCATGATCTTCTTTGCAGATCTTCCTTGAGATTCTTGCTTTAGCTGTTCTCGTTCTTCTACAAGCAAATCCAGTGGGATTGCTCCAGCGATCACCTGTAGTACTTTAGTTGATGTTGTCTTGTAAGCCTTTGTTATGGCTAGTAATGCAGCTCTTTGTGTCTTTAGCAATAATATCCGAGTATGTACCAGTCTTGCTTTACTATACCACACTCCAGCTCCATAAAGGGTGATTCCTAGGAATACACTCTTGTACAGTGTCATCATGGTCCTGAACCCAAGCCCCCATGATGATGCTGAGACTGTCCTAATTTTAGTGAATATATTCATTGCCTTATCCATTAAATACCTTATGTGTTCCTGGAAGCGAAGTTTGCTATCCAGATCACACCTAGGTAATTCACTTTGCTCTGTAGACGTAGTGGTCTTCCCTTGAAACGGACCACAGCCGATCTCTTTACGCTTCCTTTAAGTAATATTAAGTTGGTATTCTCCACTGAAAATTGTAACTTTACACGTCTATCCCAGCTCTCAATTTTTTTCAGTATTTCATCAGCTTTGGTCTCAATTTCAGCCCGACTCCAGGCTGGAATTAAGAGCAACGCATCGTCTGCATATGAAAAGATCTCACATTCTTATGGCAGCTGCAGTCGAAGAAGTGTGTCAAACAGAATGTTCCGTAGGATCGGTCGAAGGACCAATCCCGGGGTACATCCCTCTGAGCGTTTCTTCCTCATTGTCACATTGTTTACTTCATACTGACTGTACCTTTCTTTAAAGTAGTTAACAATAATGCTGTTAATGTTTCTTGGACATTCCGTGTCTCTGAGTTACCAGAGCACCTCCAGCCACCATGCATTGTCGAATGCACCACTGATATCCAGGAAAATTCCTAATACATAGGTCTGTCTGCTTGAATTCACTTTTTCAACCACATACATGACTGCCTTCTCAGTACCTCGTTCTTTTCTAAAGCCATATTGTTTTTCATGGAGCCCTTGTGTAGCTTCAAGGAAACTTATCAATCTCATATTGACTAGTTTTTCTAACATTTTCCCCATGATTGGTAACAGGGTTAAAGGACGGCATGACTTAGCTAATGTTGGATCTTTATTTCCTCCCTTATATAGAATTCTCAATATTCCTTGTTTCCAAATGTTAGGAAAACAGCCACTTTGTAGGCAGTCATTCATTAACTGCAACAGATCTAGTTTAATCCGAGGATAAACTCTCGTCATTATTTCAGCAGTGATTCCATCATTTCATGACTTGGTTATGCTTGAGCCTGTTTGCAAGGATCTTGTATACGAGCCCCCACGGGTTTTCATTTCCTTTTTCTATTATATAGCTTCTCCAGGATGTCTGTTTCTTTTCTTTCAACATTATTGGATAGTTATTTCGTTCGTCTCTATATTCTTCAAACACTTCTACTCTTCGTCGAGGATCTCTTTCCAATTTCAATTTCCTCCGAATTCTTCGAACCTGCTTTCTCATACTTTCCTGTTTATCACCCCACCATCGATTTAATGGAATGCCAGGTTCTGATATTCTCAATGTTTCCTCGCATATATCCTGGATCAGCTTTGTAATTGCATTTGCACATTGGTCTGGATCTTTCAAGTGTTCTTCGCGGTACTGATGAAGTTTATTCATCAGCACTTCGTTGAACCTCTTCCAGTCTGCCCCTGGGTGAATAAATCTTGTTCGACCAGTTCTATCTTCAGCGTGTTGTGCTGTTGTCATATTCAGCTCATAAATCCGTGACAATCCAATTTGTAACCAGTGTGGCTGCCTTTTTAGTTACAACCGTCACATCCAAGTAGGATTCAGTACCACGAGCAGGAGATACATACTTTGGAAGTGATTAACAACAGAGAGAAGGGAAGATTTATACCTGGTGTTTTTTAACAACACTATCCTACTGAACGTTGTGCACGGAACAACGGCCACAGCCATAAAACGTTTCTTGATTTTTTCCCTTACATACTGTACTGCATAAAATATACAGATGTGATTTGTCTACGAATAAAACCACTTGGACAAATGTTTGTGTTTAGAGTACGTATTTTAGTTGGTATATCACTTTGATAAGAGGACAACATTGTGTCTAATACTACAAAATGGTAGATTATTTCCTTGGAAATGTTACATAGTGAACAGTAAGAGCGGCGTCAGTCATTTTTGCCCCCCCCCCCCTTTTTTTTGTTCTCAACCACCATACACACACACTTCCGATTTTCGAGAATATATCTTTAAACACACGAGGCCATAAGTCCTTAAATTATCGCACAACTATGAAAAACTATGTTTTTGTATGTAACCAAAAATAAATCAGCAAATATATATATATATATATATATATATATATATATATATATATATATATATATATATATATACGAACAACTCGAAAGAATCAATGGGGAATAGTTTAATAAGTTAGTGCTTGCAATGAGCTCGGGTCACAATCATAAATTAAATTTCCGTCTTTGTGAGTTTCACTAATATATATATATATATATATATATATATATATATATATATATATATATATATATATATATATATATATATATATATATATATATATATATTAGTGAAACTCACAAAGACGGAAATTTAATTTATGATTGTGACCCGAGCTCATTGCAAGCACTAACTTATTAAACTATTCCCCATTGATTCTTTCGAGTTGTTCGTATATAATTTGAAACTGGAGGCATTTAAGTCATTTCACGTAAATCTAATAATTTGAAATTTGCAGTTCGATCACCTACTCCTGACGTGTTCAATTTTTCTTGTGGCACCAGTGAAATTCACATATATCGTCTTCTAAAATACTATTGTTAGTAAATCAAATTTATATGGAGTTTTTTAAAGAAAAAATTTTGTGTTACAGCTTTTGTTGTTTCTCTGCCTTCCGACGTAGGTAATTGAAATGGGATAAAACTCTGTAATTTGGTATCTGTGTAATTGATTCAGGTGTGAAAGTAAAGCTTATGTTCTGTAATTCAAAATTTGTCTGTAAATTTTGCAGAAGATAAACTGTAAATATCATCATCACTTTATAGTTATATGTACAGGTATATATGGGTTCGGCCCTTCTTTCCGTTGCTAAGGTTTTGTAATTGTCTCGTAGTCTCCAAGGGCGTGTAGCATAATGTTTGGACTTAGTTGCAAAAACAGCGCAGACTTAATGAAGTTATGGTTGCCATCAAAGGAATTTTGTTCATAAGGTGTCACCGGAGACAAATCCATTTTTTTTGTCACAATAAATTATGTCGAATACCAAACATGTAATGAACGCTAGGCTTTAAACGGCATCGTTTACATTAATAAAAAACAAACAGCTTCAATAAACTGAATATGCTGTATAGTGATAATGTGCCGTAACTATAAAAACTTCCCCTTGGGATAAACTGGAGAACAATGCACAGTCACGTAGCACGTCTTTATCTTTATTATCGCGCCATAAAGTTAGCTTTGCTACGCCAAGCCCCTTGGGAATTTAAATACCACTTCGCGACTTCGCCAGTGCTCCCTGGCGCAGCCGTACGGGCGAATATGTGCGCGATGCTAGTGCTAGTGCTAGTGCTATAGACACTGTGTGTGTGTGTGTTGTTTCCCGGCTTGGTTGGGGTCGTTCCCCGGGGACGTATCTTCGCGACCTCGGCTGTTGCACTCCTCATTCCCTCGCCACGGTCGGCAAGGGGAAGGGGGATTTGTAAATGTTGCCGCGGCTGCCATGGCAACGGAGATGAGCTCCAGATCTCCTCCGAGGAGCCGGACACCGCCAGGTCATGGCGCGGGGGCGCCCTCATTCGAAACTACGGTACACCAACACGAATATATGGTACACGTGTGATATCTGAACAATGGTTCAATGGAAATGAATGACTAGATGGAGATTTTTTGGACATTCGCCATTGCGATGCAGACGTCTGTCGTGGAAAAACAGGACTGAGGACGAAATGAATACTTAAATAAGACGAGTAATCTAAGGACGAGAAAATAATTATAATAGGGATAGGAAATTTAAACTAATTGTTGTGTATAAAACCATTTGTCGATGAATTACTTAGGGTGCCAACTGTACAAAACTGTTCTCTGGCATTGCACCGAGAGAGACAAACTCCAAATAACAAGTAGTTTTTTTTTTTACATAATTGCTTTTTAATGCTCCGCTTTATGAGTGGAGTCTGAGGATGGGAAACACCATTACACTAACCAAATATTGCATTTAAAAAGACAACTTCGATAACGTGGCCGGAACTCGAGTCCGGAGACTCATTGTCATAAAGGCACTTTTAGCGACATCGGGCAACGAGGTTCACAAATGTTGGTGGAACAGTAGCAAGGCCCAGCCCATGTCTGCCATGAAATGAAAATTCAAGTCGACCAGTAAACCCCGTGGTCATTCAAAAACTGTGGATTTAAGAAAAAGAAATGCCTCATGTTTCAATTCCAGTTTACGATGTTAATTATCTCTTATTGGAAAATGCAGTTCTCCGAGCTTGAACATAGATAAACAGGCTGTATCCAGAATGGTTTTTAAGTATTAATAGATAAGGAATATATTATATTATGGGATTAGGTGCACACCATCAGAAATATCACGTAAGGGTTTTTGTGCCATCTGCGTAAGCGTTGCGAATAGCTGTTTCTGGGAATTTTACCTTTACTACTGCCATATTTCCGTGTAACTACACCGTGTAAGCTGGATCCTCGGTA
This sequence comes from Dryococelus australis, assembly GCA_029891345.1. Classification (NCBI taxonomy): domain Eukaryota; kingdom Metazoa; phylum Arthropoda; class Insecta; order Phasmatodea; family Phasmatidae; genus Dryococelus; species Dryococelus australis. The sequence continues at coordinate 108,119,531 of CM056998.1, forward strand.
ATCTAATGCAAAATAAATAAAAGTTATGATCTGCAGCAACCAGGATCTGCACAGAACCACTCAGGTAAGCACCGAAGAGAACAAGGTGGAGAATGTAAGGATCAGACATGCCCATGGATTACGGCACGAAATTAAAAGCGAATGGGACATTAAGAGTGGGGTGGATCCCCGCGGGGATACGGGCGACACTAACACGCACTTCTCGCACCCCATCGCTCCTACGCGCAATGCGTGCAGTGTTTCTGTCGTGACGCTGTACTGTGCAAATTAGATCTGTAACACTAGGGTTTTATTACACGCGATGAAAGACCATAGATTAAAATAGGCCCGTATTTTTATACTTTTATCTTGCCGCCTAAGGAAATTGCCCAGGCAAGTTTTAAAAATGCGATATTTGACCTCTTTCACAATTTTTTTCTCCAAAATTACACTAAATATAACGAAAGTAAAACGATAGGGATATAGAAAAAGTTTTTTTTTTTCCTTTCCGTCAAAAAGTCGTATTTCGATGACTTTTATTTACCGAGATACGCGTTTGCGCGCAAAGGACGATTTCACAGAAAATGTTCCCGTACATAATTCCCTTAATATCAATATATTAATTTTCACTCAATTATTTTCAAGAGAAAGTATTTTGGTTGTAAACCACTAACAATTATTACAGTTTAGCGCTACCTATCTTGTGATTTACGAACTACATTGGCCGAAGCAATTTTTTTTAATGCATCAGTGTGTATGATGTCTTATTTAATTATAAACAACTGTAATATATACTACTAAATAAAAATAGAAGTGTGTCTGTGATTTTCGAATATTTCACGTTTAATTCTTTTTTTTTCATGTATTATAATTGATAACTAAGCCATATATAATGTTAATTTATTTCATGTGTGTTTATCTGTCCGAACGGATTTAACTCAAAAACCACTTAACGTATTGACATCAAATCTACACAGTGTATAGATTATAACCCCAGGACCAACTTAGGCTTTTGTTTCATCGAGATATCTCAAACGGTTCGGGGAAAAATGATGATCAGGGATGTGCATAGGTACTAGATTAAGCTTTTCTTGGGATTACTGCATAAAAAAAACATTGTTAAAAAAATTTTTCGTAATTTGTCCTTTCTTTTTTTGTCTATAGACTGTAAACCTTTCCTTCCAAAAAACCTTAGTGGCCCAGTGGCTAGAGTTATTTCACGTGGGACCGCAGTGACCCAGTGGATAGATATATATCAAGTGGGGTCGCAGTAGCTCAGTGGCTAGAGCACCCAATAGTGGGGCCGCAGCTGGGGTCAGGGGCTAGAGCACCCAATAGTGGGACCGCAGTAGGCCAGTGGCTAGAGCACCCAATAGTGGGGCTGCAGTAACTCAGTGGGTAGAAAACCCAATAGTGGGGCCACAGAAACTCAGTGGCTAGAGAACCCAATATCATGCTAACATAAAACATGTGCGAAGCGATGACAGGGTGTAATTTAATAACTCTATTAAACCTGAAAGCAGGAATATTACTATTCTAAACATAAAACCTTAATGAAACTATGGTGGGCTTTATTTTAATAACTTTAAAAAAATCATGCGAACGAAGTCGCACGGGTCAGCTAGTAATCTAATAAATTCTCTCACAATAGCCAGTCTACACTACTGCTTAGATATTAAAATTTTTTTAAAAAAAGGTTAATATGGTACTTTCAAAATATTTTTTTTGAAATATATTTTTATGTTCCTGTAATACATAAAGGTACATTACATCGCGATTCTCTTCTTTCAGTCCCAAAAAAAAATACACTGTTACACACACCAGCCAAGTTTTTGTAATAAAACTCGGTAAAGAAGGCCCGAAGGGCTTCGCTTTCGTTTCGAGTTTCTCTTATCTCAACGAACATAGTGACGTCAAACGAACACTAAATTGCGCTTAGAATAGCTTCTTTTGTTAGTACACGAAAATCCGAGTAATCACGAATATTTTTGTTAGAGAGGAAACGAAACGAATAACTTAGAATAAGCCCCCTGAGAACGTCGCCAACTGTTCGCTTGTTCGCCTAATCACAAGTATGCGAATTCGTAGGATAATGAACATGCAAGAAAAAGTGCTTTGAGAGTGTTTTCAGTGAGATGAACTAATGGTAAATTTTACCTCGTTACTACGCTTGGTTCACGATAAGAAACGAACACGTGTTCATCGAGTGCATAATAACGTGTACGTATGAAGGAAAAAAAAAAAACTGGTGGTTCACGATGGCCATCTACTCATTCGCATCCAGCCAGTCATTGTCGTTGGCGGGATAAAGTTACAGTATTTAGGCTGCATTTCGTGACGTTCTCAAGATCTCAACTTTTCGAAACGAAGACATGGAGGAAATAAGGGAGTTATTTTATTGTATTCGTATGGACAAGCATTTCATTTTAAGAAACAAAACCCTAAAAAATAATTGATGTAGGCAGAAGAGAAATATTTATATTCGTACGGTAGGTCTAATAGAAGTGTATCCATAGACCTGTTTAGAAAACTAAATACCAAGCAAACAATTTTCAGTTGGTACCCTTCTTGGTCATTATGGTACCAATCTCTTTTTTTATGAATTTCCTTTTATGTTAGCATCCAAAAAGTGTTTCAGATTTCAGTTGTATAAATTGACACCCCTAAACTACTTACATGAGTAAACTATCACTGTTCTGTTACAAGCAGAAAACTCATATCACGTCCATTTAAACAGTCGTTTAAAGACTTGTAAGAATAACTGTCTTCGTTGGCTTTCGTTTTCATTAGATTGAAAATTCACTATAAATAATTAAACTGCACTAAATAATATCAACAAACCTGATAGCATGCGGAAAACGGATATTATGTATTCATCTTTGTTTCTCTCGAACGATCCTATCACTAGGGCGAGCGACCTACTTATGGGACACTTGTAGAATAACATATGGATGGAGCGGATAATCGATTATTTGATATATGGATATATCGACTATTCGAAAAGTTGCTAATCGACTAGTCGATTAATTGTTGATTGATCAGATTAATTAGTGTAATTAATCGAAATAACTTTTTTGTTTAATATGAAATTTCTTTGATTTTCATTGTTGTCGAAAGGGTTAAGGGTTATATTTGCGGAGCAGCATCGATGTGTCCTCTGTGACTTGCTTGAGTCGACTGAACAGAGGAGGGGGTTGCAATTGTTAATACAGGTGTTAATGTTGGGGTAAGGGTGGTATAAGGGACATTTTTATTTTAATTTGTAGATGGAGCAAGACCAGGCGACCCACATCTCGGACACTAGATGAGTGAGGTGTGGGTGGAGCGAGACCACGTGACCCCACTTCTGGGACACTAATTGATTGAGGTGTGGATAATCGATTGTTCGATTAATCGATTATGAGCAGGAGCACGTGACCCACTTCTGTGACACTACGATTTACGTTTAATTAGCCAACTGAAATAAGTACGAATCATTTAAAAAAATTACTTTAATCACACTATTACCACATGCAACATTAAATATAATTAACATAGACACAAGATATTAAAAATGACTTGCGATAACCACGAGACAAATTCATTAAGCCTACTTACCCCGAGTACGTCGCACGCGACAGAACGGAACACAAAATTTTTATTAATACCATAACGAAAATCCTTACCAATATTTCAAACACCCGAATAAATGACACAAAACAAGTATAATTAAATTAAACAAACCCCCAACTAATATAAAATTACAACTAACTTATCGCCAATGAAGCTAGGACATCACACTTCACAAATCAATAAAAACACACCATTAACAATCAAAATTACAACTACAAGCCCAGACAAGCTAAAAATCTCCCCCTAATTTAATGGCCGCCCACACTCACACGTACTTCGTTATATCACACATTAAAAACGCACTACTGCTATCCTGTTCCTACAAAACTATTTCCTATAGCCGCGTAACTCTCAACGATCGCATAATTAAATAAAAACCGAAGCATTTATCCGAATATGTGAGAGAAAAAAGTATGGGATGTGATCACTATTCAACGTCTTGAATTACCCAGGTAACTCGTTTGCTCTGCTATTCGCTTCTAACTAAACTCTCCCTTACACTACGCGAGTCACCCCTGCGACTACGCTGTCTGCACTGTTAAAGGAGTCGATTCAATATTTCACATCTCAAGACAGCTGGGGGAGTAGCTAGAGCGAGTTTGCTCCTTGCCTGTCGAGACAAGTCTTCCATGGCGAATAACTTTTAGACATCACAGACCAAGTTAAATTTAAAATGAATTTATTCTCCAAAACATTCGATATTAATAACACATTTCAGGCCAAAATCATTTTCTGGAATTGAAAAACGGGTCTCAACACACCGTTAACATATTTAATGAAGTGTAAGGTACATTAATAAAAAAAGGTACGAACTTAACTGGTGTTCTTATAATGTTACATTAAAAATATTGTTAAAATATAATTTCAAAAATTATACAGTGAACATAATACAAAATTAAATCTGTCTTCCTTACTAAATACTATACAGAATCACATATGTTTCAAACCAAATTACACATTTCAAACTCGTATTTGTAAAACCTACATTATAAAAATTTCATTCCGAGAAGTATAGTAACGAATATTAGTTCCGCACAAGAAAAATACATCAAAATGGATTTCATTTTGTATAACATAGATATGTTTACTAACTATTATGCGAGTCACCATTAACAAGTCTATAACTGTATTACAAAAATATGTAGAGGTCTTTGTTTTATAGTAAATATTTTAAGTACTCTAAACTGGTATTTAAAATACGTTTACAACAGCCAGGGTGTCGGTGTTACGGTTACCCTCTTGTCAGATAACCAACATATTTTTAACATTTCTCAAGATTCTCCCATTTCATGTTATAACATTAACGTTATTTTACACCGTAAAATTGTTTCAGAGACCTCTCTCAAAGGTATGTTTAGAAACAGTATGTTACAGAATTTTGTTGCAATATATACAGACTTCTTGTATACCATTAATTTCAGCATATATTTGAAAAAATATCTCTTCATAGCAACCATCAGCAGTAGTAATTCTTTTATTTTGTATGTTAAAGTAAAAAATCATAAGATTATAGTTCCTTGGGAACTTGTTAAAAATATTTATGTTTGTTATAAGACAAAGTTATTGCCAGCTAGTGAGGCTTGCCAGCTCTAACCTTGCTCTGCGGGGCAAGAGTCTGTTTACCTGTTGTTGCCCCAAACCACTTTCCCTCTCGACAACCCTGTCCTGTTCCACCATTGTGTATTTTTCAAGTTCAGCTAACCTTGCAAACTCCCCTCATTCCATTACGTTTCAGAGTTCATTCATTTTCATACGTGTTGGTGTTCACATTGTGTAAAAAAATTGCAACTCGCCCAAAAATTACTCAAACTAAAAAAAAAAATTTAAAATTTGACAAAAGGAAATCAAACTACTAATTTACAACTCATACTATTTCGCTCACCATAATAAGCTTAGTTAAATATTTTTAAAAAATCCTTAAAAATACAAATATTTACAAACATTTAGAAAAAAAAAACATTATACAGCATTAAAACAATCCGATATTTACTGAAAAACACTTCTCACATCTCAAATTTTCGAAAATACTAAAAAAATTAGATCATCAAAATCACATTAAATGATGTAATCACTCTTCAGATATTCTCAAATTTTCAAACATATTAAATAAATTCAACCATCACAATCACATTAAATTATTTAATCACTCTTCTCACATTTCAAATTTTCAAAAATATTTTAAAAATTAAATCATCACTGTCACATTAAATTATTTAATTATTCTCTTCACATCTTCTCAAATTTTAAAAGCCTTTTTTCAAAAGTTTTTTTTAGAAAAAAAACCTTTTAATTGTTTTTCCACTTACTCAAAGATAATCTCCGCCTTTTTGGTGCTGGTGGTCGAAAAACAGGCAAAGGTGCGGAGGTTTGAATAGAAGGTGTTACAGAGCTGTAACACACTGCTGGTGGCGAAGGGATGAAATGCAGCGGAGGTGGCGAATCTAATATGTTAAAGAAATTTAGGTAATCTGATAGGTCCCCATACAAGATCGGTTTACGTAAATCCACAACAATGTTAGACACTTTCTTTGTGGTTAACTCCAGAAGACCACATGAACATTTAAACCGATTTTTTTTTCCATTAGATGCTCACCTCTTTTATTCAATGTCAAATCTAGTGGTTTGATACTGCTAGATAGCATGAATGAAGGCGCCAAGTCCGGCGCTGGAGCCGAAGTTGTTGCGGCAGTGTTACTAAAATTGGAGGCATCATCGTTGGAGCCAGCGTTGGCGATGGTGTCGCTAGCAACAACTCTTGATTCACCAATGGACTTAACAGAACAGCACCAAGGCGCAACCAATCATACTCCAGAAGCTCTTCTTGGAGGGCTTGCGTAGACAAACCCGCGAAGTATTGTTGGTAAAATTGCGACATTTAAAAAAAGTTATACGTTCCACGAATACTAAAGTCAAACACTGGAGGGGTGTAAAGGTTAAACCTCTATATATACAAATTTTCAAACTCCCAGGTAAACATGCAGGAAGCGATACTCCTCTCCTCCCTACAGAGCCCTCTCCACAGAAATACACATGCCCGCCACACACATTTCCGTATATTGGCTTGTATTTTAACATCCAGAGCAAGAAATGCATACCATTTTGTTAGGCCAAGTCTCCCAAGTAGTGACCTTGTCGGTGCAGCAGGGGGGGGGGGGTGTACTGTGTTGGGAAGCGGACAAAAATTTACGAGCTCGGCTATAAATGTTGCTGGTTAGCTGGACAATGCTTAGCTCATGCCGCCACTGTTCATCATCGACTCGCCTCTTTCGCACGGTGTCTCCTTCCATGAGTCTGCTGGTCTCCCACGATTCGTTTCACGCAGTTCCGACAGCTTTGCTTCACCGTGAACATCACTCCCTCTCAAAGCCATACATTAACGTCTCGACGCAACTCCCTCGCTACTGCCATGCGAGTACTGTTCGTCACTCATTGGTCTCGCTGCCCGCATCATCTACCTACCTGGCCCTACCCAGGAGACGTTCTACGAGCACGTTCCCACCATGTTTTCTAAAAAGAAAAAACTCGTCATGGCTATGGGAAAGACTTTCTTGAACTGTGGACGATTCTTTGTTTACACAAGTATTTACTGTGTTAAATATTAACAATTTCGCTGTGAAATCCGTTTGTGTAAACATAATTTATATCAGTAGTGGTTTCAATTATCATCGAACAAAATATTATGCCAATCAGACTGAGTGAATGAAAAGTACACATTTTGATCACGGAATACATACCAAGTAAATTTTTTTATGTTGATATGCTTGTTCAATATAAATATGTAAAAAAATGTTACACCCATGAACAAATTACATCTTCCTCACACAAACGTTTTGTAAAGTTATGACCATAGATTGATAAAGTAATATATTTTATGTAAACAATGATTCACTCATTTCTTCACAAAACTACCAACTAAAAAAACAATCCAATGATTGGCAAGCATTTAATTATTACTAATAAAAAAGTTAGTACAAAACATAAAAACTCAGGCTTCAGCAAAATACTGTATGCAGCACAAATTCAATAGAAAGCTCTACTCAGAAAATTATTTAAATAGTTGACATTTGGTAGATATATAGTATGTTTGGTGTTGAATGAAACACACATTCAGTTGTAAATACAATTTATTATATTTCATTTTTTCAAACAAACAACATTTATTTACATATATACAAGAAATCACATTTCTTCTTAGAATATTTATTCATGTATAAAAGCAAACTTCTTTATTAATTTAAGCAATATGCTTTGACGTAGTGAAGTTCATATCTGAAGACGATGCTGGTGTTAATATTTTAGTTGCAGGGAGACAAACTCGGAATTCTCTCAAATATGTGAAATGGTTTTATTCACAGAGAATCAGTGATTCACTGACTGTTAGATTAGAAGATTCGCACTTTCTTGAGGCAGATGAAAGCTTGATTCACTTATTGAAGGTGGCTTAGCTATATTTATTATGATACAAAGTGTAGTCGGAGCAAGTGATGAGAATTTGACTGCTCTTAACATCGAGGTCTTGAGAGCGGATGAGGGTGATGTCAGGTACCAGCGCTGGATTACATATCTTCTTATAGACACTTGAGTTGGATTAGTACCGGCCAGCGGTGAATGGTCATTATTGGGAGATGTGTATGTCCATTTTTGTTATTATTTGTAAAGTCTGCCACTTCCACGAGCACTAAATTCTTCAAGTCTGGATGTTAAGTAAGGTATGTAGAATGTAAGGTCTGTGGAATGTAGAATGGGGAGAGCTTGAATTTGAAAGTAGAAAGTTTCTGTAGAGGATTCCTCCGCTGTAATGGAGTTCAGATATTTACAGGATATATTTACACTATGAGATATTGGTCGAGGCGATGTTGTAGTTAATTCTACCGGAGGCTTCGTACACCTTGAGAAAAATATTTAAAAGTCTATATCGGTATCTGTTTGATAGCGTTTGTCAGTCTGCCTGCAAAAGCTGTGCTTAGTTTTTCATAATTGATGTTGGACAAAAACCATAAACGATTTACTTCCAAATCTTGTATAAATTTTGCGATGTTTTAGAGGAAATACAGTAGGTACAGGAGGAAATATTTAATGTGGTATAGTCTGTTGAACTGATTGTGTAGCATGTGGTGCTTGTGTGGTGCTATGTGGTGTTATGTGAGGTGCTGTGTGAGGTGTTGTGTGAGGTGCTGTGTGAGGTGCTGTTTGAGGGCAGTGTTTCAAAATCTATAATGTCTAATAAAATTATCAATCCTAGTAATCTGTCTGGCAGAATTTGCATTCAAAACTCCCAGTCAAAATGTTCATCTTGCAGCTCGTTGTTTCATGTCGATGCATACTGCGCATAGTTATAAATTAATTCCCACAGAAACGACACAGTAAAGCCATCATTGTGTCCGTACTCTTCCAAGTCTAGAATGGAACTGAAAGGTTACACCCTTTTTATCTGTAATTTCTAGGAAGCAATTCGATTACATTATTCGTTTGAAATGTACGTTTAAGTATAAAATCACTTTAAAATGTACTACTGCTTAATCAATATGTAGTCAAAATATGGGAATATTACAAGTAATGCATTCGTAAAGCCAGTAAAACACAAAAAAGTAGTTTCAAACCATTTATTTCGTCACAAAGTACGTTTTCATAATAATAGATGTTTACAAGAAAACAAACATTGACGACATTTTTTCCCTTTGACAATATTTGTAGTGTTTCCATCTGTTTGATTGTCTTGCAGTAGTATTACACATTCTGGTAAAAGTGCAAATACATTTCATCGATGGTAAAAAGAACATTTCTAAATATCTGAACTAGATATTAACTCAGTACATTGGATATTTTTGAAATGAAACAAACAAGAGTTTCCAGAGATGGAAATAGCAGTTGGGTGGAAGAAAGACTTGTTAACAAAAACAGCAAAACTGTTACTTTCCAAAACATTTTCTAAAAGGTTTACTCCAACGTACAATTAACTTGGTAATATTCAATTTACACTTTGATTTCTATATGCATGAGACGTGACCTCGTCGTCTTGATCCATCTTTGCAAAGTATTAGCTTGCACAAACCATGTACTTTGATATACTTAATTCTACTCAACCCCATTGGCATCACTAGGCCTTATTTGGGAGGCCTTAAGCCCTTTCAAATCCCCCCCCCCTCCATCAAACCACATAGTAAAAATTGTAGTTAACATAAAAATCAAATATTTGAATAAGAATGTGATATTGGTAAGTCAATTTGTAAATTGTTAACATGAGCTACAGATAATGTTCTGAGCTAATGTATTCACTGCCAATTTATTTCCGTAGCTGTTTATGGGTTCCGGCGCCGCACCAAAGACTCAGATTTCTCTGATTATCAGTAGTTGTATTTTTACATGCTGCTGGGTAGAGCCGGCTCGAAGGCAGATTGATTGCTGGGAAGTTGATAACACTGAATTTACTCATGCTCACGGCTACACAGAGGTAATGCAGTGCCAGCGAAACAAGATAATATTGCCATCGCAGTTCTTCTTACAAAGGTTTTTCAATAACCTGCAAAATAATCAACTACCTCTAAAAAAAACCTTCCCATGAAATGTTCTATTGAATTTTCTAAGAATTTAGTATGCATGTTGCCTTGTTTTGGTTTACATCATCTCTGCTGCACTTGACGAAAGAATACCAAAGCTCAAAGTTGTGAATATATAAGTATCTCGAAGCAGAAAGGAATATTTGAGAAAAAGTTTACGATGAATTGTTGTGAAATATTTAACATTATTTCAATTAGAAATTCATTTCCCAAGAGTGTATTATCTAGAAACCTATGATGCTCAGCCCATAAGAGGTGGTTTTTGCGAACACAAATTGCAAAAAGTTCTCCAAATGAATATTTGATTGATGAAATCATTAAAAGGAAAAAAGTTTATGTCCTTGGTTCGATGGTGAGGTTTCTCAAAAGCACACGACTCATGGGTTAAGAATCTAGATCTTAAAAAATTGAATCACAATGATTTTTAAATTGTTTTTTTTTTTACTAAATAAATATATTAAAAATAATATTTGATGTTAATAATTTATTAAACCTAACGATATTTATGGGGAATGGATGTACAATTTATTGTGCAATCATTCCTATTGTTTGGGTGGTAATCTATTACATTTAATTTATTATGTAATTCTTTGTATACGGTTAACATTTTCTGGTTGTTAATTCTTGGAGTTTATTTTATTTTTCTTGGGTTAATAATTGTAAATTATTTTACTCCTAACATGTAATCATATGATTTTCTGTGTAAATCGATGACAAATAATAATATAGTAGCATGTGACTTATAACATCAATTTTTGTGATGATTTTTTTTTTGTTTTAACTAGAATGTAGTGTGCTTTGGAGTTATGATACATTTTCTAGGTGTGTTTGAGTGAGAGAATTTTATTTTTGTGTAGAGTAAGGCTCAGCGTTGAGAGTTTGGCTCTCACACCGTTAGTATACAGTGCTGGGAGTCTCCAAACTACCAATAGTTTTCTCATCAGCAGGATGGGTGAGGGAAAGTAACATCCATTATTATCAATGCGATTTGGAAGGGTTTTCTCTGTCCTGGTGGACAGGCAGGGCTGGGACAAGAGTATAGTTGTGGGAAAGGGAGTGTGTGTTTAGTGTTGGCGAGTTTGTGGATGACAGTTCAGGAAGTGAGGGTTGTTGGCTTGGTGATTGGTTAGACTTTGTTTGCCATTCGAAGCAGTTAGTTGAACAATATATCGCTTTCTTGGCAGCGCGAGAGCTTTAGTTTGTCCTTCCCGACAACACATTGCTGGAGAATGGACGTATCGACAAATATGCGTGGTGTCAATCAGCCTGAGGCATGAGAATTTGGAGAATTTTTCTTTTAAACTATGACAAAAACACGTCAGAAGAGGTGTGGTGAGGGATGTTCGACATTGCCGGCTAGATGAATGGCTGCTCATGATGGGTGTGAGAAGATACAAGTGTGGCAGGCAACAGTATTTGTATCACTTGGTGCATCACTGAGTTAGTTGGTCAAAGGTGATGGAGGAACGTGCAGTAGAACTCTGCTGGGAAACTTCGCTGTGTGCATGGGAATGGAGGGTGGGAAACGGGGAGGCAAAAGTCTGCACCGGGAAAGAGGGTGGGTTGTTGGAGAACGGTTTCCGAAACTCTCCCTCTCGTCCTGCATTGTCTCCGCGCTGCTCAGGGCAGAATAATATACTGCCTTATTAACAGTGCAGCATCAGATACTTGTTCTTGCGTACAGCACGGGGGAGGAGTTTGGGGCGAATCGTCGAAATGGGTGCTCTCGCGACTTGTGAGAGGTAGCTCTGATTTTCTTTGACCGTGTCGTGCGTGCAAAAGAGGGGATGAGGCGGGAGGAGAAATTTTTTGGTTTCCTAGAGACAGGCTTCTATCTGCTTGGCTGGGTAATGCAAATACTTTGAATAGTGATCACATCCCATATTTTTTGTCTCGCATGTTAGGATAAATGCTTCAGTTTTTATTTAATTATGCGATTATTGGGAGTTATGTGGCTATAGGAAGACGATTCGTAAGAACAGGATCGCAGTAGTGCATTTTAAACATGTGATATAATGAAGTACGTGTGCATGTTGTGACGGTCGTATGAGCTAGCGAAAGACGCATTTGTGATATTACTATACTTATGGGTTTTTAAAAACAGGCATTTGGGTGATAATTTATGTTTACGTTCCCTGATGCATGTTTTGAGAGGCAGTAAGGGAGGGGTGTGCGTGACTTCATGTATGTTCTGAATGTGTCAGTGTTGGACTGGATTTTTGTCAGGGGGAATTTTTTATGACACCTGGAAATTTGGGTTGCGTGGATCAGTGTGGGCGGCCATTAAATTAGGGGGAGATTTTTAGCTTGTCTGGGCTTGTAGTTGTAATTTTGATTGTCAATGGCATGTTTTTTATTGATTTGTGAAGTGTGATGTCCTGGCTTCATGGGCGATAAGTTAGTTGTAATTTTATATTAGTTGGTGGTTTGTTTAATTTAATTAAATTTGTTTTGTGTTATTTATTCGGGTGTTCGAAATATTGGTAAGAATTTTCGTTATGGTATTAATAAAAATTTTGTGTTCCGTTCGGTCGCGTGCGACGTACTCGGGGTAAGTAGTTTTAATGAATTTGTCTCGTGGTTATCACAAGTAATTTTTAATTATCTTGTGTATATATCAATTAGATTTCATGTTGCATGTGGTAATCGCATGATTTAAGTATTTTTTTATATGATTCGTACTTATTTCAGTTGGCCAATTGAACGTAAATCGTAGTGTCACAGAAGTGTACCACGTGCTCCCGCTCATAATCGATTAATCGAACAATCAATTATCCATACCTCACTCGTCTAGTGTCATAGAAGTGGGTCGCATGGTCTAGCTCCATTCACACCTCACTCGTCTAGTGTCCGAGATGTGGGTCGCCTGATCTTGCTCCATCTACAAATTAAAATAAAAATGTCCCTTGTACCACCCTTACCCCAACATTGACACCTGTATAAATAATTACAACCCACTCCTTTGTTCAGTCGACTCCAGCAAGTCACAGAGGACACATCGATGCTGCACCTCCAATATCACCCTTAACCCTTTCAACAACAATGAAAATCAAAGAATTTGATTAATTAATGAACATTAAATCGTATAGTCTATTAATCGAATATTCGATATACCCATATATCGATATATCGAATAATCGAACAATCTATTATCCGCTCCATCCACATGTCATTGTACAAGTGTCCCAGAAGTGGGTCGCTCGCCTTACTCCTATCGGTTGAGACTCAAATGCACACGATCAGAAATAACGTTTCCCCAATTCTTACAAGAGTCAGCACGTCGAAGTCCCGTCCTACACGAATCATGCTCGACGACTGCGAACCATATCAGAAGGACTGGCAACTTTCATTTTAAAACTTTACTTTTTCTCATCGGAACGAATTTTTAGTGTTGGCAGCAATTACGTTACGGTGCGCGCGATAGTTGCGGTACGTCGGGTTTCGTAGCTGGGTGCGAAGCAGACGCCGTCAGTGTGAGGCCGGGGCCAATCGATCACGACGGATGTGTCCATTCGTCACCTCGAGGGCAGCACCCTCCCCCCCTATGTAAACCCTCCAAGTCTTGACGCAGTGTCGAGAGGCGGGATTGAGCCACGTCTGTAGCCTACAGCCTCGCCACAGTACACTGCAGGTCAGATAAGAAAACTAACATTAATACTGACGTTCAGTCAATTTACTTATGCTCGGTTACACCATAGTGGTTCGAAACTCGTTCCGAGATTGGATCTAAGATTTACACAGAAAACTGTTGCACCATTCGTGTTCAGTGCTGAACTGGAGATCGAGGTGAAGTTCATTTCGAACCGCCTAAATTGTCTGTTCGATATCTCGATCTGAGATCAGCAGCTATCGTCGGCAAATGTAGTTTCGAAATATTCCCAAAGATAGAACTACGTTCGGTTGTTTTCTTGGGAAATTAAAATAACATTAGCTGCATTTGGATATCATTCAGTAGAATTCGTACAATAATTAACCTAAAACAGATAAAACATCATACATATAATTCTATCTATAGTGAAAAATACGCCTACTTCCATGACGTCACATATTACAAACCAATAGCTAAATTTGTCTCATACTTAATATCGATTTCTCACTTTGGAACCACGATCGACGAATCGGATATCTAGAATAATGAGATTTCGTTGGTGCAGAACTTTTACATTGGAACCAAGATCAATATGGATCCTGGTTTGGAACTAGGATCATTCGATCTCGGATCGAGGAAGATGTTGGTGCAACCGGGCATTAGAGCATGTAAGACGTCCATAAAATGTTTCTAGAAATGGTAGGTATCTGCCGTTTGTATCCGGCGATGGCAGGTACAGATCCATAATGGACGTAGCTTCGAAGGACTCTGTTGCCCTAGTTTCAAACTCTCAAGCCCAGTTTGACAAATTTTATTTATCAGCATTACAGTAGTCCAAATGTTAACGTTAGGTAGACATAATTTAATGGGATAAATGTTTATTGCCACATTAAACATTTTTTCTCACATCGATAAAAATAAGTTCTAAGAGCTACTTACCATGTTTTTAAACTGTACAAAATATTTTACTGCTGTAACGCTTCCTATATTTTAACGGGCATGCTAAATGGTATGCTCGTAGATGATTTTGTAGTGAAGCTGGTTAAGTTTCTCCATGTCTTTATGTCGTATTTAAAGAGTATGTTTAAACATGTGGACTACGACTGTTTGCATTATGCATATAAATAAAACACTATCGTATTGTTAACAATATTTACGTTCACAAGAATATTACAGTTTCACTCGATCGACGCTTGAATTAAGTGACTGGGTTGACTGTCATTTTAATTTCACGTATGGCGGAAGGGTGCGAAATGTACAGAGAAGTAGATCTTTGGTAGGACTTTCAAAAATGGTCAGTTAACCGCCAGCACCTTACAACAGCCTCGTGTATGCATGGCGCGTGCGAACACTTCGTACATGACAATAAGTGGATAACCCTACATCGCTGTACCTCGCGTTTGTTTTCCAGCGTTTCACTGAACGCCGCCATTTTCGCAAATGTATTTCTAAAAATCTTCTGCGTACCACGTCGCTCGTCAGTTGCTGCCAGGGTTGCCAGATCCTCTTAAAAATCGGAAGATATTTATATTTTAAGTGATAGCAGGAAATACTGCTTTTTCTCAGAATCCTTCCGATTTTTACATGATAGACTTATATATTTGATATCTCTTAGCTATAATTTAAACTTACTGAAATAATTAATATTTTTACATATATCAAAATATGTATTTACAAAGTCAGTATTTTGTACGACCCAACCAGTGTAACTGTTATTGTCGGACCACGGTAAAAGTAGGGAAAAAAAGGACACAATAATGGCGATAGTACCAAATACATTAGTGAGTGGGAGTGATCCTGTCTTTCGTGGGTGGTTGAGGAAAAAAGAACAATTATGAAAAAACATCTTGACTCCACTTTTTTATACTCGTGTTTTGATTATATCTATAATACAAGATATTTGATAAAAGTAAAAATAAGTGAAATATTTTAAACTAAAAACAAAATTATAAGCAATTACGTATTTGCTCATAACAGGTGTTTAGTTCTTGGGAGTTTATACCACGGTCATAAAGTTAGGTCTGGCAACTGCTATCTTTCTGTCTTGATCGAACGTGTACGCTTAGTGAAGCTCGCGGCGGCTTGCGAACTAACAGCGCCAGTGCAGGCTAACCCGCTTTTAGCATTGCGGTATATGGGAGTTTCAGATATTTTTTAATAATATTAAATAACGCCTTTTTATTTTCACATGTCCGTTGGGTCAAAAAGAATTGCGCTATATTTAAGTGCGTTTGAAGTTGGTTTCGTTTCCGATAATGTTTTGCTGGCGCAGTATACAGAGCTCGTAAAAACTTCTGCATCGCATATTTTCTCGCACCATGTTTACTATTTTTGTTCATGTTTTAATGAAGGTCATGGTTCTACAAGTTCAGGTTTATTTTGTCCAGTAATATCTTACTTCATGCCTAGCAGCTTAACAATTTAGGACACGTAAATAAATATTGTATTAAAATATGTACAGTACAAATATATACTACTGGACTGCCATTACGTCCAAACATGACAAAATGAGTTTTAAGTGTTTTAAGTGTTTTAAGTGTTAACAACTGCTGAGTAGAAGACCTTACTCAGAAGAAGATATTTAGTATATTTTTTAAAGTTATTTAAGTTTATTGAGGTTATCGAATCTGGTAGCTTATTGTATATACGTATTCCTTTCAACTCAGTTCTTCTCTTGTACAAATTTGTCCATTAATAATATACTCCATACCTACTTATTTCTATTCCTTGTGAAATGGTGATGGAAAAAAAAATTTTTTTTTAAGATATTCGTTTTAGCTTGAATGAATAAATTAAGAAGTTCAAAAATGTAAATTGATGTGAATGATATTTTTAATTTTTTAAATAAAGGCCTGCATATTGTATTATACGTATTTGCTTTAGAGATTATTCTAATGGCCCGTTTTATAGCTACAAATATTTTGTTAGCATAATTGCAGATCCCCAAAATAATATACCATATGATGATGCGTTGCTCAAGTGATAGTACACTGGTTTAAGGTTTTGGGGTTGTAATACTTCTACTAGTATGTGTGATGCATAACTATTTTATTTGGCTGTATTATTATTATTATTTGCCATATTTAGCGTAATAACAATATTCACAAAATTCTTATTAAACTCATTTGCAACATATAGGCCTAGTGGACCCGATATAATTTTATTGTTTCAAGATAACAGTATTTTTATATTTCCGCTATACTGAACTTTCAAATTATTCGTTTTTGTATTGTTCCAAATGATTAACTTAAAGAGCGAAGTGGCAATCTGCGATACCTCGGGACAAGTTTGTAATAGGTAACATTACAAATTTGTCTTAGTCTCATTCCTGGAAAACATTTTTGTAAACATTTTAATGTATAAATGGAGATCGCAGGGAAATTGTGGGTACAAATGTAAACATAACATCAGAAAAACATGAAAACCAAAGTTAAGCTCCAGAAAACTGATGAAATTCAAATCTGCACCAATTAGCTTGCGGAGTACAGCAAAGTGTGTGCAAGGGGGGGGGGGGGGAGGAGTGCATTATGTGCTTCATATGTGCGCCCTTTATGCTCTCTTCACTAGAGCTCTGGGAATCAGAGTGGTGTAGATGTGTATGTAAACAGTTTCCAGGAACTACATATATAAATAAATGTATGTACAGTAGTATTGAATGTAACATAATATGTCACGGGTATGCAAATAATGGGATATGTACAAAACCTACCAATGCACAATGTTAAAGCAAACCAAGTGATTCGCCATACAGTTAATTAGTAACTTATGGTTCAATAGAATAAATGTGCACATTTACACTGCACACTATTGCAGGTTTCTAACAGACAGCTGACGAAAATATTCTCTGTCGTTGGCCAATTCAACAGCTCTCGTACGAGTCACACTTCACCTTACATGAGAAAAAATCTGGCCAGGATTGCACCACCAAATTCATAAATGCATAGCTGATACACAACCTGTGAAGCTCTTGAACGTGTAGCCTCCATTCTATATTCACAAATATCAACACATTAACTGTTAATTCGTTGTACTGAAAACTGTTTTTCAGCTAATTGTTGCTCGTTAGTCCACAACACAGGGAAAATCGCAAACATTGTCTAACACGAACAGATATTTAACAATTGTATGGTAATTTCTTGCAGTCAAAAAAGCTAACAATTTTCACAGCAGGGAGCTGTGTAAACCTAGGAAATTTTGTAACTGCATACACAGAATTTAAGTGTTGCTAAAGTTAATTAATTAATTAGCTATTAAATCTCTGCAGCGATCGTATAATGAGCAGGAGCTCTGTAATATAGCATTAGTCAAAATTGTTACAAAGCAAACATATACTTACACAAAATATTTGTAAATATTTCCTTTTTTTTTTTTTTTGGAATCTGAAAACTTTGATAATTTGAGAAGAAGATGCCTACTGAATGATACAGTATAATATAACTTCATGAAAATATGAAAAATAAACTTGTTTAAGGGAGGATATCTTTAGTTGATATGACAAATTATGTAAAGTGTAAAACGCTGCTCTTAGTTTCGGGACTATGTTATCAATGTGAGTATTCCCATAAAGATTACTGCCAATATGTAAGCCTAAAATATTGTAGAATGGCTTTCTTTCAAATCATAGTTTCTATATTTTATTAAAAAGTTATAGTCCTGTTGTTTTTAAGTGGGGAATTTTATAAAAAATATTTTATCCCAGTTTAAAGAAAGATTATTTTCTGTAAACAATTTATCTAGTTATGAATAGTCTCATATAATGACACCATAAGTGCTGTCAGATTCTCATCTTTAAATAAAAATTTTGTAGGTATCATCCACAATCAGTAGAATGTTCGATAAATATAATACAGGGCAAAGTATGGGACCTTTGGGAACAACGTTTGATTACCTAACCCTTTGTTTAGACTTTTATTTATACAATCTGAATTTATTGCAACCTGCTGATATCTATGAGAAAAGTGAGATGTAAACCATAATAAAGTGCATGCCTCCTCGGAGGGAATTCAGTGAGTAAAGATCAATTCGGTGGAAAGTGGTTGTTTTATTTCACTGCAGACCGCTTTACAGCCGTATAACTGTTTTGGGTCTCCTACCCACTGCATCACTGCAACCTCCCGACAGCGTCTTAACTTATTGTGTGTGTCCGGCATGTGAGATGGCCATTAAACAGTCTCACTCAACATTTAGCTGCATACGAGAGGGTCAACACTCTCGTTAGATAGGTATAACAGGTTTATTGCATCATTACAACGATGTCACTGAGGAGAGCAACGTGGGCGAACGGTCTACACGCTGGATGAGTCTCTTGTGCTCTAGTACCCTTCGCAACTCTACGAATACAGTAGATAGTAGATTATCCCGACTAATAGGGACCAAAGGTAATTCGGATAGGTAATCGAAAATTCGGATCATGGAAATATGTTGAAAATGAAGATAAAAGAATTTGTATTATATATATATATATATAATCACACAACGTAAAATTTATTAGACATGTATAGAACACTAACTTATCCAAAACAGAAACTGTAGACCTACATAAAATAAAAAACTTAATCAGAATCAGTTCCCTCCTCGCAGACGTGTTCACTGTGAACAACATGTGAAAGGGCACATCACAAGAGCACACACAAGTGCTTGTTTAGCTCCGGTGGGTAAGGGGAACACTGTGATAAAAGAGACGTTCGTGTTTTTACTATTCTATTTAAACAAGTCCGCACTGTTAAAAAAAAATCCTTCATTTTACGGAAAAGTGCTGATAAAAATTTATCCTGAAGTGTCCTTAAACTCTCCGTAAAAATTACGGACACATTGATTTTCAGAAACGGACTTTCCGTAAATTTCACCAAACCTCTCCGTTAATTTCCAAGTTAGTTTTCTGTACTTTCCGTTTAAAATAAAAAGAGATAATGAAAATGTTTTGAAGTACAGTTAATAGTTTATTGAATAAATATGTATAAAAACACACACATGTACAGGTGACCTAAAACTGTTCTGGCTCACAAGACCTGCATATGACCATAGCTGCGAAAAAAAAAAAGTCAAAAATGGCGCGAACAAGTCACTTAACACAAAATTTAAAATAAAAAGCCTGTGAGTCGACGGAGAGATGCTGTGAACACTGAAGGTTACACAAAAACAAAGTTCAGGTTACTAACGTTAAACGATTATGGCACACAAAAACTATAAGAACAAAAGTAGATCACGCTCCATGCCGCGATTCGTGTGCAACACATACGACCAGCTGGATCCGACCAACTGGGCCACACTTTGACTGGAACAATCCAGTTAAAACAAAGACTGAAAATAATCCCACACAATGCACTGACTTGCTACATCCGTTAACACTTGTTAATTGCTATAACGCATTGTACAACAGGCAGTCTGCTCAAATACATAGTGCCTTATATGCTGATTTTAACACTTTCCCGGAGGCTGTAAACTACGTATGATTAAAAAAAAAATTTCTGGCATAATTACTGAGTTTTCTCTACGTGACAAAGAGACGTTGCACTGACTAGCGCATTCCGTTAGTGAAGGGGTCACAGGAGCTGTTCATGCATGAACGTTTCTGTCAAGCATGCATGTATATAGGAGACCGGAATACTAGCACTAGATATAAGATTACTGTGATGTGAGTCTCCAAAAGTTGAATGACACAATATCAAAATACACTAATCTGTCAAATTCATTTTATTGTAAACCGTTACAGAACTATGATAGAGAGATCCTCTGACTATAACAACAAATACCAAAGTACAAGAATGGTGTCTGGCAGATGAATACTGTGTCACCCGTATAAGGATGTAGTAGCCCTTGCCACCGCTACTGAAAAAACACTATGAAAATGGTGTAAAAACAGTTTTGTGTTCCACTTTTAAGTATTTCTTAACTGTTCATACTGATATAATAATGTTCTCATATGGTTGCCCATAGTGTTGAATATAAGTTTGTGTCTGTCTGAATAGTATCCATAATGATTTCAGACTATTTTCAAACTGTAAGTTCTGTTCCATACTTTTCAAACTTTCAGAATATACTGTTCAGTCATTATCAACTTTACAAGATAAACATGTATTTAAAAAATGTAACAACGTACTGACCATGGTGTTTTTATACTGCGCTGAAAGTATTATTACACAATAAAATCTCTTGCTATCCTGGACAGTTCTACAAACATAGGCCCTACTGTTACATAATGCTTTTATACTGTCAAGTAATTCCATTATTTGGTACAAACAGCATGAGCGCCTACAGCTGATGCTCACTGAGGTGGTGGGTGTACTTTATTAGAATATTTAGAAATTAAAAAACAGGTATGGTGTTTAAGGAAGACCACTTTTAGTGTACTTGTATTTAACATGGTTCACGTCCTAATGATGATGAGTTTTGGTTATCTTCAAACTACAGCAGTGTTGACTACCAGAACCTACCAAATTCTTCGCCTATTTAACATTGAAAAGTTATAGCGTATGAAATCTCCACTATTGTATGTTGTGGATCAAGATTAGGATAGAATACAATTTTATGAACTGAATAGTCAGCCCAGAACCTGAATTTTGTTCAAAATTGTTGGTGTAAGACCAGCACTTCTCTGTATGATCTAAATGATAGTTGAATATCAGCTCTTAATTAATAATTTGTAGGCCAATATCACTAGTTCTTTTTCTTTTGGTTCTTTATATTATTTTTTGTAGCTACTTCGATGTTGTAGATTTAACTTTTACAAATTGTTGGGAAATACCCTTTCTGTTCTGCACATTTGCTCAATTTTTGTCAATTTTTTCTTTGTTTGATAGATAAAAGTGATTTCCATCAAAAGTGGAAGGCATAATTTGCAGTCCACAATGCCTACTGGAAATGATTCGCCATACCCATCTTAGGACTACCACTGGTCATGCACTGTCTAAAATCTTGAACTTAAGTGATGATCCAAATTTCACATTCAATTTTATAATACAATTTTTTTAATGTGTTTTTATTGTGATTAATCACATGATTAGCAAATCCTACTAGCAATTTCGAGAAATTAATGGAAAATAACATGCAAATTATGCATCAGATAAGAAACCTGTTGGTACAATGTTTACATAGTATTTGCTTGTTTTCTTTTCTGCTTCCCCATTATGGGGACTAAAGAAAATATTTAGGTGAGAATCCTAATCTAAAGTTTTAACAATTAGATTTAAGGTTGCAATATTTAACCACGGCATTTTGGACTTTGCGAATGGCTGACGAGAGGTCCCCACCTCCTGACGCCAGTGTCACGTGACTGCGATGTGTGGGACATAAAGCATGCTCACTGAACGCAGCCATGCAATCAGTACATAAATTGGTGACTTCTTACCTGATTTGGACTGAGTAATAGTATAACATAGAGCTTTTAAACGTAGCAATTCATTGTATTATAATTTTGTCCATGTTTAAATAATCAAAACTATTTACGCTGTAGAACAAACATTTGCCTGGCCAATCACGACATGTGAAAGTTGCATTTTGTCTTATATGCAGGTATGTTTATACATCTCAGGATTTGCATTATAGAAAAGTGCCAAATTGCGGTGGATTTTGCAGTGAATAAATAAACGGTGTTCCTAAGGAGTCGTATTACTTTCTCAAATAAAAATGAAAGTTTTACACAGAAATAGTTTTATTACGCAAAAAGTACCTGTACAGATGTAATGTACATGTACACAAAATGCGGATATTTACTTTACTGTATGTAAAAAATCATCCTGTCCGCACCACTAGCATGATACGAGGCCTAGGGTATAAGGGGAATTCAAAATTGGACAGTGACAACTGTGGTGGATCAATGTGTGAACTGGGACCACGGTGGTGTAGTGGTCAGACTACTTGCCTCCCCCTAAGGTGAACCGGGCCCGAGTCCCGGCGGGGTCACTCCGGAATTTTCGCACGTGGGAACTGTGCTGACCGGCAGGTTTTCTCTGGGATTTCTTATTTCCCCTGCCCTTGTATTCTGGCACTGCTCCATTATCATCAGCTCTCAAGACCACAATGTTAAGGGATGCCCAAATCTCTCTACTACAGTGCAGACCAAATATAGGTCTATAGCGTATGTTCGAAATTTTCTGTTCAGTATTTTGGGTTTTTGAATAAATAATTTTTTTTTTTGTGTAGCATCAGTAATTTTTATATGGGTTTGTGTAAATTTTAAAATTTCCATTATTATTCAAGGTTGGTAAATAAAAACACAAAAAAAATATTAATTTATTTTTGCCGTAAGTTTCCGGTGTTATTTTGAGTATTTTAATTTATGAAAACCATTTTGTTACAGTGAAGAACTTGCCAATTGTGGTGTGAATCAACGTAACTCAAGGCCAGTGCTAAGAGTATACCCAGTGCCTCGAGGCATTTCTGTAAACAGCAAAGCACCACATGTTGAAAAGCAGCGTCAGCAACTGTGACTGGATGCGTCTCACAGTTGGCAAGTGTGAGATCCTAGGCTTATATTAGGCGGTTGGAAACCTACTGACCATCTGCATTACCCCAGGTACTGTATGTACAACAGTCATTTATTGCTCATGAAATACTGACATGTAGCAGGACGTCGACTGCCAAGTGAGGACATCCCGGAGAACCATTCACATTAACAATCAGCTTGCATCCTATGGTGTATAGTATTTCCTTGGAGATGCGTGTAAGTAGGTCACCATACATCACAAACAACATGAGTAAACATGGGGTCAAATATGTAACATTTATGCAACCAGCCATGTAAATAAAAAACCGTTTTAGTGCAAAGGCTGTTCACGATAGTGAGCACTTTTGAAATCAACCTCAGAAAAAGGTCACTTACTGTCCCTGCCTGCATATATTATAACGGACGCACTGAGTGACATGCACACAATAAAGATGGGAAGTAGTTCCATATCTTCACGTCGAATAAAAAATGAAAAGTGTCAAGGTAACTATTTGTGATAATGTAAATTATTTATTTCGCTTTCTGTTTTTTTAATGCATCGAAGTGTAAAAACGAGCACATTTGTTAAATATTTACTTTTCTAACAATTTCACAGTTTCACTTGACCAATACATAAATAAAGTGATGAGACACGTGGCAATTGTAATTTTTACATAACGCGTAAGACTACGTAACGTGCAAGTAGATCTTGAGCAGGGCTCTCAAAAGTGCTCGTCAACAACCTCTAGCTGCCGTACTATCAAAATGTAGACAAATGTAACTTTTAAAAACTGAAAAAACTTGTGTGACGTGTAACATGTTAAAAACCAAAATCATTCTTTACATTCAATTTTTTTTTCCACAAAAATTAGTCATTATGGCACCTTGGCGTATGTTTTTCTTGCCTCTTTCGGATTGTTGTATTGAAAGAAAAAAAACATTAATTTACTAAGATCTGCCATTGTTTTCAAATTTTTTGTTGTGTTTCTAATTGCAGTAGCCTGTGTGTTGATGCTCCATTTTCTTGTTAAATGCATAATAGTTTTTACTGCTATAGCATATCATCTGGTCTTTTATGTTAGGAAAAGTGCTAACATGGGATTATATTTACATTTTAAAAGTTTACTACAAGTTACCAGTTATGTAAATGTCATTTCACAAAAAATTTACTCAAGGTCGGTTTTTATTTTTGCATATTTCTACAGTACGTTCCTCCACTACTCTAGAGAACTCTTAATTCACTCTCACACACACTGTCACTTATCCTTGATCCCTTCAACACCCACAGTTCTACATATTCCCTTGATCCCTTTTTGTCGAAGTGGATATAATTTCAAACACCCATCTTTATTTCGAGATTTTAAAGTTCCAATGCATAAGTGATTGAAGAATAAATGAACTCAACACATTTTCTTATGTTGTCTTGGTTTTTTGTACGAGCAAGTGTTCAGCAAACGACAGGAATAAGCTGCATAATTGTTATGAACAATTAAACTTACAGTGTAGGGCATGTGTAGAGGACATAGCTTTTGCCCCTAGTTGAATGGGATATTCAAGGTGCATTCATGCCCTTATCGCAAATTCAGGCGGTGGCAATTCAACGTCACAGCCGTGACGCAATTTTCAGGGACACGCAGCCAGGCAAGGGCCATTGGCTCGTAAATTAGAACACACATTAAGGTAGTTTAAACGAACATGTTACTTTGAGAATGAACACTGAAATAAGGTAGCATTTATTTATTTTAACAGTACTCATGCTTTTTTGTGACATACAGCTTTGCAGGTACGAGTATTTGAAAATGGAATATATTTACTTCAGTGTAAACATACTTTTTCACGAGGGGGGACTGTTTAGTGTGGATGGCAATAAATTGTAGTTTTGGCATTTTTTAAATAAAGGATTCCATTATATTTTTTTTAAGGTTTAACTTCATAATTTCCCTGATCTTTGCAACTATTCTCACTGTGTAGAATTTTTGGTTATAAATGGTGCTTAGTTCAAAAATGAAATGTTGGGGCATGACTGAGCAATTTCTGGACTTCTCAAATATGCTATTTTCAATTTTTATCTTATTTTAGTTACACTAGTAATTGGGTAACAAATTTCGACCAGATTCCAAGTACATTCTTTGGACACAAATCAAATATTAACTATAGTTGCTATCAAAACTTGTCATTATGTATTATTTATTTATTTATAAATGTTAAGTAAACTTATAGTATTCTGCTTCGTTGTGTTTGTGGCAATATATACGCACTCTTCTGAACACTTAAAGAAAAAACTACAAATTGGTGTTAAAAGACGTGTTGAGAATTGTAAAGTGAAATATGGAAAGGAAGACACTAGGTAATTTAATGGGTTTATAGGCCTAGGTTATCTCTAAAAGGCACATTTTGCTTACGTTAAATCGCAATATTACAACACAATTCCTTGCGTTATGGAAATTTATTCCTGATCCAATATCACATAAAAAGAACACATAACAGTTTGAAAAATAAAAAACATGAAATTTCGTTAATTACAATTACAACTCGTTTGACACTTGCTAGCCGAGGCATGTATTCATTCGGAATAAACACGATTGTTTACGTTAAACCGGAATACTATAACACGAAAATCATTGCATTACACAAATTTAATCTTGTTTAATTGTCACACAAACATTATTACAATTTAATAAATATAAAACGCGAAATTGCTTTAATTATAACTAATCTGACACTTCCTAGCCTATGCATGTTTACATTCGGAATAACCACGATTGTTTATGTTAAATCGGATTACTATTACACGAAAATCATTGCATTACACAAATTTAATCTTCTTTTAATTGTCACACAAACATTATTACAATTCAAGAAATATAAAAGGCGAAATTTCTTTTATTTTATCATGTATGACACTTGCAGTGCATATATTCTTATCGGAGAAACCTGATTGTTTTGGGTCACGCTTCTAATATTACTATTTCTACTCGAGCTTCACTAAGCGCTCGCAAAACGACGGCAAGTGTCAGCTCAGACCTGTCTTTATGACCGTGGTTTATACCGGTATTTTTGTACAATGGAGACCATTTTAAGCATGTGCGTATGTGTTTTCTAAATAGTTTTAAAGTACGGAATTTGCCGGTATATCTTCCGAATTTCTTAGGTAACTGGTTTAATTTTCTCCCTGTCATCTGGCAACACCAGTTGCTGCATCGCTGGGAGGCCGTTTCTCCGATAGATGTTCATTTTTGGCCGTGCTCTCTTCGACTTCGCGAGGCTCGTAACACTCCAACTGACTTGTTCTTCATCCAAGATGTGATTAGTACTTTTAGTGCGTGCATTTCGGAGTAATACACAGCTCACAAAAAGTTTAGCACCGCCGGGATTTGTTAGTTGCTAGGAAGCTTACAGCATTATAGAAAGTATGGGATGAAAATACACTCTTGTCTGTACAGACAGAATACCGCGCCAGACTTGACGAATGTCTTCTTGTATAGGCTGTTAGCGGTAAAATGAGCACTTTTGAAAGTCCTGCTTAAGATCTACTTGTATGCACGTTGTGTATTCTTCCACCTTATATAAAATTAACATTGCCATGCGCCTCACCGCTTTAGTCGTGCGTCGGTCAAGTGAAACTGTGAAATTATTTGGAAAGTAAATGTTTTGTAAATCTACTCATTTTTACACTTTGGTGCATTAAAAAAAGAAATCGGAAGAAATAATTCGAGTTATTGATAATGGTTACCTAACACTTTTTATTCTACGTAGTTATATGGAACTACTTTCCATCCATCGTAAACAACTTTACTGCACGAATGTTACTCTGTGCACCCATTGAAATATATGCAGACAGGCACAGTGACTTTTATCAAAGGTTCATTTCAGAAGTGCTCACAAAACTCTATCTGAAGTGTGTATGTTATTGACGACAGCCAGGTTCGCTAGAACCGGCACTTTAATTCTGCTCATGTGTTGCGGATGTTCTTCGTGCAAGTTATCCTTCAGAGTGGTCTGGAGTAGCATCAGTGGCGTGTGGCGATGCTTGTCCAGTGCTGTACACACTCTGCGCACGCAGCAAAAACTATTAACTAGAATGGAGCCGGGAGAAACTAAATGCATTACGGCCACTACGGCCAGAGCACTTTTGAAATCAACCTTAGAAAAAGGTCGCTGCACCTACCTGCATATATTTTAACGGGCGCAATGAGTGACATGTGTCCAGTAAAGTTGGTAACGGTGGAGGGGAAAGTAGTTCCACATATTAACCTCGAACATATAGTCGAACAAAAAGTGTTAGGTAACTGTTTGTGATAACTTAAATTATTTCTCTCGCTTTCTGATTTTTTTTTATTGCATCGAAGTGTAAAAGTGAGCAGATTGATACAATATTAACTTTTGTAATAATTTGACAGTTTCACTTGATCGACGCATGAATAAAGTGATGAGGCCGATGGCAAAGTTAATTTTTACATAAGGCGGAAGAACACACAACTTGTATAGGCCTCTACAAGTAGAGCTTGAGCAGGCAGTGCCCAGTTTATCGTGAACAGCCTATAACATGGTTGCTGCTCCGCATAGCTTCCCCTGCCCTGGGACGGAGCACTATATGCTATTCACGGTAAAGTGAGCGCTTTATAAGGCCCTCCCAACAATCACTAACCACTAATATATGTATTTTATTGCAACCTCAGACGTTAACTTTTGAGAGTGGTGGAATGTATACACTGTGTTTACTAGTCACATGGCAATGTCTACATCAAAAAGTGACGGGCAGATAGAAATTGGCTGAAAGTAAACGTTTAACAGGGCCTTAAAAAGTGCTCACTTCACCGTGAATAGCCTATACTTAAGATGCGACGGCCTCCGAGCCGACAGTTGAAGGTCTGAAGGATTGTGCGACCTTAAGGCCTTTACACAATTGAAAACCTTAACATTTGACTTTACGTTTTGACATTCTTTTGCTTTCCGACATGTTGTTTCTTATGGAGCTTGACGCAATGGAACTGCCAAAGGTAAAGTCAAGCACTCTTGACTTTACGATTTCGAAAAGTTTAAATTTAAAGTCAAAGTCAAGCAGCCATTTTGCCGAGAATCTAACAGAGGTTATGTGGAAAGCGCGTTATTTTATTGTAGGGCGATTTTAATCTCGGTATATTAAACAAAGCTCGCCTTAAATTAAATAAATGGCAAACAAATATAATGTGCAGTGGAAATAGACGAATCGACATATTTTAATAAAGTAAATAAATGAGTTTTTTGTTTTGAAATAAACTTTCAATATAAATTTAAGCCTATTTTTAAAGAAGGTACGTAAAATGCATTCCTGGAAAATATCATAATTATTTACATAACAAGATACACATTTTTACGAAGCTCGTAGAACCGATGTTCAATTGTCTGAACTCTGACTTTACAATATTGTATTGTGTATTGGTG
Organism: Dryococelus australis; assembly: GCA_029891345.1. Classification (NCBI taxonomy): domain Eukaryota; kingdom Metazoa; phylum Arthropoda; class Insecta; order Phasmatodea; family Phasmatidae; genus Dryococelus; species Dryococelus australis. The sequence continues at coordinate 108,148,116 of CM056998.1, forward strand.
GTTTCGTCAGAGGACAGGAAACGTAAAGTCAAATGTTAAAGTTTTCTATTGTGTAAGAAACTTACGGCGCCAGGTGTGCGAGGACAGGTAAGCGACGAGCCAGCAGAGCGACTAGTGGCGGCGAGTGTGATCAGTGGGAGTGGAGTCTGCGGGCTACGAGCCTCGGCACAGTGAAGAGTGAGATTGACGGGCGGAACTACTGAACTGGATGCATGAGTGACAGACGTTGGGAATGATAGCAATAGGCAGATTGAATATGTGTAAATAATGAGTATGAATTAACTGACTGTAACCAATACAGACACATTGATAAAGACTTTAATTAGAAATGAGACAGACAATAAATATTGCGCTCGTTGAGAATATCAACAGTTATAGTGAAGATAGACAGTTTAATGTTGTAAATAATAGCTACGCGAATAAATAAAAATTCAGTAATTTTATTTTTATTGAGACCTCCATCGCTCACGAACTTCGATACGTCCCTGGCGTCGTCTTGTAACAGTATTAATAATTCTTCTAAAAGCCTATCTAGAAACGAATTTAACATGAAACTCGTTGAGTTAACTTTGCACAGTCGTTACGTTGTGGTATAGATCGCTCAGCAGCGTGTTCACATTGAGACCGACGTTGAGATAACGTAGTTTTGGCCAATCAGATTCAAGGGACGATTTATTCCTTTTGTTTTCTGTGTTCGTTTTTATTCCTACCAACTTTCGACTGCCTTGTATGTAGTGTATTATGTCGCTGTTGTAACCGGCGCTGAAGTTAATTTGGCGCCAATTTATGTGAGAGATTAGGTGATTATTCGCATGTTGGGTAAAATGTTTTAAACACTCATGTGCACATTTAATTCCAAATGTTTGTATACACTATAGCCTATTTTCAGGTTCCAGGTACAGCATATTTTGTAGCACTGAATTTCAACGTATAAAGACGAGGCTTTCTTGTTTCCAGTCTGAGCACAGGTATGATTTTATGAACAATTTTACACAATTAACGCGAAGGTAACATAACGAACCCCATGTTAAATTAATTTAATTGTGAATCAGCCGTAAGAACTTTACCATCCGGGTATTTAACTGTCGTCTGTTGTGCATCATCTGGGCTGTCTGAATTGCCAGGTTGAATCAATTCACTTATGCTTGGACTGATTTCGTATATGGGATGTTGTGAGTTTCGTTTACCGCATGTTACTGCGCACTTGTCTGTAAAGTGCACTCGTTCGTGAGATAGACGGTATGATAATCCGCCAAGGGTTGCTTACATTGGGTGTATTCCTTTTGCTACACCATGCTCACGTGCTGCATTGTGGTGATTTATGTTGACAGTATACCACCTTAAACTGCATCAGCAGTACGAGGTTTGGAAATGAAAGACTTCTTGTGATGCGTTTGCATTTGCACTGAGCGAGAACATCGCATGTCGTGCTGAATAAACTCCGTGCTCGAGGTCACCAAGGCACTACATTCAGAGCGAGGGGTTTCATGTTCAGACCCTGGGTGTCTTTGTGCTGTTTTAGATGCACTTTAATTACTTTATTTTGAAAGTCTCCAACATTTAGCTCCAGAGACAAAAGCGGTGCTGTTAAAATTGCAATTAAGTCAACGATTTTTCATAAATTTAAATTTGGAGTTCTTTGACAGACTCTACTTCGAGAAGTGTGGGTACATGATTAATCAAGTTTGTTTCTATGTTTGAATGATCCTTACGTTGGAGATAAGTGATTATCTATACAACGGTATTGTTATCGACATAAGCGTAACGCTTTGTTATAGTCGCAGTAAACCTTCAATAACAAACGACTTGGACACAAAATGTAAAAATAGGATAAATATCACAAGAAAATCGACACATCTGAAAAAATATGTAACCTACCTATAGTTCCAAGTAGGAATCTTCTCACGTCTGACTAGACTCCTACTCGAAATATTGTGTAGGTCTATTTCTTCTTGGAAATATTGTATGTATTTTAAATAGTTGTTTACGGCAGCTAGCTCTGGCTTGTTTCTATTTCTGTTTTATTATAAGATGTCTAAGTTTATTTTTTCTGCTGCAATGACGTGTGTTTATAATAGTTCAGATAATCGGGTTTATTTCTAGAGGATGTCAGGGCAAATTTAAGTGTAAATACCGATTTCTTGTATTGTAAACATTTTTTTTTTTTTCCCCCGTTTACGATATGAATAATTATTTCCCCATTTTTTTTTTTTGCGAAATTCCGTGTGCAGATTTAGATTTATGTAATTAACTTTTGGGCCCGATGTCCGTAGATTTATGTCGATCGGCAGTCATTGGTTCAGTGATCTATCGGAAGCAGTGATACCAACACATTAATACTTAATTCTTTGTGTATAACAAGTTTTGCATGTGGGCTGTTCAGTTCCGATACTTAATTCTTTGTGTATAGCAAGTTTTGCATGTGGGCTGTTCAGTTCCGATACTAATTTATTAAAAAGTAAGGAAATCGATTTTCGTCATTTCGAATTATAACAAAACGTTAATACTATTCCGATGCTGCTAATATTAATGTTAGTGCCTAAGTAAGTTTGCTTTAAATTAAAATATAATCATTTAAGTACAAGTCTTTTTCTGTAAAGTTTACTGCAAAAGTACTTAACCGTGAAACTGCTCTGTTCGTTATCGTAATCGTATATTGACTTTTCCCTTGTTGCGGTTGACTGCAGTAGCGTTCTCCATTTCTGCCGACCCTCTGAGTTTATTCCTCCTCCTCCTTTTATATTTGCCGTTAACCCTATCCCCCTTCTCGAGGATCTTATGCTGCTTGTTCCTGGATGCCGAAGTGATGAAAGGTATTTTCGCATCCCTATATTCTCAGATATTGTCGACTGTAAAAAGCTACACTACAGAAGTTCAACAAAATTGGGTTATCTAAAGCTAGATTGGTGTCTGTGTAGTGTACGTGTTCTTTTAATTTTTAAATTGCATCGGAAATAAGTTAACCATTCGACCATTGCATTTAAATAGTTATTTTATCGAATGAAATTATTAAGTTAATAGTATGTTTGTAAACAAATTCGCACGTAATTTATTGTTCACTCCTAATCTATCCCCCGTAAGTTGGCTATATATGTGATTTTACGTTTGCAGAAAAGTGATATTGGAAAAATTTAATTTAATAGAAGCGAGATTATGAAATTATTTAAATTTTCTATGGATGCTCATAAGCAAAATATGGAATATGTAGACATGGTAACAGAGCTCTAACCTTTTAAAAGGGTCAAGATATAGTAAAAGTGGTTCTTTTACTTTGGGATAACTGATAAGTAAGGACAGGTGTATCACTGACATTAAATCGGTAAAATAATACTGTATATCACCTATTTCAAATTAAATTCGACTTTAATTTTTATTTCACACGAAGAATTGTCTCTAAAACAAAACAGGTTTTCTAGATTTTTTTAAATTATATTTTATTTGCGTAACAATTGACATACAAAAACAGACGCGCTCCATGCTCTAAGCGATTCTTATTCGTTTCATGAAGGGTTTAAGTCATGTCTATTGTCCTGTAGTCAAACCTGTATCGTGTTGAATTTCTGCTGTCTTCCAACAGCTAACCGATATGTTTTTTTTTTTGTAGTTTAGTATCGAACTATAATATTTATTGTGAAATGCAGTGAATTATCGTCACCAATTTGTTGCGTATGAAAATTTGTGTGTTGTTAAATACATTACTTACTATGGATATCTATATTTCATGTCAAATGAGCCGCGATACCTAAATGATAGATTTTTGAGAAACTTTTAAGAATGACTGCAAATCCGTGAGCAGATGGGACTGAGGTAAAATCTTGTCCTCGTAGTATAAAATAATGAATAAATAAGAAGGGCAGACTTTAATGCCGTAAAATCATACGAGCGGTTGGTTACCGACAGCATTACTTTGTGAGAAGACGCCTTCTTACTTGCTTTGCCAGTCAGAATTAAGTTACTCCAATTTCGAACATTGGGATTCGCGGCCAAGTATGCAAGACGCGTAACAATAAGTCATCTATCACGGAAGTGAATATAAACGGGTGATTTTAAATGCAAGTAATTACTAATATTTACGCGAAAATCAGGTATCCTTACTCATAAATGTTATCAGTTAACTTGTACAAGCTCGGAAGGGTCCTTGGTGGTCGTCGGTCGCTGTGACGTCACACTCGTGACGAAGAGGTACGACCGACGATGACAATATTAATAATCAAACTGAGTCCACTGTATCGTCTTTAAACTTGCGAAGCAAAACCAAAACTTTTACGTTTTTTAATACAAGATTGCGACAACAGACGCAATTCTGAGTTCACTTCTGTGTTTGTATTTTTCGCGCCTCGCTCAGTCACACACATATCACAAAATGAGAAAGAGAAGGGGGAGGTGGTGTACATGTGTGTATATGTATAGATACATTTTAAGATGGTAGCTTCTGGGAAACCTTTTTAAATCCTTCTTCTAATTTATATCCCATTTTCATGCACGTAATTGTTTGATCTCCGCCAGCAACGCCTGAATATTATATCTAGTGCGACTTTCAGATGGCAGACGTTGATTTCGGAATATCCGTTTCGCTCACACGCTGCTCACAGCGAAATAATTATCTTGCCACGGTGGATTCGCGTACCGGATGTAAGCTTCTATGAAACGCTTTGTTGTTGCTGTTAGGTGCAGTTTATGGCGGCTATTCGCCTCATTCGTGGGAGACATTGAGGAGGATGGCGTACACTGTCAAACCTTTGTTCGAATGGTTACTACAGTCTGCACTTTCCAAGTAAGCCAGTGAAGTTATTACACTCGGTTCGTGTCCCCGTAATACTTGTGGGTAGATAAAGTTGATCTTGGTAAATAAAACTCTTGGTAAATAAAACTTTGGAAAAAAAACAATCCCTGCTAGTAGCTGCATATTATTATTTTAATGTGCGTACTTACAGAACTTTAAATAACATATACAGCGAATACATGAATAGTTTGTGAAGGTTTTATGTAATTAAAAATATAATTTTTAAATTGGCAGATCCTGAAGCCTACCAAGTTTCGTTTAGAAGACATTGAAGCGAGAACTGACGTAATGTTGACACGCTTGTATCTCTTACTGTTTTACAGTTTTATTATATATACGCATGGAAACTGGTCGTTAGTTTCACAGCAGTGTTAAATTTTATGCACATTTTTTTGGCGAAGTGCTGTACAACGCACAGAAAGAAGAAACTATAAATCGGGGTTTTAAAAGTGCTGGATTAACCGTGGGAAAATAACTGATTAAGGCTGTTCGCGGTAAAGTGAGCACTTCTCAAATCAGCCTTAGAAAAAAGTCTCTGCTCGGACCTGCGTATATTTTAAAGGGCGCACTGAGTGACATGTGCCGGGTAGAGTTGATAACGATGGAGGAAAACTATTTCCATATCTTAAGGTCGAATAAAAACGTTAGGTAACCATTTGTGATTACTTAAATTATTTCTTTTGCTTTCTGTTTTGGTTTTATTGCATCAACGTGCAAAAGTGAGCAGATTTGTAAAATATTTACTCTTGTAATAATTCCACAGTTTCGCTTGAACTACGCATGAATAAAGTGATGAGATCCATGACAATGTAGAGTTTACATAAGGCGGAAGAATACACAACGTGCGTACAAGTATATCTTAAGCAGGGCTTTCACAAGTGGTCAGTTTATCGTGAACAGCATCTATATCTGTAATACTCGATTTGTCGCAAGATATGGCCGAAAGAAATGTAAATTGGGGTCTAAAGATTTTAAAAATTACCCCCGGCCGAAATAGTTAGGCCTATATAAATATCATTGACAAACACGTATGATTTTAATTTCTTTTATACTTTACTATATTAACTTTACACAAACTAAAAAGCAATAAAACAAGTGTGGCGACAGCAGGAAAAGCACAAGCATTCCCAGAAAATATAATCTTTGTTTACTTGCGTGGTGTCTCTAAGTACTTGACCTCTCAGTCGGCAACTTCAATATGTTGAGTGTGAGTGACGTCGCAGTAGAGGGTAAGGATGGTGAGGTGACGTACTTGAATGTACGGCTTGAACACTGCTTAGTCATGTCGCGTACACGCGTAATGAGTTGTCTTCTCAGAGGTTTTCAGCTCACGTTCCAAGTAAATGTCGAAAACATTTCCACATCCGTTACTTGTAGAGAATCTTCATTTTGTCGAAAAGAAATCCATGCATGCTTGACTTCAGTAACATACACGTGTACTTGGGATATTTCTTTGGGTATTGGCTCTGCGTCTTAGTGAGATGACGTTGTGATATTTGACTGGACCAATCAGAACTAGGCTTCTCCGCTACTGAACGTCTGTACTTCGAGGGCAGGCACATAAGGTGCTTAAGATCCAAAACCAAGAATGGATTTAGTATAAAGTACTTTTAAATACAAATAGGGGAGACACTTCACGAAAATCCGGTGCCCCTAGTTATTAGGGGGCCGCGGTGGCTGAGCGGTTAGACTGCTCGCTTCCCACCAAGGCGAACCGGGTTCAATCCCCGGCCGGGTCACTCCCTGATTTTCGCAAGTGTAATCGTGGCGGACGATGCCGCTGGTAGTTGTGTTTTCTTAGGAATGTCCCGTTCCCCCCGCCTTTGCATTCTGGTGTTGCTCGATACTCACCTCGCTTCACCCTCATCGGCTCTCAAGACCTAATTTCTCCATTCGTGCAACCAGTTAACATTGATCTGCGTGATCGATAACATTTGCATTAATCGTTCTTTTCAAAGAGGTGTAGAAAGTTTTACGAATCATATTAGACAGATCGTGGAGGCGGTGACTTAATGGGTTAAGTGGGGCCTGCATTCCAGCATGCACTTTAAGAGGGTAGCGATATTTTTCAGAGGTCGATCTCAAAAGTGCTACAAATCACCGTGGACAGTCTATAGAAATATATGCTGTTCACGTTAAAATGAGCACTTTTGAAAGCCCTGCTTAAGATCTACTTGTATCCATGTTGTGTATTCTTCCGCTTTATGTACAATTAACATTGCCATGCGTCTCATCACTTTATTCATGCATCGGTCGAGTGAAACTGTGAAATGATTAGAAAAGTAAATATTTTACAATATTTGCTCATTTTAACACTCGGATGAATTAAAAAAAAAAAAAAGAAGACAGAAAGCGAAGTAAATAATTTAAGTTATCACAAATGGTTATCTAATACTTTATATTCGACGTCTTGATATGGAACTATTTTCCATCCATCGTTACCAACTTTACTGGGCGAATGTCATGCAGTGTGTTCGTTACAATATATGCAGGCAGAGGCAGTCTCTGTTTTCTAAGGTTGATTTCAAAAATGCTTATTTTGTGGTGAACAGCCTTTATATGTTATATAAAATCGTGTCATTAACTGGCCGCTCATCCGACAAGCCCAGTGACACTCGGGTGGCGTAATTCCACGTGCCGAGTGTAACGCGAGAAAGCATTCTGACTGTGACAGCAGGAGCTCTGTTCTAGAATGCAGACAACTACGCATTCTGTAAAGGTAACCCGTTTTACAACGCGAAATGCGAGTGCCTCTGCTATAGTCTGTCTCATATAAGTTGGCGAGATTTTGACAGTCAGTGAGTGGCAACTATCGTGTACGAAACAAAGTACCGTTTACAAAATCGTGTATCAGCTAGTGCACGAACAAACAAAAGTTAATATTAAGTTGGCTATTCTGAGTGCACTGGCGACGTACATCAGACAAGTACAAAATACGCGATACAAAGAGTTCCTAGATTAATTAATATATTTTATTTTACGTGGTCACAAAACTACGGTTGTAAGTGTTACAAACCAATCTTCGTGTTAGAGTAGAATGTATAGGTGTTAAAAATTAAATACACAATAAGACGATTCATAGCCGAATGAAACGCTACTTCAAACCTTAGATCTTTTCATGTTGTATTCCCACTGTCCATCCATGCTTTCCATATGTGCTTGATATTAATTCCAAAAGCCTTCAAAAATATTGCATGGTAATATTGAATTATTTTTTCAAATAATTTGACGAAATAAATTTTAAATTCTTGTCGTTTCGAGACAGTAATAGGAGAAAAGACAAGTTTTAAAAAGCATGATTTAAAGGCGACTAACCTGCTACTACCTGTTGGTACCGCGCGCGACTCACACGCTGTACCATGTCATGCGCGCTATCTGTGTGTTCTTTCTCGAACCTAATCAGCTATAAAGATCAAATTAATAGGTTTCGTATGTAAAATAAATTTATGAACAGAAACCAATAGTTTTATTTTCCCGCGAGCTCTGCATAATTATAAAGTAATATATATTCGCGTACAGCGATTTTGATTACTATTTATTTCTATTGGGCCAGTAATTGTCCGTCTGTGTCCTTAAAAACGCCATAGTTTTTCTTTTTTGTGGAAACCCATTTCCTTGTCTTCGTGTAGCCTCCAGTTGATGCACCAGCTGATGGCGAAAGGATTCATAAACTAAACAAGTTTTGAACTCTTTCCTGTCGAGAAGGGTTTTACCGTGTCTATGCGGGTTTTACCCCCCTTTTTTTTCTTAACTATAGTACACTTATGAAGGTAGTTATGGCCCCAAACGCTGGCCATGGCTACCCAATCCCTCACTGCCGCGATGCCCGCCTCCTTAGCATGCAATTCCCTCTCCTTTAGGCGTAAGGGGTTCGCCCTGAGACGCAATTAGAACCCGACTCTAGCTTCGGTCGTACATTTAATACTTAGCAATAGGGTAGATGTAGAAAAAGAACATAAATTAAAAGTAACGATTCGTTGAACTGTGAAAATGTCGCCACCTGACATGAGACGGAGAGTAATGCGCTGTGCACGAACCGCGCGGAGTGGCAAGCAAGCGGCCTGCGTGCCAGTCGCTGACGGCGATAGTTCCGTCGACGGCTGTGGGAAGGTGTGTGTGGCGTTGCGTGTGGTCCAGCAGCTGGTGGCGTGCCCCGGGGATGCTGAAGCTGCAGTCCTCGTGAGTCATCTGCACGTGCGTTCTCGTTGCCTCGCGAATCTCCTGCACCAGTACCGGGCCCTCGGGTCTGACCCGAGATGCGCACTGCGTCGTCCCTCGCGTAGTGGTCAGAAGCAGGCATACTTGGAATCTATACTTGCCTTCGTGAAACAATCCTTCCCCGTGTAACTGCATGCATTTGTAAACTTTCGTTGGCGGATGTGCACTAATAATGTTACGGCAAGCTGTTATGTATTAAGGGGCGTGCCCACCTGGACCTGAGACCGAGATACAATAGAGCCATAAGGATGTGCTGTGTTCTTGTCGTGCTGCGTGTACCCAGTAGCGTAGCCAGGATTATCTATAAGGAGAAGGGTGTTCGTCTACATCAGTTTTTACTGTCATATTAAATTGTATACCAATTTGACAGAAACAGAGAAACACTAGGCCTAATATTATTGGCATTAATAGGTGTCAATGTTTTTTAAAATAAATGGTTACTTCAAAATAAGACTACGATATTATTTAACTAATCCGTCGTAGTTTTCGACTGGTGGCTTTCGTTCCATTGGGGGCGGGAGTGGGTTATGAAACCGTGTATTTCGAGGGACAACACAGAAATAATTAAATATGTCAAGTCTTATACTTTGTAGGTAGAAATAAACATGGAGTAGTTTGGGCCTCGTTGCCATTCGGCACAGGTATCACGGCACTCTAGACAGCAGGTTTGGAAATGGACGACATGGGTGCGCTCTAGTGGTTGATGCTGAAAACCCGACTTACCGGAGCACTTAAGTGAACAATACTGGAAAACATACGTTTTTATCAGCCACACTAGTGGAAAAATACCGACAGACAATGGATAGTAGTTTTTCCGGGAGGGGGTAGTTGGATTTGGGGGGGGGGGGCAGTTTGATGTAAAGCTAATGATTAGTTTGTGGAATGCCAACATATTAGCTGACTACATAATCAATGAACTAAAGTGGTGGAGGTCAGTCGTTTGCTGGCCCTCGTACTGAGAGGATGTGCGCTCCACCATATTTACGAGAATCGAACACTGAACCTACTATATGTAAATCTTTCAAGAATAACTTTTTTTTTTCCGAAATGTTCTTAAATTTTAAATGTTTTCAAATATAGAATTAAAAAAAAAATTGTTAATTTTCTAGAATTTTTCAGCGATTTTTCTTATGTTCTGAGTTTAAGGTAATTCCGAATCATGGTCAAGGTCACAGATATCCAAGATGGCGGTCGGGGCCAATGATGTAATTTCTCTAACATTTTCTACTATTTTTCTCGATCTTGTTTCCATATCATCACAGGTCAAGGTCAGGCTCATGCTAATTGAAGATGGTGGTCGGGACCAATAACAAAAAGGTTAACTGATTTTTAGGATTTTTCGATGTCACCCGAGGTCAAGGACATGTAAATTCAATACGACAAGAAGGGATCATTACGTAAACAAATACGGTGGTCGGAGTTCATTATGCAAACAAACATGGCAGCTGTTCCCCCTGGTCCGCTGGGCTTGACTCGGAGCCCTTAAGTCCACCTTGCTACACTGTACAAATAATGGGAAAATTTCCTGACAAGTGTAAGGTAATATTCGAAAAATTCTGGGGAAACACAGTTTTCCTTACGGGCAATGTAAAATTACAGCACTCTGGCGTAAAATTCACGCACATGGTAGTGGAAAATCCCGTACATAGATGGGAAAATTACCTTACGACGTGTGTATCTCCTCATCCATGTGTAACTATTTTATTATTGCATTTTATATAGTTTTTACCTCAAAATTAATTTTTATTGTTTAGTCATACAAACTGTCTAGTATGGCTCTTTATATGTAAGGTATAACTAAGCACTCTGGAGTAAAATTCACTTATGTACATAGCGGTGGAAAATCCCACAAATGGATGGGAAAATTACGACGCGTGCATCTCTTCAGCATTAAGGACTTGGGAGGAAAACTTCGACCTTTTCTTTGACATTTTATGGGGAAGAAAGGAATCTCGAGGGAAGTTATTGCATGTTGAGGAAAACCAATAAATTCTGAGCGAAAAAACGAAGCATTTTGAGGTACGATGGCCGCCGTCCGAGGTCACTGACTGGCTCCGCAGCTCCTCTTCACAATTCCGTGGCCTAGAATCACAGTTTCCATTCTACTCACATTTAATAGTTCTGTAAAATTACCAAGCTACGACGGAGTTCAAGCGACAGTTAGACGGGCTCCTTAGCGTATTGTTGAATATGTTACGTGTGTGTTGAGTAACCACTTACGTTGGTTTCGTTTTGTTTTGTATACACTACTGGCGTAATTGATAACTTTTTTTTTTTGTTTCTAACAGACACTCTGGCCCTCAACAGACGCGTGGATAAACGTGATTACATCAATGGCGATGTTATATTTTTGTACGTGGCGGGAGAAGAGAGAGAGTTCGCAGGAAGAAGGCAGTAAGCAGACGCTAAGGTCCTCGAACGTACCGCAGAGGTTCGGTCGTATTGTTACCATTTAATAACTGTTCGGTATTTTTGAGCGGTGTCTGCTTACGAACAGCATTGGTTTACATGTCCAGATACTAGTTTCCGTATTCCATTCCCGTCTCTAATGTGTATTTTTTAATTGGAAAAAGGCTATTATGAATGTTTTACAATTCTGTCATACTTGTGATTTAATTTTTGAAGGCATAATTGTTTGTTGTTTATATTATTTAATGTTAGAACCATAGGATCTGACGTAATTTATTGCTTTTAAATTTATTTTTAATTATTGTTCCAAACAATTAACGCCACCACTGCAAGTTAATTTGGCATGATCAGGACCTCTGGTACAAAATTCCACGGGTCTGGTAAATTACCACAAACCATAACTTTTACGTTTTCCATTGATATAAACTTTTGTCCGTTATGGTTCAGACAAAGACTGCAATTTATACAAAAGAATAGCTACTCACTGATGTAATTTCGAAACCATTGTCCTAGTGCTTCGAATAATTATGTGGAAACGAAATTAATATGCTATCTTTTTTTAATAATATTTATTGCCACTCATTTTTAAGAAAACAATGTACTTCTTCCCAAAGCGAAAACCTTCTTGATCAAACTATCCAGCGAACTGGTTCCCTACCGTGGACAGATAAATGTTCTGATCGTTCAAAGTTACCGTGAAATGTCTCCCAATCCATTAAAAAAATTACCCCAACATGTGTGGGAGTAAACACGCCGTTACACTACTTAACATAGCTTAGCGATATGTAGCGCATCTTTGCCTTTATTATTACACCATAAAATGATACGGTCGCCACTGAAAGTCTTGTAGGGCGAGTCTACGAGAAAAAAACAGCAAGAGAAACTTTTTACTATTAGCATTGAATATGTAGTTTAGTGAGTGGTAGTAAATCGCAAAGTAATAGCTGTTAAGATTTTTGTGATAGTGCAAACAAATAAAAAAAAATTACTATAGTTATTTAATTTTAGTAATACAGACAACCTTCACGAACCTGGCAAAACCCAGGCACTTATAAAAATATGTAATACTTATGAACTGTAGAAAAAAACAGGGAATCCTGCGTATTCTTTCGTTCTTTTACGCAATAGAGCACGTGTAAAGTACATGTCATACTTTTATTTTATATTTCACACGTTAATATGTCAGTGCGAAAATGCAAAACATTCGTGGGTGGTCACAGGGCTCTATTCGTAGTGACATAGCCACATCCGTATTTGTTGTTGCTGCGGACTGGCCGTGTTCAGTCTTGCAGATCGTGTAAACTGGGAGAAGCCGAGGGGATACAGTACTTTGAAGGCAAGGCAAGGCACCGACGTTCGTCACAGATTCTCAGCAAATTAGTATTGAACCTGGGTAAATTATTTATTCGTGTCTGAAGTCGCTTGGTTCTCCAACGGCCGAGGAGTATTTTAAGGGACACTGCACACAGTGTAAGTTCGTTTTTTTTTTTACACCCTGAAGATGAAACAATGAACATTTACGAAAATAAGTGAAATTCGACTGTGAATTTGTGACAGTTGCTCCACTATAATAAATAAATTCGTACCTGATATTTTAGTGATCGATTTTTATTCATTCAAATTGTAATTTATGCTGGATTACAGTGAATTACAGTATCTCGGGCACTGGTTTGTATTGCATTTCACCGATTCATGTGTAGAGCGTAAAGTGCGCGTATGCTTCGTGTCTAACCTTTCTGCAAATAGTTTGCCACAGCAAGTAAACGACCTACAAACTGTAGTAACTTAATAGCGGAGAAAAGGTGGTTGGCTAGCGGTGTGCGTGCAATACGAAACGTTGTGCCGTAATTTGCATAGCCGTCCGCGTTCGAACAGACTGTTGTTGCTCACGAAAATCACTTAGAGAACTTTGAGGAAATTTTTATGTTGCGTGCGCTTCGCAGTATCATAATTCTCAATTTCAAAGTGTGCAGTTTGTGGGTCGAGCTGTATATTGTATTATAGGCTGTTCACAGTAAAATGAGCACTTTTAAAAGCCCTGCTTAAGCTCTATATATATACACACGTTGTATGTTCTTCCGCCTTATGTAAAATTATCATTGCCATGGGGCTCATCGCTTTCTTCATGCGTCGGTCAAGTGAAACTTTAGAATGATTAGAAAAGTAAGTATTTTAAAAATATGGTAATTTTTACACAATTTTTCCAATTTTCGACGCATTAAAAAACCAGGAAGCGATAGAAATAATTTATGTTATCACAAATGGTTACCTAAAACTTTTTCATTCGACATTAAAATACCGAACTACTTCTCTCTCCATGGTTACCAACTTTACTGGGCGCATGTCACACTGTGCGCCCGTCGAAATATATGCAGGTAGAAGCAGTGACATTTTTCTAAGGTTGATTTCAGAAGTGCTCACGTTATCGTGAACAGCCTTTAACTCCGAGTAAGGAAAACTGTTGTTCGAAAATTATATAAAATCGTATAAGATCTACGGTTAACTCGGCAGTTGGAATATATCTAATAGTTTATTCGTGGTTTCTTCACATTTTTTGATTGAAAGCTTTAAAAAATCACCCATTTATGTCACGTTTAGTTGTTTCCTAATATGCAATATATCACAAGCTTTTATATTTATGTAGGTGCATTATTTTCTGTTTAATTGATCTCTTACTTATATTTTATCCATAAATTATAATATTTCATTTATAACTAATATGAATAAAAACAGAGAGAATACGAGTGTTCGTAATGCCTACTAAGCAACTGTTCTCATACAAAATACACTATGTACCAAAATGTAGTTGGGCACCTGCCCGTAATGTTTGCTCGGTGGTTGTCACCCTGTTAGAATCTCGTACGGCCACCTCTTGCGGCTATAACAGCAGCCACTCTGTCTGGCATGCTCTCTACGAGTGTTTGCAGGACATCCACGGGGATTCGTCGCCTTTCCTCTTGCAACCATTCCATGAGTTGAGCTATGGATTTTGGCCGCGCCTGACGAGCTCTCACCCGGTGATCCAATTCGTCCCAAAGATGTTCTATAGGGTTGATGTCGGGGCTCTGGGCGGGCCAGTCCAATCGGCGAATATTGTTGTCGGCGTACCACTGCAGAGTAGCCCTTGAAACATGGCACCTGGCATTGTCATCCTGGAAGTAACACGGGTCCATTCCGTAGAAACGCCACAATGTTGGGAGTATTTCATTATCCAGAATGTTACAAGAGGCCTCTGTGTTCATGCTACCATGGACGAACACCAGCGGTCCTACTCCGAAGGCCGTGAAACACAAGTCAACTGACGTATTGAATTACCTATATTTACGAGTGTCCAATTACTCTTTGGTAGATAGTGTATTATTATATTCTTTTCACAGTAAAGTTAGCAATTTTGAGAGGCCTCTTATTTGAAATAATTGTCAGTAAATATATTTTATTGTAGCCTTAGACGTTAACTTTCGAGACAGGTGATGTACGCTGTGTTTATTACTTACATGGCAGTATTTATTTTAAAAAGTGGCGGAAGGATAAAAAATGGCTTATAGTAAAATAGTAACTATGGCCTCAAAAGTGCTCACTTTACCGTGAACGGTCCATACACACTTAACAGCAATAACGTGATATGGTCGCCGCTTATTAAGTCCCATAGCTACACGCAACACGACGAGAAATCCGCACGCCAGTTCCGAGCCTTGCGCGTAGCGGCGATGCAGTCCTTATCGCTCCCTGCTTTTGAGTTTCAAACGCGAAAAACAACTCAAAGTAGGCAAGTTAGTCGTCGTGGATTGTGTGAATATTGACTTCGTTACGTCACGCACAAAGACTGAGAGGAGTATTCACACGTAGAGAGGAAGAGGAAGAGAACTGTTCATTCCCTAATAATCCTTTATCAACTTCCCCGTATTGTGTCGGTAGGTTATAATGGAACAGAAATTCTACCTGGAAATGGCACGCATTCATGCTGTACCCGTGATTCGCAACCAGATTCCCCATCCCATCACTCCAAACCTACTACATCACGGTGGTTAGAACCAGTATCCAAGTTTTAACGTTACAAATGCGTTTTAAGGTATAAATACGATTAGCGATAGTTACCTCACAAGCGCCGTATCATATGAAGTCGGTGTGGCACTAGACGTGCGGGCAAATGGCGCCTTACTGCCACTGCATTTTCTACCTAAAGTAGCTCAAGCAGGCACCGCACATAAACGTCTTGAAATGCCGAAATGTTATCACACTAGCGTCGAGTTTCGCTTCCCCCCCCCCCCCCCAGTCCTGCACTTCGTGGTTTATTGATTGCCTGCTGCTTCCCTCCTTCCCACTTGCGCGACTGAAATGAGGGTGATAAAAGTGGAAAAGTAGCGCCGGGGGATATGGGGGGTAGGCTTGTGCTCCTGACGAGTATTGCGCGGTGGGTCTTTGTTGGCGTGGTTTCTTTTGATGTGCGCGAGGGGCCGCCAATGGAAACGTGGCAACGCCGCGCCGGCCTCCCCCCCCCCCCCCCCCAACGATGTGTTTGTGTTTCTCTTTCTCTTTTCTCTCCCTTCATTTTCCAGCAGTAAGACAGCTCCAGTGACTTGTCATATTACGAAGATTGATTTGTGTGTTTGCGTGCGGCCGCCTCGGTCACGGAACACACGAGCGTGCAGAAGCGAAATCGCTTTCGCTTTTCCTGTGCACAGACATAAGCATGTACGTAAATGCTGTTCACTGTAAAATGAGCACTTTTGAAAGCCTTGTTACAATCTACTTGGTTGCACGTTGTGTATTCTTCCGTCTTTTGTAAAATTAACATCGCCATGGGCTTTATTACTTTATTAATACGTCGATCAAATAAAACTGTGCAATTATTAGGAAAGCGAATATTTTAAAAAATCTGCTGATTTTTACACTTAAATGCATTAAGATTAATCATAAGGCGAAAGAAATAATTTGTTGTCACAAATGGTTACCTAAAACTTTTTGTTCGACGTTAAGTTATTGGGATCACTTTCCATCCATCGTTATAAACTTTACTGGGCGAATGTTTCTCGATGCACCCATTAAAATATATGCAGGCAGGGGTAGTTACATTTTCTAAGGTTAATTTCAAAAGTGCTCACTTTATCGTGAACAGCCTTTCGTAAGTATGTATGTAAATATGCACGTAACTATGTGAGTATACAGTGCGCTTATGTATGTATACATAAACGTAACACTTCCGACGTGTTATGGGATAACGGCTGAGAAATTCCATTTGCAAAATACTGCAATGTTCAAAAGTGGCAACTTACCACTTCCAGCCTTAATAGTGACAATTTCAGGTGTTGAGTGGATAGAGTACTCACCTCTCACGTAGGCTCCCGGATTTTCCTGTGTGGGAATCGTGCCGGACGATGCCGCTGGTAGGCGGGTTTTCTCGAGGATCTCCGTTTCCCCCGCCCCTTCATTCCGCCGCTGCTGCATACTCACCCTGCTTCACCCTCATCGGCTCTATAGACCTCGGTATTAAGAGCCTGCCAGATGTCTTCAGTCACTCACTTACTTTCTAAACACGAGAGGGAGGAAATAAAACGCAACTCTACGGCAATTACTTAAATGACTTGTCATTCAAATAACGTTAATAGATTACTAGAAGCATAGATGTGTTATTATTGCTCGTAATACAAAAAAAAATTTCAGTGAAGTTGCTGATAAATTTGACATTAGTAAGACGTCAATACTTGTATCTACATTTCCCGCGTCGTTGATGGTTTTCCGAAATAGTCCCAGGAGAGTGTTGGGACAGTTTCTAACAGCAGCCATGGCTTTTACCTTCACTGATGCTGATTGTTTGAGCCACTGATACGACTCAGATGACTTCCCTGCCAAATTTATGAGAGTATTACATCGTGTGCTTAGGATATGTGATAATGCGCGCAATTACAGCCAGGAAAGTTTTCTGCGAATATAGATTTCAAAATGTACTCAACCACCCGTAGTTTGAAACACAATGATGATAAGCCATTCACGGTTATACTCCACACTTTTCTGAAGCCCTGCTAAAGTTCTACCTCCAGGTTATTCCTCCGCCTCGTGCAAACTAAGCTAAACTAAGTCAGGGAAATACACCAAAGGAAAACGCACCGAATTCAGGGGCACTCAGCTGTAATAATATTTTGCATGGGAACTATTTCTTACTAGGTTCTACCAACGCAGATTTTTCTCATTGTTTTATTCGTGTTTATTATAAATTAAATATTATAATGTACAAATAAATTATACGTTAAACTACAATTAAACGAAAAATAAAATTCTTCTATGTTAACAGAGGTATAAAACGCTTGATATACATGACACATTTAGGAAATAACTATTCACGTCATATATGGGATGATTTCTCAAAGGTTTGATTCAAAAAGTCTGAAGAAACCGAGAACAGACTATAACTTATATTCCATTAGGGTTTTCCATTCTGTGTTTACTTAGTTATTTGCATGTAATCAGATGAGAACCTGCTGTTTCGTAATTTTTTAATTTCAAGAAGTGACATTCCCAGTTAAAGGTAGATTTAGAAATAATTTGTTCTCTGCTGACTGAGCACCTTTAAAAGTCCTGATCTTTTTTTTCTTCCAGTTCGTTGTGTACCCTTCCGTAACACGTAATCATTAGCATGGCCTGAACCTCATGACTACTGCCATGCATCGATCAAGCGCTGCTGCCAACATTACTGTACATACTCCTGTCAGTCAGTTCTTACGTTAGTATACTAGGGTGAATGAATAATTAAAGGTAATTTCCATCTGCCATCTTTGTTTTCGCCGATGTTCAACAAATGCAGATTTCACTTTTCTACTTAAGACTACCTGCACGATGCACCTGTATCGTTCTGTGAGTTTGTCCGTCCCTTCCGAACATGGGCGTAGAAGCACTTTACGCCGGTTGGGGGGGGGGAGGGAGGTTCCGGTTCCCCACTGAGGTTATAAGGAGCCTCTCTGGAATTACTATGAATTCCATTGACCCCCCTGACTTATTCTTTTACTGAGGTTCCTTGTTCACTGTAACGTTCCTATCGTCTCTATGAACAGGGTCTGACTGTAGTTTATAATTTTACTTCTAATTTAATATCGAACAAATTAACTAGCTTATAGGCCGTTCACGGTTAAGTGAGCACTTTTTAAGGCGCTCACAACAGTAATAATAGCAAATAAATATGTTTTATTGTAGCCTCAGATGTTAACTTTTGAAAGTGGTGAAATGTATACACTGCATTGATTAGTTACATTACAATTTTTATACCAACAAGTGGTGGAAAGACAAAAATTGGCTGAAAAGCAAAATTGAGAAGGGCCTTAAATAGTGCTCACTTTACCGTGAACAGCCTGTAGCTATTGTAATTTTTTGATTTGGACTACAACATTTTCGAAACTAATTCATACATTGTAACTCACGTCACAGTAGAGTGTTTTCAATAGTTCGCTATAATGTACGATGAGTGGGAATGAAATATTATTTACTCCCTAAGGACAACTGTAGGTTTTATAGAAGCACCAGTAGTCTAACATTAATAATTTTAGGAAGTAATAAAATTATATTGTTTCCTAACAAAATGTATTTACCAATTCTGAAATGAACGTTCTGCCAACAAGGCTTATTTTGCACTGTAATGGGCGTGGTTTTGTAAGTCGACCAAGGTGTGATAAAAAAGAAGTTTTGAAGATGGACCCCCACTGGTAAAATATTCTTTCTACACTCCTGCTTCCGAAAAGAAGTGTTTCGGTTGCTCTTGTAGCCGAGCTGAACCTGCGAACGCGCAGCTTCTCATTCAGTGGGCTGATGATTGGCGATCGGACCGACTCAAACACCTTCGGTCGATTCATGGAGCGTGCTCCAGACTGCGTCAATATACGGCGATGGATTCCCCTATGTTTGACTCCACTGCCCACATAAAGCACACTTATCGTTACAAATTGTTAATACCTTTAGTTATTTTGCATGAATACGCGCATTTTCAGCACGCTAGGGTAAATGTAGGTATGTAAATTATAGCTTAGTAAATTTGGGAAATATTTTCGGGATTTAGCGCTACGAATATTGGTATCATGTGTGCGGATTATCTCACGATCCACCGAACAAACAAGTTAACGTAAAACGTGTCATTTGGTGGGACCTAGTGGTATAGGGTACCTAGGTATTTACATTTCTAGAGTTGGAGGGGAGTGCTAAATGTAATGTAATGTAAACTGATGAGAATTGTTTACATATATGTACATATACGCATATGCGTGTGTTATTTTTCAGTAGTGTTACAAGAATCCTGAGGGGCGTATCCGAGTTCGTGAGGCATGAAGGTTTTAATAAAGGAAGTAAAAGAACGCAATTTGATTTTAATTTATTCACACAGCTATTATTTACATCTTTCAATTATCCATCTCCACTATTACTCTTTTTATTTCTCAGTGAACACAGTATTTAATGTCTGTTTCAACTGTAATAAACGTCCTTCTTAATGCCTCTGTTTGGGTATAGTCAATTAACTTATACTCATTTTAACACACGTTGTCTGTCTGTTACTATCATTAAAATATCTTTCACTCACACATCCAGTCCAACAGTCCAGCCTGCCAGTCGCACTGTTCACTTCTCTGATACTCGCCGTCGCAGATTTTCCTCCCACTGGTCATTTCCGGCGCTACTCGTTGTACTTCCAGCTTGTCGTCCGTCGTACGATCGCCCAGACTCCCGACCCTCATAATTAAAAGCTCCCGGCTCTGGGACTCGACGCGTTTTTATAGACGCTGGCCTTGGCCTGCAAGGTTCGCAGCACCCCGAGTCACGCCGAGAGAAACTAAGGCAGTAAAATACTAGAAAATTCTACAGAAACACACAGAAATTCAATCAGCTGAAGGTCAGGAGCGCACGAGCCACAAATGATGTATCACGGCGGCAAGCTTTTCGTAACAAGATAAGCGCGTATTAGATTATCGCTCGCCTGACTTTCCAAACATCCCTTGTGACTCGCCGCCGCTATCATATAACTACTCTGGCCTTCGTTTCCATTCGCTCGCGCGGGACAAATCAGTGAGCGGCGTAACACTGCCCCCTCCTCGAGTATGTTCGTCCCGAACAGACTCTGCAACATCCTGGACCTTCGTAGAGTGCCAGTCGGTCGATGTCAAATCCGAATGACCACATCATTGATCTTATTCAGAATCCTGTAGTGGCCTTCCTAACATTTCTGTAGCTTCGGGCAGTACCCTTTTCGCGTCTGTGGGTTGTACAGCCACAGCAGTTGGTCGCCCTTCTTGAAATACCTCGCCCGACATTCCCCAATCATACCGCGTCTTCATCTTGTCACTATTGTGTAGATTATGATGTGTCTTTAAAACATGCACAATAAATTATTCTTGTTCTGTAAATTATTTCCAAATGTGTATCACATGTATATTGTTCCCATAATTATTTTCATAGATTTCTAATGTGTTATACACCAGTAATTTTAACAAATGGACATGAACTCTCGCACAAGACCCTCTTATTTGAAGGTTAATTGCAATTTTTTATGACAGCAGTACTTGGTCAATAACAAATACATTGGTAAAATTACCATATTGAGTGCCTACATAATTAAAGTGCCGGGGAAGGGGGGGGGGGTGTTGGCTCACTCTGTGCGCAAGCTTATTATTAGTAACGTCTGTTTCGCCATAAGTTCGTACGAGGCAGCTGTTTTAGTTAACACCAGCAGCGGAGGCCAAAGCATAGATGCGTGTGTCGGCCGCCGTGCGCATGATTGCGGTCGTAAATCGCTCTCGATGGCCGGCGAGCCGGAGTCGTAACGAGACCCATTACTGGGCGCCCGGGCATCGACGCACATTGCTGCTGTTGATCGCAGATTTCATCCCCGCGTTTACGACGCTTCGCACAGCCTTCGCTGGGACTTCCCCTGGAGTGGCAAGTGCCGGTCGATGTAGGCTTCGCGGGCGATCGTTTTCCTCCATACGCGAAGGGGGGGGGGGGGTGGTATTGCGGAGGTGCGATCGAGTCTGTGGGAACACGCGCGTGAGAGCGATATAAGCGGACAACGAGCTGACAACCCCCCCCCCCCCCTTCCCACCTTAATCAAACGCCCTCTTCTCACCGAGAATATCTATCTCTCTTCCTGCCGCTACCACGGCATATTCTTTTCTCTTCTCCTCATCCCTCACCTTTACAGGAGCAATCCTCATCGAATACATCCCAGCTATAAACACCGTTAGCTTTACGACTCTCACAGCCCTCGATTGCCCTTAAAACGTGGCGGGGGTAAAAAGAGGAGATCTGAAATTTCTACCGCCCGGATTTTTCTTCTGGCTGTTCCGCTCTCCGTCTTTGTCTTTCTTTCTCTCTGTCGCCGTCCCCCACTCTTCTTCTCTCTCTCTCTCCCTTTCTCTGGGGAAGGGCGGAACTGGGCCAGTAATATTAACTGCACCGATTCTACCACCCCATCCCACCACCTCTCACCATCCCACCCCCTTCTGGTAGTCCACCTGAAATACTGCCACTTATTTTTACACCTCGGGAAAAAAAAACCTATTCGGGAGGATTATGTTCCGTCTCGGAGGTACGTGCGATCTACAAAAACCCTTCGTGCCCTTATTTGCACTCAATTTTATATTTCGCCAGCCACGTTTTGTTTTTTACTTTAAGCAAATATTTGAAATGGTGCCGTACACGATTTAAAGGGCTAGAAAAGAATTGTACAGTCTACAGTTACTATAACCAGGAGCTTTGGTCCTCAATTAACATGGAGTGGTAACAGGAAGGGTAGAACGTTTCTTGTTTGCATAATGTGGTGTCTAAGGGAATTTTTTTAAACCCCTTATTCAGGTTATTACTTGTTGAATAAAAGAAACTTCGTTTGCATTTTCAGGTAACCTGATATACGCGAACGTCAAATGGATATTAAAATACGCCGCAGTGTTTAAACTTATAATTACGTACGCAAGGCTCTTTCTCCCGTCGCCCTTAATATTTGGAACAGTGTGATTTTTTCCCTGATTTCAGTAACCGTAGATTTATGAGAGCTTCATAGCTTATCTTATAACCAATTTAGAACAAATATAATCCTTTCAGTTGTAATAGTATCGTTTTTTTTTAAGTGGCAGATATTTTCTTACTTCACACACTCAACCACCAGAAACGTGAAAAAAATGGTATTTATAAATATGTTCAAATCTTTAAAACTGTTCCCAGGAGGAGGACTTAGACACAAAGAAAACAGAACTCCTGTATTGAAATTACTTGGTATTGAAAAAATAAAAGTAATAATTTTTACCCTGTGCGCAAAACCAAAGAATTGAAGTTTTTTTTTTTCTGATAGCGAAGGTACTCAAACCCACTCCTCCGGACAGTCTGACAACAGTCTGACAACATAATATATGTACGCGTCCACGGCGTCGATCTAACAGTTTAAAATTGGAGGGGGGTTGTACAGGTTGAGACCCGAGTCATCCTACATACCTCAATTTCAAAGGTCTGCTGTAAATTGGCGGGGAAAGGAAAAGGGTATTCGGGAATATTTGATTAAGGGCGCGCGCCTCTCCACATTTAAACGCTAACATCCTTTCGCCAGTCAGTGGATGTTGTCGTTCGAAAGTTCGTTTTCCTCTCTTCGTTTGTTACTTAATGCTTCTGGCGAAATAGAGAAAACAATCTCATTTCTAAGTATAAATTACTGGACTTTGCGAGAACAAAGGTATTAACTTCTGTGCGTTCCGTTTAACTCTTTGGCGGAAGTATTTTTCCGTTTTTATTTTATTTTTTTATTTTATTTATTTTTGGCAACAAGGCTAGTTATTTTGGCTCCAGTTATTAAAGGAAATGTAGTTAAAGGCTGTTCACCTAAAGTGAGCACTTTTGAGGCCCTAGATACTTTTTCCTTTCAGTCATTTTTAAATCCGTAAACCACCTTTTAATAAATATTGCCATGTAAGTAATAAAAACAGTGTGTATATTCCACCGAACTCGAAAGTTAACGTCTGAGGCTACGATTGCTACAATAAAATATATTATTGATTATTATTCCAAATAAAAAATGAAAGGGCTTTCAAAAGTGCTCACTTTACTGTGAATAGCCTATAACAAGGAGATGTGTGGAGAGACAACAGCCTTGTACACGAACGAGTAGTATTTTCCCAATTTACAGAAACATACGATTTAAAAAATTCTGCTGCAGTAGGTTGTGAAATTTTGCCGGAATGAATATTGTTTTTGCTGCACAGTTTATTAAGGTACTAAAGAGTATGGCACTCAAATCATTTTGGAGGAAGGGAGGCAAATGCTTAGCTGTACTTTTCGTACAAAATTTGGAAGGACATTGTAACCCAGTATCCCCCCCCCCCCCCAACTTCTCGCCAAATCCGTGGTTCTTCCACCACTGCGGCGCCCTACTGCAAAAAGATAGAGTAAAGAGTTGGCACGGGTCCCGAATTCCCTGCAACCAGCATACAAACGTAGAGGAGAAAGGCACTGTGTCACCGGAAGCTACTATACTTGTGGTATTTCCGCCTCCTTCACCTTCCTCATAGGGCGTATGCGGTCATCGCGGTAACAACGCACCTGCCTCGCATTCGGGTGCGGCCGCGGGTTCGATTTCCGGCGGGGTCGCGCGCGGATTTTCGCACGTGGGAATCGTGCCGGACGATGCCACTGGTTGGCGGGTTTTCTCAGGAATATCTCTATTGCCTAGATCTTTTATTCCGGCGCTGTTCCATACTCGCCTCGTTTCACCCTCATCGGCTCTCAAGACCTCGGTGTTAAGAGCCGCACAAGTCTCTCCACTCGTTTATCAGATCACGGCTAGCTGCAATAACGGCGGTTGTTGCAGGCAGGGTGGTTTTCAGTCTCCCGTCAGAGCAAATGTTGGTCGGTGATAGTGTTTACGAGGATTCATCACACTCAGAAAATTGCTATTTAGACTCGGTGGGATATCGCGAAAATCTTGTCTCCTATATATGGCAAATCTGTGCCCAAGGAAACCAACTTGAAGGTGTGTGTATTTCTCTGGATCGCATCATGCTAGTACCGCGTCCGTTTCATGTTCCGATCCATTACTCGTACAATAAGCGGCGCAGCGCCTTCGTAATAACCGCTTTCCTCCAAAATGTCAGCGACGACTCTAAAGGTTAAGGCCAATAATAAATATCGTATGGTACCAGAACTTGTAGAAATATTGCCGAATATACTCGAGGAAAGGTTATTTACGTTAATAAATACAACTTAGCGAGTAATATATCGACACTTAATTTCAGTTAGAGCTCTTGCGTTATTTGAAACATTTTCTGTTAATTGACTGTTATGATATTTTCTAGCATGAAATATTCTGCATGTCATCACGAAAGTTGTGGATGTGTATAGGCTTACACTGCACAATGGTGATGATGCCTCTTAACTCGAGCCCTCGAATATTAAATCCTAGTTGGCATCGTTTAATAAAAAGGGTGGGTTGAAGATTATTATTGTTACTATTTGCCATTCCTAGCCCCTCCTTTTCCCGAACTTATATATATATATATATATATATGTGTGTGTGTGTGTGTGTGTGTGTGTGTGTGTGTTTGTAAGTGTCCTTAGTACTTGTTCCGATGCAACTAGTGTATTCATGCAAGCTGCTGCCCTTTAAAAAGTGTTTATATACATATTTTTGTTCTGGCCATAATCAGCTCTAAATAGAATTATAATAAACATATATTAGAATTTTATTACGCATAGAAACATTCCCGTTAGGTTTTTTTCTTTCGTTGTGTATCCATCTACTGCGTGTAATATCTTACGTTACCCGGAACCTAATGTGTAGTAGTGCCCTATTAAGTGACATTGTTATAGGGCTCAAATCATAAATATACAAATGCGTCGCGAATTATCACTGCAATGAGCATTAAAAAGTATAACTTTGTGTTCACTAGTTTAAGCATTCTCTTTTAACACGACTTTAAGGTTCGGAACAATATATTACATCCGTATTGCGAGGTAAACATTCGTGTATTATATTTTTTCGTTGAAATCCATAAATCAACATGGAATAAAATGTAATATCTATTAAAATACGAAGGGATAAGTGAGCAAGTATAATAATTATTGAGCACTTACGACATTTTGGCTCTCATTTAATTGTCCAATCCACAAGTTAGACCTCCTATCTCATCACCTTCATATGCATAACTCAGGATTACTTGTTCTACACATCCATATTCCAGTGAATCACGCTATCATATCCTTTCCACACCTGGGTTTTCACTCCCATGAGAATATCAGCAACTGGGATGTCAACATCGGTCAATTTCTCATCTTTCCCGCAAAGAATTCCCGTTTTATTTGCATTATCCCTTTCCCGTAAACTATAATGAACAATAGTAAAAATTAAAAAAAGAAGTTGGGTATTTTCACTTCAGTTCTGTTGATGGGCACGGTGGGAATCATGGAAATGCTGAACTAAAATCCTAAGTGTATTTCATTAGTTATTACAATATGTCCACGGGAGTGCATAAATGGTATGTTCTTGATTATTCTTTCAGGTTGGAATGATATGAATCGTTGCTCTTTTTAAAATTACATTAAAAAAATCTTACTCGCTCTTGGCAGTGTCGCAAAACTGCAGAGTAATTGCTGTGAGCATCTTGCCAGAGCAAAACTTACTTTTACATGCGTCATTTCAGCGAGTAAAGAATGGTAAACTGAAAATGGCGGGAACAAACCGCAAGGAAATGTGGACATTCTGGTTACAAATTATAAGTGAAAAAATTCTTATTTTTATTTAAAAGTTAACTCGTATAAACGTTGAATTTTTAGACGTAATGTTTAGTATTGATTTATGGCAATTAAAGATTTTTTTATGTATACATATAACAATTGTTTTTTGAAAAGAAAGAATTTGGAGAAAGTTTAATAAGTACATATTTGCAAACAAGGCTCGTTCCAAAACCACGTTTACTCTCGCTCATCAGCTGTTACTCTACTCTCGGAGTAATGTTTTGGAACGTCGCCGTTTGAAGGCGAATGAGCAGGGCGAGAAGAGTGCTGTGCTCGGACCTGGCCAGGCAGGGCGGATGCAGTTCCTCGGCCCCACGCCAGCCACCAGAACCAGTTTCCCTTCGAAGCTGAATTTTTCGCCAGCTCCTGTCGGCGCTCCGCTCGTCGTCTTGTGTGGCCTCCCGCCGCAGGGTCGCCGTTTTGTTTCTCTCTCCGTCATTACACCGGCCCGGCCACCGCCCCTCTACACTCATATCACTCACTCTCTCTCTCTCTATCTTCCCTCCTCGTTTATTATTTACCATGCCACCTGCGCCTCTCGACGCGCCGCTGCTGATGTGCCGTACCGCCGCTAGATCGCTCTGCCGGCCGCCCTCGCCTGCCCGAACTACGCGTTGCGTGTCCGCGGCACGTAGCGCGCCCAAGGGCGACCGTGTCGTGCGCGGCCGATGCCTCGACGCCTTTATGAGCAGGCGTGCAAGCAGCGCGCATCTTAATATCATCCCGGAATAAGGGGGGGGGGGGGGGGGCTGCTCCGACAATTTCAACGCCAGAATAAAAATTTCCTTATAAGGTGGAAATGAGTAGCTTAAATTCTCATCGGGAGAGATGCGTCTCTGAAATGATTATTATAAGAGAGTGCCACTTAAATATGTAAAATAGTACTGAAATTACGGCCGCAGATGTGGAACCCTGCACGCTATTAGGCTGCCAAGGTCAAACACCAACTTTTACATGTTTGTTTTTGTTATAGTCAATTCACTGTGACTTCCAACTTTTCCAAAAACTTGCTTAAGTTCAACTTCCAGGATATTCTTCCGCCTGATGCAAACAAAGCATAATAAAGTATATAAAATTACTTCAAAGGGACAACGCACCGCATTCGTGTGCAGTCAGTTTAATAATATTTTGCCTAAGAACTTTTTATTACTAGGCATTACCATCACACCTATTTTCTCCCTGTTTTTGTTCGTATTAATTGTAAATGAATTATTATAATTAATAACTAAAATATATGTTAAAGTTCAATTTAAACATGGTACTTTTGTATTAAAAGTATTATAAAACGCTTGTGATACTTGACATTAAGGAAACATTCAAGCACATCATACATGGCGTGAATTTTGAAAGATTTGATCCAAAAAGTGTGAAGAAATCGCGAATAGAATATACCCCCGATTTTGGTCGGAGACTATACGATGTTTACCTGACATACATTTTTAATATTCTGTTGCTATTAATTCTGTAAGTATTTGTTGTAATTCTTAGTAATCTATAATTGATCCTAATAGGGAAAGTTTAGGCGTCAAGTGGTTATAAACTTAATTCTGCAGTCACGTGCTACACTTTTACGGCGCCAAGTAAATCTGAAGTACGTCTGCAGCTGCCAAAAACAGATCAAGCCAAGACTACACCCACACTCCCTGTCTCAAGTACTGCGGTCTTATTTTTATAAAATATGCAAAGAACTGAATAAAATTTAAAGCTGATGATTTTTTATATTCTCTCACGAGTCCCCAAGAATATTCAGATCAGCGGTGGTTCGTTTTCGCGTCAAACGAATGTGTGTCTGGTTTATGCATGAGGGGCCTCGGTGTCTCAACGGCGAGAGCGGTCACCTACTAATGCTGGAATCACATAGCCCCGACCAGCACAACACGGCAAACAACCACTGAAATACAAGATAGATCTGACGTAAGCCCGACAATTCTGTCGTACGTCAAGCAGTTTGAATTAGAAATTATTTATGTTCTTAGTCGTGTCGTGCGGCACGACGCGCAGTGTACAACCTTGTAAAATGAAATTGTATGGTAAGTTTTCCCTACAATGGGAAATACGTAGCTCAAAAGAAAACAAATTATGAACATTATTGCATTTAACTCTTACAAATAATATTACCTTTGTATGCATTAGCTATAAAACTGTGTCACCATTGTGTATTCCAAATTTCCCGTCTGCCCACCGCCTTTGAAACTAGCGTATAGTTAATCAGCACTTTCTAAATGGATCCGAAAAATTTGACTCGTGTCGCGTCAGTAAACTGTCGGCCTGTAAATTCGAGAAGTCACATTGAAAATGATCGTGATAGAGGTTTTTGTCGTGTCGTGCTGTGCTCGTCGGGACTATGTGATTCCAGCATAAGGCGAACCGAGTTCGATTCCCGGCGGAACCGCGCCCGTGTGTTCCGGCAATGCTCCATACCTCGCTTCGCCCTCATCGGCTCTCAAGACCCCTCCCTATGTCAAAGAGCCGGCCAAATATCGCCACTTCGCTCATTTGTGTGTGCACACACAAACTGAAACACATAAGCTTCTAGACTACGGAAGTCAACAAAAAGTTCATAAATCTCTGAAATGAAATGAGACGTGTGTTCGTATGAATGTGTATAAAACCCGGTCGGCCAATCAGCTATGCTTTACTTGTTACGTTAAAACCGGTCTAGAACCAGCCTTCAGTAAATCAGAAAGACGAGAAAGGAAGCGTCACCACATACATGGAGAGTACAGTTTATATTTTCGTGTGTCGACGCCAAAAAAACCGGGACCGGAGTGAGTGAGGCGATGGTCCATCATGCGTCGTGTTTCGGCTAGCCGCGCAGTCAGAGCGGCGAGCGAAGAGTGATACAAAGGGCAAGCAGAAGAGTTACCAAACATCACCGCGGGCGCGTGAGATAGAGGCAGATGCGTAACCGTAGTAAAGTTATAAGCTGTTCACAGTAAAATGAGCCCTTTTGAAAGCCCTGCTGAAGTTATACTTGTATGCACGTTGTGTATTCCTCCGTCTTATGTAAGATTAACATTGCCATGGGCCTCAACACTTTATTCATGCGTCGGTCAAGTGGAGCGGTGAAATTATTGGAAAAGTAAGTATTTTTCAGATATGCTCATTATGACACACCGAAAGCGAAATAAATAATATATCACAAATTATTACCTAACACGTTTTATTCAACGTCAAGATGTGGAACTACTTCCCATCCGTCGTTACCAACTTTACTGGACGCATGTCACTCAGTGCACCCGTTAAAATGTTTGCTGGTAGGAGCAGTGACTTTTTTCTAAGGTTTATTTCAAAAGTGCTCACTTTGTCGTAAACAGCCTTTATCAGTGTCAGCATTTCCAGACTGCTATACCTTTAAACATATGAACAGAATTTATGCGAAACGTGTGTAGTCTTGGAAATGACTTCAGCCAACAAAACTATGGGTGTCACTGCTTTACTAGTCACACGTAGCATGACAAAAAGACTGCACGACGGTTTGGCACTTACAAGAAGCGATACGGTGTTTCATGCATTGGCCAGTGTCGCACTTGCTTCAGATGCATAAGACATAGCATGCTGTTTGAATCGTAATCGTTCCAAAACCACGTTCACTATTGCATTCTTCAACTTTTACTCTCTTTTGCGTACTCTGCTCTCGAAGTAACGTTTTAGAACGCCGCCATAATATGTTCTTCGTCGATGCAGTGGTTTGGGCTCTCGTTATTTGTGGCGTCACAACGAAATAATTCATTTCAACTATAAAATGTTCATCAATATTGTTTTTACCAGACAGTTTTAAACAGCGACTTAACAACTAGGGGGAAGAGGACAGTGTGTACCTCTCGCCCCCCCCCCCCCTAAATTTAGTAAATGGCGCCAGAATGTGAGAGTAAATTAGCGTCCAATCTGTTTTTTGTCCACCGAGGTGCGCTTATGTATTGTACACCATATCTAATGACTTGTTGTAATGTATTTTTGCGATATATATATATATATATATATATATATATATATATATATATATATATATATATATATATATATATATATATATATATATATATATTCTCGGTTGTATACAGGGTTACCTGTTTTTCACGAAAAGATATCAGGAGACTAGTTGTGTTCCAACGAACTTTAGTTGAGAACCACTTTCATGATTAGATCATTTGAATTGTTGCACGTCATATTTGTCCGACCGCGAATCACGGACGGTCAGTGTCGGAGAAACTTAATTCCGTTTGGCTCACTCATGTAACAGACTGTCTTCACACATTGTCAAGCGGCCAATAGTCAAAGGAAGACTGCAAGAGTGCACATACGATATTGAAGTGTAGCCTCCGCCTAAATCTTTTCGTGAAAAAATAGGTGGCCCTAGTTATATACTTTTCTATGTTTTTATGCAGCATCTAATTGAGGCTTTTATCGACTCAAAATTAAATTGAAAAGAAACGACATTGTTTTAAGAGCGGCGCCAAAGACGTGCCTCTTCCTAATTTGGAGATGATAATTCGCCACAGGTTTTAGAGGCAGCCTTTGTAGTCGAGGTTGCTAAAATGCATTCTGGTGTCGCTTTCCGATTAACGTCGCTGTACGTGGAAATTACTATAGCTGCTACTATAATTAATGTTGCGTAACAATAAGACATTACCAGAAAACAGAAACGTTTTCTTCGTGTTATCGTGCAAATGCCAAAAAATTAACAAAATAAAATCCATGCTTAAGAATTAACTTTATTACAACACAACTCTCAAAATCGGAATCAGTTAATTTTTACTGATTGCCAGTTAAAACTACTCCATCTGGAATATATATATATATATATATATATATATATATATATATATATAATTCATCAGTTCAAAGAACGCCACTAATTTATTCAAAAATAAAAAAAAATAGTTATTTATAGTTGGTTAGCAAATAAACTTTCGGATAAAAAAACAGAGCGTTCATATCTGATATAAGTTAGGTATGAGATATTTTGTCGCAAAACAAAAATATTGTCTACACATAAATTTTTTTTTGCATGTGGTTGGGGTAGAACCTCTGCCCATAAAGTAGAGCAAGTTGCAATTTTCATGGTCAGACATATCCACTGCCCTACGCTACCACCGCCAAACATGCGCTCGTAATATGAGCACTGAAGTACAAAATGTATTGGCAAACTGCTGAAAGTTTCGTGATGTGGACGTATTTCATGTTGTCAAAATATATAGATATTCTGCGCAAGTACATGTCTTTGTAAAGTTCGAAAGCCAATCTATGCTAGTTTAGTTCGGATTATGTGCTTCAAAAGATAAATATAGTTGATTTCAATTTACGAGGTTATCAATGTGCACTAGTGTATGCCATTTTACAATGCAACGAGACACTGCAGAATAAACTGTTATTTTTAGTGACAAGATTGATCAGTTATAATTTTACTAGTTCGGTAGTGTGGTGATTCAATAAGAAACGCGGATTTTCACCGACGGTAGTTTGGTTTTCTGCAAGTTGACCGATCAAATAATGAGGAAACGACAAATTTAGTAAAAGATTGAATTGGTTCTGACATTTCACTGTCTTAATTAGCACTGTTATTACTAGCATCTATCTCTTCAAAATAACAGTTTCGTTCTGTAAAATCTCGTTGCGTTGTAAAATGGCAGATACTAGAAAACACCGATAACATCGTTTAAACCACTATATTTCTCTTTTAAAGAACACAATCGGAACTAAAGTTAACTTAGATTGACTTTCCAACCTTACAAAGACATCCTTTGTGCTCATATGTGTATATTTAGACAGCACGAAGTGCTTAGAGTCGTTGGGGCCGTAGTACCTGAGCGGTTAGCCTGCTCGCCTCCCATCTTGGCGAATCAGGTTCAATCCCCAGCCGGGTTACTCCCGGATTTTCGCATGTGGGAATCGTGTCGGACGATGTCGCTGGTCGGCGGGTTTTCTCGGTGATCTCCGGATCTCCCGTCCCCCCGCCCCGCATCATTTCATTCCGGTGCTGTTCCATACTCAACTCAATCACCCCATCGGCTCTCAAGACCTCGCTGTCAAGACCCGTCCAAATCTCATCACTCACCTCACTCACAATCGTTTACTTATGTAAAATGCAAGACTTTTTATCACAGTGGCAAAGTAGTAGAGTTGTTAAGAGTCCAGCCAATGGAGAAAGGATAATATGTTGCATTTTGGGATGCGGTTCGATCCCAACCTTTTCCGAAATATTTTTGTACGTGTAGTAATTTTGTTTTGCGTCAAAATAATTGAACTTAATTTATTTCTTATCATAATGCACTGTTTTTAATCCTTGTGTTTATTAATCGACTATAAATGACTGATTTTCTACACTATTTGTATTAGTAGATTTCATTTAACTGAATAGATTAGTAGTTTTATTTTCCTACTGATTCCGGATGATGCAGTTTGAAACAAGTACGCTTATAATTGCGCGTACAGTTTGTCTCTCCGCCCGGCCCATTCTTTACGCAACACCGTTTTCGCCTGTCTGCCATGTAAAAGTATTGATCGGATGACGTGTTGAAACGAACTACGGAAGTATGGACAATTAAGCTAAAAAGACTTACTTTTAACACCCATAAACACTTAACGTTTGTATTGAAGGAAGCCCACATTGGTGGATTTACGACTCGTAGTAGCATAAATACCGCAGAAATTAATGTTTCTTGGTTGGACTGGCGCCAGTCGCGTCACAGCCCCTGAGCGTTAGCTAGCACAATGGCGAGGGCTGCCCACCGGGCTGGAGATGACGCCTGCCGCCACTAGAGTTCAGCAGTGTTCCTTCTTCGTAACGCACCGGAAGGACGGGCCTAGCCCGCGCACTTATGAATGGCTAATTTCAGATATAACGGAGATGACATCACATATAATGCACTGGACTGTTCTTTACTGTTTGTGAATTATAGTAACCCCGTTAGGACGTAATTGAAAGAATGATTTTTTCTCGACAGTGGCTCGCTATTGGTGGATGATTGTAGCTACCCCCATAGTGAGGCAATGCTCGATTTTTGTATATAATCAATGGTAAAACCTGGTATCGGGGTCAGCCGCTTGGCTGCGAGGGAAGTCTCCCCAGATAACAGGTCAGGTATTTCGGTTTGAGCACTGGTTAAATAAAAATGTAATACCCTTAAGGAGATGTAGGAACGTCATTTTGACGCTCTAATTTTTAATTTACAGTCAATATATTTTTGGATAACATGAGCAGTATAAGTATTGCTGTACAACACAATAAGGAATCGCTTCCTATTTTCTAATAATATATATTAGTAAATATGAGAGGAAGAACCTTGAATTTCTCTTGTCAAAAATGATTATAATTTTCCTGAAAATGATACTCTGTATGTTGTCAGTTCTCTGCCATTTTTGGACTGATTGAATAGCTTCATTCATTGTCTTGTTTCGCCCACCGTTTTGGAAATGGACAGTTTGGAAAGATTAAATGGCCTCTACCGTGGCTTAGAGCCAGCGATTTTTCTCAATTTTAATTTTAAAATAGTGATGGATTTACATTTTGGAATAATGAATTGTGTAACTGAAGTAAAAGGAAATTTACCTTAAAAATACCTGTTAATGGCCATGGAATATCTTAGGTGACCAGATTATGGAGACATAAATTGTTCCGTTTGTTGTACAAAGCCAAAGATAATATTTTAAGTGGATGTCAATGTCATGGCTAGGGAAAGTTATGGATGGCACTACAGCATGAGTCATATTTGACCTATTTTAATATTTTTTGTGGATTCTGATTTTGAAATCCCTTTTGGCTCAACACTTGATTTTTACCATAGGAGTAATAATGGTGAATGTTTTAATCTATTTTGGTGAAAGAAACCAAAGAAAAAAATATATTTCAAAGAGTCCTTGTGGGACAATATTTTTTATAGACATATATATGTTTCTCTGAAATATTATTGTAAACTATCCATTTTATTAAACATTGTATTTGAATATTGTTACGACCATTTAGGGTCTTTGTAATGTTTTTCCAAACGAAAAGAAAAATAATTGTGCTATATTAAAAATCAATATGAAAACGGTCATGTTTCAATTTGGTAGTGTAGTTTTAACCTTATGTAATTTAATGCACATTTTGGTAGTATATTTTCTGCTTCATTGGCCACGTTTATGCACACTCTATGCCTCTTTCCTTATAAAGGCTGTTCACGATAAAGTGAACACTTTGGAAATCAACCTTAGAAAAAAGGTCCTGCCCCTACCTCCATATATTTTAACGGGCGCACTGAGTGACATGCGCCCATTAAAGTTGGTAACGATGAAGGGGAAAGTAGTTACATATATTAACGTCGAATAAAAATTGTTAGAGTAACCATTTGTGATAACTTAAATTATTTCTTTAGTTTCCTGTTTTTTTTTAACGCATCAAAGTGTAAAAATTAACAGATTTGTAACACATTTACTTCTCTAATAATTCTACAGTTTCACCTAAGCGACGCATGAATAAAGTGATGAGGCCCATGGCAATGTTAATTCTACATAAGGTGGAGGATTACACAAAGTGCGTACAAATAGATCTTAAGCAGGGCTTTCAAAAGTGCTCATTTTACCGTGAACAGCCTATATCACCTTGTTTTTAAACATACTTGGTTTTTTAAGTATTCTTTAAAAAAAATGTATATTTTAGGTGTCCTGGGTTCTCAGGGCCTCAAGTTTCAACTGGCAATCAGTAAATATGCACTGATTCCGATTTAGAGTGAAAATATTTCGTGAGGGCTGTGCTCATAGAATGTTCGTAATTGCTGGAAAACTTTTAGCGGTTAGTGTATACTGTCATCTCAAATGACTGTTTTGATCGAATTTCGCCTTCTGTAAAAGACAACGCCACAGAGTACGCTTACATCGCGGATTCCAGCCGTTACACGCCAGCAAACTGGCGTCACCTGCCAGCAAAATGTTGAAAAAAATCCGTCTGTCAATCAGCGCCTGGTAATCTACTCGCCAGCCTGCATCTCAGCCAATAGGGAAACTTTTCTCAGCGTGCAGTAGCCAATCGCACACAATACTTGTTCCCAGAACCTCGCGCAGCCAATCAGAGAATGAGCACGCCTATAGGCTGTTCACGAGAAACTGAGCACTTTTTCCAAACCCTACTAAACATTTACCTGTAGGTAAGTTGTGTATTCTTCCACCTTATGTAAAGTTAACATACATTGGGCCTCGTCACTCTGTTCCTGTTGTGATGGAAATCCCGTCACTGCACGTCTGTGAATAATTTTCACCGTGCCAATAAGTAAAAACACTCTTAAAATTAATCAGTGGTTCGGACCAAGTCGCCATTTCCTTCGGAAAAAAGTACTTACTGTGTCTGCCTGGCAACCTGTTGAATTGTGCAGCTTACGACCCGATACGCACGAAGTTTCACACACGTTGTTTTGATGTTTAAAAACTTTTCGACGTAGATTAAAACACTAATAAAATGTAACTGTGATGTTCGTGCTAGCTTCACGTCATTGCCAAACACTTTAAAAATCTCTGAGGCACTGGAAAATAACTGAATATGTCCGTGCCTAATTTTCACGTGCAGCAACACCGAGGACTAGGAAAGGAGTGTGCACCGGACTAATGTTTCAGTGATTTGTCGTGGGAGCGCAGCACAGTCAGCGACCACCTTTGTAAACAGCTTGGGACGATGCGTGCACCGACGAAAACGTGACGTTTTCGTTACGTTAGTTCCGGCATCTTGGTCAAGAGGACGGAAGTTGAGGGCATAATTGTAACCTGATTGGATGTTTTGAGTTTCTTTGTGTTATATCCCCTAAGGGAAATTGGTGTCCGCTGCGTCGGTCGCCATAAATGGTAATATTTTCTGCCATTGGCAGCGCATTGCTTGTACCCCCCTAGGAGTAATTGAAAACCCCTCGATTTCTTGGAAAAACGACTTTTGAGGGAGAAAATTAAATTGATTGATAGCGCAGTAGGGCGGTGCGGTGTATTTAATGCTGGCTCGCACTGCTCTCTGGTTCAGTTCAGCGACCTCGAGGGGGCAATCTTCTACGATGAGATGACTAGTACTTTATTTGAAATCACCAATGTAGGCTCCTATAGTGAACAGGTCACTTATGTCACTTTGACGGTAGGCAGGGGTGATGATGGCCCGTAAAATAATTTAAAGTTTTAAAATTTTGCGAAATGTTCGCCTTTTAGCCCAAAATCCAATACTGTTACTTTTTGTAACCAAGTTGTAGTTGCTAACCTGGGAAAACAGTTGTAATTTTTTTCTAAACACTTGTCAATAATCGTTGATTATGGTTTCAGCCTCTGGTATTAAACAGGAGCTATGCCAAACTCCTTGTTTTAGTGACCTTAAATTGAAACTTTACGAAGTTTAGGGCTTATCCAAAAATTCAATTTACTCATGGAGTTAAGGCTAGCGTTGCTTATCAGTTGCTCCCATACACTTGGGATTGCGAGTGAATTAAAACTTAAATATTTTTTGATAACCAGTAATATGTTACCCAAAATGGGGTTTTTAATTCCTACTGTATAATGTAATAATTTAAATGGCAAATGTAGGTGCGACAGAAATATAGCAGCCTTTTGTAAGTAGGATTAATGGAAGTCACCTGCTCAATATATTTTTGTGATGACCTTTTGCAGTTTGTATTTACCTTTTAGTATGGCCAGTAAGGAGTATTAGCTGAAATCCAGTGAAAGTATTGGTGTCTGGATTTGTTTGAATTTTATTCTGTACTGTGGCAACCGGGGTTTTATGTAAATGTATTGTAATATAAAATTGTCGTATAGGAGAAAGGAAAAGAATGTTCCCCGTTAATCTGAAATGTAAGGAATCTAACCAAAGAAGTTTATTCTGTAAAATATTTTGTGCAAGGAATGAAAATGAAAGAAAAAAAATCGAAAAAATATTTAAAATAAAAATAAACATGACCACACTTCTTTGTTTCTATTACAGATCGTTGCAAACATTTACCTACCCTTGCACTGTACAGAGAAATGGTTTTTTGCATGGCTTTTGCCATTCTTAGTGTTCTGATTGGTTTTTGCTAGGGTTGATGCAAAACCTGCCATGCCACGCCCTTGGTTTAGGTCGCAGCAAGGGTCGGACTGTATAAGTCGGGTGTGAAACTGTAAAATAATTATGCAGGTAAATATTTTACAAATTTGATTATCGTTACATCTATATGCATTAAAAAACAATAATTCCAAGAAATAATTTCAGTATTCACAAACGTTTACCTAAAAAATTTTATTCGACGTTAAGACATGAAACTACTTTGTCTCCGTCGTTACCAACCTCACAGGCCGCATGCCACTTAGTGTGCCCGTTAAAATATTTGCAGGTTGGGACAGTGACATTTTCCAGATGTTGGTTTCAAAAGCGCTCACTTAATTATGAACGGCCTACATAAAAGGAGCCTTCGCGTCATTTCGCCTCTGTGAATATAACTGCTCTGTGATCCTGCGCTGTGAATTGAGTGAGTGTTCCGTCGGGTTGGCCGGCCTTTGCCGCGGCGTCGGCTCCGCTAAACTGAATCCCGCAATCATCTGTGCGATCAACGAAATTTCGTTCCCGCGTCCCGTTTTTATGACCCCGGTCGTATTATAAATAACCAGTTAGTTTCTTTATGTCCTTGAGTTTATTTTATTTTGCATGATTGGACACTCACTACATTGTAATAGCTATAAATCGTTCTTCCCTCTTAAGTACATTACGATATTTGCAAGTCAGGGTGTGTGGCATATTTCACTGCGATTTCACGACCATTAGAAAGGAAACTTAACTGTGTTTTGAAATAAAATTTCCACTTAAATCAGCCGGCGACTCGATGAATGTCTTGGCGACGGAACGAATGCGCGTAAGATGGTTGCATTTTCTGTAAGTTTTGAGTGCATTGCTACTTTTCGAATAATAAAATGGATGGGTTAGAAATTTTTAGGTCTCTTTAAGAAATTAAAAAAAAAAAAAAAAAAAAAAAAATGTGTAATAGGAATACGTTGTTGAAAAAGGTCTAATTTCATGTAGTAAAGTCAAGTTATTTTGTTTAATTTTGATCGGCGAAAACATGGAAACGGGGAATGTATGTTGCTGGTTAATGTAGCCGAAACAGCATTTGTCTATCCATATATACATCGTTAATTTAATTTTCGGTATTTTTAAAAGGTACAAAGTATATGAAAATATATCCTCTGTAGATCTCTCATGCATATGCTAAATAGTCCAGTAACCGATCGATGTACTTAACATGAATGATTGGCTAGTATTCCACCATGGTGATGCGGGGGATTGGGGGTGTGGGGATGATAATTAGTTTATTTGCTGAAAGAGAACAACTTTATTCATGCGTCGGTCAAGTGAAACTACGAAATTATTATAAAAGTAAATATTTCACTAATTTGCTCAATATTGACACCTTTATAGGTACTTTCAAAATAAACATATAGCAAAGTAATAATTTTAGTATTCCGAAATGTTTATCTGACTCTTTAGATTCTGTTTTGAGCCGGGTTGTATGCATGGGAATTAAAAATGGAGGAAGAACTTAGCACACTCTGGTGGTGGATGCGGGAAGTCAAGATGGCCGCCTACAGCAGACGTCCATGGTGATGAGGGAACATTCAACATGGAGGACGCATAAAGAAAGCGAAAGTGAAAAGAGAGACAAGAGAAAATAAAGGAGACCAGAAGGAATATGAGAAACGCCCTTAAGGGGTAGAACAGACGAGAGAGAGAGAGAGAGAGAGAGAGAGAGAGAGAGAGAGAGAGAGGGAGGCAGGAAGGAATGACAGTGTAAGAATAAACGTACACAAGAGAGAAAATAAGGAATATGAGAAAACCCCAAGAGATAGATTGAACGAGAGAGAGAGAGAGGCAGAAAGATATGACAACATGAGGAAAAATATCATCGGAATGCCAGAGCATGAAAAAACTAATCGGATTGCAAGAGCGTGAAGGGCCGTGATGGAATGATAGAGCAAGATGTAAAAAAGGAAATTCCAAAGGTAAAAAATGAAAATCCAATGTGGTCGCTGCTGGGGAGGAATGATAGAGCAGGAGGTTTCGGTATGACTTCATCCAAGATGGCCGCCGTGATGATGAGGCACCGCATCCAGCATCGCGTGAATTGTCTATTTACATCTACTCACTACGAAAACGAAATAGATCCTTAGGTATTTTTAAATAATCATGCTACAAAATAATTTTTAGTTGAAAATAAGCCCAGTTTTCCATTTTTACTTTAGGTCACTAAGCATTTATTCGCCATTGATTATCGTAGCACTAAAAGGATATTATTCTGGGACAAAAATCTTTTGTAGCATTTGTAGTATGTAGCATCAGCGAACATTCTTGTTTTTTTTTTTTTTTTTTTTAAGTAGGATAACGTGCATGAAATAAAAAGAATGGGAGGCCTTACCTGAAATACGAATTATAATTGCGTTACGATTGGTTATTTCTTCTTTTGGATTTATTTAAACAATGCTGTATACTGTAGATAGCGAGTCGCGCATACCAACTGCGCTC
Source organism: Dryococelus australis (assembly GCA_029891345.1). Lineage (NCBI taxonomy): Eukaryota > Metazoa > Arthropoda > Insecta > Phasmatodea > Phasmatidae > Dryococelus > Dryococelus australis. Next base: position 108,187,766 of record CM056998.1, read on the forward strand.
TTTTTGAATGTGGTCGTATTATAACACATTCGTCAATGAAGCCCTCAGAAAATCTTTATTTTCTAATAACTTTAATTGTGTTGCGAGACGTCAGTATTGATTGATTAAGAATTTGCGCTTGGTGACTAAGGCTCGTAATGAATGTGTTACGTCCAACTTTTCTGAAAGCCTGTAAAAATTCTACTTCCAGCATATTCCTCCGCCCATACAAATGAAGTTAAAGCTTAACAGAGTCTAATAAACTACACCGTGTTCATGTGTACTCGGTGTAATAATATTTTGCATAAGAACAATTTCTTGCTAAAGGCTGTTCACGATAATATGAACACTTTTGAAGTCAACCTTGGAAAAATGTCAATGCCCCTGCCTGCATACATTTTAACAGGTGCACTGACTGACATGCGCCCAGTAAAGTTGTTAACGATTTGTGATAACTTAAATTATTTCTTTCAATTTCTGTTTTTTTAATGCATCGAAGTATAAAAAATTACCAAATTTGTAAAATATTTTCTTCTCTAATGATTTCACAGTTTCACTTTACTGACGCATGAATACAGTGATGAGGCCCACGGGAAAGTTAATTTCACATAAGGCGGAAAAATACACAACGTACATACAAGTAGATCTTAAGCAGGGCTTTCAAAAGTGCTCGTTTTACTGTGAACGGCCTATACACGAAAGTGATGGTGAACTAAGCCTAACCGTTTTTTTAATCGCCACGAAATACTTTAGCTGCCACCACACAAAGTTTCGTGAGGGTCGTGTTGTCAAAACATTTTTTAGTCGCACACAATGATTGTTTTCCCAGTGTCGACAAGGTTAACAACCTCGCTCTATCGAGGCGCTGTCGACTCGGGGCACGTACAAAGAAACGGACCCTAGTCACGTGACATGGTCTCACAGTCGCCGCCATTGTCATGGAAATGCTTCATTATCGCCGGCCGCCGCCTGCCAAATTGGTAATATTGTCAAGCGCTTATCCACACACTTCCACGCTTCATTTTAATTAAGATCTTATTGAACCATTTTCGGAGAATGGCGTTTGTATTTGAACTCTCCTCTGATGGGAGTCACGGATAGCATCTGTTGAGTTCACAACCTCTTACGATGTAAATGCAAACCTCTTACGATGTAAATACACGTCTGTCTCTGGTAACCGGCTTGTCTTCATTTTGTAATTGTGGAAGAAAAATTCTCAGGCTACACGAAAGAAAAGATGTTTTGTGTTCATTGACAATATGTGCATTAGTATTGTTCATAGTGTATGTCATCGTTGTCTTTATTTCTTGCCAGTTTTAGAATGTTTTTATTTGCGCTCTCCTGAGAACTAAAATGAAATATAACACTGGGGAACTCGCAATCTGTCATAAAATTTACATAGTTTATTGCATTTACATAGTTCTTGCGGTGAGAGGGAAATCGATTTACCTGCTCTTGATTAAAGTAGCACAAGTGTTCTCGTACCAAGTATATTAGTATAAGTAAGACTAAAGACTTTTTTAAAATTGTATCTTACGTTTTTAAATGGATATATTGAAAATACCCGCAGCGACAGTGTTGTACTAAAGGCTGTTCACGCTGAAGTGAGCACTTTAGAAATTAACCTTGGAAAAAAGTCACTGCCCCTGCATGCAAATATTCTAATGAGCGTACTAGTGACATTCGTCCAGTAAAGTTCGTAACGATGGATGGAAAGTAGTTCCGTATCTTCACGTGAAAAAAAAAGTGTTAGGTAACCATTTGTGATAACTTAAAATTATTTATTTCCCCCCCCCCTTTTTTTTTTAATTCATCGAAATGTAAAAATGAACAGATTGTTTAAGTATTTACGTTCTTGATAATTTCACAGTTTAATATTACCGACACATAAATAAAGTGATGAGGCTCATGTTAATGTTAATTTTACATAAGGCGGAGGAATACACAACGTGTATACAAGTAGATCTTAAGCGGGTCCTTCAAAAATACAAATTTTACCGTGAACATCCTATAGCGGTGTGGAGTGTCCGAAAGTTACTAGGGAGGAGTGACATGAAACGCATTAGGCCTTCGTAAAAACGGGTATTTATTTTTTATTTTCGGTCATAATTATTGAGTCGGTGAAGTAGGCTCGACTGGACTCGTACAGGCGGGTTGTTTGAAAACCTAATTGCGTGGTAGTGTCTAGCACACGAATTGAAAATTCCCGGTTTATTAACCAGCCCCCCCCCCCAAATTGTTATATCTTCTGGTTCTATTGCACACCACAACAGGCCATAAATGTTTGCGGAGAAGGTTGTGGGATTATTTTCTCCTGGTGCTCCCTTCGTGTTGATTACGTCGTTACTTCACGTCCAGGCTGCAATATCTCATCTATTTTTCATGCTGGCTAGGAAAAAGCTTGTAAATCCTGTATGCCACAAGAGCATTTCCTGTACAATCTCGGGCGGAAGCTGCCACGAGACCTGCTACCCGAGCAGCAGTTATGTGGGGTTCTTTGGAATAACCTATACAGAGATACTTGTTGCCGCGATGAGTGCATTTTCGAAAATTTTACTTCTGCAGCTGTGATTCAGGAACAGACTTCGCTCACAACTTCGGCATTATGCATTTATACACAGAGCTTTGTTGTTATAGGCCGTTGGCGGTAAAGTGACCATTTTTTAAGGACCTTACAACAGGAATTATATCAAATAAATGTGTTTTATCGTAGCCTCATGTTAACTTTCGATGGTAGTGAAATGTAAGTACTCTATTTATTAGTAACATGACAATTTTTATACCAACAAATGGCGGAAAGACGAAAAATGGCTGAAAAGTAAAATTCGAGAAGGGCATTAAATAGTGCTCACTTTACAGCGAACAGCCTATGTAACTGGAACTTTTGTATTGAAATAAACACGAACGTTTACCTTAATTTTTACACAGTAGAATCAGTAGATATTTTCGTGGTTTTTTAATTTACTATTTGTTACTATCTCCCAAAACAAAATAAGTAAGATGACTCTACCGCCCTGTCTGTGATTGTTTAAAATTTTATCCTTGTAGGAAACCTTCCATCGAACATCGCATACGACCAATTAGGAAAACGTCCATGAAACCAGCCAGCAGTCGGCCAAATCTTCCATAGAACCATTCATATAAGCGACCATGCAAGCTCGCATGGAATCGCCCAAGAGATCTTCCATTTTGATCACGCTTCAGTAGGGACAATAAAACGGTGTTGACTTTTCATTCGTTGCCAATAACGGAGTTACGAAGTCCGCTGATTGAAAGAATTACGCCGAAGTTACATCTTGCTGGTGAAAATCACCGGAACTTAAAGAGTGTTCACACTTCCTTATTTGCACTGTATAGTAACGAGCCCATTGACTGGCCTGCGCCCATTAGAACTGGTAAACGCTGTTCACGTTAAAGTGAGCACTTTTGAAATCAATCTAAGAAAAATCCACTGTTACTAACGTCATGTATTTTAAAGGGCGCACAGAGTGACCGGTGTCCAGTAAAGTTGGTAATGGTGGAGGGCATATAGTTCAATATCTTAACGTCAAATAGAAAGTGTTATTAAACAATTTATGGCATCTTAAATAATTTCTTTCACTCCCTGTTATTTTTAATACATCGAAGTATAAAAACGAGCAGATTTGTAAAGTATTTACTTTTCTTATAATTTCACAGTTTCACCTGACCGACGCATGACTAAAGTGATCAAGCCCATGGCAATGTTAATTTTACATAAGGCGGAAAAATACACAACGGGCATACAAGTAGATCTTAAGCAGAGCTTTCAAAAGTGCTCACTTTATTGTGAACAGCCGTTAGGAAAGTAGTTACATGTCTTAACAATGAATTTAGAAGTGTTAGGAAAAATTTTGTGAAAAGTGAAATCAATTATTTTGCTTTTTTTTTTTTTCATGTATGCAAATTTAAGAATAAACAAATGTGTAAGATATTTACTTTGCTGGCAATTTCATAGTTTGACTTGGATTACGCATGAAGTGATCAGGCCCAAGGGAACGTTAATTTCGGTGTAAGAATACACAATGCGCCTGCAAGTATATGCTGTTCACGGTAAAGTGAGCACTTTTGATGCCCTAATGACATGTAAGTAATAAACACAGTATCTATATTCCACAACACTATGAAGTTAACGTATATAGCTAAAATAAACTATATTTACTGACTATTATTCCAAATGAGAGGTGTTTCAAAAGTGCTCGCTTTATCGTGAATCTGAATAGTCTATATATCTTAAGCAGGGCGTTCAAAAGTGCTCAGTTTACAGCGAACGGCTTGTATTGGCTGTTCACGGTAAAGTGAACACTTTTGAGGCCCTAGCTACATTTTTCTGGTCAGCTATTTTTCCATTCTTTCACAATTTTTCAAAATAAATATTGCCATGTAAGAAATAAACACGGCGTATTTGTACTTCATCGGACTCGAAAATTAACATCTAAGGCTACAATAAAATATATTTATTATATTTATTGTCTACTGTTCCAAATGAGACGGTTTAAAAAAGTGCTCACTTTACCGTGTATAGCCTATAGCAGCCCCACGTCTCCGGGGAAACAGGGTCGCCACGGGCTGGTTTGTGGCGCACGTGAGTTACACCCTTGCGCCGCGCCGCCCAGCACAAATTCAAGTTGCTCTAGCGTACCCTTTAATCGTAACTTCTCCCCGGTATTTGTTCTCCGCCACCGTCGAGGAGGAGAACCAGTTTGCAGCGTCCCTCGCCTTCCTTCGCTCGCGTCTTATTTCTCTTTCAATTCCCCCGGTCAGATTTCAGTATAACGACGGCCATAAAATTCCCCGGCTAGGAAAAAAAAAGTTGGGGGAGGGCGTTAAGAAATGAGAAGAATGGCGGGCGGTAAACACACACACAGAGCCGGCCAAACTCTCTGGAAGCAATATTAAAAATAACGTGGGGGTTGAGGGGAGGTATAAAATAAGAACAGAAGGTTTGAGGGAGCTGGTCGCATCGTTTTGTGGATTGTGGTGGTGAAAGACTCGCGGAAAACGGGCGGCCTTCTGGATAAGGGGAAGGGTAGGTGGTGGTGTTAGGAACCTCTAATGCCTTAATGCCGCGGTTGCGATGTGGCCCTGATCCAAGACGAAAAGCAGTTGAGGAGGGAGCATTGTTATTTCATGCCATTCTTCTTCTCCCTCCCACACTACACTTCGCCCGCCGTCGAGAAGAATCGTGTGCCTACCGCTTTCTTCTTATTAAGCCACCCTCCTCCCAGGAGAAAAACACGTAATCAATTTCTGTCATGTTTATGCCTTTCTTCCTCTCAGCTTGCCCCCCCCCCCCTTTTTTTTTTCCCCATGCACTTTCTCACGTCTGAGGATCGGCCGGCGTAAGGCCGGCGGGAGAAAATAATTTAAATTGCTAATTTACTCCTGAACGGCGGGTACTTGGGACTGGACCCCATCGCCCTTCCCTCGCGCGGACGCCAGGGGCCGCGGTCAGGTGACCAGAATTATAGGCTGCTGGGAAATAAACGACCGCTCCCTGACCTGAGACACGGCGAGGAGAAGCGCTCGGCATTTGTTTTACATAACATTTGAATCTGTTTACGTGTTCCTTATGACAAAGACGCTTCCGAACAAGTTATGTGAAACAACCGGAAACCGGGTAATCATCGGGAGAAGGGTCGATTCGAACGGCAAAACAAAAGACGGGCTTATGGGCAATGCCTAACGGCTGACAGTTGCGAACTCCCATGCTAAGGAAATTTCGTCTCGAGTTAAATTTAAAGACAACGTATATTTTCAATGTGGATAGGCAGTATGTACTTTTTTTTTGTAAAACATAAATTTTAACAAGTTCCTTGCAAACAGGCCATACATGTTATGGAAACATCGCCGCTGTAGTGAGTGATCTCCTTAAAAAAAAATATAAAAAAAACTTGTGAAGAGTACGTTTTCTTTGAAACGCCTAGACGAAATTTCCGTAACATGGGATTTCCTATTTACATTTCACAGCTGCCAGCTGGTAAGTAGTGCCCTTTAAAATCACAGCTACGTAAGGAAATATCACCCTTCTCGGAATACCAAGGGAGAAGGGTTGACTCTTCGGCGGCCAACGACCCTGGTTCGTGAGCGGCTACATTCAGCTCGGCCGTGGAGTGTGTCAAATTTTCGAAACAGGATTGCAGCCTGGTATGGACTCTTCCAGGGTCCATTTGTTTTAGCCTCATCTAGTCCGTCCATTCTCCTGACGCTAGTCATTTATCAAACGCCATTAAAAAAAGAAAAGCTGGCCCGCTGATGTGTGACGTCACGCAATTTGTGGCAAAGGGCTGAACGGGCGTTCGTCGGATAAGCCTACATTTGTGCCATTCTGTCGCTCCCTCAGTGCAAATAGCGATACGACCAATGCGGTGGAAGGAGGGTGGATTCACGCACGCGAGATGTATTGGTTTCCCGCCTTCCTGCGGCAATGATGGACAAAGAACCAATGAAACTACGATGTCACGGTCAGCCAGCGCGTCTGCTGCAGTATCTCAACTATACACTGAACTGGGACCTCTGCGGGACGTGTATTTAACGCTTTGTTGACTATGCTCGAGGAAAGCTAATTTGAAACTTTCTTTGTTGTTCATAACAAAACTCGCATGGATATGCAGTCTTTGTTCGGCTTTACAAGAACACGACAGCGCAGGAACAATGATCTCGTGAACGATACAATTTCTTTTTTTATAGCCACTCAAAGGAACATAATTGATTGTATAGGCTGTTCACGGTAAAGTGAGCACTTTTTAAGGCCCTTCTAAATTTTTCCTTTAATTCTGTTTCCATCTTCCTGCTGCTTTTAAATATAAACATTGCTTTGTGACGAATTAACACAGTGTACACATTTCACCATCCTCAATATTTAATGCCTGATGTTGCAATAATATATATTTATTAGTGATTAAAGCCTGTTGGGAGGGCCTTAAAAAGTGCTCACTTTACCGTAAAATACCTATACCTCATTTGATACGACAAAGGAATTTTTATTGGGTCAATATCAGCTCGGCTCTCTATTGATTGATGACCGGCCAATAATGAACGCTGTAAAGTACAGGGTAGTGTCCGGTGTGGTATGGACTAACAGGACGATGATGAGTTCTAACACAGTCACCAACAGAACCGGTGGTCTTGCAGTAGTGGATATAGGTGCCTCAGTTCTTATTTGTCTTAAGTGCCAGTAGATGCGTGCAGACCTCAATGTGTTCATAACCCATAAATAAGACTACCTGTTTTTCGCGAAAAGATTTATGCACATACTACACTTCAACTTCGTATTTACATACTTACAAATTGCCTTCTGCTATTTGTCATGTCTCTTTGTGAGAAGACATTTTCTATCCGACTTAGCCGATCAGAATTAAGTTATCCCGACACTGAAAATATGCTATTGGCTGGCAGACACCAAGACGTGTGAGAATTAAAATCACACAACCACGAAACATATTCTGGGCTAACGTGTTTTGCAGTACAACTAGTTGTGGAATCTTTTCGCGAAAAACAGTTAGCCCTACCTATAAGTGAACGTAAGTAATTTTTCCTATGGGGGTGGGGAGGGGGATACACTTGCGAGATCGCCCGAGAATCTGACAATTGTCTTACATACATAACTTTTTCTAAAATATCGTTCATAAGTAGACACTATATAAAAATTTTAACAGTTTTTAAAATATAATTATTAGCGTTAAAGCTATGCAATTCGTTTAGTGGCCAAGGTTAACGGAGTTGCTCATCCTTTCCTCCGTCGCTCAACCCTTTACCCTTTGACCTTCTCCCACATGAGAAACATGGTTTGGAGCGAATGAATTATCACTGTATTTAGGAGTTTCGTCCGAACACCACTTGGCACTTTGAGCGCGCTGAGGCATTTGCGCAACTTGTGTTATTACTTAAAATGTCTCATACATTGTCACTGCAATTTGCCAGCTCGAAATATACGGTTCGCGCAGTCACAGCAGCTAAAGTTATTCTTCCATGTTTTTCCACTGTGAGTTATGTTTGAGTGAAATATATTGCACTCGAGTTTCTCGAACTCGGTGGGGCCGCGGGCGGTGTAGTGGTTAGACTGCTCGCCTCCCACCAAGGCCAGTCGGATTCGATTCCCGGCGGGGTTGCCCCCGAATTTTCGCTTGTGGGAATCGTGCCGGATGATACCGCTGATCCTACATTCCGCCGCTGCTCCACTTTCACCTCGGTTCACCCTCACCGGCTCTCAAAACCACGATGTTAAAAGCTGCCCAAATCTTCCCACTCCACTTCACTCGAACTCCGTGTATCGTCTGGAAAATTGCTGAAGACGTGGTATGTTTGGACGTTTTGAAGAAAATTCCAAGTCATTTTATATCGCTTATCCAATTATGCTGACAGACGGAACTTCCAGCGAACTAATTTCGGAGAAGGTTTCGAAATGAGTCGTGTACTATAACAGTGGCTACACGGATACGCACGGAATTTCGCCAAGATGGTTGATCTTGGAGAGTGTAGGTGAAAGACTTCTTGAAAAGTGGCCTGCTGTTATCAAGTATTTTATCGATTACATTTCTAAATATAAAAGTGAGTTAATGAAGTCATTGAAATACAAGAATATTGTACGACTCTTGAAAGACAAAACTATGAGAGCTGAAATAATGTTTGTTTGTGGAAGTGCTCATTTATGTACTCATTTTACTCGGACATTTCAAAAAGAAAGCCTTTGGTTCACGCCATTTACTATGAACTGAAAAGTCTTACTAGAACAGTAATGAACCGTATTTGCAAGCCATCGGCTCCGTTTTCTGTAGAAGCTTTCATTTATGAGTATTATCTGCCTCTGAAAGAAATATACTGTGGCGATGGTGTGCGTTAAAAACTGAGGAAAATAAGTGAGAAGGAAAGGGAGATATTTCGGATGCAAACTAGATCACATTATACTGCTGCATGTAAAGAAATTTTTATTAAATCGCCCTTGACGCCTAAGCCTCTGCTTAGGCATCTGCAGCGTTTGTCCTCACCAAGCCGTGTCAAAGAGGAAAGTCACAAAGAAATAGTCAAAGTGGCCAGATCACTTCCGTTAGTTGTTGCAGAAGATATACTTGCAGATGAGTGGGAAATTTTGTTGCTGGAGGAAGATGAACTTAGTAGTCAGACAAAGTCGCATAGATGTCTACTGGAATCAGTTCAAAAGGAAAAATAATTCGTGAAATGTGAAATTCCCCACTGTGATGAAAGTAGTCAAAGCAGCATTGTCACTTTCACATGGGAACGGAGGTGTTGAAATATGTTTTTCACAGTCTGGGTGAATTTTGACATGTGATGAAGCTAATATGTCAGAAAGAGTTCTGGATGTCCATCTGCAAGAATATGATGATAAGGTCCACCTAGTACACATTACTAAGGAGCTTCTAGATTTTACACGCACTGGACATGTTCGTTACAAACAATACTGTGAAGATCAGCACAAAATAATGGAACAGAAACAGAAAGTTAAAGAAGAACACAAAATAGCAGCCGAGAGAGAACTCCAGAAACAGTTGACAGCCGAAAAAGTAAACATCGAAGAGGAAGATGAGGCGACACTGAAGAAGTTGAGATCTGAAGATCAAAAAAAGAGAAGTGTTGCTAAAAGGTTGCTGAAAGATGCAAACCAGCGCTTGAACGATGCACTCAAGGAGGACATTGTGGCTGCTAGTGTGGCTCAAGCTATGTTGGAAGGTGTAACAAGAAAAAAAAACACGCTGATAAAGTTAAGAGGTTCATCGAAAAAAGGAAATCGTCTCTCATTACAAGTTTCTTCAACAAAAAACCGAAAGCAGATAAGCAAAAAATTGTACTTTGTGTATTGGTGCTTTCTTACTAAATAAAAGTATAGGCCATTCACGGCAAAGTGAGCACTTTTGAAGCCCTAGTTATTTTTTCTTTCAACCAATTTATATCCTTCCACCACTTGTTAATGGTAAACCCTACCATGTGAGTAATAAACACAGTGTATACATCCCCATACCCAAAACGAAAAGTCCGAAGCCACAACGAAGTGTATTTATTTATTGGTTATTATGTCTGATGAAACAGCTTCAAAAAGTGCTCACTTTATCGTGAACGGCATATAGTCATTTAATAGCTTTATGATATTGTAAGCAATGAAGAAACTTGAAATAATAGTACCGAAGCCTATTTCTGAGAGAAAATCTTTCATCATTAAATGTTTCCGGATGTAACTACAATATTTTTGTATGGTATCAGTGCAGTTTTAATAAATTTTAGTTAAATGTGTGTACAGTAACATTATGTATTGATAGTGTTTATAACAAGTGCAATGTGAATAAATTATAGATAATGACTTGTATAGTGATAATGTGAACAGCATTGCGAACAATGTAACCAGGCAGATTTAATTAAATTTGCCCAAGTTAAATGTACTTATATGTAGTAACATTGTGACCTTTGTGTATTGTCTGTGGTTTTTGTAACCAGTGCAGTTTTATTTAATATAATATGCGCTAGTTTAGTGAACATTATCATATTGTAAACACTACATATAACAAGTTCTATTTTTATAATGTTGTAACATTGTGAACTGGTGTGTAAAAAACAATGTAACCAGTCCAGTTTGTTTGCGCAGTGACTTGTAAACAATTTAATATTGTTCACAGTATTTGTAACCAGTGCAGTTGTAAAAAATTATGTATACAAAACAATGTAAACAGTGTTGTAAATTGAATTTTTATAATTAAAATTTTTTGAAAAATTTTAGTTTCGAAGGTGCGAGTTAACTGGCTATGGGGATAGTAGAGACCAGACATTTTGAAATTTTTTTGTATCTTTTGTGTATAAACAAGCGTAAATAAGTCAGTATTTGGTCAGTTTTTTCCCCTTGTTCCAGTCAGTAAAGTCAGTTTTTCCCTTGTTTCAGTCAGTAAAGTCAGTAATTTTAAATTGCCCGTTAGTTTCCATCTTTGGCAGATGCGTGAAATCCGTCGCATAAACTTCTTACA